>BSBN01001317.1:0-1200000 GCA_027924645.1 Cunninghamia lanceolata | reverse complement strand
AATGGAACTGGATTTGTCTTTCGAGATTCTTCTAAGTCATGTTATGGATTTTTCTTCAAGTCCTGGATCACTTTATTCCTGTCGCATATTCCTTAAGGTCATGGAATTTTCCCAAGTCGCATTTTTCAGCCTGGACTGGAATTTCTCTGTTCTGGGTCGCAAATTCCAGACTGAAGTGGATTCTTGACCAGGAGCGCAAATTCCAGGTTGAACTAGATTTTTCACCTAGGTCGCAAAATCCAGCTGGTGAGGGAAGAATTCTCCAAGTCTCAAAATCCAGCTGGTTAGGGATTTGAATTTTGTAGGGTGCAAATTCTTGTAGGAACAGGATTTTCGACCTTGTCGCATTTTCTACCTGGAACAGGAATTTGGCAGTTAGGAATTGTTCCATAACCAAAGTTGCAGTTCTTTTAGGATGGGTCTTGGATTGGAATGATCCGTGAATTTGTTGTTTGCAAATTTCACTAAATGAAGGAATTTTCCTGTCCGGAACTCTTGCAAGGCAGAAGGTCGCATTTTGGAGTGGGTCAAGGAATGTTCAGTTTAGGAATGTTCCTTTGAAGGAATATCTAGTTCAGGGATTCCTTCCTGCCAAGGAATATCCAGTTCAAGAATTCCTTCCTGAGGATCTTCCAAGCCTCAAGTTGGACTGGGTCTTGGGTTTTCCTGCCTTGAACTGTTGAATTTCTATTCACTCCTGATGAAGCTTCTTGACATTTGAACAAGGATTTATGCCTTGGAACGAGGAACTGCCTCATTTATCATGGAATCCCTGTAGTCATCTTTGGAATTTTCCATTACTTCAAGTCAGGGATCGATGAGTTTCGCCAAGGAATGACAAGCCCTTGGTGCACTTTGGACTCTGGATTTAGAACTCTGGAACATAAATCATGGTGGGTTCTGGAGTAGGACCCTAGACAGGAACTTAGGACAAAGACTATTGGAATGGAATTGTAAACAAGGATCTCCAGACTCTGAAGTTTGAAACATGGATTGGAACTGTGGAATGATGGAAACTGTCCATGGATTGACCAGATTTGATCGAGGATTGATAGGTAGGGCATTATTTATCCTCAGGAAAATTACTCTTTTCCTCACCACTTCAAGCACTCTTAATATTCCTTGTGAGCTAAGTTTTAGGAAATTCTTTCCTAGCTTCATGGATTCGGGCAAGAAACTGCAAGATCAAAGCAAAAAAGTGGAACCGGGCCCAAAAAAGAGGGGGTCCCATTTGCAATGGGGCGATGTGTGAAAACGTCACAACACACCTTCTCAAAACCTAGGCCTGCATACCATTTTGGAGCATCATTTACTTTTCTCAACATATTTTGCCAATATTGTGATTGAACAACATTGAAGGACAAACCATTTGCATAGAGGCATCTTGCAACAGTTTGAAAGACAATCTCTCTAGTGTCATCTTGAAATGCCCTCTCTAATGATCACCTCGTTCTCTTCACATTAACAAGCTCTTCTTCATTCTAGCAATAGGTGCCTCTACTACAACATTAGGGACTACACTATGAGATGAAACTGTAGGCGGCCTCCGTGACCCCTTTCCTCTCCTCAAATGATACCTTGTTCTAAGGACAATTCTTGCATCTACTTCCTCCCACTCTTTGATGTATCTTGCTAGTTGATGAGGTGACATAAGCACACCATTCTTTCCTAGATAGGCTTTGATCCCCATGCTAGTAATGGCACACAAATGGGCTTTCGTCTGATTGTATGAGCTTTACCTTTGACCACACTCATTGCATTTCCAAAGATAAGTCCTGCCACTCGGAATCTATTGTATCATTTCTACATGCCTCCACAAAGGTGAACTTGGGTCAACTTTGATGGAGGGTTGGCCGATGGAGCTAGAATTGCCTGCCATTGTATCCCTATGTGCCTACAATAACAAGTTGAAAACAAACATTGAACAATACGTTCTAGAATCCAAACAAATGAAACATTTTATACATCGATAGTTTGTGTCTAATAAAGTGGATAGTTGTTTATATACAAAAGAAATAGTTTAATATTTTAAATTATTTTTTTTTTTAATAAAATAGTTATGAGTTACGAGTCATATTTGTAATTTTAATGAAATACATCACTTATAGTTTTGGGTTATTGAATTTGCAGGAAAATAGGCATTTTTCTAGATTTAAATCTTGGTTATTGAATTGGCAGGAAACCATGAAGTCTCGATTTTAATGTCATGATGAGGATTATCAAGTACAGTTAAATGTTAAATTGCTAATGTATAAATTATAAATATCCTATATTTATTTGAAGTTAAATATGCATTTTTCTAGGTTTAAAATTTAAATGCTAACAGTAGTTAAAATATAAAGCAATCTTGATTTTTTTATTAGGGATTTGCATTGTGGTCAAGTACAGTCAAATCGAGCACTTAGAGCAGCATAAAATGAAAAATATGTGTTTGTGTAGGTTGGTTCGTGCTTGCTATGTTGGTTGAGCAACAAAGAGTTTCAAAACCTTAGACATTTAAGCAACAAAGGATGGTGTTCATTCTTGTTCATTGTCATCTCCTTCACATTCACGTCTCTTTCCTTGTTCTTGCTGTTGCTGTCATTTAGGGTTTTACAGTGGTCAACAAGTAAAAAAAATCGCCCAAATCCATGCTTGCCTCTAGAATCATGGTGAAAATGCATTGATATCGCCGTGTTAGAGATGAAATCCCTTGGGTTTGTTAGCTACCATTTTCAAACAATTCTGACTAGAAAATGTGAACCTTGCTCGAGCCCATAGGTGCATTGTTTTAGAATCCAATTTCGAGATGTTTCTTACCAAGAATGGGCTTGGCTTTTCGCGGATTCGAGAACTTGGATTTTTATTTATATGTTTCTTGGGGATGTGCTATTATATCTTTTCTATTCAAATATTGTTCATATGATTTTTAGGGTGCTTTTGGGTATCCCCTTTTTTCGTGAGTGTGCCCAACCTTTACTTCTCACTCTCAGTCGTTATACTATACTGTATTTTAATATTGTTCCTAGGATTTTGGGGCTACTTGTAGATGCCCTCTTTTGCCTTCTCAACCCTTGTGGAACATAGAAATTTTAATTTGTAAAGCAAAGTTTAACCTACACTTTATGCATTGGGGTTTGGCGTAGTCCAATGTCCTAAGAAATTTAGTGAACCTAGCAAACATTAGAAGACCAACAACTTAAAAAGTTAAAAATGGGGAGCATTTTTCACAGATCCATATCCATCCAATCTTTGCACTCCTCTACTTGGATGGATGAAGGTGGGTGAAGTTAACAATGGCTTATCTATAATATTACAGGTTTATTCCCCAAAGCCCTATCGATCCCCTTATCCATGCAATTGAGAACAATTTATCTTACCTAATAGTGCCAGCTTGCTAGGTGAAGCTAACAAAGGCTGCTTGAGTCTTTTTTATCAAATAGGCATGTAATCATAGATGGAAAACTTGGAGTTGACACCCCAAAATTTTGACTCAGACCCGACTTTGCAAAAAAAAACATAATTACACAAAAAAATATTATTTAGGGCATGAAAAGCACAAACAATGAATTTAGAAAAGTCATAATTTTATTTTGATTATCAATTTGTTATAATTCAAAGATTACATGTTCGAATACTCTCAAATGCCCAAAATTCAAAATTTTAAAGTGTCAAAGTCAAGCATTGTATATAACTATAAACTATGTTACCGAATCGGCCAAAAAATTACTATACCCAAGTATGATTTGTTTCAGAATGAAATTCAAGTTAGATTCGCTTGTGGAATGATCCAAGGCACGGTTTTTTTTAGGTAGATTCGTATGGAATTGTTCACAAGCATACTTGGGCGATTCCAACTTGCTTGGTCAAGGTGATTCCAGGGCAATTCTAGCAGCAAACAACAATTTCCATGCGCTTTGTTTGACTTTTGACCATAAAGCTGCATACTAAACCCTAAACAACAGTCATTTTCACTTGCAGCTTCATTGGGGTCAAGTTGTTTGAAAAGATGTAATAAAATTACTTGCACAAGAGAAGAATATCTTAGGAATAAGATGAAAATACTTGATAATAATAGGCTACTTTGAGGATGCAAATCTCCAAAAATCTTCAATAAGAACAAAATTCACATTACGATGATGATAAACTAACCACTACCTTCTACATATAAGAGCACCTGGGCCGACCTTACTACCTATATAAGACTATATAAATGATAATATAACTTAATTAAAGGTTATGCTAGCCACAAGTCATCTACACATATCACAATGCATACTATAGGTTAAGGATGTAGCTTGCCCATTCCCTTAAAACCAACATTGTCCTCAATGTTGATGATCCTAGGATGCTTCTGCAAGAGTGCTTCATCTTCCCACGTTGTATCTTCACTAGCTAGATTCTTCTACTTGTTGTGGTATTCTATGATTGTCCTAGTCCATAACTTCTATGTGTGTGTCTAGAGAATTAATTTGGGATCCAAGATGACTCGTTCCTCTTCATCAAGCTCATGTAACATTGTTTGTCTTGCATCCAACATGTCCTCTACCAATTTATCAATTTGACTCTTTTGCAAATGGGGGTAATGATATGGCCTAATATTAGGTGATTGCCCCTCCGAGACTAGCTAAATGCTATGATCCTGGACTCTTTTGGGTGGTATACTCTTTGGCATCTCTCCAAATAGTGATAGTGCATGTCAAGATATTGTTGACTTGGGCACATTTTCTCCTCCTCCTCCTCCTCCTTCCCCTTCACTAGCACCTATTTTCTTTAAATTGGTGATTTGGCTGAAGTAGCCGTCCACAAGAGTATTGCCATAATGTTTCGTGAGTTCCTCTTCAAAAACATACCATGTGACAATACATCCCTTCTTTTTCTTCTCTTCACATAGCCAATGATACCAAATGAATTGACCTAGTTCCAAATATAATCATTCCATTGCAACCTTTTTGTTGACATGGAACATGATGAAGATCAAAGAATTGCTCAATTTGGCAGAGCCAATTGGTTGGGTTCTTGCTATCAAACTTGTGCATACACATCTTTGGTGTGAAGTACCTAGCCATAGCATTGTTTGGCTGATGGTCCAACTTTAGATTTGAGTCAAACCCAAAAGCATCATATTCCTTAGAAAACACATTATCTTCTCAAGGCTTGTGGTGTGAATGCACTTGTGGGAATCTATAGAACTCTAAAGATAAGCTAATTGTTTGAACATTTGTAATGTCCCCTTCTCATTAGTGATATCCAGGATTGACTATTAGCCTATTCCGGAGGCTCGTAGGCTAGTCGGAGGCAATAATTAGGGTTTCGAACTGTGTGGCGATTTCTTTTGAGCTTTCAGGGATCTGTTTGTCAGTGTATGGCAGTTTGATTACTGGATTCCTTTTGGGTTTTCAGAGAGCTTCAGGGTGATATGACATGCATTGGCATCTGAGGACTTTCTTGAGCTTACTATTTTTAGTAAGTACTATTTGTCAGTGTATAGCAGTTTGATTACTAGATTCCTTCTGGGTTTTTAGAGAGCTTCAGGGTGATATAACATGCGTTGGCATTTGAGGACTTTCTTGAGCTTACTATTTTTAGTAAGTACTATTTCTGGCAGCATGATCTATGGCAGAGTATGGCGTTGAGTTCTTCCTTGGCAATCCTTGTTTGGGATGGACAAAAATAATATAATATGGGCACTTTATTATTTTATTTATAAAAGACAACTTTGGCATAATTAAATATTATAAAGTTAGGTTGTACCTCTATGCCGAGGAGACACAACTTAAAGTTGTTTTAAAAGAGGGACCATGTGAGCATTTAAAAATAAATTAATTATTTATGCCAAAGGGGAACGCCTAGGGAAAGTGGGAAAAAGAAAGGAAATAAAGTGTTTTTTCCTAATCCCATGGAAAGATAGAAAAAGAAAGTAACTAAAGTGTTTTTTTTCTAATCCTATGGAAAGTTAGAAAAATAAAGGAAATAAAGTGTATTTTTCTAATCCTAGGGAAAATTGAAAAAAGAAAGATTAGAAGAGGATGGAAAGAAATGTTTTTTTTAATTTTTTAAAAGAATGTTTCCTCTCATGTGTGGCACCCATATTGGGGAAGTTTTCCAAAGCTTTCAAGGAAGAAAATATAAAAGGATGTGAGGGCTTCTCTTTTCACTAGGTTGAATATTGCTGATATTGAAATGATGTTGGATTTTCCTTTGATCTCAGAGCTTTGAGGATGAAAACTCTCATAGTTGACATTCGTTTCGGATTTGAAAGACAATCCCTAGCTAATTCTTCAGGAGCAGCTTCATACAGAGGTTGCACAGGTGCTTATTGGAGATTTCTGTGTTGCTGGTTTTTACATTGCTGAACCAAAGATTGATTCGTGGAGAAAAATCAGAGACAAATATCATTCTGGGTATTTGACCCATCTCTTTCTCATCCCAGGGTGCCCCTTTGTTTGCATTTTCAAAAGCTTTAATGGAGTATTTAATTTTTTGGAGCAATTCGCCCCTTGGGAAGGTACAACCAACCTAGAGGTTGCATTGGGATTCATGCATTAAAAATTTTGCAACTTTCATCAGGGTTTCACCATTGGAGTTTGGGTGTCCAGGCTCTAGGAGTCGTCTGCAACTGATTTGGCATCATTCGGAGTTAGGGTGTGGATTTGGCGAGCATTTTAGTGGTTCCCAGCACTCATCTTGACAGGCAGAAATTTATATCAGATTGCTGTTATTTGCATGTTTTCAGTATTTGCATTTCTATTTTGTAAAAAGACTCATTGGGAGACATGAATTAATAAAACTATTGTTCTGGTATATGTTTATCCTTGGTTTGTGTTTGAAAATTCAATGTTCCTATGTTGTGTTGTTGCTGTTATATTCTGAAATAAAAATAAAAATATAAGAGGGACATTACAACATAGCATCAATATCTTCTTTCTTAGTGACCCCTTTCATCTGCTTTGCCACTTCTAACAATGTTTCCTCCTTAACCTTGGTGGTTGCTTCATTTATACTAGCTCCAATGGCTATGGGGTCCGTCTCCTCTAAAATTGGATCACCTTTATCTAGAGTCTTTCTAGGAGTCACTAGATTCTTTCCATTGCCTCTTGTTGAAGCCCCTGCCATGATGACACCAAAATAATTTTCACAACTTACCTGAAACATATCAAAATAAGCTGAAATTTTAATTGTAACTTACTTGGGCCTAGATCTCATTTTGCTGAAAAATTCTCCAAGAAACTTTCTGTTTTGCATTCTTGGAAGCAAATTTGATGCAAACCGTAATTTCACAATAACTCCTTCAAAAATGCTTTAAATGACCCCAAATCTAGATTGTAGCTGTTTTAATATGCCCTTGATTAGCCCTCTAAATTGAAGAAAAAAAATTCACAAAATTGAGAGAGATTCATGCTTTACAACCTGACCTTCTAATTGAAAAAATTGCCTTGTTTCTTGCCTTCCAGATGACAAGATCATGCTCTGATACCACTTGTAATGAAATGACTTGCACAAGAGAAGAATATAATAGGAATAGGATGAAAATACTTATAATAATAAGCCACTTCAAGGGGTGAACCTCTCAAGGTCTTCAATAAGAACATAATTCACAATACGATGATAATAAATTAAACACTATCTCCTATGTATACCATACTTATGCCATGGAGATCACATCGGCCAACCTAACTACCTATATATGTAATGTCCCCTTTAGGAAATTCAAAATTTCGTAACCTTGCACACAATTTTAACTTCTTAAAGAGAACATTAGTAACCAACAAATCCTTATAATATCATGATATTGCAATTAGGGTTAGTAGACCACATAATCATAATCAATATCAAAGTTTATTACATATATGCATTTCACAATTTCTCATTTCTATCATATAGAGATTTCCATGTTATACCTCGGGAGAGTCATTCTAGTGCCTGATCGTTAATCTACTCTACTTCACCCACCCCATATGAGTACGGTTACGTTAGGGCGCTGGTATAACAAGACCCACTGCCATAGGCCCAAGGGTTTCATTGCTACACCCGACAATTCTTCACCACTTGGCTCAAGGGGCTTCACGCTATGCAGCCGGCGATACTTCACCCACTTGAGAGTCACCTACCGTTAAGCCATTTTAATAATAATTAGGTCTACGCAACCATAGGCCCAAGGGCTTCACGCTACACCCGGTGATACTTCACCACTTGGCTCAAGGGGGCTTCACGCTATGCAGCCGACGATTCTTCACCCACTTGAGAGTCACCTAGGTGCTAGAACACTAAACCACCCTTCCCTAACTCACCACCATACTCGTAGGGTGATAGATAGATTAATGGTGAGGCTACTTGCTCTCATCCCGAGTATACCATGATTAGAATTATGAACCATCCCTTATAGGAGTTTATCATTACCATCTCGTGATCCCAATGGATCACGAGATAGTACATTTGATCACATTGTTCCTCTACGGAACTTATTATTGTACCATCTCATATGAGGGTCAATTATAATACATTGGTTTCCACATATTCACTTATCATTCTTATCATTATGATAACAATACATATATTATTCCTTTGAATTATATATAATATTATTTCGTTGGATCTTATCATTATATCATAATATTATTTCTTTGAGGACTTGTCCAATTTCTTATTATAAACACCCTCTTTTGATTAACATATTGAGATTATATGTAATTCATTATTATGAAACTATGTTAACTTATGATAAAGAAACATACCTTGAAGGAGATCGCTGCAATATGAATGATGTTGACTGTATATGCTGATCGCTGGAATAGATAGCCTGCTGACAGTATTTATGTATTAATAGAAGTGTGAGTTCGCTGCTTGTGCATATGGTGAGATGAAGAATGCTTTGACTGATATAAGAGAGTGATGAATATTCGAATGAGATATGATATTGTTCGATAGATGAGATGTGAGTGTGATTATTGCCATGCCTCATTGGAGTGCCAGCGATCCCTCTAAATACCATCGATTCTTGGGAGCAGTCATGATTCTTGAAGATTAGACGCCACCCTTAGAAGAGGATCGACGCTTGCTTGTATTATCAATAACTTACAATTAATAAATTCGTGTCTCTTCAATCATTGGGTCATGTCATCTATGAATAAGACAAGTTAAATAAAACATTGCTTCATTATAATGTTTCCGCATCACTTTTAGACTTAATAATTTTGTCTTATTCCAAATCCTTGTCTTATGTGAGAATTGAATCTTATTACAAGTTCTTCAAACTGCGATTCCTTAGTGAGTTTTTAACCTTAATTGCTATTTTCCCAAGTGTTAGGCTGGTCGATCTGGCGCTTATATCTTTTCCGCTGATCTTTGTTTCTCATTGTTATTAGTATGTAGATGGCTGCTCATTCCAATCTTTAATTGAAATGAGAAGAATTCGATTTGTATGGTAACATGACAATATAAGACTAGAGAAATGATAATATAACTTAACTAAGGGTTATGCTAGCTACAAGTTAGCTACACATATTACAATGCATGCTATAGGTTAAGGGCGTAATATAAGAGCAGCTGTAAAGTGCTTCCCATTTTCAGCGAAAATCACAATTTCATAAACACTGTAGAGCTCTTGTAAGAGCTTGTCTCAGCTGGGCCTTTTTGTAATGTAAAATTTTTGCATCTGCCCCCTACCTTGAAGTTTAAATTCAATTGTAAGCTTAGAGTGCGGAAGTGGGTGTCGGTTTACATGGACGAGGGCTCCATTTAGGTTCATACTAATGTCTTCCTACTCGGTTGCAGGTCTATAGGTGACAATAACTTGTTAACTTCCATTTCAATTTTCTTGTAGAAAGCCAAGTGTAATATAAATTACCCAGAAATGAAAAAGATCAATCCAGCAACTGGGAAACCTTGAAAGTGCTACAAATATTTATATGGAGATTAATTTGGTTTGTGCCCAATGCATCCTTCTTGAATAGTTGCCTCCAAACCCTACTAAATACTTTAGGATTGAAATTAGTAACTACTTGTTTGCTAATACTTATACAAAATCTTGATATACTTTCCCCTGTATTTTTTTTAATATTAGAAATCGGTCACAAAAGGAGAAGGTACAATATATGGAGCAACTACTCCATCAACAAAAAAACCCTCATAATAGCTACACCACAGTCAACATCATGTCTGGCAGCCAAAACACAATATCAGAATCACCGATACATAAGCAGAAGTACAACCAAAGACTCAGTCATAAACAGTCATTAATCCAACACTAATCCCAGCAGCATCTTTGGTTATTGCTTTAGTCATGCTGATCAAACTCAAAAGTTCCAATAGGCGAAACAGCCATGTCCTTGGGGTCCAAATCTTTAACAACAGGTTCACATCTGGTCATCACTGCTGGTTCAGTCTTCTCCCTCGTCTCAGGGCTGGTAATGTTATCAGTCTTTATGTAATCATTTAATAGTGCCAGCTCATCCTTATTCAAGTTGCTCCTATTCTGGTGCCAAAAGTGAGCTCTTTTAATCTCCTTTTTGTAGACAACTGTAAGTCCCTCCTCCAACAGGATCAAGAATCTTTCTTCTGGAATCTCGAGTATCATGGAGACTTGCAAAAGAATGCCAGCAAGGGCGAGTTCACATTGAGACCCAGTAAGGTATCTTCTTTTGCCTTGGAAAATCTCCTCGTTCCTCTTTTTCCAGATATGCCACAAAATCTTGTTGGTAAAAGCAAGCCAAAATTTATTAAGCTCAGCAGAAAAGGCTTTGACATAACCAAATAAAATTTCAAATCAAGTAAAATCATTCTTATTATCCCAGCCGAGACTGTTACCAAGAAAAGAGGACCAAAGCTGAAAAGCATGTTGGCAATCAAAAAAAGATGTTCAATAGTTTTTATTTGGTTACACGGTGAGCACATTCTAACAGGAATACCAATAGAAGCTAATTCAACATTCACAACAATCTTTTTTCAAAATTAGAAGCCATCTGAAACAAGCTTTTTTGGGTTCAACATTAGAAGACCAAATATTACTTAAAACACAGGCCTACTTAGTCTGAGACCACTCAAGGTTCTAGTTTCTATTAAGACAAACTATTATTTCCCTCGTATCAACTAGAATTGCATAGATCTTTTTGGCAGACATCTGCTTAAAAACTGTTCCATCAGACCATCTGAAGTTCATAAAGATTTCTGAGTTCAGCATTAAAGAGATGGAGAATTTCACATTATACAAGGCTCTTTTCAAAATAGAGTAGGTTCTCTTCTGGCTATGAGGAATTTGAGGAATTTGGAACTCCATTCTAAGAATATCCCAATCTGTATGCTTAAACTTGTACAAAATCTTGATCTGTATTTGTAAATGCAGACAGGTAACTTAAAATTGACAATAAAAGTTTAGATTATTATAACTAGCTCTTAATAATTACTGATATAGCATAGGCTGCTGGCTTTTCTTTTATGGGTATGCTTTCCAAATTTATTCTACATTTTAATACTAGCATACTTTATTTTTATGGGTATGTTTTCTAAATTTATTTAGGGGTCAGGCACTTAGTCTTGTCAATTGGGTTTGACATACTTAAAATTTGATGTACTAGTATTAAATCATTAGGAAAATCTAATATTTTTATCATTTGAATTTATCTTAATTAACATCAATATTTTTTAAGATAAAGTAGTGGGGGTTCTATAGCCCCCCCGCCCAAGTAAAGAACAAATCCAGCACATCATATTCTCACATAAACAAATACAACCTGATATATCAAAAGAGTAAAATGTAATGTCCCCTTCCTAAGCCATCACATTTGCATTGGGTTAGTCTACTCCACGGGTTCTTGTAGACTAGTGAGGGTGGTTAGGGGACCCACAGAGATGTGATTCATTGAGGCTCAGGCAGCATCCACGGAGTGATGTGATGAACTTCTTTTGGTGGGATCTATTTTCTAAAACTTTCTGGAGTGAGTTTGGGCCATTTGGCCAAACTTACTATTTTTAGCAGGGGCTCACGGGACTTAGAGTGAGTCGGTGCAACGGTCCGGAAAATTATCATCGTTCCATTAGCCAGCTCAGCGGTATTATGGAACGCTTGTGGAGACTGTTCGAAATAATATTTAATTAATAGATACAATTAAGTTAAATTAAAGATATAACTTAATGTATCTATTGATAAAGTGACTATTATGTATTGAGGATTTAATGAAATATTTTAAAGTAAATAAAGTCATATCTCTAAGTGGGCGCCCAAGGCATGAGGCAAAAAGAAATAATAAAATATTGTTATCTCCCAAAAGAGAGGCATTGGAGGCAAAAGAGAGGAATATAACAAAAGTAAAGTCATTTTTTCTCCTCATTCACGTTTGCATATTTTCTATGTCTGAGCTTTGTTCTTGGGTGAGCAAGGGTTTTGAACCAGCAAACTTTGGAGACGAAAACCTTCATTGTTTGAGCACCTGCGGGGTTGAGAGACACTTCCAGGGTGTTGTTTGAGTGGTCTTAGCATAGAGATCACATTGAGCTTCATTGCAAGTAACCAGTTTTGTCGCGGAGGAGATTTCATAGACATATCTTCAGTTTTTTGGCACTATAATTACGGGGAAAGGTTGAGGAACACACGGCAGGTATTAGCCGTGGTTTTGATGGTGTATTGATGTGCATTTAATCCCCTAGACAAGCCGTACCATTCCTGCATCAGGCCGTACAGCTGTGAGGAAAATATAGGGTGTTTGGGCCTTCAAAATGCAGTTTATCTCTCCTATAATGAGCGCCGAGTTGCTACAGGAGAGTCCCAGCGACTAGAAGACAGATTTGAGGAGTTTTTGGTGGCGTTTGAGTCTCATAGACACTGCTGATAAGGTCATACCAGACCAGCAGAGGGGCATGGAGCTTCTAGAAGTCTTTGTCTTGTTGTTTCGTGCATTTTGGGTTGCCTTTGGAGGCGTCAACACATGGAAAGGCTGCTGTCCTATACATTAATGTACCGCAGATCATATATACTGATTTCTCAACTATTCTGAAGCTTCCCAGCATGCTGTAACATACTAATTCAGACTTGTGTTTCATATCAGCTAATGGGTATGCAAGATTTCTAATGTCAAACTATTTCTTTCATATGGGTATTGTGCAATATTGGTATATTATGCATTTCTTTGAGTATTAAGCAACTGGGTATTTCTATTTCCTGTGAGTTTTAAAAATATATGTACATGCTTGTGTTATGTCAAATGCAAAAAACATAAAATGCACCAGGTTCAACTAAACCACAGAAAACCATAAGGGGGTAGGACATTACATAAAACCTAAAAGACTGACTTCCAAAAAACTAAACAATCCACATTGCTCCTTTTAGAACCATTCTCTATCTTTTTTCTCTTTGGGGTGTGACCTCAGCACCATCTTCTGCAATACAGACTGTTTTTTCTTGGATTTGCTTTCAAGTGTTGTCCAATCTTGACTTTTACGCTCCAAATGTGCTTCCTCTACGTCCTCTTCAGTTTCACTCAAAATTCCTACTTCAGAAGTGCAATCCTCTTTTAAAGGATTCTAATTGTTCTTGCATTTCTGGGCAGTCATGTGAGACATCATATGCTAATTCTAAAAGTTTTAAAACTTCCTCTCTGTTCATTTCTTCTTTTTCTTGTTCTTGACCAGCAACATGAGAACCCTCGTCTAATTGCTTCAACTCCTTTTCTATACTCCCGCTTTTTTCTGCTATTACATTTTCAACCTGTGTGGTTTCCATCTCCTTTAACGTCCTTTCTCCTGGTTCATTACTCAACTTCTCCTGTACTTGTATTTTCCACATAACCTCTCTTTGGTAACTTCATCTCCTCCTTGACGAGGTAAAGGTGGATCAAATGAACAGCCCACAAGCATATGATTAAGGACTGCATCTTTCCACCACGAGGAGCACCCTGTTTGCTTACCAGGCTTCCCACATTCTACAACTATGTGACCAATCACAAAATAGTTCCAGCATTGATAAGCCAAAATTTTATAATCTAATGCTTGCTTCCACACAAATTTACCCATTTTCAAACCTATCTCTGATGGTCATCCTTTAGATAAATTCATTTCAGCCAGTATTCTCATTGTAGTGGTGATCATATGCTTATGTGTTTCAAGTGATAGCATTGTAGATTTGCCTATGTTATTCCCTATATTTTTCAATGTTGAGTGAAGCCAGAAATGTGATGGAAGGTTTGGCATTCTTACCCAAATAGATGAGATTCGAAAGTCTTTTGTGAGATCAAACTTAGGGAACTAGGGTTTCAAAAACAATGTCGCCATATCCCATGTCCAAGGTCCCTTCTCTAGAATCTTTTTGCGGTCCTCTTCCTAATCACACACAAAATCAAATAAACCCTTTTACACAAGGATAAAGAACCACTGCAGCTTCCAAAAATGGTAGCTACATCTTCTTTACCCAGCCGTTCAACTCTAAGAGATTTGACCAGATGGAAGTAAACCTTCCAATCAATTCCATCTCCTTGGAATGCTCCATCTCCACAATTTCATCTTCACCCATTTCTAATATTGGCATTTTTGCTACTTTAAATCTACTTTGGTGCTCCTGCGTGTTATTCTTTCCTCTTGTCATATCCAGCTTTTCATGAGTTGCTGATCTCCTCTTAGATTGCCTTACAACAGCCGCATAAGAGCAACCCTCAACCTTGTTTTGAGCTTTGCCTTTCGTCTTGGCATGTATGGAGCCATAGCCTTTTGGTTAGTTTGGAGTCACAGGGGCCTCTTTGCCTGCTGCATTCTCAAATACTTTTCCAGCCTTTGATTTAGCCTTCTCTAAGATTTCACCTACTGCTTGTCCTGACAACTTCTCTGAATCTTGTTTTCCTTGCAGCATTTGCACTGGATTCGCCTTGATGTACTAGGGGTTCCCGCTTCCAATGCACTCATAGCTTTTGCTTGTGGTGTCGATTAGCATTAATATTAAGATAATTAAGTGATATATATATAAATTTATCTTAATTAATATTTGAACTTAATTCTAGTTTTTAGGCTGCAAATATGTATATATTTATTATTTTTTCTTTGTATGGAGGTACCTAGCCACCAATATTTTTTGCCATACTGGCATACTGTACCCACTTACCTGTATCCATCCCTGATTTCAATTTAGCAACTTAGATTATAAATAATATTTGTATAACTAAACAGTCAAATACAATCTATATCTTCTTCTTCCCCCACCTTTTACTAGTATTATCTAGCCTTGAACTAGAAGTTAATTTAGAATCATCATATTCACGAGGAGTGAATGATTCCTCAAATAGATTTTCCTCCAATGCCTTTGCTACTTCTGTTGCTCTCTCCATTTCAGTGATATCTTCCTCAGTGAGCAAGATGTCTGCTTCTTCAACAGTCTGACCAGCAAATAGATCAATGTCATCCAAGCTAATGGTATCCTGAGGATGACCTTGTAAGAACCCTAGGGCAGAATCAAACCACTTCGTCTTGCTGTTATTGTTCAATGTTAGACAATTTCTCAACATACAGGACATACATCAATAAACTGCTCAAAGGAACAGCAAATCATATCAACAGCAGATTAAGAGATTGTAACTGAACTGGTAAATTGTAATTCCAAATGTATCACTGAGTTGATTAGCTTTCAGAGATCTCTGTCTGTATCCCTTGCGTTAGATACCCTGTCTGTCTCTGATTTAGAACTCCAGAATCTGTTTATTCACACAGCTTATTATCTCAGCAAGTTAACATTCAAACTAGCTTAATTAGTATGTATGCATATTTAGCCCTCATCAACATACTTAGTAGTATCAGTTTATCATTTTAGGAGAGAGACAAACACACTACCATGATGCAGCAACAGGAATGTATATCAATATGTGCAAGGATACCAAAGAGGCGATACAGTCGGACTATCTTAAAATAGTCAGATTCAGAAATAACACTGTCACTATAATCTCAGACTATAAGAAAGCCATATCCCTGTGTCGATGCCTGCGGCCTCAAACAAGGATATAATACTAAGTTACCGATCCTGATACTGATTCAGATTCGTGTGTTCGATTCACGGATTCGTTTAATTTTTTTTGTTGTTGTTGTGGATTTGTTAATACAAGAACATATAAAAATCAGAAATATATACATATTTACAGCAGTAATTAAGTTCAGAATTCCACATAGCTTCATGATCACTTAATTATACTAAACAAGACCTCCATGAAACAATAAAAATTAAAAATACTACAATGTCAATTAGTCAAACTTGAATGTCATGATATATATTAAAATTAAAAATAATAATGTCAAGTGTCAACAACCAGCCATCACTGATCAAGCATTAGCGTCATATGGGTCTTCAAAAAAATCATCATCATCCATATTAGATGACGTAGGTAGTGGTATATTAGAACCACAAATAGTGGCACCACCATTGGCACTAGCACTCTCATGCTCGCTAGCTCGCTTGTCCTCAACATCAAGTGCATCAAGGTGGGAAGTGGTAGAATCCGAGTAAGTATGCTCTGGCTCGATATCCCACTTCTTTGTGTCCCCTTCCTTGTAGCCACTTTCTTTGTGTGTAAGCAAGTGCAAGTTGGAATGCACATACACTAAGTCCTCTGCCTTTTTGGATTCCAGCGGGTTACGCTTTATTGAGTGGATGAAGGAGTATGTGCTCCAATTCCTCTCAAATGTAGTTGAATTAGCAACCTATTAAGACAAAATTGGAGAGTTAGAGTTATAACTATAAAATATAAAATTTGAAATTATAAATGAAACTTAAAACTAAAAGATAATTTTTTTTATAAATATTAAAAAACTTATTTGCGATAAAATTTTCATTGCAAAAGGTTGAAGGTGTTTGAATGATTGGCCATGGAAGCACCACCAACTTGCACCATCAACCCTAAACTTGTCCTGAAGAGCATCAAAACTACAAATCATCGGAGTGTACAAAATCCATAAACTCTTGTCTAATTGCAGCTCGCATGTCAGGATGAATAAAGAGTCTACAAAATGTTGCCTTGTACCCATGGCTGACTTCAACATCTCTATATGGGGCAATCCTTGTCGGTACAGAAAGGACCTCAACACTATAATATTTGGGACTCAATGCAAAGGCAAGATGTAGCAGGGTGGTCATTTTGTTCCATCTCTCTTCAATAATTTTGTGGAGTTGTTTGAAGAAAATTTCTTGAGGATCTTGCTCTTTTGCATTTATGATGGCTTTCATCTTCTCGGTCCTTGAGTCGATGCCATCACATATCTCTTCCAAACAAGGCCTATCCATATTAGTATAATGGATCATACTCAATATGGGCTCGGTGAAATTGAGGAGATATTCAACGCGATCCCACCAAGTGTCATCTAAGATCATTTGTTTAATTTTTGTTGCCCTTTCAGTGCTAGATTGCCTCCATATGGACCAATTTTGACTAATGACCATGCTAGAGAGTGCCTCTTGAATCTTCACGAGTTGTCTTAAGACAATTGTGTTGGTGGCAAAACGAGTCTTAGCAACCTATTCAACATTGATTTCAAAATTAAAAAATTAGAAAATAAAGATTCTTAACTTATTGAATCATAAAAAAAAAAAAAAAAAAAAAAAAAGAAGAAACTACTAAATTGGAACATAAATGTTAAATGATTAAAAATTTAAATCTTATTACTTCACTTACCGTCAACAGCTCCAATTTTGAGAATGATCTGAATATGCCTTGTGACATATGGTGGTTGGTGATGAACATTTGGATGTCTTCAACCTCATTGTACACTTGTTTGATCCAATAAATTTGGTGCCAATTTTTTGTAGCATAAGGTTGAGGGTGTGGACCGCACAAGGTGTCCAAAAGATGTGTGAGTAACACTCCTCAACCATTAAACCAACTGCTCTACAATTTTTGGTGTTGTCCATAATGACTTGAACAACATTTCGAGGCCCCACTTCTTCAATGGCTTAACAGCGAATATTAGCAATAAATGCACCATCTTTCACCTCCTCACAATCCACTGCCTTTAGAAACATTGCCCCTTTAAGAGGCATTGCAATAACATTGATCAATGGCTGATTTTTTGCATCCTTCCATCCATAGAATCCCTTATGGGCTTCAATGAATCCTCTACAAACTTCACCTCGTTTTGCAACAAGGTAGTACACACCTTTTCATAGCTTAGGCCTTTGTACCCTTTTGGAGCCTCATTAATTACTTTCACCATTTGTTGCCAATATGGTGAGTGAACAATATTGAAAGCCATTCCATTTGCATACAAACATGTTGCAATGTGTTGATTGGCAATTTCACGAGACTCATTCTGAAATGCTATTTCCAATGGGCCCTTTGATCTCCTACATGCAATTGGTTCTTCACTTTGAGCCTGAGGTGTGTCTAAACATGCGTGGCCCTCTACAGGTTGAAGATTAGATGGCAATGAAGGGGGCTTCATTCCTCGAGACCCTTTTTTTAGCAAAGGATGATTTGATTTGCGACCTACTACTTCATCTGCTTTCTCCCGCTCAAAAATATAGGTTATGACTTGCTCTTGTGGGATGGGTACCCCATCTTTTCTTGGGCAAGCTTTGATGCCCTGCTCGAGGATGTTACACAAATGGGCTTTCACCTGACTGTATGACCCTGAGTGTCAGACATCACCCCCATTGCAAATCCAATCATAACACCCACCACCTTTTACTTGCTGCACCATATTTAAATATTTCCAAAGGGGTGAACTTGGGTTTGTTTTGAAATGGGGTTTGCCCACGGAGGATGAACTGGTTGCCATTGTACTCCCTATGGCAACAAATTCAATAAACAACACATTTGAAAATTGAAACAAATAAAAACAAACAAAATTATATAGAATTGAATTGAGTTTAAAGAATTTAAGCATATGCCATTTGATTCATAGAAGAAATATAGAAATAAGAAAAATAATTCAAAACAAAACAAAAATGTAAAGAAAAAAAAACTAAAAATCCAACCTTTCTTGTATAAATCTTCCTCCACAATTTTCTGCGTAGCAAATGAGTTGTTGCACATGCGTAGGAATAACAAACCGATCACATGGGATCCTTCAACGATCAATCTTTAGCTCTATTTGTTTGTTGCCAAGCAAGAGTGAAAGTTCAACCAAAATGAATGAGATTATGTTTTACTTTCAAAATGAGGTAAATATTTGTGTTTTTTGTACTTAAAATGCATTGAAAGGACTTTTCTAGGGTTAGGGTGATATCAAACGGTTGTCAAATGAGTTATATTATTAAAAAAATGCAAAAAAAGGAGTTGACCTGTCGAACGTCACCGATCCTTTCGGATTCGGCCTGGGTTCGAAGTGGATTCGCCTCGGATTTGCTCGGGTTCATTTGGGATGAATCCACATGTGTTTCAACGTTTCCTCGACGTGTCCAATGTAGAATTAGATCCGAATCAGGCTCGAGTACGAATTGAACTAGGATCCGGTAACATAGATATAATATAATGTTCACTCACAAAAATCAATTCACCTATGGCTCTAATGCTTGTTATGAATATCAAACTACCCACAGGTGTGCACCCAATATGCAAGAAGCATTCACCCAGGCGAATCCAACAGATTTGACTTGGAATGTTGCATTGTAGAATCTTCACTTTGACTGAGTAATTGGTGTCAAAGACACCCCAATCGCCTATCCCGTCTCTATCCCTTAGAGCTTCTGCGGATCTATGAATCCTGTGATGCTGAATGTATGAGTTTCTTGGCGACGCTATAGAGATCACAAGAATTTTTAGCTTGCACCTAGCTAAAATAATGAATCGTGGTGTTTTTGAGTCATGCTTGATGTGGGAATTAGCAATAGCGACATGGAACTCCTCTTGTATTGGTAGTCCTTCACGGTTTGGACTTGAATTCAACAACGACACCAACAATCTTCACCACGAGCTCTTGAAATGCAAGTGTAAACTTAGATTCAGCTCAATGTAAATCCCTGAGGTAGAATTTATGCTAACCAAACCAGAGTAGGGGTTTCGTCCCACCTGGTGGAGTCAAACTTGAGGATTTTGTCTCAAGTCACTCAAAACAAATGCGCACAACATGATCATAAACCAAATTCGATGCCTTCCAATGACAAAAGATTTTTCCTTTATACCATTTTAGAATTATCCAGAAGAAGCCGACCACAAATGAAATTCGATCTTATGGCGCTGACCTAAAGGCACTATTATTCTTTTTATTATTAATAAATATTATATATAGTTATTATTATTATAATATTATATTCTTATTAGTGTAGTGTTGATAAACACTTTTTTTTTTATTATATTAAACTAATAGTAGTTTATCTCCCTGGAGCGAAGGGGACATGACAAACCTCCATCTTTTTGGTTTGAAGGTGAAGGTTGTATTGGATGAAGATAAGGTCTTTAGGTGCTCTTGGGTCAATCTATTTCTCATCTTGGTGTGAATGCACTCAAGCAGGCTCCAATTGCACTAACACCCAAAAGTGCTACAGGGCTGTGACAAAACATAGATAGCTAGCCTTTGAAGATTTGTTGTTGCAGCACCATAATTATCCCACCACAAATTTACAAATAAAACATTTAAAAATTACAAGTTTTAAGTTAAATTAAAATTAAAATTGCATTTATTAAACAAGTGTATGATTAAAGCCTAAAAGACTAATTGCTAGTTTTCCCTCCTTCCAATGCATGAGAGTGTAGAAAAAAGCCTCTTCTTTGCACCCTTGTAGATCTCAAATTCATCCTAAATTATGTCTTTTGAGGCCATTGTCTAGTGTCATCCTCCCTATGCTTGTAGCAAGGCCTACCACAACCTCCTCATCGGTCTTAAATGTATTAGAGAAGTAAATTTTTTGGGTTTGGGTAGCATGCCATGGCATTTTTTGGCTAGTGGAGATGGTTTGTCCATCTACGATTAATGATGTGCCAAACAATTTCATGTTTTCTTTTGTTACCACCATAATAATGGAAAACAGTCTTCTTGGCCTTATCAATGGCCTCATAGAGATAACCCATTGGCTTGTTAGCCACATCGACCAAATGTAGAACCTTGATCAAAGGCTTGGTCACTTAGAAAATGAAAAATAAAGTTTAAGCTATTAGAAAATTAAAAAAAACAAAACAAAAAAGAGCAAATACAAAATTATGTATAAGACTTATGTTTGTACTTGTTAATTACTTTGAGTATCTTCTCTATAATTTTGAAGAACACATAAAAAATTGTCTTCGTGGCCTTCTCCCCTTCTATTGTTTTGGAATATAGAGAGTCCATTTAGGCATTGCTCACAGACATCTGTTTCAAAGAAGTTATTGAGGTTACAATGCTCTGCGATGTGAGGAAATTGGTGGCAGTTGTGTCAGCCCCGATCGCACAAG
Organism: Cunninghamia lanceolata; assembly: GCA_027924645.1. Lineage (NCBI taxonomy): Eukaryota > Viridiplantae > Streptophyta > Pinopsida > Cupressales > Cupressaceae > Cunninghamia > Cunninghamia lanceolata. The sequence continues at coordinate 1,178,695 of BSBN01001317.1, read as the reverse complement.
CTCCTTGCCTTTCATGAACTCTTTCATAAATTTGGTCACGTGTCTAGCATTTTCAATCACACTTTTGACATCCAATTTTTCCAATGTCCTTGTTGATCAGTCTAAATGTCAGTTTAGGACAAACATGCTACGTAGGACCAACAACAATGGACAGACTTGCAGGCATGGGATGTGACTTGCAATTAATCTCTGGGGTGAGGGCCGGCTCTTTGCCTATTCTAAGCTAAGCCTAATTGAGAGGGGAAAAGAGAGAGGCTGAAAGCAAATTATTGAAAGTAAAAGGCCATAAGCCAAGAATAGGCATCCGTTTACGATTCAACTGAGTTACAGCTTTGCAACACACCCCGCCATAGTCAACAAACAATAGCAAACAACATAACATAAACATGCGTCAGACCATTTCATTCAGAAACACACAGGAGTCAGAACTGCCGGAGTAAGATTCACTTATAATGCTGATGAAATATACATAGAACAACTACATGCAAGATGAAAGCTAGCTACGTAGACACAAGTGTTGAGGTTCCCTTGGAGTTAAAAAGCAAAAGAATAGAGAAGAGGAGGTACACAGCGCATGTACAAGCACAACAGAGTTTTGCATATGATCAAATATGCTTTACATTTTGAAATGTTTGATATATATAGAAAAGGAAGAGAAAAGTAGTGTGAAAATGGAAGAAAGAGGGGGACAAAGAGCTGTTGACGTGATGTGAATGCAGAAAAAAAATTCCCGCTCAGCTTCTGCAATTTGAAATTTAAATCTTCCTACTTGTTCCATGCATTGCATGCTTTATATTACATTTCCCACCTTACAAAATATCAAGGCAAAACAATAATACACTCACTTTTACATATATGAGAGAGTATGTAAAACATTCACCTTAATACTTATGTCATTTTTGAAAACATTTATGCTCACATTTCACCTTTTAGAGCCCATTTTCACTTTTGATATTCACTTGTAAATATTATTATTTTTCTTACTTGTGAATACTTGTCCAGGTTTCATTTTAATCTTTCCCTCCACCTTTGAAATATTATTGCATTGACATTTGATTTCACCTTTGGATTTGGGTAAAAATTAATAGTTCACTCGCTTTTAAAGCATTTTCCTCGCCTTGTGTTCACCACCGCATGAAAGCTTATAGCTGCACTCTTCTACACTTGATTTTACTTTAAAATCCTTTCTCCCGCTCAAATCTACATTCTAGAATCTAAATATTAAAGTTACTTTAATATTCCTTGATTTAATTGCAGGCCTTTGATTTGAACTATGGAAAAAATAAAATGTGCAGGCATTTTAATCTTAATAAGTGTGGCCCTGAAAATGATTGCGGATATTAACATAATTTTTAATTGCCTTTGAATAAAATATTTTAAATGCGGGGCCCTCCACTCTCCACATCAGCATCTTCCTGCCAATGGCGAGACTTGCCATTGACATCCATATTTTTTTTTAATAAAAAGGGGTAAAAACTTTATTGAAATTCAGAAAAGAGCATTACAAAACATCAAAGGGCCAAGGCCCCGGGAATCCAAAAGAAACAGCCATACAAAGCATGAAACAACATCATCCTTCACCAATACCATTCCCATCCTCGGCAAGAATCTTCTCCTAGTCATGTCGGAGCTCATGAGGAACCTGCTCCCACTCATCAATTTTCCAGCCATCTAAATGCTCAGAAGCCCACTTAGCCAAACAATCTACTGCCCTATTCCACTCCCTTGGAATATGGACAAAAGACACCATCTCCATCAAAGAACTTATCTGCGAAATTTGCTTCACCATCATAGCTAACTGCCAACTAACATCAGAAACCTTTTGTTTATTCAGCAAATTAATCAAAACCTGTGAATCAGACTCACAGATAACCTTGCGCCATCCCAAAGCATAAGCCCTCTCCAAAGCGTAGAGGATCACCAAACCTTCCATAAGGTTGATAGTTTGCAATCCTTTATGAACAAAAAAGAAAAAAACCACCGATCCTGAAAAATCCCTGCCAGCCCCACCAATCCCAGCAGGCCCAGGATTGTCCCTTGAAGAACCATCGGCATTGAGCTTCAGAATGCCTGCCGGAGGGGGTAGCCAACTCCCCACCCTTTGAACTTTTTTTTTCACTCGCCTTCCTCTCCTGACACAATCAGAAGTTGGAGACAACCCCTGAATACCCAATCTATCCACTAGCTCAGCATCCCCTTTCTCCAAAGGGAACACCACATCACACTTAGCTTCCACCGTGTCCCGAATCATACCCATAATTTTGTGCCAAACTTGTTGAATCAACAGCTTCTCACCTTGAAATATTTTGCGATTCCGTTCCAATCAAATCTACCATAGTATGAAGGAAGGCCCAACATACCACACATCTTGCAAGAAAGAGGCCATAGAAGGAGGTCTACCCAGACTACTCCTCCATTGACATCCATCTGAAGTCCTGGCAACTGTTCGATTTATTTGATCCGATGGAGCGGATGACACTTAGATATACAGCTTGATTTATGTCAAGGCAAAATAAAGGCACAGGGTTAATTTTAAAAGCATGCGCTTGTTGTTTGGTGGGCCCCAGTATTGAACAACTTAGCCTTAGTCCACCAATGGTGCACTCTTTCAACAAAACCTTTAAGCAAAACTTTGAGAATCCCCGGCAGCCATAGATGTGATTTAATTCGACGGAGGGGGCTCTTTTAAAAGCATTTGTCTATTTCATAGAAGCAAAAATCGCCAAAAAATCGCGAATTGCCACGTCTGGCGATTTTTTACCCCCCAAAAATCAAGATTTTAATATAAATCGTGCTCATCCTATCGTTTTTAGGGTTTTCGTCATTTCGTTTCTAGCAGGCGTGGGTTTTCATCATATTTTTGTGTACCAGTACTTAGCACGACATGAGATTTTTTTTGCTAGCATGAGAAGAACGGACGAGTTTAGAAAATCTTCCGGCGTGAGTTTTTTTACATTGTGAGAAGAACGGATGAGTTTAGAAAATCTTCCAACGTGAATTTTTTTACATTGTGAGAAGAATGGACGAGTTTAGAAAATCTTCCGGTGTGAATTTTTTTACAGCGCAATAACAACCGACGAGTTTACAAAATCTTCCGGCGTGAATTCTTTTACAGCGCGATAACAATAGACGAGTTTACAAAATCTTCCGGCGTGAATTCTTTTACGGTGTGAGAATTTTCTGAGCACTATAATGCTCACATATAAAACCCTAATCGGCTAATTAAATAATATATTTTCATATAATATTATAAATATTAAATATATAATATATTATTAGTATTTATTTATTCTATTTATAATACTAGCAATCGCACCTTGGTGTGCAATGGGTACGCCGAGGAGTTGTGGAAGTTGAATTGCTATGTCTTCAAGTGAATGATGATTCTCTTGTATCCCAATGGCCCCTATCATTTTTTTTTTGTTTTATGGATTGTTGTGAATTAATTTTGACAATTGTAATGGATTTCAAGATCCTTGTGTTTTTCTTAGTAGCTACTTCAAATGTGTGAGCTTCCATGTCTGGTGTCTAGTTTATATTATTGTGCATTTCCTTTCTAGATTCTTGTTTATGCATTGCACTTGGGTTCACTTGCATTTCATTAGTCATCAGGTCTATGCATATTATTTGAAGCATGTATGTTTATCACAAGCCTCAAATTTGACATTTTGACACCTACATTTAATAGGCATTGTCTTGAAAATATAAGCATGGTCACCACCTACATCATGTTTATGTGTCATGTAGCCTACCATCATGCATCCTCTCATGGTACGTTAAACGATACCAAGATCAATAAGACTTAGTGATCCTTGTTTCTTTTATAGTTTCACACCTTTGCATAATTTGGAGATCAAATGGATTAAATTTGATTTTTTAAGGGAAAAACTTTTGATTTCTTTGAGTTTGTAGATGATATAGGAATTATCTTGAGACCTAAAAAATGGTGTGCATTCTATGTCATGGGAGCCCGTTGTGTGCAAAATCCATCCAAGGAACAACCGTCATGGAAAATTGACAAATACCTATAAAAAAGGGGAAAAAATATATTTAAAAAATATCAATGTCCCAAAATTTGTGTCTTGTTAAATATAAAAAACTTATAGGGAGAGTGGTTCAACAATAAGCACCCATTTATCTCTCTATATATCTCCCTCTATCACTCTTTGTCTATCACTCCTCTCTTTATCTTTGGATCATTGGCATGAATCGACAAATTGATTTGTTTGTATTTGTAGATGCTCTTTCCCTTTATATATCTTATCTCTATCTCTCTCTTCGACTCTAGTGTAGCTAGATGATTTGGACCAACCCATACCAAGTCACTCTCTCTTTTCTTTGTCTCTTTCCATTTCATGAGGCTCTAGTGGAGCTAGATGATCTTGACCAATCCATTTCAAGATAAACTTTTAACATTGTAAAAGTACCATAGCTTGATCATTAATGTAGGGTTTTCCATTATAATGTTTGACCATAATCCTAAGTCTATCACACAACATAATACTTTTTGCTACATAATTGTTAAGTGACAATGTAATTGTAGACCAAGAATCCAAACCTCTCTCTCCCCCCTTTTTTATTTCTCTATATCTATTTCTTTTTGCTTCCTCTCTCTCCTCACTCTATCCCCACTTCTCCCTCTCTCTCTCTTCAACTTTCTATATCTCCCTCTCCCTTCTTTCTTTTTCTCTCTTTTAATTTTTTATGAATTGTAAAAAATATATTATATCTATTCTATCTCTTTTTGTTTGTATATATCTTTCTCTATCTTCATCTTGCTCTCTTTAGTGTGCAATGGGTATGCTAGAGAGGTCTTAAAGGTGAATTATCAGGGCCTTATGAAAATGATGTGAACAATCTCTCAGTGTGTAAGATTCCACCTTTGAATCAACCATGGTTAACATGACTAATCACACTAATAACCCTAAGATTGATATCCTCTTCAATTTGGGGGAACATGACTGTGAAAAAAAAAGAAATTACTAATCTATTTAAGTGGGGGCAAGTATAAAATAAAGAATTTGCTACCAAAATACCTTACGGGTCTACAATTTGTGAAATCCATACTTATAATTAGTCTCATGTTGATTGTGCAAACAAATTTGCTACATAGAATCAAAACAATTATAATAATGTCCATAATTTTAAATACTCGCTTTTAGTTGTCTCTTCAATTTATATATTTGTTATTTGATTATCTATTTATTTTAAATAAAATTTAGATTATAATTATATCTATTATTCTATATTCTATTCCATACAATATAATTTGTTAAATATAAATCTAATTTAATATAATTACATGAACTATAATATTGATATATAAAATCAATATATGATTAGATAACAAATATATAATATAAAATATATATTAAATTAAATAACAAATATATAAATATAAATTAAATTAAAAATGTTGTTATCTAGATCCTATATTTACATTAATTATAATATATTAAATATTTATATATTTATTATTTTATTATATATTTATTATTCTATATTCTATTTTATATAATATAAATTGTTAAATATAAAACTAATTTAATATATATTATTTAATATAATTACATTAATTATAATATTTAATTATTAACTATAATATTAAATATCTAATATTATATATTAAAATGGATGTAAATATTAAATATTAAATATATATAAATATTAAAATCAAATATTATATAGAATATAATACCACTACTACTTTCTTCCCCATTATTTTTTTTCTTATACGGAGAGCACTTCCACATTGAAAAAAGTCACGACATTACTCCCATTCCTCTCACATGAAACAGCTAGACTTAGACTCTATCCTGCTCATTTTCTATGTGTGTTGGTTGTCATAAATTTTGCTCCCAAAAGTGGAGAGGAAGGAATTGTGGATATAGGTATTTTAAATGGATATACCTTTTCAGTCATTCGGTCAGGAAGCATCCATAGGTACAATTTGTGCGCCGGCCATATATACTTTTCGGTGCCTCTGCTAACGGAACTCCTACAGACAACGTGAAATGAGGAACACTTTTTTCAAAGACTATCATTTGACGGAAGAGATTGGCAATGTAGGTTGATTTGCACTGCCAACGAACAAAAACCACTGGAAAACAAAAAGACCGAAATTCGGACGGAATCGCAAGTTTTAAACACAGGAAGCTGGAAAGCAAGACGGGAAAATGGAGAAAATGGAGAAAACGGAAAAACAAAACCGGAGAAATCCAATGGTTCAACAAGCTGCAATTGTCCATCCGGCGTGTTTTTTTTTTACGGTGTAAGAACAACTGATTGCGGCGTGTTTTTTTTTTTACGGCGTGAGACAACATTTCCAGCCATTTTGGCACCAAGCGAACAAAAAAGCAGCAGAAAGCAGAAAAAACGCACGGTGAAATGGATTCAAAAACCCTGGAAAAAATTGTGGACCAATGACGGAAAACTGACGATCGACGAAATCCAACGGTGGAAGGCTCTTCAATCATCTTGCTTGTCTCTGCACGAATGGAGACTGTCGGATCTGCAAAGTCAGCGCTTCTACTCACAAAGGGAACGCCTTCGGCGTAATTATAATATAATAGTTATGTTATTAATTTATATATATTAATATATTATAATAATATAATATTATATATTATATTAGTAATATTTATTAAAATATAATAATATATTATAATAAAATTTTTAATAATATAATATTATATATTATATTATTAATATTTATTAAAATATAATAATATATTATAATATTATTATATTTATATATTATATTATTAATAGTTGTATATTATAATATTAGAATATTAAAATATAATATTTATTATTCTATTATTCTATTTATATCATTGATATAATATTATATAATATTAACATTATTAATATAATATATTATTTATATTTATTATTCTATTATAATATTTATTCTATTAATATTTATTATTCTATTTATAATATTATAATATGATATTTATATCATTAATCTATATTTTTTAGATTGATATATTATAATAATATGATATTATATTATTAATATTTATTATAAATATAATAATATATTATAAATATTATTATATTTATATTATATTATTAATAGTTATATATTATAATAGTAAAATATAATATTTATTATTCTATTATAAAATTTATATCCCTTTTATATTTTTCTACGATTTTGGGAGATCACGATTTTTTGAAAAAATCTTGTACTTTTGATTTGCCGATTTTATCTCCAAACGATTTTTGCTTCCTTGGTCTATTTGTTATGCGGGCTTATCATGTGGACCCCACACCAGTCAGCTCGGCATCATTCCACCAATGGTGTATGGCATCACTCAACTCAAAAGTACCAAAATAAACTATTAGAACTCCCGGAAACCATTGGATCCAATTGTACCAATAGTAGCTGTATGTTTCCTTCACAAAGGTGTAATTCATTCCTTCTGCATGTTGGATCTCATTGTATTTCCTGTGCCACTCACAATATACTGCGCCATACACCAATGATCTGCTAATCATATGTGCAACTCTTCTGTTGGCAGGGCATGCTTCAATTGAAGTGCTATTGATTTTACATCTGTGCATCCCACCATTTTTTGGAGCTCTTGCACTTCCCATCACATGGATTTAAGTGCTTGAGGAAAAGACGGTGTACCCATCCCACAAGAGCAAGTCATAGCCTATATTGCTGAGCAGGAGAAAGCAGATGAAGCAGTAGGTCATAAATCAAATCATCCTTTGCTAAAGAAAGGGTCGCGAGGAATGAAGCCCCCTTCATTGCCATCTAATCTTCAACCTGTAGAGGGCCACCCATTTTTAGACACACCTCAGGCTCATTGGTGTTGCCGTCTAATCTTCAACAGTCCTAAAGCATTAAATCCAAATGATGGGAAGCGCAAGAGCTCCAAAAAATTGTGAGATGCCTCTCTTGAACAAGTCTCCCCGTGGCTACATATTCTGCTGCATTATTTGTGATAATTTGGACAACATTCTCCACTCCAACCACTTGGATCATCCCCTCCAATGGATTGCCCAAAGTCTTAGCATTCTTGACTTCATGCGAGGCATTTGCAGACTTCAAGAACACCAATGTGCCACTTGAAAATACTAAAAAGTTTATTAGTGTCTTGTTCCTGCCATCTATGCATCCATCTGATAAAATGCTGCGACCTTTTTTTTGGCCATACTTCTGATATCTACTACAAGTGTATTTTTAATGGCTTCCTCTAGTAACAGGCCACTGAAATCTTTAGCAGTTGAGTGTTAAACCTTGCAGCAGCAATTGTTAATGCATTTACCAACCCTTCCTAGTATGCGCTGTTTGCCACATTGAAGGGTATATTATTTTAGTACCAAAAGTTTGCTGCTGCCATCTTGGCCTCATGGCATATATCTTAGTTCCAAGCAGTACCTATAAGTGAAGGTTGTGCCCCTAGAACATGAACAAAGAAATTTGGTGGAGAATGTAGATGGCTAGAACTCTCCTTAGTGGAGAAATACCAAATCTATGGGGCAATAAAAGAATCTCAAAATGGTTCGGGGTTGGACTTGGAATTCATTACTGATGCCATTGCTTCCTTTGCTCTATAATTTCGCTTTCTTCTTCTCATAACTGGAAGGTTAGGCATTCATTTCTCTTCTTGCTTCTTTTGGCACTTGAGGACACAACTTTACATCCCGACCAACAATCTGAGCAAGGTGGAATTTTAATCTATTGATTTCCCCTCTCATACTAAATTGGTAAAAATTGTAAGCTACTGGTCCTTGATCTCATCTGGCCATGCATTCATGTAGGGTCTTTCCTACCGCTGCCTTCCATTGCCATTGCTGATACTGGACATTGAAAATACAGAAAATTTCAGAATCCTAGAAATTGGTTAATGGACTGATGGAAATGGTTTCCAGGTTTTATAAATCAATAATTAGCTAGGGAGAAAAGCATGTATCCTGAGAACTATAACCAATGACCATCAGTGACAAAACCCTTGCTTCAGAATGCAGGAATTAAATTACCGTGAGGAACAATTTCTGGATATTCTATCTTCACTATTTTGTCATATTCCTCAGTGGGCAGAGCAAGAAATCTCTGGAGCTGAAACAATTATATAGCCTCCTCATAGTAGAGTGCTTCAAACTGGTAAAAGTGAATTCCGTCTCCGTGTTATTTTTGATTATCAAGAATGTGCAGGAAAGGATGTTTTTGTGTGCGGAACCAGTGTTTATAGAATGCTTGTGTACAAGTCAAATTTATCTTAATGGGTTAATATTAAATAACCAAATTTATTTGTAGGTTTACAAGTAATTGCAAGGAAAATTAAGGAATTTACTTGGTTTTATCTATAAGTACAATGCCATAATCATCTTTGCTTTTTTTGAACTTATGACAGGGTACAGCAGAGGTGGTTTATATTAACATGAGTGATGCAGTTGCAGCTGTGAAGCGATACAACAATGTCCAGCTTGATGGTAAACCGATGAAGTTAGAGCTCATTGGTTCTAATTTGAATTTACCTGTGTCTGCTCGGGTGAATTTTCCTGGAACATTTGCTGGAAGAGGACGGAAGACAGTGGTGATGACGTATGTTCACATCATAATTGCTCTTTTTAAATATAAATTACTTATATTTGTTTTTGGTATCTGTGCATCTGTCACAGTTTTGGGATGTTGCAGATGTTTAATATATCTTGTACCAGTAATATCAATGTCAGGAATTGAAGAATTTATTTTTCTTTGTGATCTAAATTTTTATTTTCAATTCAATGTACTTAGGGATATTGGACTGGAGAGAGCACTTTACATTGTAAAATACCATTTAAAATGAATATGTTGTCAAAAGCTTTAGTGATTCCTAGACAGGATCTGCAGGCACATTAAATGTTTGAATTTGTCTGGTAACTGGTTTTTCTGCATGGATCCAGAGGGGTTTAGAATGCAACTTAATGATTTGTTGTGGTCTCACTGTTCATTATTTTCATTTAATTCCCCCTTTACTGGAAATTGAATGTATGAATATCCTCCTGCTAAGACAAATCTCTCTGTTTGGGTTAACCACACAGTCACACGGGATGGTTTGATGCTTGAGCCCAAGCTTTCATAAGTAACAGTTGCTTGCATTTCTACATGATTTTGATCTAGAGAAAGTATAACCATATTTTTTTTCGGAATTGCTATTCAATATAAAGAATGAGATATTTTCCGTAGGCAGTCATTAAGAAATTATAATTTACATGTTATCCTTTCTCCTGTTTTATAATCATACAATAATTCAATGTGTATTAGTATTATGGTATATGTTTGTATTTACATGCTTCTGACATTTTTGTATGTTGCAGTCCTGGATTTACTCGTGCAGCAGCTGATGCTTCCATTGAGCGAAGGAGTAGCAATGGGTAAGTTTGCTAAACAAAATGGTGTATGGTGCTAGTCCATTGCAAGGGTTGATACTAAAGTTATCCACTCTTTTGTTTGTGCATGGATATGATTTGGAAAGGATAAATGCAAATTTGCTTGTACAAGACTTACAATCTGCAAGTACTTGTGTATCTACAGCTGGAACCGTGGCCGTGGTATTAGTTCAAGACGTTTCCGTGGTAGAGGAAGAGGACGTCGTGGCAGTGGAAGAAGCCAGGGCCTGGAGAAATCTGCTGCAGAACTTGACAAGGAGCTGGAAACCTATCATGCTGAAGCAATGCAAATATCTTAGGATTCTTAGCTTCTGCTGCTAGAAGATACACGCTCTTGAGTTGTGTTGAAGCTGTTGAAAAGCAATGACTAGCACTTTTCTTGTTAAACGTGCAAGACCAAGAATACTTGAGGAGGCTGGTTTGTTAATGCCATCTTATTAGTCAGTTTTTGCTATCGAGCAAACTAAATGTTTTTCTACACCAGTTAGTTGTGTCAATCATCAATCTCAGTTGGGATGTAATTTCTCCTTGAACATGACAAGTAGCATTTTAAACACATTTTGATGTGAATCATGTCTCATTCATTATGAAAATCAATGCTGTAAGATATCTGGCTATAACATACCTGTTTTCCTATGCATGGTACAATTGGAGTAACATGAAAGAATCTTTGTACATTCTAAAAATATTGGCTTTTGCTGCACAATGAGTAAAATGGGAATGGCAATGATATGAAACTCGACTGATCTTCCTGTTCATAATATCGACTTTAGATATGGCTATTCAAATCACATCAGAAAACCACTCGGCGAAAATTAAATCTGCCACTTGGACCATAATACTAAAAATACAAGACAACTTCCAGCCAGAAATCTCTCAAAGATTGGACCAGAACATACAATTGATAGATATTAATCATGTGTAAGCACAAAGGGTGGATTTTAAAGCCAGACTGGATGGACGTAAGGAGTAATAGCAAGGCCAGACAATTGCCTCTTGGGATATTAATTGGCAAGCAAAATATTTTACTGTTAGACTGAAAGCACACTTATATCTTCTCAAGTTAAAATGTGGAAATTTTGATCCTATTTTGAAAGAAAATCATGTGGGCCATCATATAACCCAAATGCTATTACAAATCCAAGTACGAACATAATACTAAATTAGAGCCAATTGCGGTGGAGCTATGTTGTAAGCATATATGGCAAGTAAATGGCCTTTTTTGTAAAAGAATCATGAACAATTCGTTTTTTATTTTCAATGTACCAATGCTTGTTTTGTTACGTGTACAAATACCGTTTCTGACATTTAAGTTTTGAATATGATCTTGAGCTTATGTTCCACTATTCTGGTACTTTAACTCAGAGCTAATGTAATAGAGATGATTGATTTATACCAATTTTAAAATGTTTAAGTCCAAAGTTTGACTAAATTCTTGCTTGTATCATGGAAATATCATGTCTTCAATAAATTCTTGCTTTTGAAATGCCATTAAAATTTTGCTTCTGAAATGATTTTATATGGAAAGGAAGGTTACATTTGAGGTCAGATGTATGAAATCAAAATGAAGTACTATGTTTAGAATGCTTTTCAGAGTCAATTTTGCAATGCCCCATATTGACATACAAATGCAGTCTCAGTGCCTCCATTGTCTTGCTATTACAATGGTATAGAACATATCCATCTTACACAGGATCTGATATCTGCCGAGAGATATTCAAAGGACTTGAGGTGACAATCACTCATGAAACCAGGAGATGATAATTGGGCGTGGTGTCTTAATGATATTGATTAGAGAGAGGCTAAAGCAAGGATGTCAAGCAAAACTATTATTATGATATAGAAGTAGATATTCAAAGGACTTGAGGTGACAATCACTCATGAAACCAGGAGATGATAATTGGGCGTGGTGCCTTAATGATATTGATTAGAGAGAGGCTAAAGCAAGGATGTCAAGCAAAACTATTATTATGATATAGAAGTAGATGTTGTTGAATGTGAAACCCAACGGTCAATTTGTTTTCCCCTCCATTAACTCTGGACTCTTCACATTCTGGATAATGTTGCTTATAAAAAGCATGCTACTGTATGTAATATATCTAAGACAGTGAATAATATATTGCCCTGCTTGAGAGTGGATGTACCACTGTAAATTTGTGTGTGTTCTTGTTTTCTGAATCTCTGATTCTATTGTTCTGCCATTTATTGTTTAACAATTGGTATCAGAGCTGGTTGTGCTCGATCGTTTGGCAGGGGAGATTTGAGTTCGAGTGGGAGGGAGCAATGTCGATTGAAGAAGGAAAGATTGAAAGGTTCAATGGCCATAATTATCCATTGTGGAAGATGCAGATGGAGGATTATCTATACCAGAAAGATCTGTGGTGACCATTACATGGTAAAATAAAGAAACCAACAAATATGCTAGATGGAGAATGGGATATGTTGGATAGAAAAGCACTAGGAGCGATTTGATTGTGCTTGTCTCCATTTGTAGTATTTAACATATCTAAAGCAACCACATCTGTTTATTTTGGACAAGTTGTATGAGAAGCCCTCAGCATCGAATAAGATATTTTTAATAAGGCGGTTGTTTAATATGAAAATCGCTGAAGGTAGTTTTGTAGCTGAACATTTAAATAATTTTAACACAGTTACCAGTCAGTTAGCTTTTGTAAAAATAAGTTTTGATGAAGTTTGGGCTCTTTTAATTTTGTCGTCTTTGCCAGAAAGCTGGGATAGCTTGGTTATTGTAGTTGGTAATTTTGTTTTTGGGTCGAGCATGGGTGAGATTTCAACATTGGGTAGCGCTTTGAATGTGGAAGACAGAGGAAGATCAAAAGAAAGAGAGAAGAGTCCAACAGAGCGTGGAAAGTCGCGAGGAAGATCGGAATCTTAATGTAGAGATGGTGTTTGTTGGTTTTGTGGCAAGCAAGGTCACATAAAAAGGAATTGCTGGTCTTATAAGAAATCTATAGAACAACCAAAAGAAATTGAAGGCAATGTAGCATACCAAGAAGATGTAGGTGGTCTTATTTTAACTGAAGAAGAAATTCCAACTAATGTTTGGGTGCTTAATTCAGGATCATCGTTTCATGTCACTCTGTGCAAGGAGTATTTCAAAAATCTGTAAATTGGTGACTTTGGTAAGGTTTTTCTTGGTAACAATGAATCTTGTGATATTGTTGGCAAAGGGGATATTTCATTAAAACTAAAAAATGGAAATAGTTGGTTGTTACGTGATGTTAGATATGTTCCCCACCTCAAGCAAAATGTAATCTTAGCTGGACAATTGGGTTCTCAAGGTTGTGAAATTAGTTTTGAATCAAATAGATGGAAAGTTAAAAATGGGGCCTTGGTAATTGCAAGGGGCAACAAATTAGGCACCCTGTATGTAATAGTCATGCTGAAGTGGGAGTTGTTCATCCTACTTCAGATTTGCCATTGTGTGAAATATGGGTTGTCTAGAAAAGGTTTTTGAATCAATTAGATGCTGAAATTGATTCTGTTATTAATGATTTCCTTAGTATGTTGGAATTTGATAGTGAAAGTTTTGGGGATCAGTTAGATGACGCCAAAGAACCTGGGGCATATGAAATTAATGGTGATGAAAGTGAAAATTTGAAGGTGATTGAAGATGAGACTACTTGTAATAGTGATGAGGATGACAATTTGGAGCTAAGCAGTGCCACTGCTGCTGCCACTGTTGGTGTTGTTGGTGACAAAAGTATTGGGTGTCATCCTGGAAGGGTATGGAAGGGAATTCAACATCTAGATGATAGTCCACATGCTACTAATGATGATAATCAGGAGAATGCTAATGGCGGTGCTAGCATTGCTGCTACTGTTGCTGCTCCTAGCTATGGCCTTTCTCCATTGTGCTGGCAGAGCTACCAGGGATTAGAAGATCTGGATGATAAAGGGGAAGAAGATGCATTAGGTTTAGATAACGAGAGTGATAGTGGGTATGAAGGCAGGGAAAGCAGCTCATGGGCCAGTTTCCTGTAGCTTCCTCACTGGTCTATGACTTCAAAAAGAGGTAGGAGAGTACGAAATAGGTCTAAACCTCCGTAGGAGGATTATGCTGAAGAAGAAGAAACAGAGGTGGACAATATCAAGGAGCTTGAGGATGATACAGACATTGCCCATTTCCTTGTGATGCTTGCGTCTAGTGCCAGTAATACCAATAAGACTAGTAAGGCTAATAAACCTGTTGAGAGACATGACAACAGAATCAATTCATCATGCCATGATAGGGAAGGGTGAATTGCAGGGAAGTAGTGAGGATTTAGAACTAGGACAAGAGCTAAAGAGGACTAATGAAACCACTAGACCAACTGAATTAGGTGCATGCAAATATAAGTGTCACACTTGCAAGAAGCTCTTTAATTCTCATCAAGCTCTAGGAGGCCACATAGCAAGTCATAGGAACATCATGTGTTGTACTGCAATAACTAATATTAATGTTGTGGAATTTGAGAAGGATGCAGAGGAAGCATATCTGTTTGGTTTGGATCAGTTCTTGATAGAGGTGAAGAAAAGGAAGAAAGCAATGGGCAAAATTTTGCAAAAGGTGTAGCGATTGATAGGAAAGCTTGGAAAAGAATTACAAAGTGTCCTTGAACAGAGGTTAAAGACTTGCAATGCGGGCTTGTTTTCAAAGTGATGATAGGAATGGAAATGCAGGGGATATCATTGTTCAGCAGCAACTGTTGGGTTTCAAGTGGGAGATTGTTGAATGTGAAACCCAATAGTCACTTTGTTTTTCCCTCCATTAACTCTTTGACTCTTCACATTCTGGATAATACTGTTTATAAAAAGCATGCTGATGTATGTAATGTATCTAAGACAGTGAATAATATATTTCCCTGCTTGAAAGTAGACGTAGCCTTTATGGTGAACCACTGTAAATTTGTGTTGTGTTCTTGTTTTCTAAATCTCTAATTCTATTTTTCTTCCATTTATTGTTTAACAGATGCTTTGTATATTTGCAAAGATGGGCATGGTGAATTCATGGTTGTATTCAAGTAGCCTCACTCTTTGGAAATAATTATTGCATTTTCTGCTTATTGCAGCTCAATGAGCAGCCAAGATTTCTCACCCTTGATACATATAAAAGAAGAATAAAATGAGGTAGCGGATTTAAGAAAATTGTAATGAATATCTGAAGTAGTCATATGGCATAATAATTATAAAGAGAAAACACAGGATATGAATTTGATATTAGCATTAGACGATAATACCACATGAGGCAATGCGCTAAACTAGGGATTAAATCAACAATCACAAGTGAAATCATTTGAGATGAAGACAATTGTTGTAGTAATTAACTTGGATTAATTAGTTGGAGTTGATTGTTGTCACAAATGTAAATAAATGTAGGAATTAAATGTGGGAATAAAATAAAAAATTTGGGTACATAGCTCTTATTTTGGCACAAAAAAAGTCTATCTAGATGTTAGGGATTCATTCACTAAAACTTGCAGAATTTTATCCTCATCACCACCTAAAAATTTGCAACTGTGGAAGTGATGCCATGAGTGGAAAATTGATCTATTACACAACCTTGTAACTCATGGGAATAGTTTGGGATTATACAGCCTATTGGAACTTGCTCATCTCTATCTTTGATATTCGAATCTTGTAAGGAACAGTGGCATTTACAAACACATTCGGTAATTTGTTGGATCACAAGGGTTAAGTTCCCCTTGATCAACCTTTGGTTGTGCCAAATTTAGGGTTCAACAAAGAATCAAAGGCAACAAGAAATGATCCAACAAATGTAGGATAACGTGTTTCGATAACTTTGTTATGTTGCTCTTATAAATGTTATCAGTGAAGCTTTATAATGCTTCCTTTGATGACTCCTAGGTGATCCTTTCTAATTAGGATTAGTCTTTAAATATGCTACTCCAATGATTAAGGCATATAAATCTTAGCCTATACTTGAATTTTGTTAGTCATTAGTCATCAGAAGAATCAAGCAAGAGATAGTAGTGCATGAACGAATAACCCACATTTATGCAATAAAAGATTGAAAGCTTTCGTCAAAGTGATGTAATAGCTGTAAGCATCATCAGTTCACTGTATTCATAGACTCGTGTTAGTTAGAAATCATGGTAGCTAGAGGGTATCTAGGGACTACCTGATTGATTGCATGTGACATATATTCACATTTGCACTTAATTCTTAGATTTGGTTCTACTGCAAACATCCCCATCTATTACCCTTGTTGAAGAGTTAGTCCTCTTCTAGTAGGAAGATGTGTGGGGGACTACCAGGTCTATGGTTGGAGGTAAAGCACTCAGATGATGCTCTCCCTCCTACAACTGACTAACCATGTTGCTTGCACTCAGATGAGATGACTATGACTAATGGTCAACCACATTTGTAATGGAAAGTCAACCATGTATATTTGATTTATTTAAATGGATTAGATGGATAGTTGTCCTAATTCAAGATTGTATCTTATTATTCTTTAATTGTAAATTTGTATCATGAAAATCTGTGTTTTTTATTAAGGTAAGCAACAAACAAGGGTCCTGAACCCTTTCCAACAAGCCCCAAGGGCAGGACCAAATAGGCCATCAACAACACAAAAAACATAGCAACCTTGTTGTAAGACAGAAAAACCAAACAAAATTAAACAACCCTTGAACCCGAGCCAACAAATCTAACTGCCTTGACCCTAGGGTGTAGAGCAACAATAGATTTGGGGAGCCCTTTCTTTCTATGCTGAACCATTGTCTAGGAAAACTTTGAGGGTGAGACGAGGGGATCCTCAACAGACACCGCAACCACAGAACTCTTGCGTAATGAAGTAGGTAGAGCCAAAGATATAATTGGAACTGACGAAGTAGCAATTAGATCTCATACAGAAGGAGTCGCTACTAGAGCCAAAGAAGGGAACTCGACACGATTACGGTCAGCCGCCAATACTCCCTCAGGCTCAACCTGAACTGGTACAGAAGTCCCTGCAAGGGACCCAGAAGTTGCAGGGGAAATCGAAGGAGAAGAACCAATAGGGGACTCATCATCCGAACCAACCTCTAGAACTAGATCATTAACTATCAAGTGTTCCAAGTGAGCATTCCACCACCATGTCGCACTAGCCTTACGACACGAGACTAATGGCAATTCGAAGCCAGATGTCCAACAGTGAAGCAACGATGGCAACAAAAGGGTAAGCCCTCATAGTCGAGAAGCTAGGATCTAGGACAATCCCCCACCATCAAAACTATCTCTCGATGAAGAGGATTGGAGATATCAATATCCACAAGAATGCGAGCATACATACGTAGTCCCATTAGGATCATAGATTGGTCCACAATAAGGTAGTGACCAATAGTATTGCCAATTGCCTCATAGCAGGATTCCTCCTAGAACTGGAGGGGCAGATTGGGTAGCCTGACCCAAAGATGCCTGATATTAAGCGGTTTTGAAAAAGGATTAAATAGAGGAGTCCAAGGTTTGAGCAGAAGGGAGTGCTCTCCCCATAACCACACTTTGCCATCTAACACTGAATCCATAGCCTCAACAGAATCAAAGGCCACAATGAAGAAACCCCTTGCACAGGGGAATAAGTCAATATTACCCTGGACAATAGGTCTCCAGGATTCATAAATCCACTTAATCAGATTGGGGAGGGATTGCAAGAGGCCATTAAATCTGCTAATCAAGCCATGCTTGCCATAATGTTCTTCATTTTTTGCAACTTCCTGTCTACACAACACCACAGGGGAGGTATGGGAGCAGCGAAGGGGGTGGGAATGACTCTTGTCCCTTTGTGGTAGATGGCTAACGACACCAACAACTGTGGCGAAGAAGGGCCCTTGTGTGCCCTCAGAAACATGGCTAAAGGCAATATTCCACACGATAGGGGTTGCGAAGGCCCTTGTAGCCACGCGAGCGCCAGAAAATGACGAGTCTCGCTGAGGAGAAGCTTTTCCTACTTCTGAGAAAAGCGTATCATGGGAGAAGCCCCCGCTAGAATTGCCTACAAAAGTAGGAAAACCTCCGTCGAGCACGAGTGCAAGCGAGAGATGCTCCATTTTGAAAAATAGTCATGGAAATCTATGTGTTGATAAAATGATGGCATCTTTATTTAAAATATGGAATCTATTTATGCTTTGAAAAAGGAAATTTAGAATTGTGGCATTTGTGTATTACTTAATTTCTAGATTTTCATTATTTGTTATTGTAAAATTGGGTGGCTTTTTATAGTGACTAAGAACAAGAAGCAACAAGAAACAATAATGGTCACCATAGCTATGACCATAGGATAAAAATCCCGTGGCTAGGTGACTAGAAGATCTCCCAAGACAAGGGGATAGTTTGCCACTCCTTCCTCCTCATCACAAAGGGCCTTGATAGTAAAACAAAAGATATTCCAGGTTGCCATGGGTGGTGATGATGATCCTGAAGAAGAGAAGAAAAGAAAAAGGTAGAAAATGTGGACAAACCACCAAAGAAAAAGTGTGAGGAGAAGGAGAAGGAACTAGAAGAACAAGAAGAAATGCAGGCAAGTGCTTTTACAACATAGGTAAGTATCCCTCCCCCTTTTCTCCTAAATCTACAATCTAACCTCCTCTTTCCCCTTCTCATTCACAACTGCTTCCCCCTCCATCATCCCTAATTCTTATCCCCTCTTCTCCTTCCCCTAGCCTTGCACCTTTCCTTTCCTCCCCTATGCACATTTCCTCCTCCCCCTTCATTTTCTCTACCAAAATTTCCCACTGCTAGAGCTATGCAATAGGAGTAGCTAGTAGCTACCATCTCCCCACTTTCCAAATACCCATTTCACTACCTCCTTTGGCCTTAGATTCCATGCCCCCATATCCTTCAAGTGGTGTGCAACCCTCCACTCCTCAAGTATTAGCTCTCCCTACTGCTGCATAGTAGGTATCCCCAACGACACCCATATTTTCCTTGGGGGATACCCAATTGCGTCAAGGTGTAATTGTGATAAGAGACTATGCCACTTATCAAAATAAATGACTAGATACAAGTAGTTACACAACAAAATGAAGGCAAGAGAAAAAGAAAAAAAATGCTATCCTTAACACCAAGTGATTTAAGACAAAGTGTGACCTTGTATAGGATTCCATGTAGTTTTCCTACTTCACAGCACTGACAGACAAGCTTGAAGGTCAAATATAAGAACCGAATACCAAATGGAGGCAATTAGTGTCAATATCAAGGATGCATAGATATATGATAGGGTGGAATTCCTCTAAGAAGGTGCCAAAGGGTAATGAAGAAATTAACCTATTGTTAATTTAATGTGTGAGCTGGGTTGTAAAATGCTAATTTATAATAAACTAAAATATAGAATCAACAAACTAAATTCATAATTATAAATGATAGAGAGGAACTTGGCACTAGGGGTTGGAGCTCACTATCTTAGATGCTATCATGATGCATGAATGTCCATGTGGTGCACTATTGTCCTACTCATGCCCTATTGTCCCAAAATAGAAGAAAATTCAAGTTCTTGACCAGATTCAAAAACTTACACAACAAGAAATAGGAACAACAAAAGTAGAAAACATAGGGATCTAGATGATATAGAAATGAAGTTAAACTAACTAGAACAAATGAAACAATGAAATGACAAGAGAAAGGAAGATACAAGCAAACCTCCATGTGGTTGTAGTTTTCCAAATATTTATAGCTAGGATAAGAAAAACAATTAGGATTGCTTGGGAGCTTTCCAAGAACAGTTAAGCCCCTAGTTTGGTATTTTGATCTCCATGAGAAGTTAAATAGAAAAGAGATTGTGATAGTGTATGGTCTTAGACTATGTGTATCTAGGAACTAATAACAACAATAAGAAAGCAAAGCTATGAATATGAAATCCTAGGTCTACAAGGATTGATAAACTAGTATGTGTATGAGATTAAATACAGGGTGGTGATGGTCACCAGGAGATTTTCCTATAGAAATACATAAGTAAGTGATAAAGAAGAGATACAAAACTATTTAAACAAGAATAATAACTTATTAAAACAATATTACCAACATAATGTAGAAGAGAAAAATGAGCACATGTAGTTGTTAACAAAAATATGGTAGCATGTAGTTTCAACAAGCTTCAACAATGGAGGTATGTTTAACCAAGCATAGCCAAGAGAAGAGAAAATGACATTGCATGAGTTTGAAATTGAAAGGTTACTTTTGCATGAATCTTATGAGGAGACTAAAGAGTTAGATTCAAAGCATAAAGACATTTTCTAATAGACAAGCATTACAATAGCTGACAAAAGGTAGTTGGGCAGGAACATCCAATGTTTAAATTTTAGAAACTCGTGAGATGCTAGTGCATTACGTGGCCATCTACGCATCACACCCATGTCTTATAAAAATCACTCAAAATTTGACATGTGCTCTTGGGTCAATGATAATTATCAGAATTTGATTAAAAAAATTGGCAATCTAGTGAAAGAAAAGGCTAAGGCTAGGCTAAAATGATCCCTAAAACAAGCTAAGGGAATGTACACTAAATCAAGCCAACATAACATGAAATTGTAAGGGTATACAATTTTTGATGTTACATTTTTCTCCCACTTTAACGAGATAACGACACTAGGTGGTAAGCTACACTAAAGTACATAAATGAAATATCATAAATGGATACTATAGAGGATGTAGAGATCTCTTCAATCATGGGAATCATCCCCCTAGGCTAAGAACCTAAAAAACAAGTTCATTATACAACAAAAACTTGAAAGACAATAGTGTTAGAAAGCATAAACTATTTCAACATAAAGCATAAAGGATATTTCACAAACACTTAACCCAAACATTTTGAAAACTAATCAAATGCAAGTAAAAGAAAGGTTAATTAAACACATGCAAAGTCACCACATGCTTTGCGAGTTTAATCACAACACAAGGATCTATAATTGTCATCGATTGGGATTAGGGTTTCACAAGGTTTAACATAGACTCATCTTGTAACTAAAATCAAGTCATATGAGAAAACAACATAAACACAATTACCTAGATTGGTCATCTCCTAATTAATCACCATTAGGGAATCTATGCTTGCACACTCAATTAACACATCAGACATATTCGTACAATACAAGATAGCCAAAGCACAACATATAAAATCCAACAAAACATGTAATCAACAATGAATTCCCCCATCTTGAAATTACATCATAATATAAAAAATTGACACCAATCCAATCATATTTAATCATATAACCACTTTTAGAAAAGATAATTTACAATAAACATGAATCAGTTATAAACAAATGCATATTTAATCAAATTTCATACAATCATCAATAATTATATAGGCACGATCACAAAAATGCTCAAATATTGGATATAGATTGTCCTTGAAGAACTTGTCAATTGGCTCAAAAACATGCTCTAATCCAAGCAATACTACATTCTAAGAAAAAGATTGTCTATTTGAAGCTCAAGTAGCATTTATTTGATCCTTTAGATATCTCTCTTGATCTTTATGAGATCACATTCTTTGCTACTAGCAAAACTAGAAGAGCTGGACTTCATATCCTTAAACCAAAAACTCCTCAAAATTCTCTTCAATATCCTAAAGTTTGAGAACTTATATTTCAAAATTCTCTCTTAGATTATGCAAGTGTTATCCTCTTTTAAAAATCCAAATGCATGATAACCTATTTCCATGTGAAGATACCTATCTTGATATGTGTTTTCCTTCTACATACATCTATTATATATTGTCTAATCACAACCCTTTTGTAAAATCCCAAAACTTAGTGTACAAAACTAGAGAACTGTCAAAACTTGCATGATATAGTACCAACATGGTAGCAGAGCCATGAATTGTAAAACCCTTCCCTTTTTGAGTGAATCCCACACATTGCCCTATCAAAAGTGTCTTGTGGAGCCAAATAGACCTCACCATTGAATTCAGAAGGCCCAAGAAACTAAAGATAGCCTATCGTTTCATTAAATTCCGACACAAATTTTTTGTAATTTTTTTTGCCCCCATACCCCCTGTACCATATGGTTGTACAACACTATATGGAAATATGTACCTGTATGGGTTTATCAGTTTGAAAAACAATTTTTTTTTGCAAAATTGTTGTTTTGTAGATCTGGGAAATTTTTGGGCAATTTCTTTGTAGATTTTGGTGAAGATCTAGAATGATTTCCTCATGGTTCACTACTGTACAAGGGTTTTTGAAGATCATTGGTATTTAAGCAATTTGTGTTTGGATGTAATTAGTTTATACAATTTGTATCAAACATGTTTTTTTGGGGCATTTTGTAACATTTTTTTGCAGAGTACTTATGTCCATTGCTTGGGGTTTCCCAAGCACCACCATCTGGGTGCTACTCTGTCCACACCATCACCCAGTCATAGTTTTGGCTACGGTCATCAATTCTCAAAACTGCTTGGATCTCCCACCACCATAACCTTTCAAGTCACCACCAAGGTTCTTGGTTGACACTTCACAGTCACAGATTCTTTTTGCCAGGTCACAGTGTTGGTGTTGGAAATAAGCCACACCCGAACCAACGATGGATTGGTCTAAGAGGGGCTAGTAGCTCAGTGGTAGAGCACTCCAACAGCAAATGGAAGGTCCTAGGTTCGAGTCCTAGCTGGTCCATGTCTCAACATGGTATCAGAGCCAGACCCAGGCTAGGAGCCCCAAGCACATGAGAGGTGTGGCTTAAGGGGGGGTGTTGGTGTTGGAAATAAGCCACACCTGGACCGACGATGGATTGGTCCAAGAGGGGCCAGTAGCTCGGTGGTAGAGCACTCCAGCAATGAATGGAAGGTCCTAGGTTTGAGTCCTAGCTGGTCCATGTCTCAACACACAGTCTCTCAAATGTGCTCGCAGTCTTCTTAGCAACTCACAAACTACCACCCAAATACTTTGCCACTTGTAAATATTTTTAGTGAATGTAACATTTAATTTTACATTAAATGTAACCTTAATGATTTTTGTAACCACTAGTGGCTTCTTTCCTAATTTGCTAGCATTGTATGCTATAGTTAGCACTTGTTTGAAACTGCTAGCATTTTATATCATGTTAACATTTAATGTTGATTGCTAATGGTTAGTAAACAGCTAGAATTTAATGCTAGCCACTACAAACCACCAGGTTATGTATGGTTCTCTACATGGGGGGAATTTTTTCTTTTCACCATAACTTGCACCCAGGGAGTCAGATTTTTGAATTCTTATAGTTGACAGAAAGTTGGTTTCATCCACGACATAGTGGTAAACTTTTTTTTTCCCCAATTGTGCTATTTTCACTATTTTTTGGCCTTTGAAATCACATGTATTGGATAAATTTTGACGGGACATAACTTTCACCCCGTTTATCAAATTATTTTGAAACTTATAAAAAAATCACAAGGATTCCATTTATGCATGTAAATTTCAGATTTGGATATCCTTTTTAACAAAAATTGTAAAAATCACCATGTATTATAAATGGATGATTTAGGCTTCCAAACTTGCACAAATTGTAATCCAACTTGTCTTTGGAGGTTTCAGTGGGAAGTTCAAGGGGCCTACATCTAGATGTGGACATGAGTTCATGATGGACCAAAAAGGAGATTGTTCTTGGAGAGAGTAATTGTGGCTTGGTGTATCCTAGAGGAGCATTCTCATTCCTTACTCTCATTGGATAATCATCTGAGAGGTATCACCCATATTTTTTAGATGTATTATGTTTTATGCTGTCTTCTCATGGATATGGATCTTGAGCTATGATTGTTAGTTCTGGATGGTTCATTTGAGGGGTATTTGACATGGTTATCTCGTTGTGCATATGAGTTTGATTTATAATTTCATTTATGAGGATTTTAGGAGATGTTTATTGGGCTGATTCCTAGTTTTGGGAATGAATTTGAGTTTGATCTTCCTGGGTTAGAGAGGCTTATATCCATGTTGGTTATACATGATATATATGTTTCATTTGATCTATGAGATTGAATGGTTGGGTGTTGTTAAGGCTTTTCATTTGGGGTTGTAAAGGAGATCATACTTGACACACACTTTTTTGTTGCATATGTGGATCATTGTGATTGTTCTTTGTTACTACATGGCTTTGATTATTAGCCACACCTTGGTTTGAGTGTTCATTGGTCGACTCGGCATGACTTGATCTATTTTTAGATTTGACATTACTCATGCAGTGGGAGTTTCTTGATGTGTGAGTTCTTTGTTGATAAGTTTGATATGGGGAGCTTGTGATTGCGGTTTATGGGTTGGATATGTTGTTGGCATGAGTTTATTGATATTTTTGATACCTAGGATGTATGGATGGTTGGATGCATTAGAGTTTGTTGTGGGTACTATTTCTAGTCATGTGGGTTTTTACCTTGGTAGTAGCTTGGAGCCTTTGTTATCACTTGGATTTGATGCTTGTGTTCTTTGTATTGGTGCATCTTCACCTTGGCTTATTGTTTGTCTTCCATAGATGGCATGTTGGGGGATGAGAGGAGTTCTTGCTTGAGATGGTGGTCATCTTGGTTTTATTGTAGGTATCTTGATAGACCATGAGAGCATGTTGGAGATTCATGTGATTTCATGGATGGTTATTATGATGTATTTCATTAATTGATCCTTATACAATGTATACAACAATTGGGAGAATGTTAGGAAAAAGAGTGTTGTACACCTTGCACAAGAAAAGAAATATTTTAATTATGTAAAATAAATATTTATTTGTGTTGCATCTAGGAGATGTGTTTAGCTACATTAAATATTTATTTGGGTCCACTTGTAAAGTTGTATGTAACATTGGTTAGATATTTTATTTGTGGGAGACATAGAATAAATATTTAATATCGGGAAAACTTAGTACCAAAAAGTAAATGAGGGGGTCAATGGTTTTGTGCTCTCATGGTTTTGATACACATGGTTTTACCAATACCACTAGTTGTATTTATATGATCTTGATTCTATAAAAGCAAGTAACTGGTTAGTAGATTGGGTTGGTTGGTTGAGTGGGCTGTCATTGTATTGATCTTCCTTGTGAGTTCATATGTGAAGCATGGCATGAGATGTGTGGTTACTTGCTTGGACACAAGGAGGATACATTGGAGGAGCTTTATGTTTCAAAAGTATTCATGGAAACTTTGTAAGTGTATTTTAATGTTTCATTGTTGAATAATATAGAGTGTGGATACTTTTAGAGGTTAGGTTTTCCCTCTTGAGGGTTTTCTTGAGGTATATCTTGGGTTATCCCATGGTAAGTCTTTTGATATTTACATTATGGTTAATTTATAAGATTGTATGCATCATTTATCTCATAGGGTTATGTATGAAATGGTTTGATCAACCTGTAATTTCCTAATAATTTGCACCAATAAAAGCTCAGTTGTTGACGTCGATCAATGGCGGGACTTTGTATGTAATTCCTCCCTAACATTATTGAGAAACCCTGTGAACTAATGGATTAAGATGACTAGGCAAGATCAATGGAACACATGCTCTGATACTTGAACTCTTCACTAGACCATAAAGAAGCATCAAAACCACAAAAAGGAATGACAATGGTAATCTGCCAATACTGCAGGGCATTATCATTCATCACGAACAAGGTAGGATGAATTTCTTCCAACTTTAATAAAGATTTCACTATAGTTTTAGTGACTCTCAAGGTCCTTTCACATGTTGGAAGGATCCAAACCAAGAATATCCATTGGCCATAGAGTCAAAATTTGTTGGAAGTGACACCTTGTCTACAATTGGTCGATGGAGGCCATTAGCATTGTCTATTCTTCACTCTTAGGCACATTGATCCTCTATACCAATCAGTATCGCCACTCTAGCTTGGTGATCTACTCATAAGATATGTCTTGCACCTAAGCAACTGTGGTCCTCACCAGATCCCCAATTCAACTATTGGCTTGAGAATAGCCTACATCTCCTTTATTGTGGATGTAGGGGATAGTTTTATAAATCAGACTCATCTTGCATTCTCTTCCTTATTTTCTCCTGCAAGTGAGTAGTTGAAAGCACCTTGTCATCTTGATCAAATGGCAAAGACAAGTCTTGCCATGTAAGAACATGTGTTGGGGCTTATATGCCCTCAATTGATGCCATCACCACTTGGATCTATGCCTCGAATTGTCATTATCTAGGACATCATTTGCCTTTTGTGTAGTTGTGGCCTAACTTGTGATGCCCATAGCTACCAGTTTGACCATATTGGCTATGTAGTGGATCTTGGGGAAGCATGTCTAGGCAACATCAATCATTAGGGAGAAGGCAACTTCCATGAATTGAATCCACTTCTCAACCATGTAATGTGTTTTCCATGCAAACTCTGGGAATTGGAATGTTGATGTAAAGGATGTCATAGACTCTTTGATTTCTTTCTAGTATCCATTCCTAAGAGCTCTAACTAGCTCAAGGGATCTCACAGATAGATTCAAATTATTAACATTTTCCTAGTGCAACTTGTTTTCTTCTTTGGCTACATTTAGCTTGGACTCGAAGTCTTCTCCCTTATGGGTTAGCCCCTTTGTTGTTTGGGCCTAGGTCTTCCTCTAGGTGTCTAACCACTACAATATGCTATCTTGGCCCATCATCTTTTGCCTGATGGATGCTATTTGAATAAGGAAGGTAGTAGAATTGGTTTGCTCTTGGATGAGCTAGGCCTTTAGCTCCTCTACCTACTTTTTGAGGTCCTTAGTGGTGACCCCATGTAATGGCCACTCTTGTGTTTTCCTTGTACACTTTCTGATTTATATGATAAATGATGTATTAAGTGTTTCATCAATGTATTATGCAATTCTTATGTTATGAGTTATTGAACTGAACTTGCCAATGAGGTTTGTTGTGCCATTGAGGTGTTCTAATGGTGTATTTAGGATCCTTTGTGGAGATGTTTTGTATGAACATCGAGGTGTTTCCAATGAGGTTTTGTATTGGAATTAGTTTTTTGATTATGCATATGTTGTGCCTTTGTATGTGAGATCATTTTAGTGTTTCAACTTCATTATTTTCACTATACTGGTTAAAAATGTGATTATTATAATTTTTTAGCATTATGAATTATGGTTGATTATGCATCTTGTTTTTGGATCATATTAGTTATATATGATTTACATTTAGATGCGGTGATTTGATATCAATTTATACCACATTAGTTGGATTATGTTGCTTCAACAATTAATATGTGGAGCAAGTACGCTTAATGTTTGACCTAAGTGTGCAGGAAATTTATAGGTGCTAGACCAATGGTTGGTATGTGAAAAACTTGACATGGATTACGCTTAGCCATCTCACTCTACTTAGTCCTTGTGAATCCTTGTGTTAACCTAGATCTGAGTTGGTGGTGATTCTGGAGCCCATATGCTATGAAAACCTGTAAAGTGTGTTTGAGTCCTTTGTGTGTTGTTAATTTATCTTTTGCATTACATTTAAATTTATTTTGAAATGTGTGTTTACTATGTTTATGGAATATTTAATGCTTGCGTCGAAATGATAATATTTATGCCTTAGTAGGAAAAGATTTGTTGCATTCTTATATTTTTGGTAGAAAAGAATTATGTGAATTTAGTTCTTCATCAAAATGAGATATTTGCCTTAGTAAAATAATTTATAGTTAAAACATAATTTAATTTAATTTAATTGATTTAAATTTCTAGCTATTGGAAAGGTATCAGTTAGAATTAATTTAGTGTATAGTTTATTTAATCATTTTTAATTATTGATTTTCTTGAAAATGTTATTTGACAAAAGTGAGTATTTGGAAAAAAGAAAATACAAAAAGAATAGAAAAAGAAAGAAATGGAAGGAAAAATATAAAAGGAAAAAGGAAAGAGTTATTTCTCCAACTTTTGTATTTTTGCATTTTCATGCTCAAAACCCTCTTTCTACCCCTTTAATAAAAATGGATTTGGATAGAAATTATGGATGGAATTGTTTGAAGTTAGATTCTTCTTGGAGGTAGAATGTTTGGGAATGGAATTGATTTGCATGGGTGTGTGTGATGATCAAAAGAAGGATTTTCTTGTTTGCTTGCAAACTTGGAAAGAGGTAATCTTCTTTTTAAAATTGCTTTTAAAATGGAATTCTTTCCTCTTGCCATGCCAACATTAGGTGGAGTCATAAGGCATCATTCTATAGGAATGATTTAGAGTTCAATTTGTAATTTAAACTGTATGTTTTGAATTTTGAAAAAAACTTGCATTTTGAGGTCAAGTTATGGCAAAATTTCCTAAAACCATGTGCATTGGAAATTTGGAAAAATTGATTGAAGTAGGATGTTGTGCATTTTTAGATCAAACAGGTAACTTCAAAATTTGGAAATTTCTTTTATTTCAAAAGTTAGAAAATTGCATAGATTCTTGAAGGTATCATGTGACTCCATAAATGGAGGCTTGGGAATTTTTATGGTTTTGACCTCTTTGAAGGAAAAAAGAAAAATAACATTTTAGACCTCAAATGAATGGATTATTTTGTGAATGAATTGTCTCATTATTTTTGTATTCTACATCTTTTGGCAATGTTCCATGACATTTTGCATTGATTTACGTGAAATGAATGTTTGACTTTTAGGATTGAGGTATAGAATAGGGAAGGAGTGGCTCTCACATTTATTGGGATACAAAGGGAACCTTGGAACAAACATGTGGAGAGTATTAATCAAGTGAAAATGAAATACACATTGGGTAAATAATACATGTCTAATCAAGATTTTTTTTCTAGGATTTGAACATTCACACAGGTTTGGTTTAGCTGTGAAGGGCATGTCACAACTCTAAGAGTTGGTGAATCTCATAGTTATCCATAGTGCCGATGTGCGACTGTGATGACAGTCCTTGTCTTATTGCTAGGATCCTCATCCTTCCCTTTGTTGGATTTGGTATTTGACATGATTGTGATCATTTGTATATGCATCAAGATTAGTGTGCGTGTTAGATATTATATTATGTGCATTGATTGGTGTGTTTCCATGTATACTTTGTTTGTGTGTGAGCCTTGGCCTTAATAGCGATGTATCCATTTGATCTTCTTCTCTATACATCGAGGGTTGCCTAGAGTGGAATAGACATATATTGCGCTCGATGATGGTAATATAGTTGGGAGGTGTGTAACATTCCCCATTGGTTCATTATTGAAGATCTTGCAGGAGCTAAAAGAGTTCCTAGTTTGAAATTTCATGTTGTGCTTCCACCTTGGAGGTGGATCATTATTATTGAAGTATTATTATGCTTTGTATCATTTATGTATTGGAGTGTGATCCTTCCATGTTTAGGAAGTAGCCTCTAACTTGTAATCTTGTTATGTTCTCATTTGGTTGGAATTTGATCCTTGTGTTAGATGGAAATTTATCATGTTGTAATTCTTATCCTATGTGTTGAAATGACTAATTTGGGATGTTAGAGTCCTCTTTTATATATGTTGTAATTATGTCTATGGATGATTATGTGTTGGATTGCATTATTCCCACATTATGGATAAGAGTTTTATCTTTACCTTTGACTCATCTCAACATTGGTGTTGGATGAGTATGGCTTTTTGTATCATTTTTCTCATGTTTATCTTAGGAAATTAGCTTCTTTATGTTGTGGAAGTGAGATTCACTTTCCACCTTGTTCCTTCGGAACCATACCCTTTGGGAGGCATATCATGTGGCTGAGTTAGAGTCCATGATCCCTTGAGAATTTGTCTCAAACCATTTTATAAAAGCTCATAAGTTGAGGAAGCTATGCCTCATTGAGTGTGATAAATGGACCTCACTATTTTCCTTGCTTTAATATTTTTCTTACTCTTTGGTTACAAGTCAGAAGATAGTTTGAAATGTAGTGTAGGATGGGTTTTTTAGTCTAAAGTTGTAATTTGCAATCAGACATTGAAACTCGAGAGTGCAAGAGGTCTAGAGTTTGAATTTTTGATGCACATTGTAATGTGTAGGTGACATTTGGTCTCTAAAGTCTAAGTTATCTCGAGGGTTAGGGTTCAGAGTTGACTTGATAGTTTGCAAGTCGCTATTGCAAGTGTGTCCTTGAAGCCAAATCACTGATGGTGTCCTATTCTAGACTTTCATTGGACTTTTGCAAGAGGTAAGTCACTTGCTAGACTAGAAGTATGAGGTTCAGATTGCAACCGAGTCCTGAAGTTATTCCAAGGCTAGGGGTTAGAGATTCTTTGCACTTTGCAATGTGTAAACTATAGTTGTTTCTCAAAACCTAAGCAAGTGTTGCAAGTTGTGAGTTGTAGCCTGAAGCTAAAGTTCAAGGTAGTGTTAGGCATAATTACAGCTCAGGGAAGAAACTTGAAATACAAGTTTGGCCTACTGAGTCAATTTGCAAGGCTATGGAAAAGTTTGAACTTTTTGTAGGTTTTCCCTGAAGTCCAAACTTCAGTAATTTTGACCTTTTCTCTTTCTGTAGCTCTGAGATAGCTAAGGGGTGGTCTTTTAGGGATGTTATAAGGGTTTTTTAGTGATCTTGGAAACCCTGACACTTCTTGTTTCATTTTTTGTGCTAACCATGGTGTTTTTAAGTCTTCCTCTTGTGCCACCTTGCTTTGTCCATTGGTGTGCATACCAAGTGTGTCATTACATGTTGTTATGACACCTTGGGTACGTAGGAGTGTTGTCACTTGTTTAATTCCACTTTTGTGTCATGGGAAAAAATGTTCATCCGGTGTTTGTTCGTTAATGTCTTGAGCATAAGATTAGGGAATTACACTACATCTACATCCCTTTTATCCTTGGTAGCTATTAGCTTTATTTCTAGTTGAGTGACCTGAGCCTTAACTTTAGCCATCTCCATTTTGAATTTCTCATCCTACAAGTCCTCCACTTCTATGTCCTTCTCTAATACTATGGTCATGTGACCATCCTAAGCCTTTATTTTCACCTCAGCAAAATTGAAAGTTTGTTTGGTTGCTTCAAACTCATCTGTTTTCTTCTTAAACTTCCTCTCCAATGAAATTAAAGAGGATACAACTACCTTAGTATACTCTTGGAGAAACTCCACCATGTTCTTTTTCCACACAACTTTTATGATGATGATGGGTTCCATTTGATAATTTGTTGCTTACATTTGGTCCTCAGTCTTGTCCACTAGCAACACGAAGTGCATGGTGTCTTGTATCGAGTCATATTTTGTTTTGACTCATTTGGTGGTAGGCACTACATCTTTTTTTTATTTTTTTCTTTTCTTCCTTTTGTTGTGTGACTACTTGAATTTGAGTCATGTATTGCTAATAAGTGACACAATCTCTTATAATAGTCACAACTTGTGGTAGTTGGGTAGCCCTTGGGGAGAATATGGGGGTTGATGGGGTTACTTTCTATGTAGTGGGAAGGGGAACTAATATTTGAGGAGTGGGAGACTACAAAACCCTTGTGGAAGATGGGGGCCTAGTGTTTGAGACTAGTAAGGGTGGCAACATGGGCATTTGGAATGTGGGGAGATGATAGCCACCATTGGGTTGTGGAAACCGAGACATTTAGATAGCTAGGGAGGGGAATTGTGGGTAATAGTATTGTGTTGGATATTGAAAAGGTGAGGGTATATGCATGAATTATTGCTATTATGAAACTATAGCAATTGGAAATGGTGGTGGTGAAAATTGAGGAGGGAATTGGGTGTATGGGGGTGAAGGGAATGGAGCATGGGTAGGGGAGGGAGAATAGGGGATGAGGATTGGGGATGAGACTGTAGGGATTCATGAATGAGAAGGGGATGGAGGGGGTTGGTTTTTAGATTAAGGAGAATAAGGGGAAGGAATACTTACTTATGTATCTATGGAGTAGGGTTACATTTGTTCTCATTGCTTTGGTTCCCCCTCTTCTTCATCTTCCTTATGATTTTCTGTGGTGGCTCATCCACCTTATCTCCTTTTTCTTCTTCTTCTCATCTTGAGGATCATAATCACCGCTTATGACATATTCAAATAGATTTTGTTTTTACACTAGATCCATTTTGTGATGAGGAGGTAGGAGAGTTAGATGGTACCATAGTTCTAGGAGATCATCTTGTAGTATGGCCACTTGGTGTCTATCTAATAGTCATAGTCATGGTGGCCATTGCAACTGCTTGTTGTTGTTCTTCTTCTTCTTGTTAGATCCTAGTGACTGGTGTTGAAGTTCTTGTGCCCTCTGTGAATACAATGTAAGATTGACCTATTGCCTAGGCCTCGGTTCAGCCTCACCCTCTTCTACTAAAGAGGTGACCTCAATTCTCCCCTTATACTTGGAAAGTGTGTAGGAGAATGTGGGCTTGGATGGGCTTGATCATAAAGATATTCCATTTCTAATCATACACCATGAGCTTTCTTGGCCTTTCACCTGTATGTCCTATCTCTTGCTTGTATTTCCACTAAGCAACCATCTTATCACTCCATTCTTGCTTATTGAGTGAGTTCTACCATTTATTTCACAACTTTGTCCTATATGTTCTAACTTGAAAGTCTCCTATGATTACAAGATAGGGTCCATAATTGCAATGGGCCATGCATCAATTAATTTTTTAGTCTCTTCCTCCTTGGGGCTTTTCTTTGCTTCTATCTCTAGTAGGGGCTAGTGAACGAGCTTCTTCTACTTTCTATTGTTTATTTTTTTAACCATCTTGAGAATGATCCTGTTGGATCATAGCTCCAATGATCCTCAACCATATCTAGTTGTAGCTTCTTGATTTTGGCATCCAAGACCTTTGTTACCTTCCTTTTGAGTACCATGACTTCATTACAGGGATGTAGGAGGTGATGGAAATTTATCTTTCCTCTCTTGTTGCCATATTGTTGGTCCACAATATCCACCTAGCACATGAATTCCAAGGTAAATACTCAGCTCGTAATGTGCCTTGGGAGTTTTTATACTCGATCAAAGTAGCCATACACCCTGATTATCAAGCTATCTTGGCTAAAAAACTAGTCTTCCTTGTGTATCGATCATAGGATGGTGATGCAAGCCTTGGTAATACTTTGAATATGCTCATTATTAAGTAGGGAGAGTAGAAATGAGAATCTCCTCTATGAAGATATAGTAATCTACTTGTAGTGGAGGTGAGGGATTCAAACTATCATTAGATCATATCCCTTGGTGGTGTGGACTTGCTTAGGCTTGAGGTCAAGATAAAGAGGGTAACACTAGTGAAGAATCACATGCATCCATAGAGATGGGTATCTAAAGGTCTTTGTGGAGATAAGTTTATTCAACTAATTACTGATGCACTCCTCCAAATATAGTGTGAAATCTAGCCACAATACTTCTCTCATTAGGGTCTGGCTCAACATGTGAATAATAGATAGCTACCCACAATAAACCTTTTTATCATTTTCCATGCCTAGAAGGTATGCAACCATGCTATGGACTACGTAAGTGTTATGCTTAAATTGATTTAGGTCCACTGGAAATTTTAGTGGGGAGTCCAACAACTTGTGGTAGAGATTACAAACAAACATGAATTTATTCTACACCTTTTACCATGTGGCATATAGGTTATCATCATTATAATGAAAGGAGCCAAGTGGGATCCCAATCATTTTTTATCATGGTTGTGGACACATGGAATTTTAATTGGGTGTCTTTTCATTTTGCCTTGATGATTTGGGAGGATGTATCAAAGTTCTTTATGTAGGCCAGAATGACCTTTGCATAGGGGTGTACAATGGGCACTAGATATCTAGAAATGAATGAGGTCCAAATCCTATCTAAATAGCTATGTTTGGCTTGGAGAGGAGATTTTATGAAAGAATCCTTGTGGCACTCAAATTCTCCCTTTCATAAGAGGTGGTTCTAGTGGAGTTGCAATAGTCATGAATTGAGTTATCCTTATCTTGCACAATATCTCAGCTGATGGTATGAGAGTATGGAAGAGGGTTATTGGGCTTAGCCACATTGTCATTTGGGTATGTATAGCTTCCTTCTTTTTGATGGTGGGGTAGGAAGGGTGGTTGTTTGGAAAGCTCCTTGCCCTTAGCTCTTCTACTCATTGTGAATGGTTTTGTGATATCCCTATTGATTGCTACTTCAACTTAGATACGGGATGATGTTCATTTTTTGATTCAGGAGGACATCCATATACTTTTATTCTTGGTGAGAATGCAAGACTCTTGTGAAATCCTTTATTTTTCAAATAGATGATAATATGCCTAACACCAATATTTATAGCCTTTTGAATTCATATTGTAGCTAGTGTGATGAGACCTGCTATTAATTTCTCCACAAAAGTAGCTAGATTGTGATAATGTTTTTAATTTTTAAATTTTCCCTATATTATTAGCTATGTAGTTGATGTGACAGATCTATGATTGGTTTGTTGCCTACACTTGTCAGGCCTCATAGCTTACATGGTGTTGACATGTGAGTTGTTTGATAAGACATGCTATCTGCCACCCTTTTCTCCACAAGTGCCTTTGCTTTTAAATCCAAGGTTGTGATCACATTTTATTACTCCATCTAATGGTTCTTGTGACTTTTGGTTCCTAATTTTTTTTTGAAATAACATCAACCATTGGATGAACTTCCATTGTAGCAAGATTAAGGGTGACGATGAGCTTTACCTTTTTCTTATATGGAAATTAGAATTGCTTATTTTTGCAACTAACAGCTAAGATCAAAACATCTCATATAATGGATAGCTCATGAATCTTTTATCTTTGCTTCATTTTGAAACTTATGAAAAATAGTGGGAGCTGTTAGATTATATCAAGTAAACAAGATCAATGATTCTTGTTATATCTTTTTCTTAACTAGGAAGGATGACTTAAGGGAAGGAGTGATGGTCTAAAGTAGATTAGTTAGAACATAGAATGACCAATATGGATCTTGACTCTAACCTTGTAAATGACTTTGGGGAACTAGTGGGTTGTACGATCAAGTCAACATGGCACAATCGATGGCTAACATTACATTTTGGCACAACGCTTGGTAGTAAATAGTTCTTCTTAGAAAATTTGTGGATTTTTCACAATCTTGATCTTGGGACCTCAATTCATAAGAGAACTTAAATTCAAAGAAGGAAATTGTAGGATAACCTCATGAAAAAGTTAACTAAGACTCATGAGAAAATCAATATGGAAGGACACAAGAAATATATAAGGAGAAAAACATAAAAGGAATTTACAA
This sequence comes from Cunninghamia lanceolata, assembly GCA_027924645.1. Lineage (NCBI taxonomy): Eukaryota > Viridiplantae > Streptophyta > Pinopsida > Cupressales > Cupressaceae > Cunninghamia > Cunninghamia lanceolata. The sequence goes on along the minus strand of BSBN01001317.1, from coordinate 1,143,250 downwards.
GGAGATATGAGAGAATACATAGAGAAGAGGATTTACAATTGAGAAGAGATATATACATGGATAGGAAGATATTTGAATAAACATGTTCAAACAAATCCAATTCACCAGGTTTACCAAGGCAACCCTATTGGTAATTGACAACTCGAATACAATGAACTACTTGCATGTTGTGATGACATAGGGGCCACTCTAGAGAGAATCCAACTTCTCATGTTGACCAAGTTTCACTCTATTTTCATCTCCTTTGAGTACTAGGTTGCTTACCTTGAATTTTGTACTATGTCCCTTTTATCAAACCAATGCTTGACAATATTTTGGTGCTTGCTCAACTAATCTTGTATTGATATTCTTTGTTCCCATAATTGAAGTAATTCAACCAAGATAGCATCTATTGCCCTGTTTCATCAATTTAAAGTTATTGGATCACATCTAGAGCTAGAATTTCAAGTGAATTTGCTAGTCTTGCCTCTCTTCAATAGACTAGAGTGAAAGGAGATACTCCTATAACCTACTTTAGTGTTATATTGTTTTCCTAGAGGGATTTATTTAGGTTCTCATGCCATTGCCTCTTGGAATAACTTTCAATCCTCTTGATGATTCTCATTAGGTTCTTGTTGGTGGAGTCTGGCAATCCATTTCCTTGAAGATAATAGTTTGATAATGCACTCAGGTAGATATCGTGTTCATGATCAAATTGGGTGATGCCTACTCCAATGAATGTCTTAATATTTTCTATGATTATTGTCTCTAGTGCCCCAAACCTTAAGTGATCCCTTTCAAGAAATAAATTATGATGATCTATGTTGCATTTTTAGTGCCACAACTTCAATTCACCTGGTGAAGTAACATGTGGTAGTCAAGATGAACTTGTGACTTGAATTGAATGGGGGTTGACAATTCTAATGAATTCCAATCCCCATAGGGAAAATGACTAATCCATAGATATAGGCTTTAGGGGAAGTGGTTCCATTATCATTTTACTAATATAATATTGGTAGTTGTGGAAATTTCTCACCCATTTATTGGCATAAGTGAACACTTGTGGTTAGTAATTGTTAGGATTTAGGTGCCATTAACCTTGTAAATCCTTGTAATTATTATTCCTAATATTATTTGTAAATTACCCATAAGGGATGTACAAGTTTCACTGGTAGTGGTAAAAATTAATTACTGGGGATAGTAATTATGGGGTTACTACATCGGTAAGTTTTGGAGTTACCGACGGTAGTTATGGAGTAACATTTACTAATGGTAACTGTAAATATCAAGAGTAATTGAGGGTAGGCACCACCTTGGAGGAATCATCTATATTTGGCTTGTATGGTACACGTCATAAAGTTGGTAAGTGGTTGTAAGAAAATCTATGACAACTGTAAGTTATCATAAGATTTTATGACAACATGACAACTTATGACGAATATTTATGAGTTGTAAGTTGCTATTCTTGGCTCTAGGTGCCCATATTGGGAATATACTATTTGAGGGATGTTATGATTAAATCTATGATGGTTATGACAACATTTATTACCTCGTAAGTGCCTATTCTTGTCCATGGATGCCCAAGTTTGCATGGTTGACTATTGACAAGTGTCATGAGATTGTAAGAGGTCATTTAATGTTGCATGTTGGAGTATCCAAGGTGAGAGAAAGTGGACACCTAGCTTGGGGAGTGAAATACCTGTATAAATACAGTGCCTTGTATGTGTTGTATATCATAGTTTTCTTGTACATAGGTTCTTCCGTATTGAAGGTTGGAGAGACAGAGGAAGTGCATGCATTATGTATTTCAGATTTTGAAGATAATACAACTTGAGCCTATTTTCTTGGTGGAGTTTTTTACCCGAAAGGGTTTTTCTCCACATTATATCTGGTGTTGATATGGTTTATTCTTCTATGGTGTTTATTTCTGTGTTGTAATTTCATTTCCATATGCAATCTCTGTTCATATTACACTACTTTAAGATCATAAACATATTGTAATTAGATTTCCATTTGGGTAGTTGTTGTTTTCATTTTTAACATTTGGTATCAGAGCCTGACCAGTTTTGATTCTTGGGTGGTAGTGTGATGGTTGTTTAGATGCAGTGGGAGATTTGGTTGTTTTGTTTTGCAAATCTTGTGTAGTATTCATGGCTCAATCCGCTGCTTCAACCTTTCATTTGGACATTGAGAAGTTCAATGGTACGGGGTATGAATTGTGGAAGCTAAAGATGGAGGATTTACTTGAGGAAAGAAACCAGTGGTTGGTTGTTATGAAAGAGAAGAAGCCTGATGATGTGAGTGTTGAAGAATGGGAAAGGTTAGATAAGAAGGCATAAGGAACTATCCAACTGTGTCTTGCAAATTTTGTCCTGTTGAATGTCTCGAAGGAAGATACTGTATTCAAACTCTGGAAGAGATTGGGTGCGGTCTATCTAGCCAAAAGCATGGGAAACAAGCTTTTTTTAGAGCATAAATTATTTTTTGTTAAAATGAAAGAGTGTGATTCCATTGCATAGAATTTGAATAATTTTAATCTACTTTTGAGTCAACTTGATTATGTAGATGCTACAACTAAAGAGGAAGATAAATGTATACTTCTACTTTGTTATTTACTTGAATCTTGGGAGAATTCTATCCTTTCTATTACTTATAACCTTGAAGATCCGAAGTTGGATCGCCTTGTTGCAACTTTGTTGGCACAGGAGATGAGGAAGAAGACTTCTGAGGGTAACACTGAGGCTCTCAATGTGAGGGGAAGGTCCAAGGAAAGAGGACTGAAAGGAGATCAGAAGGGGTCTAAAGACAAGTCTAAGCGCCATTCTAAGACTCTTGGAAAGAAAAACAAAGTTAAGTGTTGAAATTGTGAAAAAAGAGGGCATGTGAAAAAGGAATGTAGAAACCCAAAGAAACAGTGGGACTTTGCTACTAATAAGTCCTTGAATGTAGGTGAAGATGTTTTACTTTCTGCATGAAATGTTGTTTCTAATGGTCATTGGTTGGTTGACTCACGATGCTCGTATCATATGACCCCACATAAAGAATGGTTTTCCACATATGAAGAGTATGATGGAGGTAAAGTGTACCTTGGGGAAAACTCTACATATCTAATAGTTGGAAAAGGCAAGGTAATGTTGTGTTCATTGATGGGAGAATTAAAATTCTCCCTAGTGTTTTAAATGTTCTCAGATTGGCTAGAAATCTAATTTCAGTTTCAAAGTTGAATGATTTGGGAATGCATGTAACATTTGATATGCATGGTTGCAGATTGGTGAGAGGAAACTTAGTGGTAGCAAAGGGGAAAAGATTAGGAACCTTGTTTAGGCTAGATACTACTATAGTTTGCAATTCCTCTTATATTTATGAGGATTTTGAAAACACTTGTATGTTGTGGCACCGTAGATTGGGTCACCCAAGTAATAATGTTTTAAAAACAATTAAGAATAAAGATTTGTTGGATGGTTTCTCTTATTTTGATGAACACTTTGATTTCTGTGAGCATTGTGTGTTTGGTAAATAAAACAAAACATTATTTCCTTTAGGAAGTAATAGAGCAAAAGATAAGTTAGAGATTATTCATTCAGATGTGTTTGGACCTGTGGATAATGACTTTATCAGAAAATCCTGTTATTTTGTCACCTTCATTGATGATGTATCTAGATTTACATGGATTTATTTTATGAAACACAAATTTGAAGTTTTCACTAAGTTTAAGGATTTTAAAGTCTTAGTTGAAACCAATCGGGATTAAAGATAAAAATATTAAGATCTGAGAATGGAGGGGAATATTGCTCTAAGGAATTTGATGAGTTTTGTAAGCATGTACGTATAATTCGACAAAAGACAACTCCGTATACACCACAACAAAATGGTGTTGTAGAAAGGATGAACCAGGCAATCATGGAAAGATCTAGAAGTATGTTGAGTGATTCACAGTTGGAGAAATGATTTTGGGTAGAGGATGTGTGTAGTTCTTGCTACTTGATTAATAAAACTCCTTGTAAGGCTCTTGATTCAACACCTTATGAAGTGTGGACATGTAAGAATCCTTCTGTTTCACATTTAAGGGTTTTTGGCTATGAGGATTTTGTTCATGTGCCTAAGGAAAAGTGATCTAAGTTGGACCCAGAAACATAGAAATGCATCTTCACTAGATATGGTGAGAATGTTAAAGGTTATAAGCTTTGGGATCCTCTAACCAGAAAAATTATTTTCTCTAGAGATGTTATTTTCAGGGAACTTAGAGCTATTCTTGAACATGAACAACCAAAAGAGAAATAAAGGTCAAAGGTAGTGCATTTTGATTTACAATAGGAAGATGCACATCTAGAAGAATAGAATGATGGATTCAGAAGTGAAGAAGAAGAATATTCGAGCGAAAGTAGTTTTGATGAGGAAGACTCTATTGTTACAGAAGAAGTTGAGCATCCAAAAGAACCAAAAGAGTCTCTTACTCCACCCTTGAGGAGATCCACAAGACAACGAAACCCAGTTGACAGGTATAGCCCATCAGATTTCCATTGTATATTTTCTTTATTGAGTACTGACGATGAGCCTAGATCCTACATGGAAGCTATTCATGCAGATGATAGTGAGTTTGGCAGTTAGTCATGCAGGAGGAGATGATGGCTTTAGACTCTTGCAACACCTGGGATCTTGTTCGTTTCCCCAAAGGAAGAAAGGCCATAGGTTTCCAGTGGATATTCAAGAAGAAGTTTGGAGCAGGTGGTTCATTGGAGAAGTACAAGGATAGAATGGTAGCCAAGGGATACTCCTAGAGAGAGGGAGTTGTTTTTGGTGAAATATTCTCTCCTGTTGTTAAATTAATTTCTATTAGATTTCTCTTATCCGTTGTTGTAGCTTTTGATTGGGAAATAGAGAAAATAGATGTTAAGTTTGCATTCTTGCATGGAGATCTTGAGGAAGAAATTTACATGCAACAACCTACAGGGTTTGAGGTAAAAGGGAAAGAACATTGGGTTTGTAGATTAAAGTGGTCTCTTTATGGTTTGAAATAGTCCCCCATAATGTGGTACCAAAAGTTTGATTCATTTGTTTTGAAATTAGGTTTTTTTATAAGTAAGGAGGATCACTGTGTGTACATTCATTGTATTGATGATTCCATACTGATCATTGCATTGTATGTTGATGACATGTTATTTTTCAACAATACTAAGGGTATGATCAGTGAATTGAAAGCCCAAGTTTTAGGTGCATTCGGCATGAAGGATCTTGAAGCAGCCATGTATATTCTAGTTATGGAGATTAGGAGGGACAGAGGTAACATAAAGCTTTGGTTAACTCAGAGTAAGTATGTGAATACCATTTTGTAGAGATTTAGTATGCAGGATTGTAACCTAGTTAGAATTCCTTTTCCCATTGGAACTAAGCTTTCATTAGGCATGTGTCCAAAGAATGAGGATGATTTTGTTAGAATCTGAAAAGATTATTAACCCATAAAACTAGTGCAAAGAATATATATCTAAACTATGAATGCAAATGATATGAAATCAAAATAGCAACACAGAGTTAGTCTCCAAGAGAGTAATGCAAATGCTAGAAGCAAAATAGCATTAAGAGGATGCAACAGTAAAAGATACAAAATACAAGCCAGGTAGCATGCTTATATGGACTAGGAAGAGGGAGAAGGTGGCAACATTGACCAATCAGGAGCAACCATCTATCAAACTAAGATAGCAAAGTATCTTCCCAAGAGAGCTAATGGATGCTCACATGTAGGAAGGTGACACCTCATAATCCTCTCACCTAATCAGACATGCTTTATTAACCTAAGTGAGATTAATATAAGTGTAGGAAAAACCTAGGAATATAGGGAAAAATAAATAACCCAACTAGGAAATAAAAACCTACACTAACACCCCCCCATAAGCGAAGCTTAGGTGGATGTAGAAATGGGTCCCGGCAAATCAAGCCTGATAAGGTACCCATGTATAATGAATTCCCCCCAAAGAGAAGAAGCCCCCCAGAAGAGAGAAAAGCCCCCCCAAATAGAGAGAGAAGAGACCCCCCCAAAGTAGAGAGAGTGAAAGAGACTATGAAACCCCCCCACAATGAAGTAGCTCCAGTGACGAAGGAGGATGCCCATATATGAATGCTGAAGATGATCCATTTGTGGCAAATGGCATTTCTCCCCTTAGGAAGAAACAACTCCAATGGTGAATGCCGAAGTAACTCCCACTCAAAGAAGCAAGGTGAGGAAGGAAGTATCATGATGTATCCTGTCTTAGAAATCTGCTCAAGTGTCCCCATGTGAATATCAAAAGATGCCTCAATGCATGAAGGTAGAAGCAATCCAATCCCATGTGTAGAACTAGGAGATACAAGATCCAAAGACAAGGAAGATGGGATAACAGTGATGAAATGACTGTCATCAAAGAGGAGTTGAATGTCCTCAAGAGTGTCATCTAGATCTGAAATGTGAGACTCTACAAACAAACAAGAGATGTCTGGTAGAAATTGGTCCCAATGAAGTGAATCTAGAAGACATATCTGATCTTGTTGCAAAGAATCACTGGAAGCCCTCGAAGAAGCAACTCTGAACTCTGAAGTAGCAATAGGTGAAAGGACAAAATAATTGTCATGAAAGAGGATAGATAACCCCTCAAATGCGTCCTCCAAATCTGAAAGGTGAGACTCCACAAACAAAGATGCAATGTCTGATAGATAGGAATCCCAATCAGGAAGACTGTAATGATCCTACTACAAAGAATCACTGGAAGCTCTCAAAGAAGCATTTATGGAATCTGATGAAGTAATAGGTGATGTACCTGAAGATGGGGTATCAATGCATGTCACACAAGATGGCGTAAAAGAAGACTTAGTATCATCCACCATAGCTTGGTCATCCAAGGAAACATCACTATCTGATGAAGATCCAAAGTCTCCATACAATTGCTGGATGATGGTCGAGGCAGTGAAAGGGCACTCCGTGTGCTCTATGTGATGTAGAATATTCTCAGAAATAGTAATACATATTAGTCCATAGACCATGTCATTATTGTTAAATCATGCATTCTTCTGTTCATAGTCACTTGGCTCAAGAACAAGTCCAAGAAGATGGGGCAATAGATCTTGCTCAAGGCAATGATTCTTTATCCCTTGTTGCCAAGACAAATAGTTCTCTGAGGTTAGCTTAACAACAGAAGGATGGAAATAATCAAAATCCATGATGAACCCCCAAAATGATTACAATAACCCCATAAAAGATATAACTCAAAGAGAGCACATAAGACACCCCTTTTTTCACTCAATAAAAGAACCCCCCCAAGAAAACATGATTTGACACTTTATATTAGTGCATTTACAACTATTACTAGCAAGAAATACTAAGTGGCCTTGATTTCAATGCATTACAAAACCCTCACGAAGAGCATATGCTGAAAATACAACTTTGGCACAATACCCAGTGAAATAAATAGCACCACTACGATCTACTCAAAAAATCATGCACTTTCAAAAACAAATCTCCTTAATATGAGGTCGTATGTGAAAGTTATGATCCTCTGAAGTTCTCAAAATGAGAATTGTGCAGTGTCACGACTGAGAATTTGCAATTTCTGAAAAATCTCTGCATCAAAATAAAAAAAACGTTTGCACTAGTACATAAAGCACGAAAAAATAGCCAAAATAAAAAAAAAATTTCATGGGAAACGGAGTCCGTATTAACAAGAACAGAGCATTTGAAAACTACCTTCAAAACTGCAACTGCCAACGGAGAGGGGTCCTGTTGTAGCTTTTTGAGTGCATTTCTGCAAAATATATAGATTGCATGCAAAAACTAAAACATACCCAAATATTTTTTCTGTACTGCGAACAAAACCCAGAAGGCGTTTTTCTTGCTGATGTATAGAATATGTACATCAAGTGTAAACATAACACCTTTAGCTACAAAAAAGACCTTAGCAACCAAAAAAGGACATGCAGAGGCTGAAACAACTACCTAAGACAAGCAATGACATGCTAGAACCTACAATATTGATTGAAAACACCAAATATGCAAGCTAGCTGTCAGATTTGAGCTTGTAACCCTGGTTCCGCAACTGTGTATGACGATCTCTGATTTCGGTGAAACGAAAGCCAAATCTAATTTTCTCAAGCCTCCTGGATGCATTGGAACAACCAGAAATGTTGCCAGTATAACCAGAAATGCTGCAATCACTCAGATTTTATAAAACACATGTGCAAACCCCAGAGATTAAAAAGTTTCCATCAAACTTTTTTGATTCTCAAGATCATCCGAAAATGCAAGAGAAGAGCATACTAAGTTTTTTGGAAAACTGTAATAAGATTTATTAGCCCCCCCGAATCTCTCAAATAAGGAAACTAAAATCTACTCTTGCACATAGCAAGGCTCTGATACCATGTAGATTTTTGCCGTCACACCAAAAGCACGTACTGTTGGTGTATAGAGGTCCACATGCACTACATCTGGGAGCTCATCCATGGCTCTGATACCATGTTAGAATCTGAAAATATTATTAACCCAAAAAATTAGTGCAAATAGATATCTAAACTATGAATGCAAATGATACGAAATCAAAATAGCAACATAGAGTTATTCTCCAAGAGAGTAATACAAATGCTAGAAGCAAAATAGCATTAAGAGGATGCAAAAACAAAAGATACAAAATACAAGCCAGGTAGCATGCTTATATAGACTAGGAAGAGGGAGGAGGTGGCAACACCGACCAATTAGGAGCAACTATCTATCGGACCAAAGATAGCAAAGTATCTTCCCAAAATAACTAATGGATGCTCACATGTAGGAAGGTGACACCTCATAATCCTCACCTAATAAGACATGCTTTATTAACCCAAGTGAGATTAATAGAAGTGTAGGAAAAACCTAGGAATATAGGAAAAAATAAATAACCCAACTAGGAAATAAAAACCTACACTAACAGATTTTGAGGATATGACTAATGTGCCATATGCTAGTGCTGTAGGGATTTTAATGTATGCAATGGTTTTTACTAGGCCAGATATTTTCTAAGCAGTGGGAGTTTTGAGTAGGTTTATGTCTAACCCTGGTAGACAACATTGAATTTATGCGAAGAGGCTATTTAGATATTTAGTTGGTACTTTTGATTACTGTTTGGTTTATTCTGGTACTGACAATGTGAAAATACATTGGACATACATGGTTTTGTTGATGTAGATTGGGCAGGTGACTTGGATAGTCGGAGGTCCACTAGTGGCTATGTGCTTACTTTGTTTGGAGGATCAATGAGTTGGATGAGAAAAATGAAGGCCATGGTTGCTTTGTCCACCACCTGAGCAGAGTATATGGATGCTACCCATGTCTCTAAGGAGGCAGTTTGGTTCAGGAGATTGTGTACATGTATTGGTTTTGATTGTAGGGTCATTCAGGTTGGTTGTGATAGCCAGAGTGCTATTTGTTTGGCCAAGAATCCTATGTATCATGCTCAGACTAAGCATGTTGATGTACAGTATCACTTTGTTCAAGAAATGGTTGCAAGTTGACAAATTGAGCTGAAGAAGGTAGGCACTCAAGAGAATGTTGTAGATGATTTGACGAAACCTGTGAGCATAGAGAAGTTTACTTGGTGTAGGGAGGTCATGGGCCTTGTTTCTTGTACTTAGTTATTTTATGTTTTCTATAGGTATTTACAATGTATAATGTCAAGTGGGAGAATGTTAGGATTTAGGTGCCATTAACCTTGTAAATCCTTGTAATTATTATTCCTAATGTAATTTGTAAATTACCCATAAGGGATGTACATGTTTCACTGGCAGTGGTAAATTAATTACCGAGGATAGTAATTATGGAGTTACTACATTGGTAAGTTCTAGAGTTATTAGAGGTAGTTATGGAGTAACATTTATTGATGGTAATTGTATTTATATCAAGAGTAATTGAGGGTAGGCGCCACCTTGGAGGAATCATCTATATTTGACTCGTATGACACATGTCATAAAGTTGATAAGTGGTTGTAAGAGAATCTATGACAATTGTAAGTTGTAATAAGATTCTATGACAATTGTAAGTTGTCATAAGATTCTATGACAATATGACAAGTTATGATGGATATTTATGAGTTGTAAGTTGCTATTCTTGGCGCTAGGTGCCCATATTGGGAAGATGCTATTTGGGGGGTGTTATGATGGAATCTATGACAATTATGACAATGTTTATTACCCCATAAGTGCCTATTCTTGTCCATGGGCGCCCAAGTTTGCATTGATGACTATTGACAAGTGTCATGAGCTTGTAAGAGGTCATTTAATGTTGCATGTTGGAGTATCTAAGGTGAGAGAAAGTGGACGCCTAGTTTGGGGAGTGAAATACCTCTATAAATATAGTGCCTTGTATGTGCTGTATATCATAGTTTTCTTGTACACAAGTTTTGTTAGATTGAAGGTTGGAGAGACAGAGGAAGTGCATATATTATGTATTTAAGATTTTGAAGATAATACAACTTGAGCCTCTTTTCTTGGTGGAGTTTTTTACCCAAAAGGGTTTTCTCCATGTTATATTTGGTGTTGATATGGTTTATTCTTTTATGGTCTTTATTCCTATGTTGTAATTTCATTTCGATGTGCAATCTCTGTTCATATTACATTGCTTTAAGATCATAAACATATTGTAATTAGATTTCCATTTGGGTAGTTGGGTAAGTGCACAAAGATGAGGGACCAAAAGGGGGTCTTAAGAAGCCACCTTTTTTTTTTTTTTCTGAAATCAAGAAAGACTAGTGTTGGATGAGAAATTGAAGATAGTTATACTCAAAATTTGAAGATACAACAAAAACAAGAGTTGTAGTGCTTCAAATCTAGTTTCTAAACTACTATTTTTTTTAAAAAAAGGTTGAGATTAAGGGGTTCAGAAAGGGGGAGCACACAAATTGGTCCTGTTTTTCTCAAAAAAACATAACATAGCGTCTGGTGTGCCCCCCCTAAAATGTTAACTTTTTTTCAGTATTTCAAAAATCACTTTGGTGAGAAATTATCTAACACCGTGTAGTTTATCCCTGATATTTTTGATATTTTTTTCATGAATAATTGATTTTTTATTAATTTTCAAAGTGGACACATCCTGAAAAATAGAAAATTGAGCGTGTTCCCCGCTAATTTTTTTGAAAACTAATCAAAAATCATTTTTTTTTTGAATACATGTAGAATGGAGTCTAGTTTCTAAAAATGTAATTTATTTGAAATTTAGATGAATGGTTAAAAAAAGTCAAAAATACTCGACACTGGTTTTTGACAAAAAATCGATACACTAACAAAACAAATTAAAGATGAAATCCTTAACATACTCAAAATGTGAAAAAAATATATGGTTAGATAGCTAACAAAGACCTTAAGATTATGGTGGTATTTTTTTGACTTTTCATTGAAAAAAGTGCAATCCTGATGGGGAGAACGCTCTAGATTATGTGAATTTTGTTAGAATCTGGAAAAACATGTCCTTGGATGATCTAAACATAGTCCAAGCCTTTGGGTTGGAATCCAAAGGCTTGAAAATTACCAAGGCAAAGCATAACTCAAGCGTGTTATAATGCACTCACGTTATGTGCATTCACATAACGTGAGCACATTATAATGCATTCGCGTTATGAGCATTCACATAATGTGAGCACGATATAAAGCACTTGCATTATGCTCTCTCTCTCTCTCTCCCTCCCTCTCTCTCTCCATCTCTCCATCTCTCCCTCTGTTTATCTCTCCCTCTTTCTATCTCTATCTCTATAGATATCTCTTCCTCCTCTCTATGTCTCTCTATCTCTCCTTCTCTATATATCTCTCCCTCTATATATATCTCTATCTATCAATAACTCTCTCTCTCTCTCTCTCTCTCTCTCTCTCTCTCTCTCTCTCTCTCTCTCTCTCTCTCTCCTACCTTTGTATATCTCTCTCACTCTCTATATCTATATCTCTCTCCCTATGTCTATCTCTCTATATTTTTTTGTCTATCTCTCCCTCCCTCTCCCTCTATTTCTATCTCTCTCCCCCCTCTCTATCTCTACCTCTTCCTCTCTCCCTCTCCCTCTATCTCTTTCTATTTTTCTCACTATCTCTCTCTCTCTCTCTCTCTCTCTCTCTCTCCATCTATCACTTTATCTTTCACTTGAAAGGAAGCTAGGTGTGCAGAAAATGCTTCCTACACTGGTCTAATGAGGAGAGGGCTAAGTAAATTCAAATTTATCCTAACTATTACAGTGATGTTAAACCATTAACATGAGATATTACAGCAAAATACAAGAACCAGAAAGTAGACAGAAGAAGAGAGACAAAGATTTACGGTGGGGAAAACCCTTATCGGGTGAAAAACCCCACACTCAGAAACTTGCACAATGTATTAACAAATCTGAAAGAATGTTTACAATACACTTGCAATGCAAGCTTCAATGGTCTTCGACACTCGTATCTGGAGTCAATCCGACAGCATAACAGTACCTGTAAACCTATGTTACAAACTCCATCTCCAAGCACCTATATAAATAGGAAATACAAGGCAATATTGAACCTTTCTTGGAATGGGCATCCAACATGGCTTCATGGACCAAAACCCATGCCCAAGGACACTTGGTCAACATTGTAGAATGTGCCTGACACTTGTCCACAGCTCCCATCCCAAAGGGGTCACCTATTTCCAAAATGGGCTATGACAGATGCTCTTACGACACTCACGACCGTCATAGAATCTGTCATAGCGATTACAACTTACAAATGTAAGAGAATCTGTCATACACATGCTATAAATAGCATATTCTCTTACAACATGTCATATTCCAGCTTGGGGCACCCAAATATGCCTTATTCAAAGATGCTTCATGACACATGTCATCACCTATCTTACAACTTTCTATTTCTGACTCTTACATGTCATAGATTCGTAATAGGAATTCGTCATAACCGTTTCAGTCAAACATTCCTTACACAACACGAAAGATGTCGACACATGGTAGAATATTCCTACCACTAAGTGTGACACCTATCTCCTCATGTGAGGACAAAAATACAAGTTGTCATAATCCATGTAGGATTGACACATCACCATGCCACATCCCACAATATGACAATATGGATTTTCCAAATATTTACAACATAGGCAATTAAATAATAAATACAAACATTACAAATGTAGAGAATTACCAAGGTTGAGACACATTAATTCCCAAAATCACACTCCCTCCATATCTTTTGTCTCTCTCGCTATCCCTATATATATAACCCCCTCTCTCCCTCTCTATATCTCTATCTATCGATCCCTCTATCTCTCTCTCTCCTCTCTCTAGAGAGTTTTTCTTTTGCAAAACACGAGCGTGTTATAACGCGCTAGCGTTATGGCTCAATATTACTGAGCCATAACGCGCTTGCGTTATGACTTGTATGGGACCAAAAAGTCATGTGGCGACTTTATGGTCCCTCATATTTGTGCATATACCCAGTTGTTGCCTTAATTTCTAACATTTGGTATTAGAGCCTAGCTAGTTTTGATTCTTGGGTGGTAGTGTGAAGGTTGTTTAGTTGCAATAGAGTAATATTCATGTGAAAGGCCTTGATGAAATTGTTTGAGGAGAACTAGAATTTTTGTTTCTCTACACATCTCAATAACACTTTGTCAAAGTTTTTTCTAAACATGACACCCTCAATTAATCTGTAAGGCATCAATTGCAACATATATGTTCTCTTCTTGTTATAATTTAGGCCTTGTGGATGTTTCCCTATTTGTAGACCTACCCGATCCTTTCCCTAACCTAGTCTAGTTGTTGGTACTCATTGGATAAGAAATTCTCTTGCTCCTTCTCTTGGATTTATTCTACTTCTTGTCCCTTAGGTATCAAGATGTCTTTTGCTAAATGTTAACACAAGGCTCTCCCTCTAACCAACTTAGCAGGTTTTATATTAGTGTCATATTATAGATCTTAGTGATCCAACTCACTCTTTTTCATTGACTTCTCAACCTAAAATGTATTCTCTTATGCTAGAGTGGATCACCATAACATGGATTTTGTTGGAAGATAGCATATGCCTAAATTTCTTTAGCCATTTTAGTAGAGCATAGGCTTGTTTTTCCACAAAATTGTATCTTTCTTCAACATCTTTGAGTGTCTTGCTAAAGAATTCAATAGGGTGTTCACTTGCCTCTTCCCTTGCATCCTTTTGTGTCTATAATATATCTATCCTTGCTTCTTCATATACATATAGAATGAAATCATGGGAGAAGTCTAGATTGGTGAGCAGTAATACCTTTGTAATGGCTTGTTTGATTTGTTTGAATGTATGTTTTTCTTCCTCAATCCAATTGAATTTTTTAGCATTAAGGTGATTGGACGGATGATACCCATAAAGTCAGATATGAATTTCTTGAATTTTTTAATCTTTCCCAAGAAATATTACAGCCTCTTCTTGTGTTGAGGGAGTGAACGGTCAAGGATATATCCTAGTCTCTTTTAGGATCAATGGAAATGCCATCCTTGGAGACCACATGCCTAAGCAATTTCCCCTAAGGTACACCAAATATGTATTTCTTTGGGTTGAGGGAAATTTCAAATTGGTGACATATTTGAAAGACCTTCTCTAGATGATCAAAATGGTCATCGTTATTTCTAGAGAACGTTGTGAGATCATCAAGGTATAATCAAACAATTTCATTGATTAAATCCTTGAAGGCAATATCCATTTCTCACTAAAATCTTTCTCTAGCATTAGATATCCCGAAAGGCATTTTATGATAGGAAAAGGTTCCCCATTTCATGGTGAATGCCATTTTATGTTGGTCTTCTTCTTTCACCAGAATTTGGTTGAATCTTGAGAAGCCATCCAACATGGAGAATATGTCAAAAATAGCCACCATTTGCAATATTTGTCCATTGAAGACAATGGGTAACAATCCTTGAGTGAGATCTTGTTCAAGTCCTTGAAGTACTCACAAAGCCAAATTTCTCTATTTTTCTTAATAACAGGTATCAGGTGTGGAGACCTGAGTTGAATGCTTGACTGGGTAAATAATTTTGGATTTTACTAACTTGATGAGCTCTTGTTTCATGATTGGATCAATCTTCAAATTAATAGGACTTTACTTCTATCTCACTAGTTTGATCTCTGGTCTTAGCTTAATTGTGTGTTGTATAACCTTTGTCATATCCTTTCAATTCCTCATAGTCCCAAACCATGACCTGGTCATATGTAGTGTAAAGGTTAATCAAGTGTTACTTCTCTTCTTCATAAAAAACCTTAGCTAGCTTCACAATTCTTCCTCGAGATATCTCTATATCCCAATAGTCATTTTTATCCACATTCATCTTTCTCTTGTCTTTGTAAGAGTTATCTAGACTAAATATCCCTTCTATAGTTATCATTCCTCTAGGTAACCTATTTCCTTTTAACTGCATTATTTGGTTTCCATAGGCTTCCTCAATCTTAGAGTCAATTCTTCAGCAAACTCATTTGCATGTTAGAGGAAGTTGGTAATGTGTTCACCATTTTGGAATACCATCCAGTGGGATTGATTTTTAGGCATGGTAGGTTTGATTACTAACTTGATAGCATCTTTGTTCTTCAGAAGGTCTATGATCAAGTCAAATTTGGATCATATCCAATTCATTCTATCTACTTTGGAGTTCTTCTAGGGAATGGACTACAAATTGATTGCATCAAAATACTTGAGTATATCCCATACATGGTGCTTGTATGCCTTCATTAGGGTATTCTTGGCTTCACATTATGATATGACCTACTTGATTATGAATTTGCAATAACTTGACACCTTTCTTTTATGCAAAGATCAGACCTTGCACCAAAGCTTTATATTATACTATATTGTCGGTATAATTGAATTGTATACGATAGGAATAATAATATCTTACTCCCTTTGGTGAGACTAAATACACACTAGAATTGGTGCCTATCTTATAGTTTGCACCATCAAAATACAACTTCCATATTCTTGCATTGTCCTCTTGTCTTTTATGATATCTAGGATCAATGGTCCTTTGTGAATCATGTATGTTCTTTGACTGGTCTCCTCAAACAATTGATAGAAACTATCCTCCTCTCCTTTTGATGACCACCAGGAGTCATGCCATTTGATATTCGATTAGCAATGTAGACCTTATCATTGGCATCATTTGGTTTTGTAGAGGATAATTCCTCTTCTATGACAAAGGAGTGAGCCGAATCTTTATGAATAGTAGACTAGGTTTTGATACGGTGCAGATTGAGTGGTTCAAAAGGGACTTTCATGTGAGTTCCATATCTCGTAGTTAAGAACATATGATTATATTCAAGTGAAAAGTAGCCTCCTAGCTTGACAATAAAATCTCTAGAGAGGCATATGCCAAATTTATAGCAAGGACTTTTTTATGGATATGTATTGCAACACTTCAATATTAAGACATGCATAGAGGGAAAGATTTAGGTTCTTAACCATTCCAATAGATTTTATTGGGGTGCCATATAATTGCACAACTCATTTTATAGCAGGTTCATAGGATAGGCCTAGGGCATTGGGAAATTTTTTAGGTATTACAGAGGTGCTTAAGCCTAAGTCTACCATGCAATTATTAATCAATTTATCCTTTGATGAATCAATGTGAAGTAAAATGGCTTGGGCTTTCTCTTACTTTCCTAATTTATTGCCACTTACAAAATAGTAGGTGGAGGCTCAATTATTTTAGGCATGTTTGCAATTTGGTGTCTTTGTTTTTTTTTTTCCATTTTTTGTTAATTCAAATATTCTTCCAACATTTTTATCTCCTCTAGAATCAAAAACACCTCCCATAGTGGCATATTGATTGTGGATTTCTTCAGTTGGTCCATAATGTTAAAGGATCCTTCATGTTGTATGGACTTCATCACATTAGGTTCCTAGTGCACTCTTGGTTTTTCTATCACAAGAAGTGGATCACTTTGCTTTGCTTGTGGTGTGGTCCTAGTTGTTTAACAGATCCAAGTTCATTGAGCTTGCACAAATTGAACCCACAAGCCTAGAAGTGGAGCTTGTGGGTATGCCAAGTAGCAGGGTTTTCTCATTTGTTTTCTCTGTAGGCATTGGTTGCTTATTTTATATTTGGGCCTTCACTACCCTCTTATTTGCCCTTGTCTAGTACTCAAAGCAGACATATTACTTTTCCATGCTTGTGGAGGGCTCAAAACTACATAGGATTTACAATCTTCCCATGTCACTAATGTTTGATTTGGTGTTTGTTGATCCACGTAGGGCTTTTCCATATGCAAGTAGGTATTTTGATTGTCATTTGAATTTTGTTGGAGCCAAAAGCAAACTAGTCCTAAAAATTGGTAGGGAATTCAATAGAAGTGTGCAGTGTAGTGCAAGGTTGGCTCTAGGTAGTTTCTTCTTGTGTTAATTTGTTTTGGGTCACGACTAGCTCTTTGGTAGGATTATATGGAATTTATTACAAGGGTTTGTCAATTGGGACTAGTTAATTGTGAGGTTGTTGGTAGGTTTATTTGGATAGTAATAGGATCTTTGTTAAAATTTTTGGTTGTTTTGAAAAGGTCTATAGCCATTAGTGGCTTGATGGTTGTATTATACAACTTGGGGATGATGGTTACCAAGATATAGTCATCTATGCCCATTATTTTGGTGACTCTTGAGGGAAATAACCTCATTAGATATACTTCTTAGCAATCTTCTCATATCATCAAGTTCATTTGGGGTTGATGGCTTAACAAAGTGGTGTTCGGGTGGTGGTTTTGTGGAAATAGGATTCATGGCAG
The DNA here is from genome assembly GCA_027924645.1 of Cunninghamia lanceolata. Taxonomy (NCBI): domain Eukaryota; kingdom Viridiplantae; phylum Streptophyta; class Pinopsida; order Cupressales; family Cupressaceae; genus Cunninghamia; species Cunninghamia lanceolata. The sequence continues at coordinate 1,125,541 of BSBN01001317.1, read as the reverse complement.
GAGTATTTGTTGACTGGTTTTATGGATGTAGGTTGATATGGGGAGTGTATATTGAGGAAAAATGGCATGGGTGAATGAGTTGGTAACCTTCCAATCTTGTTTATATCATTCTCAGTGGCAATGACAATGTCATATGCATTTAGAAGAGTGTTTCCACCCTTTGAATTAACCATAATAGAAATATCATAATCTATAGCCTTCAAGTAATAGATGTGTGTCATTATTAAGGAGGATGAACCTCTAGAGGAATTTGTTGCTAATTTTTTTTGAAACTTGTTGTTGAAGTGTTCTAGAATTTACATAGGATCCCTCTTTATAGTGGTGAGTTGTTCTAACAATGAGGTGGCATCTCCACTTTCTTTGAGATTATTAATTAGTGCTTGACACAACTAAACCCAATTTGTTATCAACAAAGGAGACAAGGATTGGTACTAGTCAAGTTCCTTACCTTTGAATGAAGCAACAAGTAATCTTAGTGCAATACTTTCTTCTCCAATATTGTGAATAGTGCAATGGTTCACAATGTCATGCAAATGTTCTACAAGGGTGATTGAATTTTCAGCCATGAAGTGTGGAAGAGAGAACAGAACAACATCTAGGATGACTCACCATGAATAGGTGGTACTAGAAAAATAAGTGAGCCTCTAGTGTTCCATGTTGGTAGATTCTTGGAGGTTGTTGGGCAACCATTATAAGATTAGCTTATTGAGTTTGTGTTTACAATTGCTACACAGTTTGAGGTCTTCTTGGAATAAGTGTTAGTGGTTGTACCAAGATATACAAATTGGATCTTATACCAAATCTCATAGTGGTTCCTAGTTCATAGGGATTCTAGGTTGCTCTTAGTGAGGTTTCCACATATAGAGTCACTAAGTGATAAGTAGAATTAAGTGGCCAAAGTCTCACCTAACTTAGTGCAATGCAGTTTAAGACTTAGGATATGGATATAGCTTTTAAAAAGGCTTGAGTAACATTGTGCATGCTAGAAAATTGTTGATGGAGGTCAAGTGTTGGTTCTAATGAGAAGATGCACTATGCAGGACCCACCAACAATGGAAAGACAAGATTGTGTAGGATATGACTAGAAAGTCAATCTCCAAGATTAGAAGGTTAGCTCCTTATATGTGCTAAGCTAAGCCTAAGGTAAATTCAAGGAAAATAGAAGAGATTGTAGAAATCAAACAAAACCTAAAAGAGGCTCATGTCAAATAGATGTATCCTTATAATCAGAGAAAAGCTTGATATCTCATGATTTAATAATCAATAAACAAGCATGCATACATAACAATCAACAAATTAGAAAAGACAAGTCTTAGAATCATGTGGACAATAGCTTGCTTCTTATATTAAGTTCATCGACCACTTAATAGTTACATGAATACAACTCCCCTAGAAACATGCATAGAGGATACATTGTATAACTCTAAGGAAGTCAAGACTGAGATCAAGAATTAGGCTCTAAGGAAGTCAAGACTGAGATCAAGCATTAGGCTCTAAGGAAGTCAAGATCGAGATCAAGCATTAGACTTAAAATCTCAACTACCAATCAATCAACTTGAGAATCAAATTTTACATCAAGCTCAATAGCTTAGCTATAGAAAGCATCATCTAACCTATGAATGGGCATGGAAGCTAGAATCTATAAAGAATTCCCCACCCACAATTGTACATTTCCCCCCCAAAAAAGTAGATATGGGAATCCATGGGCTAATTGAGGAGGATGTGATCTATCTATGAGTTTGGCACCATTACTTCTACTGGTAGTTGGAGTTTAGTGTGTAGACCTTCTAGCATAAGTCCACTGAAATCTTTCACCACAACACAACACTGTGTAGAACTGCATTGGTGATATTTCCATCCCCATGTATCATGTAGGATAGAAGTCACTAGCCATAAATGTTAGGTTGGTCTTCATGAAGGATTTGGACTTTAGAGTAATAGTGAATCCTACCAAAATGTTGATAAGCTAAGGAACAATGTATGTATATTGCAAGGAAGCTGTGAATTGAAGACTGTGTAGTTCTATGTCATTATGGTGGAGCTTTGTATAAGAATGGTTGCACATCCCACATGCCATCTAATGAACTTGTGATGTGATCAAATGATGCACATGAGTTTGGAGAAGAGCAAAGGATTTGCCCCTTGTAAAGCCCTAGGAACACACATGGCATTTCATAGTTAATGACTTAATTGGAATTCTACACTTTATAAAAGGTGGGGTCCACCATATAACATAGCATTTGCACCAATAAAAGGAGATTGGTTACTTATGTGGACCAATGGCAGGACTTTGTATGCAATTTCTCCCTAGCATTATTAAGAAACCCCATAAACCACCACTGATTTTTTTAGTGGCAAATTTTCACCAATAGGCAAATAGTTGAAATTGGGGCTCCATTTTTAGTGAATAGTACAAGCTATAAAGGAGACTAAATCACCCTTTTTTATGAAATTTTAATTTAGTGTTGGTTAAATCACCTAAGAATTATTTTATTAAACTAATAAATCAAATTGTTTCGCCAAGTAAATGATGTATCATTGGAGTCGATTTGGTAGTACTTTATAATATAATTACAAATTTTATTATATTTTCCATTACTTTGGGGCAATATTGCCATTAATAATAAATTCCCACATACTTTTAGGGATATTTTTGCTTTGAATAAGGCTTTTATTTGTTGCTGTTGATTACCATTTTAATTGGATGGCCACAGTTGAACTCCTTGAAACTCTAAGCATGTGCCTTTTAAAAGGCTTGTTGAGCCCTAGAATTTGTTTTGGGCTGCACGATTAGATTATGATCGTGTGGCCCAAAAGAAATTATAGGGCTCAAGAAGCCTTTTAAAAGGCACATAGTGTCGCATAATTCAACTACAACCATCTAATTAAAATGGAATATAAGGCACAAATTCACTTTTATTTTAGTCTTGTTTTTAAAGTGATATATTTAAAAAATGTTTAATTTGTGTGTGCTCCAATGCCTTCTGGATAGTGGATTTGTGCTTGGTGGAGAGGGGCTCTACCAGACCTTGCAAGGGGGCATTGCCCCCTCAACCCTCGCAAGGGGATGCTGCCCCCTCAAGCCCCATAAAGGGAGCTACCCCTCTACCTTGTCAGTTGCTGCCATCCCTAGGCACTTGCTTCAACATTACAAAAAAAAAACAAGGGGGGACTGCGTCGATCAACTATGCAAATTTTAAAGGAAAGATTCACCATTGCAATTAATTTCTTTAGTGATTATTTGCTAGGATTCGCCAAGATTTTATAAAAAATTCTAATAATGTGCATAGACTCACCAAAAAAATTAATATTTTTTCATAGAGAAAGAAAGATTCACTAGGAAAATTAAAGCACTTAGCTAGGTTTCACCAGGATTTTATAACTTTTTTAGGGGTCTTTTCTTAAATTTATCACTATAAACCACTTGAATAGGCCAATTGGGTAATATCAATGACGTGCATGCTTTGATGCTTGAACTCTTCACCATGCCGTTGAGAAGAATCAAAACCACAAAAAAGAATGATGAAGGTAATCCACCAATGTCATAGGACATTATCATTTATCACGAGTAAGGTAGGAGGAATTCTGCTACCTGTAGTGAAGAATTCACTACATTAATCACGTACAATGAACATGACATCTATAAATTCATAATAATCCCATTTCTCTAACCCTACATGACTAATGCCCCATCTAAACCAATGCAAACCAAGTTCCTTGTAATCATTGAATCATTCAAGCCTCCAATCTTCTTCAAACTATTTTGGATGAGTTCCAAAAGGATTGCAGAGGTGTAATTTTATTTCATTTTAGGAGCTACAAAAAGATGAGGCTAGTGGATATGATTCTCTAATAGAATAAAGATGCATGCATACCCAAGAAGTATTGACAACAATAGTCACCTCATTTAGAGATAGAAGAAAAAATCACTTAATTCAACTTCTCTTATATATCTTTCTTCTCGACCTTAGCCAAATGCTAAACTCATTCCCAACCACTATTGACAGACCAATGAGCAATTAAAAAAATGGGCACTCCATGAAAAGACATTACATTCCTATAAAGCAAATAAGAAATCTCCAATAATGACAATTTGTGCCTATAATTGCATATATTCTTCATACTTGGCTGCATTTAGAGCATGAGTGAATTCATCTTTTATTTAGCACATCATTGACTTCAACTCTCCATTTACATTTACATTTTCTAAACTTTACCAACATGCTTCTCAATGGTATCTAATTTTAGTTGTAACATCTTGTCTTCTTATATTTATAGTTACAAGTATTGTAGCGACATAGTTTTGACATGTCCACTCCATCTTAATTCTCTATAGGTTTTATGAATAGATAATTGGAGACCCATTTGAGCTAATTTTTTTTGTGACATGTCCCACTAATGTGCTTTACATTTCTTTAAAAAGATTTCAAATTTAGTGTCATCATACTAGTGGTATAAGCATTTCTCCATATATGATATTGGTGTTCATGATTTCACTACTAGATTGTGCCACATTGATGCAAGAGCATCCAGTGGTGTAAGGGCAATCTTGCATCACCCAAAAAAAGATGTGTTTCAAAATTGTTGGTGTTCTTTCCATTTCTTTCCAAAATTTGTGGTTCTGGTTCTATAATCGCTTGAATAATGATGTAGAACTTTCAGTTTTTCCAAACTGCTAAAAATAGTAACCTGCTATTTTTAGAAAGTTTGCATTTGGGCACGGATTGAAGTAAAAATTTACAAGAAGTTACAGAAAAGAAATATAAGACCTTTGGCGAAGGAATCACGCAAATATCATTTGTGATCTAAAAGATATTAAAGTTTTCGTTTCCCAAAAAATGCCTGAAAATTATTCAAACTCAGGTTTGAAGCACTAAATGGCCCTGTACAGGCTTGAAAATGGATGGAATCGGCAAAGCGGGTTCTTAGCACATAGAGTACTCCGTGAGCTTTTTGATGCATAAAACAGTTCATCAATCCGACACCTGGATCAAAAGTTATGGCTCCCAGAAGTTGACCTATTTTTGGAGGGAGATGCAAATTTCGAAATTAGGTTGTTGGCTGCCAAAAAGGCTATTAATAACCATTTTTCAGAACCCTGGGCAGTAGTAGAGAGTTAAGGGGGAAAGTGTGGAGTTAAGAATAGGCAGGAAACAAAAACCCTAGCTGATTTGGGGGTTACAGAAGGTAGAAGATTCCAGAGCTTGGTGAGGTGTAGCTGTAGTGTGTTGCAGCCTGTGGAGGATTGATTCCTCTGATTGTAATCAAGCTTCTATAATGTAATGAGTTGCCTAGATCAATAAAAGAAAGTTCTATTTTCTGTGTTCAATTTTTGTTGTTGCATGTTTTGTGATTTACCCCCTTCATCAAGTGGTATCAGAGCAAGGGTTCCTGAGTGTGTAGACAGATCGCCGACCGTGAGGCAGTTTGCACCAGGACCTGAGGTTGTGGGTTTGCTATGGAGACCAAGATGCCTCCACTAAGAAATCATGTTGGGAGGAATGCTTTGATGGAAGAGGGTTTTAGAGCCCTGCAAAGGCAAATTGATGCATTGCAAGAGGAGCTGCAAAGAGGGTTTGAGCCGAGAACAAGAAAAGAAAGCAAATATGAAGCTGAAGAAGAGCTATCTAAGGAAGAACAAGAAGCTACAGGAGATCTTGTAGAAGTTAGGTTATTGAGGGCCATTTCTAAGATTGGAAAGAGGCCCAGGATCGAAGTTTCTACATATTCTGGAGATTTGAATCCAGAACAACTCTTTGATTGGATCAATGACATGGAAGAGTATTTCAAGTATGAAGATGTGGAGGACCTAGATCGGGTCAAGTTTGCAAAAACAAAGTTGAAGGGCCATGCAAATATTTGGTGGAAGGAGGTCCAATTAGAGAGGAATAGAAGAGGAAAATGAAAGATCACCAGATGGGATCGGATGGTGGAGAAACTTAAGAAACAGTTCATTCCTGTGGACTATGAGATGGAGTTGTTGAAGAAGCTGCAAGGACTAAAGCAAGGTAACAAGTCTGTCAAGGAGTATACAGAAGAGTTTTATAAGATTACTATCAGGACATGCCATGTAGAGCCCAACAAGGAGAAGGTAGCCCGTTACATTAATGGGTTGAGGCCGAGTATTCAAGAGGAGCTGAGCCTGGTCAGAATGACCACCATAGAAGATGCATACCAGTTTTCCCTGAAGGTGGAAGAGAAGCTAAATAAAAGATTTGACATCAAGCAAAGGGGAAGAGGTCAAGGCAAAAGGACTGGTGGAAGACCCTATGGGGGTTGAAATGAAGATGCAAAGAAAAGTGAAGAAGTTGGCACCAATCAAAATCAAAGAGGAGATAATACCTACCGCCCTCGTGACCAGAACAATGGTGAGCAAAGAGGAAGAGGAAGAGGCAGACCTGGGTAAGGACCTGGAAGAGGAGGTTTCAGAGGAACCTATTTCCAATGTGGAGAAGAAGGGCATCGAGCATATGAGTGTCCACAACATCAAGGAAGGACAAATAGAAGACTTGAAGGTAATGCATGAGTTGCACATGTAGATGAAGATGTGCAATCTGAGCGTTCTGAAGATGCTGAAAGGGGAGAAACCCTAGTTGTCAGAAGAAATTTGCTGAATGAGGAGAAAGGACCCAATTAGAGGAAGAGTTTATTCCGCACAAGGTGCAAATGTGAAGGTAAGTGTTGTGACATTATTATTGATAGTGGAAGTACTGACAATCTTGTTTCAGAGGAGATGGTTGACAAGTTGAAGTTGACAAGAAGAAAACATCCACATCCATATCGAATTGCATGGTTGTAGAAGGACCACTGAGCTTTGGTCAATGAGCAGTGTTTAGTGAAGTTTAAGATTGGGGACTACCATGATGAGGTGCTGTGTGATATCATACTGATGGATGCATGTCATATGCTATTGGGGAGGCCGTGGTAGTATGATAGGAGCACTATCCATGATGTTCGTGCAAACACATATTCCCTAACAAAGGATGGAGTTTGTCACAAGTTGAAGCCCTTGAAGGAGGTGGAAGAAAAGGTATGTAGTACTACCAGAATTTGCTTGGTAGATGGTAGAAAATTTTTGGAGGGTATGAAGCATGAGCATCATTGCTTTGCATTGATTCCTAAGATTAGTCAAGAGAATTGTGAAGATGTACCAACAGGAGTTTCAGATATGTTGGAAGAATTTCAAGATATTATCTCTGATAATGTACTAGAGGGTTTACCACCAGTAAGGAAGATAAGTCATCAAATGGATTTGATACCAGGAGCTAGTTTGCCAAATAAGGCAGCCCATAGAATGACTCCAGCTGAGAGTGAAGAGTTGAATAGACAAGTTCAAGAGTTGTTGAGGAAGGGATTGATAAGAGAGAGCCTAAGTCCATGTGCGGTACCTGCAGTACTAGCGCCAAAGAAATATAGAGAGTGGAGAATGTGTACAGACTCTCAAGCCATCAATAAGATCACAATCAAGTACATATTTCCATTGCCCAGAATGGATGACATAATGGATTGTTTGAGTGGGGCCAAGTACTTCATGAAGATTGACTTGAAGAGTGGGTATCACCAGATCCATATTAGAGAAGGAGACGAGTGGAAGACAACCTTCAAAACCAAAGAAGGTTTGTATGAGTGGTTAGTCATGCCATTTGGGCTAACCAATGCACCGAGCACATTCATGCGACTCATGAACGAGGTACTGAAAGAATTTTTGGGAAGTTTTGTTATTGTTTATTTGGATGATATTTTGATTTTCAGTAAGACTTGGGATGAGCATCTGATGCATATCAGAAGAGTTTTAGAGAAGCTAAGAGAAGAGAAGTTGTTGATTAATCTAAAGAAATGCAGTTTTGCAAAGAAAGAGTTGGTATATTTGGGGTTTGTTGTCTCAGAGGAAGGTCTTAAGATGGACCCAGAGAAGGTGAGGGCTATCATTGAATGGCCTACGCCAAGGAGTGCTTCCGAGGTAAGATCTTTTCATGGTCTAACAAGTTTCTATAGAAAGTTTATCAGGAATTTTAGTAGCATTTGTGCACCCCTAACTGAGACAATGAGAGGGGATAGAAAAGAGTTTAGAAGGACTAAAGGAGTAGACAAGAGCTTTGATACATTAAAGCAAAAAGTCATAGAACAACTTGTTTTGGCACTTCCAGATTTCAATAAGGTATTTCAGGTAGATTGTGATGCTAGTGGTAGTGGTATAGGATATGTTTTGAGTCAAGAAGGTAAGCCCATTGCCTATTTTAGTGAGAAGCTTAATGATGCCAAGAAAAAGTATTTTGTTTATGATCAGGAGATTTATGCAATAGTTTAGGCTTTGAAGAAATGGAGACATTATTTGTTGCCAAAGGAGTTTGTTTTATATACCGATCGTCAGGCTTTGCAGTATCTTAATAGTTAAGGAAAGTTGAACTAAAGGCACTTAAAATGGGTTGAGTTTTTGCAGAGCTATACTTTTATTTTGAAGCACAGGAGTGGGAAGTCCAACAGAGTTACAGATGCCTTGAGCAGAAGGCAAAATTTGTTGACGGAAATGAAGATAGAGGTTGTTGGGTTTGATGAGCTCAAAAGTTTGTATCCTAAAGATCCAGATTTTGTAGAGGCTTGGAAAGCTTGTTTGGAACCTGTTACTTTGGACAGGACAAAATGGTTGGATTTCATAATCCAAGATGGCATGTTGTTTAGAGGAAGCCAATTGTGCATTCTGAGGATTTCCATGAGAGAGAACTTGATTAAGGAGAAGCATAGTGGAGGATTTGCTGGACACTTTGGTCGAGATAAGGCCATTGCTATTGTTGGTGAAAATTATTATTGGCCACAGTTGCAGCAAGATGTGAGGAAATTTGTGCAAAGTTGTAGAGTGTGTCAGATGGCAAAAGGAACAAGTCAGAATATAGGACTATATCAGCCATTACCTATACTAGAGAAGCTATGGGATGATATTAGTATGGATTTTGTTCTTGGTTTACCAAGGACACAGAGAGGACATGATTCCATTTTTGTGGTGGTGGACAGATTCTCAAAGATGACACATTTTATTCCTTACAGGAAGACTAATGATGCTGTTCATATTACAGAGTTATTTTTCAGGGAGGTGGTGAGATTACACGGTCTACCAAAGAGCATAGTTTCAGATCGAGATACCAAGTTTGTTGGTTATTTCTGGAGGACATTGTGGAAGAAGTTGAAGATAGATTTGAAGTTCAGTTCTGCACACCATCCACAGATTGATGGATAGACTGAAGTGGTGAATAGGAGTTTGGGTAACCTGCTATGATGCTTAGTAGGAGATAAGCCCAAGGGATGGGATTTGATTTTACCACAGGTAGAATTTGCTTACAACAATTCTGTCAATAGGAGCACTAGTAAATCACCATTCCAGATTGTATATGGGAACAGTCCAAGAAATGCTTCAGAGTTAAGGAATCTGGACAAAGGAGAAAAGACAAGTGCCGAGGTTGAAGACTTTGCAGAACACATGAAGAATTTGCATGAAGAGGTGAAAAAACACATTAATAAGATGAATATTCAGTACAAGCCTAAGGTAGATCAAAAGAGGAGATATAAGGAGTTCTAGGTAGGAGATGAAGTCATGGTTCACTTGAGAAAAGAAAGGTTCCCAATTGGAACATATAATAAGTTAAAAATGAAGAAATTTGGACCATGCAGAATTTTGAATAAACATGATTCAGGGAATGCATATGAGGTAGAGCTGCCAAGTGGGATCAACATTTCCCCTATTTTCAACATTACTGATTTATCAAAATATCATGAAGGTGGAACAAAGGATGGGTCAATAGAAGAACAATGGAGTATTCCGGTATCTAATTCAACATAGGAGATAGAAGAGATCTTGGATAGCCGTGTGGGAAGAAGTACTCAGAATAGGCAATATGAAGAATATCTGGTGAAATGGAAAGGAAGACCTGTTGAAGATTCTTCTTGCTTGTCTAAGGTAGAGGTTGACCGTTTGGGTTTTCCTCACACAAACACCTGAGACGTGACAGGGTCACTTCTCAAATTACCTTGGGTGTTTGATGCAGGAGCATCCAGTGGTGTAAGGGCAATCTTGCATCACCCAAAAAAAGATGTGTTTCAAAATTGTTGATGTTCTTTCTATTTCTTTCTAAAATTTGTGGTTCTGGTTCCATAATTGCTTGAATAATGATGTAGAACTTTCAGTCTTTCCAAACTACTAAAAATAGTAACCTGCTATTTTTAGAAAGTTTGCATTTGGGCACGGATTGAAGTGAAAATTTACAGGAAGTTACATAACAGAAATATAAGACCTTTGGCGAAGAAATCACGCAAAGATCATTTGTGAGCTGAAAGATATTAAAGTTTCTGTTTCTTGAAAAATGCCTAAAAATTATTCAAACTCAGGTTTGAGGCACTAAATAGCCCCGTACAGGCCCAAAAATAGCTGAAATTAGTAGAACTAGTTCTTAGTGCGTAGAGCACTTCGCGAGCTTTCCGACGCATAAAACGGTTCGTCAATCGGACACCCGGATCAAAATTTATGGCTCTCAGAAGTTGACCTATTTTTGGAGGGAGATGTAAATTTTGAAATTAGGTTGTTAGCCGCCAAAAAGTCTATTAATAACCATTTTTTGGAACCCTGGGCAGTAGTAGAGAGTTAAGGGTGCAAGTGTGGAGTTAAGAATAGGTGGGAAAATAGAAACCCTAGCTGATTTGGGGGTTACAGAAGGTAGAAGATTCTAGAGCTTGGTGAGGTGTAGCTGTAGTGTGTTGCATCCTATGGAGGATTGATTCCTCTGATTGTAATCAAGCTTCTGTAATGTAATGAGTTGCCCAGATCAATAAAATAAAGTTCTATTTTCTGTGTTCAATTTCTGTTGTTGCATGTTTTGTGATTTACCCGCCTTCATCACACATTAGGGTTATTTAAAACATTATCTCCTTCAAAAATTTCATTAGACCCTTCTCATTGTTAAAGTGGTCCAAATCTAATCTCTAAATGAAAGATGCACTTTCTTGATGGACCCTTACACATTGCATCATGTCCTCATTATTTATTAAAATAAGATATTATGGAGCCCTTGCTTTAATTTGATTCGACTACTTTACTATTTTTCTCATTTTGAGATGTTATCTTCTTGTCACAATGTTACAATAGTGTTACACAATGCCTCACTTAATTATGTAGAGTTAAGCAACTAATTGCGATATTGCCTAGAATATTATGCAGTAGTAAGGAATACTAAAAAATATAGAATGATGGTATAAACTATGCAAGCCTATGCAATGGCAATGAATTTGAATAAATAGAAAATAATGTTTCAAAAGAAAAAACATTCCACAATAGGAAGGAATGTTATAAAATAATTGGAAAGCATTATGTAGTACAACACAAATGCAATAACTCATGGCCTAGCAAAATCTTATGCAATGATATGGACTATTACAATATATAAATAAATGTTGCAAGTTATGAATGATTGTTACACAATGCATACATTTTTATTTTTTTGATGAATGGAGAAAATGAGAAGAAAAAGTATTGGCTAATGGAGAAATGCTTTAATACGGTTATAGAAATTAGTCACACAATACGCAATCCAAATGTAATCCAGATTGACAATTAAGTATAATATTACTATGAAACTCTAGGATTGGGAGCAATTAAGTAAAATATTACTATGAAACTCATTAAGATTGGGAGATTGAGGTTAAGTTATAACCATTGTCTTTGATTTGTTCACAAACTTTTAAGAAAGTACCCACTCATTTGACAGCTGATAGTGAATCAATCAAATACAAATTCAAATATTACAAATTTGTAATGTGAGAAAAAATGAAACATATTTGATGAGGGTGTACTCCACCCAACACACTTACAACAATAAATTATAAGCTTCAAACCAAAAATACAATGATTTACATGGGGAAAATCCTTTCAGGTGAAAAATCTCCCACTCGAAAAGCAGCTCAATATATTATTCAAAAACTCAACAAGACTACAACATACTTTCAAAACAAATCTTCACAAGAGTATCTACAACCAGAGATCCAGATGCAACTCAACATCTATCATTTTCCACACATCAACCTCTATCTTAAGCACCTGATATATAGGAGCTACAATACATGAAACCATCAAACGGTATTACAAAACCATGAGCTAAAACCACCCAAAACTGGTGCCCAAATTATCTTCCAATAAAAGAAGCCTTATGATGCATCAAAACACTCATCAACATGTGTAACGTCCCTTAATAACTCTTTTCTCTATCCGACACATTTTTACATTCTCCAATATGGGAGGCCCAACTTCCAGAGGCCATAACTTTGATCTGGGTGTCCGATTGACGAACCATTTGATGCGTTGGAAAGCTCATGAAAAAATGAAGCTCCAAAAAACATTTTGTTTAGGGACAGTTTGATTTTTGGCTAATTTTCAGCCCGTTACGGAACCTCTAAGTACCTCCATTTTTGAAGTTCATGGAAAAAGTTTCAGAATCAATTTTGAGGCATTTAGAGGTTCTGTAACAGCTTAAAAATTGGTCAAAAATCAAAATTTCCCTAAAAGGGATATTTTTTGGAGCTTCAACGTTTCACGAGCTTTCCAATGCATCAAACAGTTTGTCAATCGAACGCCCATATCAAAAGTTATGGAATCGAATGCCCATATCAAAAGTTATGGCCTCTAGAAGTTGGGCCTCTTGTATTGGAGAATGTAAAAATGTGCTAGACACAGAAACGAGTTGTTAAGGGAAGCTACACGTGTTGATGAGTGTTTTGACACATCATAAGGCATATTTTATTGGTAGATAATTTGGGCACCACTTTTGGGTGGTTTTAGCTCATGGTTTTGTAATATCGTTTGACGATTTCATGTATTGTAGCTCCCATATATCAGGTGCTTAAGATAGAGGTTGGTGTGTGGAAGATGATAGATGTTGAGTTGCATCTAGATCTTTAGTTGGATATACTCTTGTGAAAACTTGCCTTGCAAGTATATTGTAGTCTTGTTGATTTTCTGAATAATATGTTGAGCCACTTTTTGAGTGGGGTTTTTCACCTGAAAGGGTTTCCCCCATATAAATCATTGTGTTTGTGATTTGAAGCTTATAATTTGTTGTTGTGAGTGTGTTGGGTGGAGTACACCCTCATAAAGTATTTTATAAAGATAGAATAGAAAGCAAAATAATTTGAATGTGTAATTAATGAACGGAAAGAAACTTTTGGCTTAAATACGAATCCACAATATGTTTTTGGTCATGTATCCCATAAAAACATAGTAAGTTTTACATAGTCAATTGTATACATTAACCAAAAACACTAAGTTTTGCATAGGAAATTGTATACATCAACCCTAAATTAATTATAATTGTGTGGTTGATGGCACACATTTTCCCTAAAGTAGTTATAATTATGTGGATGATGGCACATATTTTCCCTAAATTACCTACAATTGTGTTAGCAATTGCACACATTTTCCCTAAATCATATACAATTACATTAGTGATTACACCACATTTGCCTTAAATTAGTGATAATTGTGGGGTGATGTCATTGACTTAAAATGGTAGGTGATCACCAAAAAAATGTAAGATATTTTTATCATATTAGGAACCATAATTTTTAAAATTGAAAATTCAAATGCTAGGTGACTGAACCCAATAAAATTGGCTTGACCATGTTGAGGCAATTGGGCCAAAACTAGAATAAACATTGTGGTGATCAAAGTCTATTCTAAGAAATTAAAAAATCTAGGTTGGGACGACTATATGCTACGTACAAGAAAACTCTATAAAATTTGGGTGAACAAATCAATAATGAAATGCATATGATTCACCATTTTCAACATGCCAAAATATAGAAAATTTCTAATTGGCAACAAATTTCCACTAATTTTTTTCTTAAACAGAGTGCTTTATGAGAAGTAAATACAAAAATTAGTCTTTTTGACCAAATCAAAGAAAATTAATCAATGTATCATGTTGAAACTATTTTCATTTTATATGATTACTAATCTAGATATGCATATTTGATTTTATTTAATGAATTTCACAACAATAATAAGGATAGTAAATATTTTCATTGTTTCATTAGAATTTTATTCTACCTCATTGTTAGCAAGATTATTATTAGTGGATTGGATAAATTCAGATAGTTGATGCTTATCTAGGACAAATGTGGATTGTTTGTTTCTAATCTAGAGCACCCTTGGAACTATGTAGCTAAGTCATTTAAATTGAGGAATATTGTCAAAGTTTGACGAGTACCAATTTAAACTATTGATTATAAATTTGATACTTCAAAATAACACCAAAATGATGATCTTGAAGAATCTATTGCCATTCAAAATTTAATAAACACTTATCACCAAGGATTTTAGGGACTTTAACATTAAAAATTCAAACTAAATTTAATGATTTTTACTACAAAATTAAAATCATTTAATTATAGTTCCTTATTGACACATGTTACTAGAAAACTCAGAATGAAAAAGTCATTATGATTGTAAACTGGGAAATTTATACAAGCCTAATGGATTGATATTGTTAAAGGTCAGAAATCATTGTTTTGAAAATTTATATTCAAATTCTATTCTATTTTACTTTTATCTTGTTTATTCCATGGGTTTTCATACTAAGTTATGATATTTTGAAACCTTGTCTGTAATTCACTTGAGTTTGATAAATCAAGAATTGAGTGCTTAATAATATATCTTTTGTACTGAGATATGAGAAATTGACTGCGATCAATCTTCCCGTGGGATATGGTGGTTTTGTATGTTGATCTTGAAGGGTGATTCATCCTTGAAATATTTCACTGTCTTAGGCTTTAGTTGTGTGACAACTGGTTGATTTAAGGTTGGTTTTATACTAATTTCCCTACTTAACCAAATTATATTTTGGCTTAAAAATAATATAGGATTATTCTAAACATTTTCTCTTCCCCTTTATCTTTTGATTTTTTTTTGAAATTTGATAGATTTAGGATTAGTTTAATTTCTTTTAGTTAGATTTGAAATTAGTTTTTGAGTTGTGTAATGTATTTAAATTAAATTCATATCACAAGTATTTATCACTAAAATATGGTACAAGAGAAATTGAATTGTCTTTGATATCACCTTTAGAAATAAATCCTTATGTTGTATTTTTCTTAGTTTCAATAGTAACTCCTTTAATGGAACAATAATCATCAACCTCTGGGTTACCCAAGCATGCCAATACCTAGTGAAATAAACCATGGGGAAGTAATTCCCTTTCAAGTGGAAACAATCTATTTCACTTAAGTTGGTGTGTCAAACAATGCATCAACATATTGGTGCTAGAATGGGGGTTGTCAAACTAAAACCTAAAACAATTATCATAAGGTCAAATCTATAGAAGGTGATTTTGAACTTTTATGTCTTACCCAACACATAAAGACTAGAGTTAATAAGAGAATACCTAGATCTAGACTTTCTTAATCTTTGAATAGTTCACCTAGAGATATTATTGTTCCCTTTGTCAATTCCTTTACTATCCCTTAGAATCAACCTATGGCTGCCCCAACTCCATGGTTATTAGAAAACTATCTTATAAACATAGTTGGTCCAACTCTTGATTTACTAAATAATGTTAAGAAATTCCTCCCAAAATATATACATGATGGAACTAGATTAGCCGAGAAACATATCCAAGCTTACAAGGATGCTTTGGTACACCAACAAGGAGAACATGAAGATGTTGCACATCAAAATTTTCCTTATACATTAGATGAATTTTCTTATGATTGGTATATCATCCTACCATGTAGTTATATATCTTCTTGGGATTTGCATGAAACTACATTTATTAATAGTTTCTACTTACCTCTTGATTTGGATATTATTATCATTAGTTTGCTTCTTTCAGTAGAGAACCCAATGAACATGAGGTTATTTAACGCTCGGTTCCATAAATTATACAATAAATTAGTGGCATGTTATGCTCCTACAAAAGATGTTGTGCAAATGTAACTAAGATCTCTAGATTCATAGACTTCTATGTTTGTAAGAAGAGCTCCTACAATTGCATCTTTATCATAGACATATAATGAAGTTATGATAGTAGAACAACAATTGATACCTTAAATCTTTGGTTTAGGACCATTACTTTCACTAGGATGACTTGGAGCATATAATCAAATACCATTGATAAATCAAGCCCTAATGCAGTAAACAATAATGTTAAATCAAATTATAGGTGTGTTGTACCCTAATCAAAACCAAATCTTAAATTGTAGTCCATTAAATCAAATAGCTCTAGAAAACACTCTAAGTTATCCCATGTTCTTAAATACTCCTACACCTATGAGTAATGTTACTAGTCAACTAGCTTGATAGAGTTAATTGTCTACTCCAAATCTTGAATTACACAGCATATAGAATATGGTAAAAAAATAAATAATGATATACTAATCCTACATAGACAAATTTTTCAAAATCATGAAATAGATAACAATAAACCTATTTTTTTAGTTTTAAGAAAATGAATAGGCAATGGAACACATGACCTAATAATTGAGATATTTATGCTCCTAGATAATTAAAATTAGTCAAACACTAACCCAAAAGCCTTTATTAATTTAGTAGACCTGACTTTGCCTAACTAGCGTAGAATTCATTTTACTGCACATGGGGAAATCAATTGACTTAAATTTTAGTTGGCACTAGACATAATTCGGAAAAAAAGAAATATTTTGGAGTTAGTTCCTACTAGTAAAAATCACAAAAATCATGACAGAAATCCTAAGACTAAATTATTTTTAGAGACATGAATTTTTAGGAGAAAGTGATAATAAGACTAACATGGTCCCACAAAGATCCAAGCTTTTCAACAATTTCATAGGGGTTAACACTTATGGTAGATATAAAGTAAGGGGAAACAACTATTGAATTATTACATATCACCAAATGTTGTTTCTACTCTCGATTCAAATGATAGCAATAATTATGTTTCTCAAATGGATCAAATCCATCATTGCAATAGAAAGTTAACATGCCACCTTCTCAACCTGAGATAGTACTCTTGAACAAAACAAGTCTAGTTATAATAAATGAAGATCTTAAAAAAACTAAGGCAAATATTTCCTTTTTTGATCTAGCCCAATTAATTGAACCAAAATTATTAGTCAAAACTTTGTCTATTCAAGACAAAAAAGATACTAGTAAGGTAGCTAATGCTAATGTAGCTCTGTAAAAAAAAATGAAACTCCTCATTTTCCGTTGACAATATAGATATTTGATAAAAACTTATACAAGTGTCTTGTTGATTCAAATGCTTTTGGTAATGTAATGCCTTATTATGTTTTCTAAACATTAGGTTTAACTCCTATTAAATCAAATCAGAAAGTAGTTTAGTTAGATAAAATTGAAGTAGATGTTGTAGGAGAATTGAATCATATTTATATGCAACTTGCTTCATATCTAAGAATACATTACATAGATATACAAGTAGTAGATATACTAGATGCATATGGAATGTTACTTAGCAAAGATTGGTAAAAGAGACTTAATGGACATTATGGTGATTCATTTGTCACACATGATTTTCTTGGTGTGGTCTTGCAAATTGGATTCAGATAGAACAATAACATAAATGAAGTTTTGTGTGCCAAACCTAAGCTTGTAATTTATTATGTTGAAGTTAAGAATAAATCTAAAATACTACACCTACTTTACAAGTTAAATAAAGAATGACAAAAAAATATTTATAGACACTGAGATTTGATAGATCAAAATCAAAGTAAGGAATTGGTGCTAGAATTGAGCTAATTAATCCTAGAGAAAAGTCTTATCTTGAGACCTTTCAATTATAATTCTCTTGTACAATAATGCTACTAAATATGAAACTTTGATCCATGGATTACAATTTACTATTAAAGGAAATTTAAATATGCACAAGTCTTTGGAGATACAAAATTGGTGATTAGACAAGTTAGGAATCAATACTCTTGCAATCATACATACCTATCAAGTTAGCATAGTCATGTTTAGAACTTGATTGAGGATTTTAATACTTTCAATATTTAGACTATTTCTCATGGAAAGAGTCATACAATAGATTCGTTGGTAGTTGGAGCAAGCACTCCTGAACTAGTAGTGAATTCTAAGTTGAATCTAGATATTTCATTACTAATTCAGATATATTTGAGTCCTAAACCATAGATGAAGAAGATAGAGATGATGCAGAGAAAGATGAAGATGGCATAGTAAATATCAAAACAAATACTATCCCTAAAGGTATGGTCTCATTGGAACATTTTTGTGATATAGATTATCAAGGCCTTAAAATTTAATATAGATTATCAAGGTCAAACATTTTTTTGATATAGATTATTTTCATATGGTTTCATTGGAATGATTTTTTGATATAGACTATGAAGGTCATAATAGAGTCAACTTCATCTTGTGGAGGATTATTTGATGAGCTTGTAATTTTGGAGATGTCAACGATCCTATGAATTTCCTTTAAGAAAAGCATGTCCTAAGAGAGAGAAGGAATAACACAAGCCATAAAAGATTGTGGGGATGTAATAGCAAAGCGTTGCAAATATTTAAAGGTATATGGTATGTCTATAATTACTCATACTAATCCCCTTAAGCCAAATGCAAAACCTTTTCACCAAAAGTAACTACTTGTGAATGTTCTTCTAGAGCCTCTTATTGTCAAAGAAGTACTAATTTAGTTCTTATTTGCTAGAAAATAATGAATAATCCTTCGCATTGGTTTTATAATAATAGAGCATTAGAAAATGATAATTAACAACTCCCATCTTTGGATGAAGTATTATAGATAGTAAATGGTTCCTAGATGATGTCTTTGTTGGTTATTTTGAATACAATCGTGTTATGGTAGATTAAAAAGATAGAATTAGAACTAGGCTCAACACTAAGTGGAAGGATTTTTCTTACCAATAGATGTCTTTTGGTTTGATCAACATAGATGCTAGTTTCTAGTGAGCTACGAATATTGCTTTCAAGGATCGTATTGGTAATTGCATCATAATTTACATGGATAACCTTGCCATATTTTTAAAAAATTATGGAGATTATATATAAGATTTAAGAGAAGTCTTATAAAGATGCAAAGAACATGGAATATCATCAAATATGAAGAAATACATTTTTTGAGTTACATAAGGAAAACTTTTGGGTCATATTATTTTAGAGAAAGATATATCTATTGATCCAAAAAGAATTGAAGCTGTTTTAAAAATACCACTTCCTAGAAGCAATAAGGAATTGAAATATTTCTTTGAAAAGATTAATTTTCTTAGGAAGTTTGTTTATAGGTTCGCTAAAATAGTTTGATATTGGAATGCTATGCTAAAGAAATATGCTCAAAATGAGTGGCCTCAAAATCTTAAACTGCATTTCAGGAAATTAAGAAAGTAATCTTGAACACTCCAAGTTTAACTAGTCTAGATCATACATAGCCATTTTACATTTATTCATTTGTTTTAGAGCATTTAATTGTCGGTGTATTAACATAGAAAAAAGGATTGTGATTAAAGAATGACAACATTTATGAGTTCACCTCTTAGCATTGTTGAAGTCACATACTCCATAATTGATAAATTTTTTTTCTCGAATGCTATGAAAGAATGACAACATTTATGAGTTCATCTCTTATCATTGTTGAAGTCACATACTCTATAATTGATAAAATTTTTTTGCTCTGACAAAAGTTGTGAAGAAGTTTAGGCACTACATATTATGCAACAAAGGTTTTGCAATAGTCCAAAATCTAACTATGAAAAAGTTTAGACACTACATATTATGCAGCAAAGTTTTTCACAATAGCCTTAGATCTAGCTAGGAAAATTATGCTAATGCAAATTGAATTGAGAGAATGCAAAGGTAAATAGATGAATATTTTGTAAGAAGTTGATTTAGGGATTCGATCCATGAATATTTTTAAGATGGTAAGGTTTGAGCAACACTATAGAAAAAGTTGACCCACAAATATCATCCTAGAAATATAATGTAGAAGAAGCCATGAGTGATGACTGGTACAAAGAATTAGTTTATTATATCCTAAATAACAAGAGTTCCAACCACCTCAATTCCACTCAAAAAAGAGCCTGAACCTCAAAAGTCCAAATTTTATGATAAAGTTAGGTAATTTATATCAAAAGAATCATGAAGGTATTTATCTCAAATGCATTAACAAAAAAGAAGCAACTAAAGTCTTGAGAGAAGTACATAATACATACAAAACATGACATGGATCTAGGAACACTAGTGCTCATCAACTATTAAGATTTGGATATTGTTGGCCATATATTTTTAGAAGTTAACATTTGCATGTAAGAAATTGTGATATTTGCCAAGTTGCATCCCATAGAGAGAAAAAGCCTTCTATGCCCCTATAACCAACGATTGAAGCTTACCTTTTTGCATAGTGGGGATTGGATTTCATTGGTTTCATTTGAAGGAAAAAAAGAAAGCACAAGATGATTAGTTTTTTTATGTGTATAAGTAATTAGAGAAAATAAATATTTTACACCTTACTCTAACTTTAATTGACTAACACTAGAGATGGAGTAACTACTAGACAAGAGATTAATGCAAGGAAACTAGGAATTGGAAGCACACAAGACTATACTAGAGAAAATGAAACTTGCAATGAGTAAAAATGGAATGTGTGCACATGGGAAAAGGAAAGTCTAAGAAGATAAAAGGATTAGAATACTCACTAATCTGCTAGAAAAAAATGAGGATTGCAATTGATGTTCTACTCTAGGGGGTGTAGGTGTACCTTACAAGAGGTGCAAGTGTACCTTGAAAGGGGTAGGATTGGAACTTGATTGAATGACTATAAAAGTTGGCATGAGATGAAGTGCATACATAGGGACATATGTTCTTGTAGGTTCTTGTACACAAAAGAAAACTGAATAGAAAGGTGGTTTGCAAATGGTTATATGGTAAACACCTAATTGGATAAGAGGTCAAGAAAGACCCAAGCCAAAGAGGAATGACTAATCATCATGGTCATGATCAAAATTAAGTATAGAAGAAAGAGTGAAAGATATAAAATATATACCCCCTAAAATTGATGGTGAAAGAGTGATAATAATATGAACAAGTTAGTTTTAGGAAAATGGTAAAGGGGAAAAAGGAAAATTGTAAAGGATTTGATGAGAAAGAAGAAGAGAAAGAAGAATACAAGGGACATTGTTGGTGATGCCTCCATGATTATGATGAGATCACAAACATAAGAGGAACAAGTGGGTCATGCCCCCATGTGATCAAGGAACAAGGTTATGGAATATATAGAGGGGGGAATGTTAAGGTCATGTCCCTATGGATGACAATAATAAGAGAAGATTCACTAGGAGAATATCTAGGTCATGCCCCCAAGTGATTAGAAGAGGATAATGATAAGAGTGATCAAGAGCAGAGAGTAGAAAGAGGGGGAAACAAAGGTCATGCCCCCAATAGAAATGAGGAAAGTGGATCACAATGGGAGTATAGGGAAGGAATTCCCCCAAGTAATTAGAGAACAAGATGATGTTGAGGATGAAGAGGGAGAACTTCTTGTCATGCCCCCAAGATAGAAAAAGATATCACAAAGGGGAGAAGTGATTAATGTCTCCCTAAGTAATGTTCTAATAGAGAGAATACAAGAGGAGACTAGAAAGAGGGAGACACATAAGTCATGACCTAAAAGATCATAAAAGGAAGTGGAGAATGCCTCCCTAAGTGAACTAGATTGATAGATAGAGGAGAAATAGCAAGAGGGTACTGATAAGACAAAATGGATAAGAGGGAAGAGACAGATGGAAAGTGAAAATGAAATCACATGTAAGAGAATGACATTAGGATCTAAAGAGAATGGAAGGAATAAAAGGAATAGGTGAATGAACCCAAGGGGAGAAAACAAATAGATGCTCCCAAGGGAAGAGAAGCAAGAGTAGGATGAAAAAAGAGAAGTAACAAGAAGTAAATGTAAGAAAGAGGAAAAAGAAAATTAGAACAATCAAAAGAAGTTAGGGAGGGAAGAAACATTATCAACACCTTGCCAACCTACCTAGATAGAGTCAATCCTAATAGTATATAAAAGTGACTAAAATATGAGTAATCATTCTTCATAAACATATTTGGAGGAGTACAATAAAGAAGGAAAAGTGGGACAAGGAGAAAAATGGAGTAGGAAGCATGGTAACAAAGCAAAAAAGAACAAGAGAAACCAAGATGGAAAAACAACCAAGTAGAAGGAAGAAACAAAGAAATGGAGAGATAGAAGATCAAGATAAAGGAAAAAGAGAATAGGAAGCAGTAATGAAAAAGAAGCATAAAGCGAAGAAAGGTAAAATGGAAAAAGTGTATGGGGAATAAATAAGAGAAATAAGTTGTCACACCCCAATTTTTGACTATGTTCTACTTTTTACTTTTACGTAATTAGTAGATAGTTTTGCATGAATTAATGATTTGATATTATGTAACATGTCAGGATAAATCAATGATATCATGAGTTTATGTTTATATGATTAGAATTAAGACATGTGATTACAAGATGTTATTTATTCATAAGGTTTATGAAATGACTAACAATACACTAATCCCAGTTTGGTGATTATAAGTTGTAACCAGGAAATAGGTTTTCAACCTTCTGAGAAAGAGAGGGAGAGTATCATCAGAGAGAAGTGAATAGACGTATGGATAAGAACAGGTTGTTGCCATCTAAGTCTCATGCTTGCACAATTTAGTGAATTTTCATCAAGATTGGTAAGTGTGTTTGACCAATTAGTCTAAGTTTGGTTTTGACTCGACAATTGTCGATTTGTCAACAAGATCCATTAAGCATAGGTTTTGTCAAAAAAAACTAAGGTAGGTTAGTATGTCACCATCGACAAGAAATGGTCGATGGTTGATGAATTATTTTATTATCAGAATTCCCGATTGGGATTCTATCTTGTTATTTTGTCTATGTTGGCATTTACATAAGATAGAGAGGGGGAGAATACCTCGATCCCATTCTTGTATCTTTTCGAATGCTAGAAACAACATATACGTTGTATGCACAAATAATATGTTGTCATATATATATATATTATCTATTTAAGTATGGTTTAAAGTTTAAACTCATGCTATGTATTCATTGAGTTTAAAAATACGTGGTAAAGATTTCAATTTATTGCAAACCAAATTTATGTTTATGGTGGCTCGACTCCTTTTCTCCATAACTATTTTGGAGAGTAAGGAGGAGCTCCTTAACCAGCTTTTGGGAGTGGTCTTTATGACCATTATCCGCGTCAACTTTGCATGCCTTCAAAGAATTTTAATACGCAATGTTCTAGGAGGAAAGTCGAGTGGTTGGAGAGTAAGCTCTATTAATCACCGCAAGACATTCATAAGAGAACAATCACTAGTGGTGGAGAAAATCTCTAGTTTTTGGTGCTTACAAATGCTTGCATCTAAAGCTTCTTTATTCTTCTCCAAGGAGCACATAGTTTTGGAGTACATATTGCTCAGGAAGAGAAGTGGTGAGTGAGAAGTTCTAATAGATATAGGAGAGTTTATAGGTACAAGTGTTATGGTCACTAGTTTGTATCATATTGATTCTTTTAAATTATGTTTTATTAAACAATATGTATGAGCCGACCATACCTGTATACATATGTAATCATTTGGAAATGTTTAGTGGTTTTTATATCCTCTTCTTTGAACATATTTGTTTTATATGTCATGATTTCTCTCGTCTGCATATAAGATCCATGGTTGTTAAAACATAGTATGATTTAGTTTTCAACGTGGATACATTGTAGTAGTGATAGCATAGTTAAACAATAGATTGATATTTTTTAGTCAATTAGCTCTGCATTTAGTTTATATGAGGCTGATAAGTATAGTAAACCTCTATGTTTGGTTTGATGCCAATAAGTATAGTAAACCTCTGTGTTTGGTTTGAGGCCGATAAGCATAGTAAACCTCTGTGTTTGGTTTGAGGCCGATAAGTATAGTAAACCTCTGTGTTTGGTTTGAGGCCGAATAGTCTCTTGCATTCGGAGATTCCTTATAGTATCTATATGTCACATCTTTTCTTATATATATAGAAACTAGTGTAAATGATACTATTTCTTCTACACTTTAGAAGGCTGACAATATGGTAAGGTTTCAAACTTTAGAAGGCTGACAATGTGGTATAGTTCTAAACTATAGAAGGCCGACAGTTTGGAAGGCCGACATTGTAATGTAGCTTAAACTATTGAAGGTTTATAGCCTTATGTTTCTACGTAGTAAATTAACGATTTAACTATATGAAGGCCAAGTTGATGTATTATATGTTATCTTTACATAAGGTTGAGATATTTAGGAGTATAATTCTTTAGCAAATGCTAGTTATATATGTATATCATGCAGAGATATAACTTTTTGAAAACTCTGATGTAGATAAACCTTACCGTGAAATTCAAAGGATGATATGTATGAGTTCAAGACTTATCATTTATAGAGAGTCGGTGGACTTGAGAAGGCCATGAGGTTGATAATATTATGATTGTAGAATCAAATTGATCTAAGTTGAAAAATCAACTTAGTCAAGAGATTAGTTATGAAAATGATAGTACTTTATATCAAGAGGGTATACCTCGTGTGCTATATTCTTACATGTTATAAGAAATGTGAATTCAAACAATGCCTTAGTAGTCGAGAGAAGAATAGAGGTTTTGTTATTATGTTATATTATTATAAACTTTTACTTTTGGGAAATCAAGAGTATTTGAGATGCAATGAGTACGGGTTAAAGAAGTTAAACCCTAGAATCAACCCATAAGGGTTTAGAAAACTTAAACTCTCTAGTCGGTTATGACATTATTAGTCTATTGTATTTTATGATCGATAGTAAATAGTAGAGAACCATTGATCAAGATAGTATAAATTAGAAAAGAGTCTAAGTAGTGTCGAAACTTGTTTTTTAACACTAGAGTGTTTAATTGTTTTGAGTTAGTGAGTAGAATGAAAGGAAGTCATAAGAATTTGCAAGTATGCAAAGAGGGACTCTCTGAAAGGTTGAAATTACCTAAACCTATATATTTCATGTTTATCCTAGATTAAGGATTAAATTCTAAGTCAGAATGACTAGGATTGAATGTTAGTCAAGATAATTATGTCAAGAGATACAAGCCAAATAAGTCAAACTGTAGGATGAGATAGTTTCCAAGTCGAGTTAGAGGTGTGTGAACACATGACTATGTTTATTGTAAATGTCTATTTATTTAGAAACTTTGGCCAAAGTGATGCATTTGTCTCTGCATGCATTAGTTAGTTCACCGTGTCTAGATGGCATAACCCGTCAGAGTGATCATACTTAGCTAAAAGAATGTCTAAGAGTTGTATGGTCGATTGAGTTATGTAAGACACATCACTGGAACTCATATGGAAACCTGTTGGTTGTTTGTCTATACTCTTTGTGAAGGGTAGGGCCACTTCCAGGAAGGAAGGTGTGTGGGGGACCGCCAATTTGTGGTTGGAGGTAAAGCACTCAGATGATGCTCTCCCTCTATAGCAGAAGACTCATCGAGACTTGAGTGACATATATCAAGATTCTAGATGCAGTGTACTTCATGATTAACCTATGATTGTCAAACTTATGTAAACTTGTTCATATTTCTAAGTGCAAAATATTTGTAAATGTAAAGTGAAATGATTTCACTATGATTTATCTTTGAATATGTTGTATTTCAAGGTTGAAAAATATTCAGAAAAGAAATGCTTTTATTTATTTGTAATTATGCAAATGATAAAAAAAATTCACTGATGTTTATCATGTTCTTTTACTTTCTTAGTAAATTGTGTATGTAATTCCAAGTAATATGAGATGACATGTTACATAAGTCAAATGAAGAAGGAAAGGTCTAAGGCACAAACAAGGGTCAAAACGTAGATAAGTATGTTTCAAAATGCAATCCTAAGTTTATGCATTGAGAAAACAAAGAAGTTTACTTAGTCCAACTCTTATGTGCATGTTGTGATGTCAAATGGAAGAAATATGATGGGTAGAAGGAATGGGATAACAACCCAATTCAACATAGTGACCAAGTAGCGATATAGTAGTATAAGACATAGTGTGCTAATTTAAGAGAGGAAGAATGCAAAGGCCTTTCCATGAATTGTTCAAGAAATTAATCATTATGGACAAGGTTTTTGATATATAGAAGGAAAGAGACAAGTGCATATGGAACCAGGAGATGGAGGGATGAAGTGATATGATAAAGTATAAGTCCAATCTTAGGCCATGACTACTATAAGAAGAGAAGAAGAAGGCACCCTAATCAAAAGCATAACCTATAATGACTCATAAGGTGGATTGAAATACAAAGGGAAGAAATAAAGCACGAATATCTCAAGCTAATATAGTGACTTAGTGATTATTCTTTATATATTCTAGACTTGCTTTGCATTTTGACTATGAATATAGCCTTTGAATTGCTGAGATTTATCTTTGAGTTGCATTTATTAAGCTTGCATGCTTTTATTTTTATTTTTTAATGTCACTTTTATATCTTTTGTCCTAGTCTTACCCAAGAGTACAAACATCTTTATTTTCTTTTCTTTTAATGCCACACCCATAATATTAGTATATGCAACTAATAGGATGCAAGGGTTCATCACCAAAAATTAGACGTAGTGAATCTGTGCATTTATTATATTGGATGCCACTAGGATATAACTTTGGCTAAAGCCTCCACTTAAGAGTATGAAAATTAACATGTGCAATAAAACTCAATATTAGATGACGAAAGAATTAGAGGTGATTTGCCTATGAGTTTCTAGGGGTTACTAATGAATTTTGGGTATCAAGAAAATAGATGGGAAAAGAACAAACATGGACTTGATCATGGACTACATACCTAGCATAGGGTAGTGTGAATAAGAGGATAAGTGGATGTAATAAGTATAGGGTGGAAGTATGAAGGGATCAAAGATTTAAAGTCAAAGTGACCAAGGCATTGAATGCATCATGACAAGTAATAGTGTAGAAGATAAAGTGGTAAGAATAAAGTGATGTATGTATCGTATATGAGAAAGTGAATGTGTAGCAATACAAGTGTACATAAGAAGGGTTTAGATGAATTCTCAGTTGTTTCGATGCTTAAACTAGGGATGTCACTAGAAAAATCTATTGATATATCAAAATTCTAGATGCACTAAAGAATATAAAAGGCAAATGATATGAGGAGAAAAAAAGAAAACACATGTAGAAGACAAGGCAAAAACAAATTAATGAAACATGGTAAGAAGCAATAAGGAAAGAGAACACAAAGTAGGATAGGGTACATGAAAGGGGAAAGGAGGACGAATATAAGAATCCCAACAGAACACAACACAATCCTATGTGGATAGTCAATACTAATGAGTCACTATTTTCCATAACCATAGGCAAATAAATAATCTCTAATAATGGAAGAATGGACAAAAGGGTCAAACTTGGGTCAACATGAAAAGAGGTGGTAAGTCCCTACTCTACATCTTCCCCAAGTTGACAAAGGTAGAAGACAATATAAAGAGGAACAACGTAAAGAAGGAAGAAGAGGAAGAGATGAGGAAAAGAGGAAATCAAAAAGTAATATAAAATAAAACAAAGGTACAATATCAAACGTTGTCCCACAATAGTGCTAGCATAATAGCTCATCCACATAGATAGAGAACAATATGCATAAAGAAGGGAGATATAGGTATATCATAGAGTAAGAAATAAGGAAAAAGGCATCTAAACATCATTCAGTGAAAGCTCATCAACCATAAGGTCATTGTCAGAAAATAAAGTATTGGTGAAACCACCCACATCGATCAGTGGAGTAAAATTGATGTGAGAGGTGGAATACCAGTGATAGAATTAAACAAGGTATGATATGGAGGAGGAATGAAATGAAGTGGTGATGGAGGAGGAGAATGGATGATGAGGGGGTTAGGAGAAGAAGGCAGTAGTGAAGGGCAAGGAGACTCAATAGTGAGGACCTCAAGGTAGGGAACTAAAGTATCATTTATGAGCATGACTTGATTAGGAGGAATATAATCATCTTAAATAATAAGATGGTTCAAAAGAGAAGTGAAAGTGGATGAAGGAGGACGTGAAGATGAGTGGTCAGTGGAGGAAGGATGAGAAGGAGTAATTCTCTTCCAAACTAATTAAGGGTTCATGGGGAAAAGTCTCTTGGCTCTAGGTAGTCTAGGATGGTAGTGGGTAGGTGGAGGAAAAGTATTGGTCAATTGTTGGAAACTTGCTGGCATTGTCATTGATGTCAACCTCCAGTAGATGGTTCACTTGGTTTCCAAGTGCTTTTGAGAAAATTTGATAAAAAGGTGTGTAGTGTGACAGAGGTGCTCTTAGTGTTATGCTTCGCATTTCTCCTTAGTTGAAGATATGCTTGTGTTATTTGGAAGTGTTGATCAGAGGTGTTCAAAGGAGCTATATCCAGAGTTTCAGTTTCTGGATCGTGCGGAAGTGAAAGACGTGTTTTACAGAGTGTTTGCCTGTGTAGAAGACTGTCTAGGAGAAATGAGATTACTCTGCATCTCTCCACATTGAGGTTTCTTGTCTTGCAGATTTGGGGATGTGCTTTACAATCCATATCTACCTTCCCTTGAAGTTTCTAGTGATGGGCTGCTCCACAAGTTTAGTTATTGTGTTGATGTTCAGAGCTAGTGAATCCTGATGTGCAAATTGAAGACATTCTTTGTTTCAGGAGGTTGTAGAAGTGTTGCAAGAGATTTTGATGGTGTTGAATGTTATGAGAAGATGTATGAATGCTATGGAATGTCTCTCCCTGGTCCGCATGATGTTTTTGGACTTGGAGAAGCGTGGATGTGGTCATTAGCTCAGGTTTGGCCGACCTGGATTACTAGTGCCATGTGCAGAGGTACCTCATGGATTATGGGTGTGATGAGTAGCTTGGTGATACATATTTGAGTCCTAGTTAACCCTTGACATGGTCCAATTTCACTTCTTTCCACTGCAGAAGTGTTTAGTGCCGACCTAATTGGTGTTGCACGTTTTAGGTGCACACACTTCATTAGTAACAACCTAATTGATATAGGTCTTGGTTGTAAATGGTATAAATGAAAGATGAAGTTGAGTGGAACAAGGTAGAGAAGAGAATGTGAATGTGAGTTATGTGTGAGCTTCAATGCTTATGACTCCAGAATGCAGTGAGTAGAAGGTGTCTACATTTTAGTGTGCCAGAAGTTGCTGGAGGCAGTGAGCCAAAGGTTGCGGATGGCAAGGAGTGGTAGTGGTGGATCTCTCCTGTTGCTTTGAGATAGTGAATCTCTATGTAACAGTCTTCTTCTTTCTTCTCTCTTTTGGGTAGTGAGCCCTTGGCAGTGAGCCTTTCTTTTGGTAGTGAGCCTATTTGATTTCGGTGTTGTTATTGATATATATGTGAGCTAATCCTCACCATGGTTTTTCCCTTCTTGGGTTTTCCATGTAAATCTAGTGTTCTTATGTGTTTGAATTTGTTTGCATTGATGCTTCATATGTTTACATTCTGCTAATGCATATAAGAGGTGGATGTTTGGAATTGCCTTGAGGGTTTAATGTTTTAATAGATAATTGATTCACCCCCCACTCAGTTGACTTGTGCATTCTAACAATTGGTATCAGAGCCAAGTTCCTTGAAGAAGCTTAACCACTCAGGGTAGATCCATATGGCACATAGGAAAGGTATGGAGGTTCCAGTGTTTGATGGAACAAATTTTGCTTTTTGGAAGACCAGGATGGAAAGCTTTCTTGTCTCACTAGGATATGGCATATGGAAGATAGTTGACAAAGAGTATACTATACCTCCTAATGGTCCAAAGGATGAATATGAGATTAAAGAATATGAGAACAATGGCAAGGAAAGGAGTGCTCTTCTGAACAGTCTCTTTGATTCTGAATTAGTGAAGGTGACGAGTTACAAAACTGCTCATGAGATTTGGAAGAAGCTGGCAAGTACCTGTGAAGTAAATGACAAGGTCAAGCAAGCAAAGATGCAGATTTTGAAGACCAAGTTTGAAACCCTAAAGATGTCAGAAGATGAAAATATTGCAAGCTACATGTAGAGAGTGGATGAAGTTGTCAACTCCATCAATGGTCTTGGTGGAAAGCTAGAGGAAAGTGAAGTGGTAAAGAAGGTACTAAGAACTCTTCCAAAATATTATAGTGCTAAAGTTTTTGCTATTAAAGAAACTCAAAATTTGGATAAGTATTATAGGGATCAAATGTTTGGTACTCTAACTACTTTTGAGATAAGAGAATTTAGTCAAGATGATTCAAGGAAAGAAACTGCATTTAAGGCTAGCAAGATAGAAAAGAATGTTGAATCAGATTCAGATGACTTTGATGAAGTGGAAGCAAATTTTGTAAGCAGATTGAAAAAGGGCTCTGGAAAATATAGAGGTAAGTTACCTTTGAAGTGTTTTAACTATGGAAAGATAGGTCATTATGATTCAAAATGTCCAATCAAAATTTTAAATGACAAATACAAGGATAACAAAGGTAAATCATTCAAGATAAGTTATTATGTTAAAGAAGATGAGAGCATATCTGATGATGAGTTTGGCTATCCGAATGATGAAAGTAATGAATGTTTATTCATGGATTTGAATGATGTAACTAATTCTGAAAGGGATATGAAGGAAATTGCTCCAGAAATAAAGCATAATTTTATAGGAGCTCTGGTAACTACTTTTCATGCAAGAGAAGACAAGAACCTTTGGTTAATTTATAGTGGGTGTTCAAATAATATGATAGGTGATAAGAATATGTTTGTGAAGCTTGAGAAGTTTGATGGAGGTTTTGTTAAGTTTGGAGATGATGCATTTGCCAATATATGTGGAAAAGGTTCAATTAGTTTTGATGGCAAGCACAATACAGATGATGTTCTCTATGTCAGGGGTCTCCAACATAATCTTCTAAGTGTAGAACAAATGTGTAACAGAGGATATAACCTTGTATTTCAGGATGGTGGTTGTGAAATCAGAAAGGAAAATTCTGGAACTCTGGTTGCTAGAGGAACAAGGATAAAGGGAAAAATATATTAGCTCAAAGGTGCTAATGGTATGTGCTTCATGACTCAGGTTAATGAAAGTTGGCTATGGCATAGAAGAATGTGTCACATCAATTTTGATAGTCTAGTGAGGATCAACTCTACTCAAGCTGTGAGGGATCTGCCAAGAATTACAAAGCCTATCAATGCAACATGCAAGGAATGTCAGATTGGGAAGCAAACAAGGAAGAACTTCAAGATCAAAGAGTATTCTATCACCGGACCTTTGGAGTTGGTGCATACAGATCTATGTGGACAGGTTACAAGAGTAGGAAGCTTTCAAGGTGACATGTATTTCATTTTGTTGATTGATGATTACTTTAGAATGACTTGGGTAACTTTTCTCAAAGAAAAATCAGAAGCTCTAGATAGGTTTAAAGCATTCAAGATTATGGTTGAAAATGAAGATGATTTGAGAATCAAGTGTTTGAGGTCTTAAAGAGGTGGTGAGTTCACCTCCAATGAGTTTAACTTTTCTTGTGAAGATCATGGAATAAAGAGGCATTTGTTAGCCCCTAGGACTCCTCAGCAAAATGGAGTAGTGGAAATAAAGAACATGACAGTTTAGGAAGCAACAAGGACGATGATGAAAGAAGCAAATTTACTGGATATCTATTGGAGAGCAACTATTCACACTGCATACAAAACATAGTGCAAGCAAGGGTCAATAGTTCAAAGACTCCATATGAGCTATGGTATAGAAGAACTCCTAATGTAAAGTATTTTAGAGTGTTTGGAAGCAAGTGCTACATTAGGAGAGATGAAGAAAACTTGGGAAAGTTTGATGCAAGATCAGATGAAGGAATCTTCCTTGGATATTCTACAAAGAGCAAGGCTTACAGGTGCTACAACAAGAGATTAAAGAAATTAGTGGAAAGTGCAAATGTCAAAGTGGATGAAGAATCATATCAGATTTCAATATTAATAGAAGGATATGAATTTGATGAGATCCCTTGCAGAGAAGAAGAAAGAGAAGAAGAAAAGGAAAAGGAGAAGCAAGTTGATGAAGAAGATGCTCCAGAAAGGTTTCCCAAGACCCCTAAGTATTGGCACAAGAATCATTTTGAAGATCAGATCATTGGAGATAAGAACAAAGGTGTATTAACAAGAAGAAGTATTGCCATAGCAGATAAACAAGTGAATTCGTGCTTATTGTCTAAAATAGAACCCAAAACAATGATTGAAGCATGTAAAGATGAGCACTAGATCAAGGCTATGGAAGAAGAATTGATGCAGATTGAGAAGAATTAGACTTGGGAAGTTGTCCCAAGACTAGCAGACAAAAATGTGATAGGAACTAAATGGGTCTTCCAGAACAAATTGAATGAGAATGGAGAAGTAGTCAAAAATAAGGCTAGGCTTGTGTGTAAAGGCTACTCACAAGTGGAAGGAATAGATTATGAGGAAACATTTGCTCCAGAGGCAAGATTGGAGGCCATTAGAATGTTCTTGGCCTTTGTAACTCATAAGAACTTCAAAGTCTATCAGATGGATATGAAATCTGCATTCTTAAATGGAAAATTGGAAGAGGAAGTATACATTGAACAACCAGAAGGTTTTCAGTTATCATATGATCCAAATATGGTCTATAGATTGAAGAAGGCTTTGTATGGACTCAAATAGGCTCCCAGAGCTTGGTATGCAATGTTGGATAGGTACCTGCTGCAACAAGGTTTCAAAAAGGGCACTACAGATAGCAATATGTATTTCAAAGTTAAAAAAACTCAAATCCTGATTGTGGAGGTATATGTTGATGATATAATCTTTGGAGGCAATTAAGGTATGTGCAAGAAATTTGTAGAAGAAATGCATAAATAATTTGAAATGTCAATCTGTGGGGAAATGAATTTCTTCCTTGGGTTACAAATCAATCAATCAGAAAAAGGTATTTTCATTCCATAGTCAAAGTATGCTAAGGAAATGTTGAAGAAGTTTGGAATGGATGACTCCAAATAGGTGTGTACTCCCATGACTACTGGTTCTAAGTTAAGCAAAGATGATGAATCTCCTAAGGCTGATCAAAGTAAGTACAGATCAATGATTGGTGGACTGTTATACCTAATTGCTACTAGATCGGATATCATGCATGTAGTTTGCCTTGTGGCTAGATTTCAAGCGGATCCTAGAGAGTCACATGTTTTAGTAGTAAAGAGGATATTCAGATACTTGAAAGGCACTCCAGAGTTTCGCCTATGGTATCCCAATGATACTGATTTCTCCTTGAGTGCATATATAGATGAAAATTGGGTAGGATGTACATATGATAGAAGAAGTACAAGTGGTGGTGCTTTCTTTTTAGGAAGTAGACTTGTCTCATGGTTAAGTAAGAAGCAGGAGTGTCATTATCTACAACAGAGGTAGAGTACATTGCAACAACATCTTGTTGCACACAGGTGTTATGGATGAAGCAAACATTGAAGGATATCAAAGTGTCATATGATGAACCTATTCCCATCTTATGTGATAATACAAGTGCTATCAACATTTCAAAGAATCCGGTAGTGCATTCAAGGACAAAGCATATTTCAATCCGGTATCACTTCCTAAGAGAAAAGGTTGTAGAGAATGAGGTGAAATTGGAGTATGTGCCTACCAAGGATCAAGTTAGAGACATCTTTACAAAGGCTCTCCTTAAGGATACTTTTGAGTATTTCTGACAGAAGTTAGGGGTTATTGCCCCCCCTCCTTCTAACTAGATGCATAAGTGTGTGCATCTGTCCAGGAAGCATTTCAAGATATTTTTTTTTTTGTCCTAGATTGATGTTGAAGGCTACCTCTTAGAGGGAGTAGGTAGTGATACTATTGATTGGTACAGTCAGATGGATCATATCCTATGTTCTTAAAGGGGAGTGTGCATAAAAGTGAGAGCAGTGGAAATAGAGTAGGTACTTGCTGGTGTTGCAGTTATTGCCCTTTGCCATTGATGTCAAAGAGGGAGAGAGTTAGAGTGGCCGAAAAACCATAGTATAGAAAAGTGTGTGAAAAGTGAAAGTTGCTCCAGTCAACCCTAGGGAGTACTATTGAGCTACTGATTGATTATTTTAGGTCTTGATGGTTTTTCAAAGAGTTGGTGTTGCCATCAATGACAAAGGGGGAGATTGTTGGAAACTTGCTGGTGTTGTCATTGATGTCAACCTCTAGCAGATGGTTCACTTGGTTTCCAAGTGCTTTTGAGAAAATTTGATAAAAAGGTGTGTAGTGTGATAGAGGTACTCTCAGTGTTATGCTCCACATTTCTTCAGAGGTGTTCATAGGTGCTATATCCAGAGTTTCAGTTTCTGGATCGTGTGGAAGTGAAAGATGTGTTTTAAAGAGTGTTTGCCTGTGTAGAAGACTATTTGGGAGAAATGAGATTACTCCGCATCTCTCTGCATTGAGGTTTCTTGTCCTATAGATCTAGGGATGTGCTTATACAGTGCATATCTACCTTCCCTTGAAGTTTCTAGTGATGGGCTGCTCCGCAAGTTCAGTTATTGTGTTGGTGTTCAGAAGTAGTGAATCTTGATGTGCAGATTGAAGACATTCTTTGTTTCAGGAGGTTGCAAAAGTGTTGCAAGAGATTTTGATGGTGTTGAATGTTGTGGGAAGATGTGTGAATGCTATGGAATGTCTCTCCCTGGTCCACATGATGTTTTTGGACTTGGAGAAGCGTGGATGTGGTCATTAGCTCAGGTTTGGCTGACCTGAGTTACTAGCGCCATGTGCAGAGGTACCTCGTGGATTGTGGGTGTGATGAGTAGCTTGGTGATACAGATTTGAGTCCTAGTTAACCATTGACATGGTCCACTTTCACTTCTTTCCACTGCGGAAGTGTTTAGTGCCGACCTAATTGGTGTTGCACGTTTGAGGTGCACACGCTTCATTAGGACTGACCTAATTGATATGGGTCTTGGTTGTAAATGATATAAATGAAAGATAAAGTTGAGTGGAGCAAGGTAGAGAAGAGAATACGAATGTGAATCAGGGGCAATGAGTTGTGTGCTAGCTTAAATGGTTATGACTTTGGAATGCAGTGAGCATAAGGTGTCTACATTTCAGTGTGCTAGAAGTTGCTAGAGGCAGTAAGCCAAGGTTGCGGATGGAAAAGAGTGGTAGTGGTGGATCTCTCCTGTTGCTTTAAGATAGTGAATCTCTCTATAACAGTCTTCTTCTTTCTTCTCTTTTGGGCAATGAGGCCTTGGCAGTGAGCCTATTTGATTTTGGTGTTGTTATTCATATATATGTGAGCTAATCCTCACCGTGGTTTTTCCCTTCTTGGGTTTTCCACGTAAAACTGGTGTTCTTATGTGTTTGCATTGATGCTTCATATGTTTACATTCTTCTAATGCACATAAGAGGTTGATGTTTGGAATTTCCTTGAGGTTGATGTTTACATTTTGCCTCAATCAAATATGATCTATCATCCAAAACACCATGATCATTCTAAGAATCAACTTAGAAGAGGGTTCTCTATTATGGATCACCTAAGAGAGATGTGGTACAAGGACATCCCTACACATTATTATGTGGATCCACATGTTAGACCCAAGGGGAGGATCAACAATAGTGAAAATATTGTGTTTGTCATCTAAATCTAGATACTTTGCTTGCATTATTTTGCACCATTTAGAACTAGGATAAGAGTACCATGCAAGTTTTGCACCAAGAGCCATATTTTGCATCTAGATATTTTGAATACCTAAACCACCCACTGATTTTGAATTACATACTTTGTCCCATGCCAAAAGAGCCACTTTTATTTTATCCCAATTACCTCTCCATAGGAAACAATGCATGGTATCTATAGTAATAGACACTATTTTAGGAGGCATCTTCAATACTGACAACATCTAGACAAGAACAATAGCAAGTGCATTTTTTTATCATAGTAATCCTCCTAGACACGGTCAACCGTTTACCTTTCCAAGGCTAAAGCTTCTTTTGTATGGAAGCAATCACATGATTCCAAAAAATAGATTTATTTCCCCTAAGGAAAAGAGGAATTCCTAGATACTTACAAGGCAAAGGCTCAACCTTGAAGCCCAAAATCTTAGTAATTTTCCTTTGGACAATAGAAGAGGTATTGAAGAAAAAGATTTTTGATTTGGATGAGTTTATATACTAACTAGAAGCTACACAATAATCTAAAAGGACTCTCTTGATAATCTTAGCTTCCCCTAAAGCACAAATCCCAAGCAATAGAGTATCATATGTGAACAGAGCATGAGAAATGGAACTAACATTGCTAGTGACTTATACACCTTTCTAGTTTCTTAGTGTTTTCTCCACCAAAATGGATCTACTTAGTGCCTCTGCCATAGTAATGAACAATAATGGTGTTATTGGATCTCCTTGTCTTAGCCCTTGAATTGATTGGAAAAAACCCGTCGAGCTTCCATTCAAAAGAATGGAGAATCTAGCATTAAAGATACAAGAAAATATCCATGTGCACCAAATCTACCAAAATCAAATCTTTCTAAAACTAAATAAGGAAATACCACCCTGCCTTATCACATGCCTTCATCATATCTAGCTTAATGGCCATTGTAGAAATCTCCTCTCTATTAATGGAATGTAGAACTTCATGTGCGAGGAAGACCACTTTTGAAATATCCCTACCAAGGACAAATCCATCCTATTCCATTGAGATGATTAAGGGGATGATATTACTCAACTTGCTAGCTATAGCTTTAGAAATGATATTATATAAAGTATTGCATAGGGAGATGGGTCTAAAATCTACAAAGGAATTTGGATTAGAGGATTTTGGAATAAGAGCAATAAAAGTGATGTTCAACTCCTTGAGAACATTCTTGTTTTTCCTTGACTCCTCAATAGCTAACTAGACATCCTTACCTACAAAATTCTAGCATTTCTAGAAAAATAGAGCTGGAAAATAGTTATCCCAAGAGCTTTGTCACTTTGCATTAAGAAGACAATTGATATTATTTCCTCCATTGTAAAAGCAAATGTCAACAAGATGGTATGTTCTTCCAAAACAACATGAGGTATATTATAAATCAACATTTCAAAATGGAGCGTCTCTTGCTTGCAACTGCAGATGGCATCCTCTTGCTCGCGTCTAGTGATGGCATCCCTGCATTTGTTGGTGATGGCGTTGTTAGTTCTGGTAGGAGCTTCTCCCCTACTATGCTTTTCCCAGAGGTTGGAAAAGCTTTTTTTGGCATTCATGTGGCTATAGAGGCCTCCGCATCCCCTGTCGTGTGGAACAACCTAGTTTCTGGTGGCACACAAGGTCCCTCTTTCATGGTAGTCGTTGGTGCTGCTGGCCATCCACCTCAGAGGGATAAGAGTCATTCCCACCCTCTTCCCTGATCCCATACCTCCACTATGGTGGTCTATGGATAGAAAGTTTAAAAAAATGAAGAACATTATGGCAAGCTCGGCTTGATTGGAAGATTTAATGGCCTCTTGCCATCCCTCCCTGATCTGAATAAGTGTATTTCTAAATCTTAGAGACCTATTGTCCAGGGGAATATTAACCTATTCCCCTGTGCAAGGGGTTTCTTCGTTGCGACTTTTAATTCTGCTAAGGCTAGGGATTTAGTGCTTGATGATAGGATGTGGTTATGGGGAGAGCTTTCCTTTCTACTCAAACCCTGGACTCCTCTGTTTAATTCTATTTCAGAACTGCTTAATATCAGGCTTGTTTAGGTCAGGTTACCCAATCTACCCCTCCAGTTTTGGGAGGAGTCCTACTATGAGGCGATTGATACTACTATTGGTCGCTACCTTATGGTGGACATACCTACAATTCTAATGGGACTTTGTACGTATGCTCACATTGTTGTGGATATTGATATCTCCAAGCCTCTTCATGGAGAGATTGTTTTGATGGCGAGGGATTTTCCTAGATCCCAACTTCTTGACTATGAGGGCTTACCCTTTCGTTGTCGTCATTGCTTTATGGTTGGACATCTGGCTTCAAATTGCCATCAATCTCGTCGCAAGGCTAGGGCATCATGGTGGCAGAATGCTCGTTTTGGAACATTTGACAGTTTTTGATCCGGATGATGGGTTCCTTGTTGGTTCCTCTCCTTCGTGTCCCCCTGTGGCTCTTAGATCCCCTGCGGGGACTTCTACACCAGTTCAAGCTAAGCTTGAAGGTGTGTGGTGGTTGATAATGATTATGTCAGGTTCCCTTCTTTGACTTTAGTTGTGGCTCCTTCTGACTAGGATCTAATTGCTACTCCATCAGTTCCAGTTTTATCTCTGAATCTACCTGCTTCATTGTGCAAGAGTTTTGTGGTTGCGGTGTCTATTGACGATCCCCTCCTTTCACCTTGCCCTAAGGATTTAGACACGGAGTTTTCCTGGACAGTGGTTCAATGTAGAAATAAAGGGCTCCCCAAATCTGTTGCTACTCTATGCCCTAGGGTCAAGGTAGTTAGATTTTTGGCTCTTGTTCAGGGGTTGTTTAGTTTTGTTTGGTTTTTTCTTATAGCTGAGTTGTTTTGTTTGTGTGCTTTTGTTGGCCTGTTTGGTCCAACCCTTAGGGATTGTTGTAAAGGGCACAACACCCTGGTTTGCTGCTTACCTTAATAAAAAACATGAGGTATATTATTATTCCATATTGATACTTGTTATTATAAAACTTCCTAAAAAAAATTCATTATGATTGTAAACTAGGAAATCTGTATAAACCCAATGGATTGACATTGTTAAGAGTTAAGAAACTATCGTTTTGAAACTCTATATTTGAATTCTATCATGTTTTTCTTTTATCTTGTTTATTCCATGGTTTTCCAAACTAAGTCATGATATTTTGATACCATATTCACAATTCACTTGAGTGTGATAAATCAAAAATTGATTGCTTAATAATATTTTTTTGTATTGAGATTTGAAAGATTAAGTATATTCAATTTGTGCATGGAATATGGTGCTTGTGTATGCTAATCTTGAAGGTTGATTCATCATTGGAAGATTGCACCATCCGAGGCTTTACTTGTGTGATGATTGGTTGACCTAAGTCTAGTTTTACACTAATTTGTCTACTTCATTAGATCAAATTTTAGCTGCAAAATAATACAAGTTTATTGTAAACTTTTTTCCTCCCTTTATCTTTTGAATTTTCTTTGAAATTTGATAGATTTAAGATTAATTTAGTTTCTTTTAGTTAGATTTTAAATTGGTTTTGATTTGTGTAATACATTTAGTTTCCTTTAGTTAGATTTTAAATTGGTTTTTGATTTGTGTAATACATTAAAATTAAATTCATATCACAAGTCTTTATCACTAAAATAAGACACATGAGCAATTGAATTGTCTTTGATATTGTGTTTAGGAACAAATCCTTGTGTTATATTTTCCGTTGTTTCAATTGCAACCCCTTGAATGGAACATTCATCATTAGTCTCTAGGTTACCCAAGTGTTCCAAGACCTAGTGATATAAACCTTGGGAGAAGTTATTTCCTTTCAAGGGGAATCATTTGTTCCACTTAAGATGTGTATCAAACAATGCATCAACATTATCCAATCCTAATCCAATCAATGTGTTTTTAGGCCACATATGTTGGTAGGTCAAGGTATACCATTACACATATTCTTTGTGTAGCCCTACATAAGAGCAATCTCTTGAATGCTCAACGCTACATGAGGTTGGTTCACCTCAGTCCCTCTCCTTTGACCTCTCTAATATGATTGAGTTATTTATATAAACCACTCGAAATATAAAAATCCCATGTTTATATACACCCCTTTTCTATTTTAATCACTTAACACTACCTAATGTGAAACATTATTGTACTCTATCCACTCTGTATCATGTTGGCTATGATTGTTATGATCATTGATTGCATATACGAGACCCCTATTGCTATTCTAGAGAAAGGAACCGTGTGATGAGTAGTTTGAGCTGCTAGCCCTTCCATAAATTTACATGCTTGCAACAGATCACTAGTTGTGTACTTTTCCACAAATCACCCCTCTGTTGTCACATCTTCAACATGTGGATTGTCTATGGAAATTATGTGGAAACTATACATGTATGGGTGTCACATAAGAATTAGAGTATTTAGTAGACATTTTTTGAACCTTACAAATATAACACAAGCTAATATATCTAGCCCCATTGTTTGTAGACATCCAACATCTTCCCTATCCAATAGGTCCATCTCGCACCTATGGCCACTCAAACACTCTCCTAGGTGGCCACCTCAACCCTTGTGGAAATTGTGGTGGTGGTGGGGTGAGGTGGGTCAATGCCTATGGTTGTACTTGCACCCAATCATGCTCTTTGATCACATGTATACAAGACAACAAAGTGAACAATTATCCATCAGTGACTAATCTAGAGCCCAAAAATATCAAATATCACACAATTTTTGTTATGGGTTTTGTAGAAATGCACTGTCACTATTGTTTTTTTTTTGAAGTAACAATACCCATTTCACCTGAATATATAGTGTAGTGACTTAGAAATATCTTAGAAAAAAACCCTAAACATATTTGTAGCTAACAAATGAACACTCAAAATGAACAACTCCCCAAAAGAACCTCTGTTAGTCCAATCTCAACAAGTTCAACTAGTGGAATTTGATGAAATGTCCCACCCTTATGTTTTTTGTTCTAAATTTTTGTTCAGTGCTGAGTTTATGTGTTTCAGGTTTGAATTGCATTTGACATACATTCAAATTTAAATCATTCTAAAGATACCCAAATGCTTATTTATGTGGGCATCATCAATAAGATCAAATTAACAATTACCCAATAGGAGATTAAGCATAAATATCAATATACAAACATACCCAGTTGTTGTTTTATATATTGTAGGTCTGGTAGGGAATATTACAACAACCTGGAGTCATAAATCTATCCCCCAATATAGAAAACCCTCATTTCTCCCTCTTCAAAACTTCAAACAACAACATATACTAGTGAGGTGCTCCAAATGGTGAAGTTTTGGGACCAAAACCCTAGGCGTTTGAGCCTTAAGAAGTCACATCTTGCTCTTGGACTGGTGCAGCTTGTTTGTTTGATGGTCCAACAACAATAAACTATATTCAACTCCTTCAATTAGTCCTCCATTCACTTCCTTAACACTTGCAATCAGTTTCCACTCCTCACGCCAAGATAGAAGGAAATCACCCAAGATGAAGCCCAAACCGAGTCTACAAAGGGTACAACCTGCCTAAGGACTGGTATGGCTAGCAGGAAGCTCTATGTACATCACAAACTCGTTCAAAACTACCTTATTTCATTTAGAAATATTTGCTCATCCTCTTCACCAAAAATCTGCAATCAACACCTTGCTCAAAACTCTAGAAATCAAGCACAACGCATTACTAGCATAGTCCCTGTGTGAGACCATCAACAAACAACCTTGGGATATTTTTTAATCCTGTAGTTGTTGATCCTCATGAGGGATTTCATCCTCATAAAGCCAATGAAGAACCAAAGTTCAACCAACAATAACCTATAGAGTAATATCCAAGCATATCCATCCAAATGAGCTCTTTTTTCTTTTAAAAGCCTCCAAAAACCCTAGCGCCTTTCTTGGAGTGATCAAATGTTTACTTTATTTTCCATTCTTATATCTCCCTTAAGTTGGACACCACCATAGAGGTTAATATAATTTTATTTTATAACCATATGTCTTAGCAAGGTTGAGTGCTCCAAAATAAATAATAAAGTTACCTTTATTAATTAATTAACGTTAAAACTTAATAACATTAACGTTAATTAAAATAAGACATCTCTACTCTACGGACACCAACAGACATAGGACGAAGGATCCAACTATGCCAGAACATAACGGTGCCATGTGACGAAGTCGGTGCCGAAAAGGTGCCCCTGCTAAAAATAGTAAAAGTAGACCAAGTGTCAAAAATGCCCTGGAAAGCATCACTGTGAATCTCCTGACATCTCTAAGATCAATGCAACACCTATAAAAACCAAACGACTGAACTACCATGCCAACAACTCCTCTGAAGGAGTCCCCCAACCACCATGTTAACCTATAGGAACCTGAGTAATAGGGTAACCATCATAATGAGTGCCAAGTTGCACTCATGAAATACATCTTTTTGCCTCTCTTTTTCTCCTTCCTGAGTCCATCTTTCCTAATGTCTACACCCAAATAAGCTAGCAAGATCATTCTATTTAATGATTAATTGAGATAGATTACTTAAAATTATAATTTCTGATTGAGTGACTAATGTGGATGGAATTGATAGAAAAATGTAGAAAATTTCTCTCTTTTTGAATCAACAGGTGTAGATGTTAGGAACAACAATTTTGTGCATCTCCGAAGATAGTTTTCAATGATCTCCG
This sequence comes from Cunninghamia lanceolata, assembly GCA_027924645.1. Lineage (NCBI taxonomy): Eukaryota > Viridiplantae > Streptophyta > Pinopsida > Cupressales > Cupressaceae > Cunninghamia > Cunninghamia lanceolata. The sequence continues at coordinate 1,083,240 of BSBN01001317.1, read as the reverse complement.
GAGACAATACCAAAGTACCATGACACCTAAAGTTTTGAAGAAATAAGGAATGCCTCTCCGGAGATGAACAGAGAAAGCTACAGTATCTCCGGAGCTACAGACATCTCCGGAGCTGCAGAAAGGAACAGTTATCTCTGGCCCCTCCTGAGAGCAGGGCATATTTCTAGCGTAAGCTGCCGACCAAGCACTCTTAGTAGTGGTCATAATACCCCTCATTTCACTCAAATCATCACCTGAGTGGTGAAGGGTCATCTTTAGTTAAACTGCTGAAGTTTTATCTTTTCAAAGTTTTTGCATGAGTTACGATGGAACTGATTCAATATCTTTATTTTCAGGGCCTCGATGCACAAATGTATTAAGACTCAAACTTAGATTTTGAGTGGACTTCTGTTCCACTCAAGTCTACTTTTTATTTGCATGATTTTCTTTCATAGTTAAACAGCTAGTGTAATAAAGAGATGGATGTCATCTCATAGAAGAACTGATAGATAAGATAAGTGTTAAGTCATCACTCACTTTCATATATACTTGTAGAAACAACAGAAGAAATATACAATGATTGAATTATTCTGATTCTTGAAAAAAAATCTCAGTTCTGTGTTAGCAATATTTCCATGAATGCAGAGTGAATGAATTGGATTGGATCTAGTTGTGATCTTCTTTTGTGCTGATTCCCTACTGTAGCCTTCAGCCCCAAGGGTGTGGAGCAAGGGCCCACTCTCACCACTAAGGCAGGAGGCTAGTACCATTGTTTTATTGCTTCAACTTTTTATTATGAAATTATTTATTGATTTTGATAGGTAGATGTATGTTACTATTTTTTTTTCAGATTGCTTTGAGTAAATTTCCTGTTTTATCCTGTTTTCAACATTCCTTAATTTCTTCTAGTAAGTAGACAGATTAATCTTTCAAATTGATAGAAGCTGTTAAGATTAGATAGGAAAACTGGTAACTGTAGAATCCCTAGTTGCAGACAGTCGAGGACACAGCCCCTAGATTATTGACATCCGAAAACAGATTAAATGATGAGGTACAATAACACCTTGTCATTTTTGGCACCATTGCTAGGGATGTATTGTGTTAATTAGGGAAATTGAGTTAAAACAGTTTTTAGGATAGATTTGTATGGTTAGAGCTAGAGATCTGAAAGGAAGATATATCAAGTAGACACCCCAACAAAAAACCATAGGGGAAAGCAGTGGGGTGGCACAAGATTTTGTTGAGGAGAGAAACCTAGAACCTATTTTGGAACCTGCACCTCAAAGCAACAATCCCTTAGATCCTCCAAATATTCCACTTGCCAATTATATCTAGGAATTACAATAAAAGTTTCAGGCAGATCCTCTGGTAGAATCTAATTTCCTAGAACCTCAAGGAGAAGAACTAGTACTAAACATGGAAAATGATAATCATGGGGAAGAAGAAAATCAGGCTCCAAGAACCTTCTCATATCCTATTGTTTTGGCTACTGGGGACAATGCTCCTATGAAGAATATCTTGCCAGCACACCTGCCAAATTTTAGAGGACTTTCTTCTGAGGATCCAGATCAGTTCTTATTTGAATTCAAAGTAGTCTGCCAGACTTATGATTATGGATCAGATAACCAAAAACTCAAACTGTTCCCTTCAACTCTAAAAAGATTCTGCAATGAGATGGTTTATGGGTTTATCCCAGAATTCTATCCGTTCTTGCGATCAGATGGAAACAGAGTTTTGGAAAAATACCAAGATTACTGCAAATCCAGTAATGAAAATGAAGAATTGTTTAAAATTAGGCAGGAGGAAGAATCCTTAGAGGACTATGTGGATAGGTTTAACTTCGCCTTGAGAAGGTATGGTAACCCAGTAGATCACTCCTTAGCCAGAACCCTGTTTGTAAAAGGATTGGATAAAGAATCAAAATAGGCACTGGACCTAATGGGAAAAGGGAACATCAATAAAATGGAAATACCTGATATAGAAGAACTCTGCAGGAACTATTCTAGAACCCAAGATGGAGTGAGGTCATCCAAAACTTTTAAAGGGAAGAATGAGATAGGACAGTTGATGGAAGAGATTGCAAATCTAAAAACAGACATTTTGGTCCAATTAAATACCACATTGGATGGGATTCAGGAAAAAACCAGAACAACTAATCAAAATAGAGCAACTGAACCACTCTCCATCTATTGTCCTAGGTGTAGAAACAAACATCTGTTGAGAGAATGCCCCTTGGACAAATCAGAGATTTGTTAGATTTGTGATAAGGAACATCCTACCAGTCAATGTAGTCAACTTCCAACCTTGAAAAGATTGAGTAAGAAGAATGCTGTAATAGAAGAGGAATTGAACTATGTGGGGCAAAAACAAGCTGGGAATTTCCCTTATAATCAGTATCCAAACCAGTCTTCTTATAGGGGTCCTTCTAATTGGGAAAATAATCAGTGGAATCTAACTTGGCATGGGCCTCAGAATAATCCTCCTTGGGGACAGCAGGATTGGCAAAATCAACATTGGCAAAACCAAAATTGGCCAAATCAGCCTTGGGGAAATCAATAGTGGCCACCACAGTTGGGATCACAAAACATGCAACCTCAATGGGGTTCTCAACAGGGATACAATCAACAATACCAGGGACAACCTAGACATTTCCAACCTCAACAACAAGCTTTACTAACTGGACCCTCCAATACACAAGGTCAAGAACAAAATGAACTAGTTAGCCAACCACCTTTACCAGCTCAGCCTATACCAAACCCACGGAATAAACAGGGAACAACTGTTTACATGACAGAGCAAGAAAATCTGGCTGGAATTAATGCTATATATTCAAATAATCTCCAGCTGCGTTCTGGGAAAGCATTCCCAAGACCATCTCCTCCAACTATAGTTGAAGTAACCAATGATGAGGAACCTGAAAATTCATCCACTCAACCCCCAGAGGAGATTACTAATGAAAAAGTGCTAAAAGAATCATCCTTGGACAACTCCGGAGTTGCTCCTAAAAGACCGACTTCGGAGAACATTCCTGAACACAATTCTGACAAGAGCTTTGGAGATGGAAAAACTAGCACCATACCCAGAACGGCTTAAACATAATGTTCCCCAGAAAAAGATATTACAAAAACAAATCCAAACCAACCTGGAATCAAAACTTTTACAAGAAATCAAGCAACTAAACATTGAAATTCCTCTCCTCCAGGCAATCAGAGATGTACCAGAACTAAATCAGTTCATTAAACAGTATTGCATCAAAACACAGGGTGGGAAGAAAAACTTTCCCTCCACAATACAGGTGGAAGGAAAAGTAGTAGATCTATTGATGGGAGAAATTCTCCTAAAATATGGAGACCCTGGAAACCCTGTCATAACTATTTTCATCTCAGGAGTAGAAATTTCAAATGTTCTAGTTGATTTGGGAGCAGCAATTAATGTGATGACAGTCCACACAATGGATAGATTAGCTCTATCAGGTATCCAATCCACAACTACAATTCTTCAACTTGCTGACCAGTCAGTAGCTATTCCAAAAGGAGTAATCATTGATGTACCAGTTGTGATAGATTCATGGGAATTTCCAGTGGACTTCCTGAGTCTAGAACCTAGAAACCAGAGAAATGCTTATCCACTGATCTTAGGAAGACCATGGTTGGCTACAGCAGTAGCATTTATTGATTGTCGAACTGGGGATATGGTCATTTCTAATGGGATAGATTTAAAGAAAATATCTCTGTATCCTCCAGCTAAACCATCAATACATTATACAGGAAGAGTATGGGTAGATGAGCCAGAGAACAATGACAACAGTGCCTCAGTAGCTATGGTAACCATCAAGGAACATCTGGGAGAGTTAGAAGAAGTATACTATGATACAACAGAAGACTTCACTCACATCCTAATCAATAAGGATGTGATGGAACTCGCCCAAGATTCTAGGAGAGAACTTCTTACTTCTTCTCATTGTACCCTCACCAATATCATTCCTTGTGGGGAAACCTTTTACAGAGACTTAGCCACTTTCCACATGTTGCTTCCACATTCTTATCCTCTCAATACCATGACTCCAATGTATGGATTAACTACATCTATGGATCAAATCACAAAATAGGTCATGCTTTTACCAGGTAAAACACTTAATATCAATACTTAGTTAACAGTCGATCAGGAAGAAAAACTCATCCAACTTCTGATTTCCCATTCAGCATCTTTTGCTTGGGAATACCAAGATATGAAAGGCATACCTCCTGAGATCTGTACCCATCATATATACACTGAGGATATTAAACCTGTCAGACAACCCCAGAGAAGATTGAATCCTGCTTTAAAGGACATTGTCAAAACTGAAATAGAAAAATTACTTCAAGCAGGGTTCATATATCCAATCTCAGATAGTCAATGGGTCTCACCCCTTGTCATAGTGCCTAAAAAGAATGGGAAATGGAGGGTGTGTATTGATTATAGGGAACTCAACAAGGCCACAAAAAAGGACTACTTTCCCTTACCATTCATTGACCAAGTTCTGGACAACCTTGCTAGGAGAAAGTATTTTTCTTTTCTTGATGGATTCAGTGGGTATAATCAAATTCAAGTAGCACCTAAAGACCAGGACAAAACCACCTTCACATGCTCTTGGGGAACCTTTGCTTACAAAGTTCTTCCCTTTGGGCTATGCAATGCCCCAACTACATTTCAGAGACTTGTTTTAGCTATTTTTGCTGAACTAGCTAATGAATGCATGGAGGTCTATATGGATGACTTTACTGTGTATGGGGATAATTTTGAAGAAGCTCTCACAAACCTTGAGAAAGTATTGAAATGCTGTGAGAAAAATCAATTATCCCTTAGCCATGAAAAGTGCTTCATGATGGTGGAGGAAGGAATTGTTTTGGGACACCATATTTCAGAGAAAGGGATCAAAGTGGATCAAAACAAGATAGAGGTGATCACACAGTTGCCTTCACCCAAAAAATAGACAGATGTTAGAAGTTTTCTGGGTCATGCAGGCTACTATAGGAGGTTCATAGAAAATTTCAGCAGAATAGCTGCCCCCCTGTTTACCCTGCTTAACAAAGACAAAATTTCTGTGGACAGAAGAATGTCAATCAGCATTTGAAACCTTGAAAGAGAAGCTTACTGTCACACCAATTTTAAGAGGACCAAATTGGGACTTTGCCATTTCACATACAGACTGATGTTTCAAATGAGTCCATTGGGGCAGTTTTAGGACAAAAAGAGGAAGGAGAAAGTATGCATGCCATTTATTACATCAGCAAAAACCTTACCTCTGCAGAAAGAAACTACACAACAACTAAAAAAGAATTCTTGGCAGTCATCTATGCTATAAACAAATTCAGGTATTATATCACTAGATATAAGATATTTGTACACACTGATCATGCAGCCATCAAGTACCTAATGAATAAACCAGTAGTGGGTGCAAGGATCATCAGGTGGTTATTGCTATTGCTAGAATTTGATATTACCATAGTTGATAATCCAGGGAAGTTTAATTTGGTTGCTGATTTTCTGTCAAGATTGCATACAGGAGGAGAAAACCAACCAGTGGAGGACAAGTTCCCAGATGAACATCTTTTTGTTATATCCTCTACTGCACCTTGGTTTGCTGACATAGCTAATCTTTTAGCTACAGGCTTGTATCCATCCCATTTTACCTCAAAACAAAGAAAACATTTGGTTAAAGAAAGTTTATCTTACAAATGGTTGAATGGTTTACTATTTGAATGTGGTCTTGATTTCATTCTACGCAGGTGTTTAAAAGCTGATGAGATTTTTGATGTATTAAGAGCATGTCATGATGAACTATCTGGTGGCCATTATTCCTTGCACAGGACAGTCCACAAGATCCTTGGAGCTGGTTACTACTGGCCCTCTCTTCATAAAGATACAAAGAAGTATGTGCAGCACTGTGACCAGTGCCAAAGGATGAGACAACCAACCTTTACCTAGGAGATGTTACTACATCCTCAAGTCATGATGGAACCATTTGAGCAGTGGGGTCTAGACTTTGTGGGACCAATTTCACCACCATCATCAGGCAAGGAGTACATTCTAGTATGCATAGACTATGTTACTAAGTGGGCTGAGGTTCAAGCATTACAATTTGCAAGAGAAGAAAAAGTTGTTGATTTCCTTTACAATAAGATTTTCTTAAGATTTGGAGCCCCAAGGTCAATAGTTTCAGACTGAGGACCTCAATTTACTTCACAAGTAATCAAAGCATTCACAGATTTATATCAAGTCAAGCACAGAAAATCTTCACCTTACCATCCTCAAGCGAATGGGCAGGGAGAAGTAACCAATAGGGAACTTGAAAATATTCTGACAAGGATAGTAGCAAAAATAGAGAAAAGATTGGGCTAGTAGATTACCTGAAGCAGTGTGGGATTACAACACCACTTGGAAGTCCACAACAAAGTTCTCACCATATGAATTGGTTTATGGGAAAAAACCTATATTATCTATAGAATTTGAACTCCAGACACTTAAAAATGCATTGGATATTGGTCTACCATTGTCTATAGCTCAACAGAACAGAATTCTTTAGCTCAATGAGTTGGATGAAATTCAGACAGAGGCCATTCAGCAAATAGAATTGGTTCAGTATCAGAGGAAGCAATGGCATGACCAACACATCAAAAGGAGGACATTTCAGCAAGGTGATTGGGTTCTTCTTTATGATTCTAAATTCAAGGAGTTCAAAGGGAAATTACAAACTCATTGGATGGGTCCTTATCAAATAAAGGAAGTGTTTGAAAATAGAATTGTATTATTGAAACCTATTGATGGAAGCACATACACATTCTTAGTAAATGGTCACTGAATCAGACTCTATAAAAGGCCATCTAATAAAGAGGAGTTTCTTCATGATCTATGTTTTGATATAGGGGATACCTCCCCTGTCACAGTGTTGGATTGAATTAAAAAAAAAAGGAAGGTTGAAAACCAGCAAATGGCTGCCTTCTAAAAAAAAAGGAAGGTTGAAAACTAGCAAATGGCGGCCTTCTAAAAAAAATAGAGAAATATGGAAAACCAATAAATGGCTGTCTTTCTCGACCAAGGGAGTTGAAAACCAGTGTATGGCGGTTCCCTTCTTCAAGACAGTTGAACACAATTGAGCTTTGGAGATGGTCAGGTGTCAGGAGTTAGTCAAATACACCTCCGACGCTTCTCCAACTAGGAGCACCTTTGACGCTTTCCAACAAGGAGCACCTCCGGCGCTCTGTCAATAAAGAAGTCAGTCTCAATAATAAGGGAGGGGACCCACCTCTCTAGGTGGTAAAGTAGACACATCACATGATGAGGTCATCATGATTATCCTCTACTTTATCACAAAAGAATAAATTCAATTGGCACAAATATCTATTGCAGGAGTATTCACAAAGCCGGTGCTGACATCACCCGAGGAAGGTGGATTCTTGAGCCACTCCGCGAAATGATTGCAGGTCGTGTACCAATGAAGTAGTGGACGTCACCTCTAGCCACCAAAAGTTGTTCATGTGCCACAACGCGTGCAGTCTCCAGCAATGACGCAGCATCTTTGCCGTGTACATCGCCCTCATCATTAAAACTAATCTAGGTAACTCTTTAATTAATCATTATTAGAAACTGTCTTGTCTTTCTGTTTTTGGGTGCCGCCACTATGCCACGTCCTCCTACCATCTTCTTTCCTAAATTCACACATGCCACCAACTGTGTTGTACTGCCACCTTGCCTCTGGAGTGTCCTGTCATTCTGTCGCATTTATGACTGTTTTGGTACTCTAATTAATCTGCATAAGCCTAAGCTGAAAAACAATACATTCCTCATTCAAACCTCTGAAGTACCCTGAAGAACAGAGTAATTGAACAGTCCTCCGGAGCCTACAGAGCAATTTGAACAGTCCTCCAGAGCCTATAGAGATAAGAGGAAAGGTTAGACTACAGATTGAGGAGGTGAAGAATTAAGCACAGAAGGTGAGGAATTCAGCAATGGGGTTAAAGAAGAAGTTTGAGCCAGAGAGTGCTACGTGCCTTCTGCAAGATGAAGTTACAGCAAACATTTTAAGGGCTGCAGGATGGTTAGACTTCCTAGAGAAATTCGAAGGGTTTCAGAAAGATGTTGTGGATGAATTCCTCATAAATTTAAGGGACAACCAGACAGCTGTCAGAGGAGTACAAATCAATTTCTCCTCAGCCACTATCAGCCACATTTCTGGACTTCCTGAACAAGGTGAGAGGTTTTACCACTTGAAAACCTTATACATTGATTTGGTTAAAAATTTCTTTGTTCGTGGTGAACCTGCTATTCAATTGCATTCGAATAAAAATGAAGTCAAAGGAATTCTGAGATCCACATTCCCAAACCCTTGGGCATCTGTTGCCACCTGGTTAATGAAATACTTTACCTGTGATGGTCAATTCTCTCTAGTTTTAGGGCCAATCATGAAAATGCTAATTTTTCTAAGACATGGAAACAAACACCTTGAGTATAGCATAAATATTCCCAATTTCCTGTATTCTACCATCAGGGCAACTACAGAGAAATATCAGTAGAATAAAGGACCAATGAAACATCATGGCCTCATCTTTCTGGTAGTCAAACACCACTTCCTATCTCAGGCCAATGGGGAAGAATTATGGCAAAACTTTCTTGAGCAGAGTCCCCAGGTCAGAGAACTAGAGATGGCACAGCCCGGAGGTGAGAGTTCTCCTACTCACCAAAATGTGGAAACTAAGCCTTCAGCCTCCTCCACAGCTGTTCACAAAGGAAAGTTGCCCTCACATGAGGCAACTTCCTCTGCAGCCCCTGTTCCTGACAAAAAGAAGAAATGCAAAGAAATTGCAGAACCTGCTCCTAAACAAACCCTATATATGACTCGATCAGTTAGGAGAAAGATGACTCTAATTGAGGAATCTTGCCCTAAGGAATTAACAGAGGGAGGGTCAAGACAAAGATCAGAGGGAACCTGGTGGGCTGAAGAACCATCTCATGATTCAGATGAGATCCCTCTGGTCAGGAAGAGGAAACAAAGAGAAATTTCCCCAGCACCATCCATTCATCTGGAGTCAAGTCCAATTTCAGAACCATCATGTGCTCTGGAAACAAAACACATACAAACTTATACTATTTCCTCAGATTCTGAGGAAGAGAGACCTGCTCCGGAGGCACCTGCCCCACCTTTGCTCTAGAGAAGCGAAAGGAAGAGACATCTCTCACAAGCTGAAAAAGATACTGCCCTGCTCGCTGAGGTACTCCTGGGATTGAGAACATGTGAGGATAAGGTTGGGCCTTCATCGGTGCTAGCAGAGGCAGAGGAACCCCAAGAGGATCCTCAGGACAGGCAGTTTGAAGAAGAAGAAATAGGGCAAATGGATATAGTGGGCAGAGTAGGGCAGATGGCCATGGAAAACCTCGATGATCAGCCAATAGCCACAGAAGCAGCAACAGAAGAAGCAGAAACCTTCTCTCATCCCCCTGATCAAGAGGATGTGGAAATCTCAAAAGAACACCAATTGATGGAAGAAGTTGAAAATTTAAAGAGATTACTCTGGGGAAAGAATTTGATTATTACTGACCTCAAGAAGGTCATAGTAGAGGTGGAAATGGAGCAAAAACAAATCATTGCAAATCTCCAAACAGAACTCCAAAGCAAAGACAAGGTCATCCAGGAGAAAGAGGCAGAATTAGAGGCCCAGAAAATTGAGAAAGAGGCAGAGTTGGAGGCAAAGAAAATTGAGGCAGCCAAATTGTTGGAAGAAAAAGAGAAAGAGGCAGCACGAAGTGTTTCTGAGCTCACCAGGGCTAGAGACAATAGCCTCACAGTAATGGCAGCATTGATTGAGAAAGTACAAAGCCAGGATAGATAGTTAACTTGGGCCAATAACAGACTAGATGACCAGGAGGAATATATTCAAGAATTGGCTGGCCCAAGGGCAACCAATGAGTAGGAAATATAAACAGATGCCTATGTGGGTCCAATCCCCATTGACATTCCCAAAGCCCTGTTCCATTGGCAGAAGAGGTGTAGAGAATATGAGGCTTCCAAGCCTATGTTGCAAATACAAAGGGCAGTCACTACCAAAACAGAAAGAATAGCAACTTTGGAAGACAAAATCGTTGAAATGGCCTCCCTTTCTTCAGAAATTCTATCATGCAGACCTCCAAGTGCCAACTATTCTATGTTCTTATAGGAAAGGGTACTGCAAAGGAAACTCTCTTTGGTCCTATCTAACCTAGTTGAGGATACTGAAACAACAGAAGGATTCATCACAGCATACACAAGGAGTAATGATGAGGACAAAAACTTCCTATGTGAATTATAACTGCATGGGTTCTGTGTTAATGATATAACCTTCATTCTTAATCATTTTGTGGGGGAATGCCAGCTGAAGGTATTTATGTCCCTAATGAGGAATCACCAGATCTGGAATGAAAGGATGGAAGATCATCCTCAGAAAGATTTAAAAACAGATCTCTTCATCAGGAAGGAATGTCCCAATCCAAATGCTTTCAGGATTCAATTCAGGCCCCTTATCTATCATCCTGAACATAATTTTGCCATTATACCTGAAAAGTTTGCAAGAATGCTCCATCAATTTTGGTCTTTTCATGATCAATTCAACAAATCTAGTACTTGCTGTAGCAAAGAAGAGATGGAATATTTTGACCCCAGAGCAGAAACTGAGAGAGGTGGTCACCCTTGCAAACTTAAGATTATTCATGAGAAAGGCAAAGTTGATATCCAAACTAGTGGATAACCATAAGCAGGAATGGATAGGTGGACGGTTCAGGCCCCCTCTAATAATTGAACCACTCCCTGTCTAGGCAGAACAGATGGAAGATGAAAAATTGCAAGACTGGATGAAGCAGGTTGATGAGTACAAAGGCAATGGTAATATCAACTGAACAACTTGGACCACATATGCCCAGGATTATAGCCCGACTGACAAGCTGTTTCACCAAAATAAATCCAGATTGTGAGAAGCAGGAGGACCTACCAAACCTTAGGTATGGGGGGGATGATGAGTGCCAAGTTGCACTCATGAAATACATCTTTTTGTCTCTCTTTTTCTCCTTCCTGAGGCCATCTTTCCTACTGTCTGCACCCAAATAAGCTAGCAAGATCATTCTATTTAATGATTAATTGAGATAGATTACTTAAGATTATAATTTCTGATTGAGTGATTAATGTGCATGTAATTGATTGAAAAATATAGAAAACTTCTCTTTTTGAATCAACAGGTGTAGATGCCAGGAACAACAATTTTGTGCATCTCTGGAGATAGTTTTCAATGATCTCCAGAGACAATACCAAAGTACCATGACACTTGAAGTTTTGAAGAAATAAGGAATGCCTCTCCGGAGCTCTGTGGGAGTCTGGAGCATCTCCGAATAGAGAAAGCTACAGTATCTCTGGAGCTACAGACAGGAACAGTTATCTCCGGCGCCTCCTGAGAGCAGGGCATATTTCCAGCGTAAGCTACCAACCAAGCATTCTCAGCAGTGGTCATAATACCCCTCATTTCACTCAAATCATCACCTGAGTGGTGAAGAGTCATCTTCAGTTAAACTGCTAAAGTTTTATCTTTTCAAAGTTTTTGCATGAGTTACGATGGAACTGATTCAATATCTTTATTTTTAGGGCCTCGATGCCCAAATGTATTAAGACTCAAACTTAGATTTTGAGTGGACTTTTGTTCCACTCAAGTCTACTTTTTATTGGCATGAGTTTCTTTCATAGTTAAACAGCTAGTGTAATAAAGAGATGGATGCCATCTCATAGAAGAACTGATAGATAAGATAAGTGTTAAGTCATCACTCACTTTTATATATACTTGTAGAAACAACAAAAGATACAATGATTGAATTACTCTAATTCTTGAAAAAAAATCTTAGTTCTGTGTTAGCAATATTTCCATGAATGCAGAGTGAATGAATTGGATTGGATCTAGTTGTGATCTTCTTTTGTGCTAATTCCCTACTGTAGCCTTCAACCCCAAGGGTGTGGAGCAAGGGCCCACTCTCACCACTAAGGCAAGAGGCTAGTACCATTGTTTTATTGCTTTAGCTTTTTATTATGAAAGTATTTACTAATTTTGATAGGTAGATGTATGTTATTGTTTTTTTTTCAGATTGCTTTGAGTAAATTTCCTGTTTTATCCTGTTTTCAGCATTCCTTAATTTATTTTAGTAAGTAGACAGATTAATCTTTCAAATTGATAGAAGCTGTTAAGATTAGATAGGAAAACTAGTAACTGTAGAATCCCTAGTTGCAAACAACTAAGGACACAACCCTTGGATTATTGACATCTGAAAACAGATTAAATGATGAGGTACAAGACACCTTGTCACATCACTAATTGTTGGATGCTTAAGAATGGGACATTACAGTCCGCCCTCCCCAAAATTGCTTGTCCACAAGAAATCTCAGCTTTGGATGCTGTAATATCTACTCATTCTCCCAAATAGCATCCTCAACTAGCAAATTCTTCCACTTCACAAGATATTCTCTAATGACCTTCTTCCGTAGAGTGCGCTCACTGGTATCAATGATAGCCTCAAGAATAAGAATTAATTTCCCTTCCTCATCTAGTGGTGGCAACTTTGAAGAAGGAACCACATTGTGTCCAAGTGCCTTTTAAGGCGAGAAACATGGAAGACATTATGAACTCTGCTTTCTGCCGAAAACTCTAACTCATAAGCCACCTCCCCAATTTGCTTGGAGACTCTGAATGGACCCTAATACCGTGGCTTCAACTTCTCTACACCACTCTTCTTAAGAGTGGACTATCTATAAGGCTGCACCATCAAATAAAGCATGTCACCAACCTCAAAGGAATGATCAACACAATGCTAATCTGCATATTGTTTTTGTTGATTCTGTTCTTTTTGTAAATTCTCCTTCAAGGACCTCATAATATCTTGGCTCTCCTGTAATAAGTCCTTTGCCTTGGGCACTCTACTATCCCAAACAACAAGTCTAGGAAGTTCGACGCCTCATAGCCATATAACACCATAAATGGTGACATATGTAAGGACATATGGTAAGTGGTATTATAGCAGTACTCACCAAGGTGGAGCCACTTAACCCATGTCTTTTGCTGCCTTGTTTTGTAGTTCCTGAGGTATTCTTCCACCCACTTGTTAACAATTTCGGTTTGCCCATCAGTCTGTGGGTGATAACTGATGCTAGGAGTGAGTTCAATCCCACTCAACCTGAAGAGCTCTTGCCAAAAGTGACTTAGGAAATTGTTGTTCTTGTTGCTAACTATGCTTCTAGGCAACCCATGAAGCCTGAATACCTTTCTGAAAAATAAATCAGCAACCCGTGTTGTTGTGTATGTGGCTGAAATAGCAAAGAAGTGAGCAAATTTTGTCAATCTATCAACCACAACATAAATACAGTCCTTACCTTGGGCAGCCTTGTGATAAAATCCAAAGAGATGCATTCCCACTTCTGATTTGGAATAGGTAGGGGTTGTAGAAGACCCACTGGGTAAGAATGCTCATGCTTATTTTGTTGGCAAGTAGGACACTTAGGAACATACTTAAGAACTTTTGTTTTGATCCCTTTCCATGTAAATCTTTCTCGGATATGTCTGTAAATCTTGAAGTACCCCAGGTGACCAGCCATTGCAACATCATGGAATGCCTTTAAAATCTTCTTCTTAATCTCAGAACCAGGTACCAAAAATATTCTATTCTTGTTAATGATGAGATCATTCACAACTATGTACCTGTCATCATGAATGGTACCCTCAATTATACCTATAGCCCACTGATCCTTAGCATACTCAACTAAAATCAACTCTTTCCAATTAGTTGTGAACTCCACTAAGGAACACAAATGCGGTCTTCTGGACAATGCATCGACAACAATATTCTTCTTTCCCTTGACATACACAATGTCAAAATCATATGCCTAAAGTTTTCTGACCCACTTCTGTTGCCTATCATTAAGGTCCTTCTGATTGAGGAAAAACTTGAGACTGTTGTGGTCAGTTTTGACAGTGAACTTACCTCCCACAAGGTATGGTTTGAATTTGGCTAAGGCATGCACAATAGCCAACATCTCCTTATCATATATAGAATATCCCCTCTCAAGACCTCTCAACTTCTGGCTCTCAAATGCTATAGGATGCTTATCCTGCGTTAACACTGCACCAATTCCCTCTCCGAAAGCATCACACTCCAACTCAAAAGGTCTGGAGAAATTGGGAATGGCTAAAACTAGGCTAGTGCTCACTACCTATTTGAAATGGTCAAAGCAACGCTGAGTAGCTTCAGTCCATACGAAAGCCCCCTTCTTTGTCAAGTATGTAAGTGAGGAAGCCACCTGTGAAAAGCCCGTGACAAACCTTCTGTAGAAACCACATAAACTGAAGAATCCCTTGAGCTATGAGAGATTCTTGGGTGGAGGCCAATCAATTATTGCTCTGATTTTCTCAAGATCCATTCTAACTCCCTCAGAACTGATAATATGACCAAGATATAGGAGCTCGGTCATTCCAAATTCACACTTGGAATCCTTAGCATAAAGTGATTCCCGCTTAAGAATGCTCAACACCTCATCAATGTGTTTCAGGTGTTCCTCCCAAGTCCTGTTGAAAATCAAAATATCATAAAAAATATAAGGACAAACTTCCTCAACTGATCACGAAACACCCTGTTCATGCATGACTGAAACGTGACGAGAGCATTGGTTAAGCCGAAAGGCATAACCAGAAACTCGAAATGTCCAAAGTGACATCTGAAGGTCGTCTTCTCCACATCCTCCTCTCTAACCCGAATCTAATGATAGTCGGATCTTAGATCAATCTTGGAGAAGTAACATACTCCATGTAGCTCATCTATGAGCTCATTAATCTATGGAATTGGATGCCTGTTCTTGATGGTTTTCTTATTCAGAGCCCTATAATTAATACACATACATAAAGTCCCATCCTTCTTTTTGACCAAAACTACTGATGAAGCAGAATGGCTCTTACTTGGTCTAATGTGCCAAATCTCAATGAGCTCTTTGATAGCCTTCTCTATCTCATCCTTGTACTGATTCGGGTGTCTATAAGGAGTAGTGATTACCAGTTTAGCACCTTCCTCCAACTCAATAACATGTTCAATGCCTCTTTCTAAAGGCCTCCTAGATGGAATGTTGCTGAACACTTCGTTTTGCTTGGATAACAAAGCATGAATATCTGGGTGGTAACTCTGCTTCTGCTACTTTGAAGTTGTGGGCATAATTAAGCACTTTATTGCCCACTCTACCTGATCATTAATAAGTCTCTCCATCATCCTAAGAGACAACTCGTAAAACACCATCTGACATCCCTCTAAGCACATGCTTCCTCCCATTAACCTCAAACTTCATCTCCATGGTATGCAAGTCGAGGTAAAATTCATTGATAGCATGAAGCCACCTCATACCAAAGACCACATCCATCTCCCCCATGCTCACTACATAATAGCCATCTTGGAACTCATAATCACTCAACTGAATAGTCAAGTTAGGAATCCTCCTCTTACAGGTGATAATAAAACCATCCGCTACTCTCACCTTGAATCCTTCGAACTCTTCTGTCTTGATTCCCCTTTTGGAAACTAGCCCCTCATAAATGAAGTTATGAGTGGTTCCTGTGTCAAGAAGAGTAACTACTCTCTGTCCCCCGAGAACTCCCCAAATCCTAAATGAACCCTCTTTTTGGATGCTAGAGAGTTGGGCTATGGGTCTCTCATCTTCTTGCTCCTTCTCAGACTCATCTACGGAGTTCTCCCTCTCTGAATCCCTTGAATCGACATGCTGATTTGCATCTTCATCTGTTGATTTTTCCGCTAAAAAGTACTCTATCTATTTAGCCTTGGATTGGGCAACACACTTGTGCATTGGATCCCAAGACTCCCTGCAATGAAAACACAATTTCTTTCTTCTAAGTTCATTGAGCTGATCACTATCTAATCTTAGGAGTCCCTTCTTGGGTGGATTGGAATCTCTCTGAAATGATTTCTTGTCCTTGTCTTTCTTATGAAGAAACCTTTGGTTTGAAATTTGTTCCTTGAAGTGGAAGACTCCATATCTCTTGCTTTCTTCAGAGCATCCTATAAAGAAGGTGGATTAAGGGCCTTAATCCAACCTCTCAAGGGATTGGATAGACCATCAATAAATAGAAGAGTCAATCTCCTCTCATAAATATCAATAACCATCACAGATAACTTTTGGAATTTAGAAATGTAAGTATCCACTAAACCCCCACTGTTTCAACTATGCCAACTCCTTAAACTGCAACTTAGGATCGCTTTTGTCAAATCTATCCATCAACCTCTCAGTAAACTTGGCATAAGAAGTAATCTGATCATAGCCCAATGTGACCATCCCATGGTGCCACCATTCATGGGCGCTACCATCTAAATGAAGAGCTGCATATGTAATGGCCTCATCCTCAAGCATAGGATTGAGCTGAAAATAGTTATCTAACCTGCGAACCCAAGCTCTAGTTATAGTTTTCCCTGAGCCATCAAAATAAGGAATAAATAAATTACTAACCGTCTTCTGTAATTCCTAATTATGTAGTCTAACACCCCCACCTCTATGGGGTCTATGCCTCAGTCTGATGTCCATATAATCACGTAATGCCATTTCAGCCTGAAATTCTGCCCCTGAATCCCTTCAATCCCTCATTATTTGTTCCTACAACTCATGCTGTGTGGGTTTATTTACAATTGGAGGGTTATCCCGTGGAGGAAAGTTAGGCATACGAGGTGTATTGTTTGTTGTTCCAGCCATAGAACACTGATTTACAACCAACCATCCCCATTTTCACCATTCCTTCCGTTGCCATTACCATCACCATTTCTTCCATTGCCCTGAGTATCGTCATTGTTATTGTTATTATTATTTCCTGCAATCTGCTAAGCCAAAAGGGCACAAAGTTGATTCATATTTTGTTACAACTCTTGCTGTCCCCTAGCAAGATCATTTAAGATATCTCTTGTGCTCGGTTCACCGTGATCTCTATCACCCATATCTACCTCAACCCTGTCAACACCTACAAAATGATCTATATGTGCTGGGACTTCAAGGTTTGGTTTTGATTTGTTTCTTCTCAAATAGTACTGATGAGTATTAGGCTACATTACTCAAGAAAGTCATTGCATGTTCACCACTTCAACTGCACAAGATGGCAAGAAAAAGTCTGTGCTCTAATACCACTAAAATGTCCCACCTTGATTTTTTTTTTTTGAATTTTTGTTTAGTGTTGAGTTTATGTGTTTCAGGTTTGCATTACATATGACATACATTCAAATTTAAAGCATTCTAAAGATACCCAGATGCTTATTTATGGGGGAAACATCAATAAGATCAAATTAACAATTACCCAATAGGAGATTAAGCATAAATATCAATAGACAAACATTCCCATTTGTTGTTTTATATATTGCAGGTCTGATAGGGAATATTATAGCAACCTAGAGTCATAAATCTACCTCCCAATACAACAAACCCTCTTTTCTCCCTCTTCAAAGCTTCAAACAATAACATATACTAGTGAGGCGCTCCAAATGGTGAAGTTTTGGGACCAAAACCCTAGGCATTTGAGCCTTGAGGAATCACGCCCTGCTCTTGGATTGGTGTGGCCTTTTTGTTTGATGGCCCAACAACAATAAACTATATTCAACTCCTTCAATTAGCCCTCCACTCACTTCCTTGACACTTGCAATTAGTTTCCACTCCTCACGCCAAGATAGAAGAAGGAAATCGCCCAAGATGAAGCCCAAACTGAGTCCACAAAGGGTACGACCTCTCTAAGGACTGGTACAGCCAACAAGTAAGCTCTATGCACATCACAATCTTGTTCAAAACTGCCTTATTTCGTTTAGAAATCCCTGCTCATTCTCTTCACCAAAAATCTACAATCAAAACGTTGCTCAAAACTCTAGAAATCAAGCACAATGCATTACCAACATAGTCCCTGTGTGAGACCATCAACAAACAACCTTGGGATGTCTTTCAATCTTGCAGTTGTTGATCCTCATGAGGGATTTCGTCCTCATAAAGCTAAAGAAGAACCAAAGTTCAACCAACAATAACCTATAGAGTAATATCCAATCATATCCGTGCAAATGAGCTCTTTTTTCTTTTAAAAGCCTACAAAATCCCTAGCGCCTTTCTTGGAATGTTCAAATATTTACTTTAGTTTCCATTCTTATATCTCCCTTAAGTTGGACACTGTAATGTCCCCTTCTAACAAGTCCAAATTTTCTTAATCTTGCACAGAACTTCAACTTGTAAAAGAGAACATTAGTAATCAATTCTTCTTATAATATCAACATATATCATTAATTCAATTATCCAATCCTTAAGTCCATTCATACTTAGGGTTGTCTATTACATGTTAATTTTATTCATTTTCAAACACTAGTGGAGATGAGGTACTATCTCTTGTTAGGTTGCATGATCATCCTCTATGGTAGTGCCTTTGTATGATGTAACACATGCCCATTCCACCTTAGGTCTTACTAAGTGCCTTTGTATGATGTAACATATGCCCATTCCACCGCAGGTCTTACTTATTGCCATTGTATGATGTAGCATAGTCCATTCCACCGCAGGTCTTATCCATTGCCTAAGTATGATGTAACATTGTCCATTCCACCGCCGGTCTTATATACCTTTTGATGTATTAATGCTACTTCTTCCTAACAAGTCTACCTCCAATCTCTCAATGTGTTCTATGATCTTATATCATGGGTTTGTTTCTAAGGACCTTGCCTTCATTATATAAATCAAGTATGATAACTCTCTATTGGGGCTTAGTCCTAATGATGATGGATTATGTAAGCATTTAAAATCATGTTATTCATAGATGTTTAAGCTATCTATATCATGTTAGTTATTCACTACACCTTGACTATAACATGCTATCATATCATCTATATATATTTATATTTATAATTATAATAATATTTAATCACTAATATTGATATTTTTTAATAATATATTATTTATAATATTGCTTTTTTATATTACTCAATTTATTACTTAAATATATATTTTAATATCATTCATATTATAATCCCTTTAATTAATATCATTCCATATAAAAAATATAATGAAATAACTTATATATATTAATTTATTTCTTTATTTGGGAATATATGTGCAGCATACTTATCTTATTTTCCCCAACAATTAATATTCAATCATGTCTATAATTTAGACTCATAAATTATTAATTTTATAGCTGCTTACTTCATTGTATTTTGTTGTGGTTCTTGCTTCCTCCACTCTACCTTTATATTTTTCTAAATGGTCAATGACTATACCTTTTCACAAAGGTCATGTCCTTTTATAATATAATTGCTGCTGCCAATTGTATTTATAATAGTTTGCATAATATAATGTGATCGCTACTTTTTAGCCTTTTTTAAATAAATATATTAGTTACTGGTGCATTGACGGATTGTCTTAAAGGCAATCTAATATACTATATAATGTATGATTTATATTCATTTATATAAATATGTTTATTATATTATAATCATAATAATAATTAATATTAACATTTATATTTCTTATTATATAAAAATAATATGCTATTTTAATATTTATATTTATATTTGTATTGGTTATTTATAAATATAATATATCCGTTAATATTTAAAATATTTATAGATAATATCATATAATATTATATATTTATAATATTATATATATTTATTAATGGACTATGGCTGGGATATTTAACATGACATTTTAAATATTTAATTTAAACAATGCCTTAATATCGGGACATGACAGACACCACCATAGAGGTTAATATAACTTTATTTTATAACCATATGTCTTAGCAAGGCTGAGTGCTCCAAAATAAATAATAAAGTTACCTTTATTAATTAATTAATGTTAAGTTAAATCTTTAATTTAACTTAATAGTATTAACGTTAATTAAAATAAGCCATCTCTGCTCAACGAACACCAACGAACATAGGACGGAGGATCCAACTATACCAGAACATAACGGTGCCATGTGGCGAAGTCGGTGCCGAAAAGGTGCCCCTGCTAAAAATAGTAAAAGCGAACCAAGTGTCCAAAAATGCCCTAGAAAGCATCACCGCGAATCCCCTGACATCTCCGAGCTCAATGCAACACATGTAAAAACCAAATGGCTGAACTACCATGCCAACAACCCCTCTGAAGGAGTCCCCCAACCACCATTTAGCCTACGGGAACCCGAGTAATAGTCTAACTGTCACTAACTGTCAAATGCTTAGGAAGGGGACATTACATTTGAAGAAATAAACAAATAGAGTTATTATGTGTAAACCCATCACTTAAAACCAAAAAAAGACAAAACTATGCAATTAATGCACTTATGTTGTCATCACTATTGATATCGTTAAATCAAACGCCTATATAATCTAATCTCTATGTGATCTAGTCTACATGTAGTTTTGGAAAAGTTGCACATTCAAATGATGGAAAAAGTGATATTTATGTCCTATCTATAGGTTGAATTTCTCTCCTCCACTACAAGTCTCGACTCAATTCACTACTTTGTTGATTGTGAAACTTATTTCATATGAGTATGTTGCACTTCAAACATAATGACGAGGTTAGATTTGTAACCTTACACATTCTGACACCATTTTTTATCCTTGACACTATGTTTTTTGATAGGGTTCTTTGTTTTCATTCTTTTCAAGGTAAAATCTCCTATCCTTGACTCCCTTGTCCTTTATTCGATTAGGTCAATGTCTCTTAGGCTACTTCTTGGAGATCCTAGTTTCCCTACCTTCCTTGGGCATGTGGTTCTTAACATCTATATTTCAAAGACTCTCTTGAGCCTACTGACATTTCCTCCTTGCTCAAGGCTAGGGCAATTAAGGCCATGCCACCTATTCTTGTTGCTTTGCCTTTGTTCCTCACATTGGGGATATTGTCCTAATGTCCATGGTTTAATTATCTACATCTATTCTTTATGAGATCACATGTTTGAGTGACTATACTCCCCTATATGGTATGGGTCCCACTAATTCTCATGATCTTGCACATTCTTATATTTCTATGGTTAATGAATAATTCCTTCCAACTTGATTTTCATTCATTCTCAATGCACTCTAAGTATTATCTATGCTTCTACTTTATATATTATATGTGCTTTTGTGTGCTCAAGCCTTGGTCTTATTTTTTCTTTGTCTAATATGCACAATTTTTACATTATGTTTGGTTGTGTGTTATCACCATTGGGACTAGTTTTTTCTTCTTGACATAGCTTCTTCTTGCTTGCTTAACTTTCCTTCTAGACCTCCATGTACCACCGCTTAGTGGTGATCCACATTGATGGAGAGATTCTGAAAATTCAAACCCTGTAGTAGAGGCTTGGACTATTGATATAAGATCATCAAAGTCTATTAATATATATTAAGAGAGACAAACAACTCAATAGAGTACCACACTTTTATTAGTGTGTTATATGATGCTCTTGAGTTGGGAGTCTCCCATGTGTAGTTTATATTTTGATTCTTTACTCAAATTCTCCTAGCTCAACAAAATCTAGACTGTTTGGAGTGCTAAGGCTTCCTCCTTTTTGACAAAGTGTACAATTTGTGTTTCTACTTTGTTTCTTCCATGTTTCACATGTTCTCCAATCCCAAATATAAGGGAAGAGGTTTTGATCAATTAGATCCTAGACAACCTTGGTCCCTATGTATGTCCCCATTTCGGGTACCACCATACATTGAAGATGGAGCTAGAGTTGGAACATGTTGCTTGTACCATTCACACATGTTGTCACTAGATCACTAATTGGCTACCATAGGTAAGTGCAAGTATAATATTTCCCCTATTTTATCACCATGCTTCCTTTAGGTACTTTCAACTGTGTTGTTTTTAACCCCCAAACTATTGCAATACAATTTAAAAACTATCGCATTAGAATTTCTACCTCAAGTTCTTTCTCAATCTATAACTCTCTTTGCTCATGCATACAATGTACAAATTATATTTTTTGGTCAACATCAACAATCATCTATAGGGCATTTTTCTTGCTCTTGCACACCTCTACATAATTTCATCATTGTTCAAAGACATCCTCTAAACTTACTAGTAGGGTGCAGCCAATAAGTTGTTAAACATCTACCTCAAATTGCATACACCTTCCTCCCAACATATTGTCGTATAACCTCAAAAATCCTATAAATTGGTGAGTAGCTTTTGTACACACTTCACTTAGTGTGAATCCTAAGAACACCTAAATTAGTACAATGTAAGTTATTTATTACATACATTGTCATCATTGCATGAGATTTTCAGCTCATATATTGTCTCTTGCTTGTTAAACCTACACCAGAGCTTACATTTTTATATTGCATTCTCATTTTCTTAAAATTACAAAAACTATTAGCAAGATTAGAATGTTTTGGATGTTATATTATTGTTTAACATTGCATATAACATAGAATATATTTTTATTGATCGGACCTACCCCCTTCCCATCCTAGATCTAATGTATGGTAGTGTGATAAAAGGTAGTGCACCCTATCACAACTGATTTTAATCATTATATGCTATATGAAAATCTTTGATTGTTTGCTTATTTTTTCTTTAACCCTTTCTTTCGATAGCATACAAATTTTGATATTTGCAACACCAAATGCTAAAATAGTTGAATTGTTGAAATAAAAAATAAGTCCATGCTACAATCATCTTCATGCCAAAATGTTGACTACAATCACCTTAGTGCAAATAATTACTTATCTTTCAAAACACGATACCTTAGGACTAGTTTGTTATCATTACCTACCTGCAATGGTGGTGATACTACATTAATTCCACACAGCTACTGGCTTTTCTCTT
Source organism: Cunninghamia lanceolata (assembly GCA_027924645.1). Taxonomy (NCBI): domain Eukaryota; kingdom Viridiplantae; phylum Streptophyta; class Pinopsida; order Cupressales; family Cupressaceae; genus Cunninghamia; species Cunninghamia lanceolata. Next base: position 1,060,412 of record BSBN01001317.1, on the reverse strand, counting down.
AGTAAGTTTTGCTTCTTCCATGCTGAATTATGTATGTGGGCGCATGTGTGATGTCCTTCTCACTGGACTTAGCTATCCATTCCTTCTTGGACTGCCCCTTATGATTCTTCAGGTCATGAATGAAGTTTCAGGCACTGCATAGAAGTCCCATTCATGTTGCAGTGAGTACAATAACTCTTCTTAATGCCCTTGAACATCTTCCTCTTGCATTTTTCTTCATAATGGTTTGGAGAATGACCTTCAAAAACTTTTCTTTTTTAAGTAATAAGTTGCTTGGTGATTGATTGCTTCTTCCAACGAAAGGAGTTATTTAAGGGCTTATCTCACCTTAAACCACATGGTGGTTCACAAACCATCATTTTGAACACTTGTTTTCAACTCTAGAAGGATGAGAGGAAGTATACGGCCTGTTACTCATCATGTCTCCACAATGCTGCAAAACTAGTCGAGCATTGGTCACGCTGTCATTCGTGACAACTACCAATTTCTGAGGGATTTGAGAAGCAAAAAACTCATAAAAATGTCCTTGAAGCTGTTAATACATTGTATGGGCATCACACAAGTATTTTGCTTGAATTTAGTAAAACATTTAGTAAACTGCTCCAAGCATAGTACTAGCAGCACCGACAGAACAGAAAAATCCACTAGGTAGTTTACTAATCTCCATGAAGATAACAAAGTTCTCTAGAAATCCTAAATGAAGCTAGAAGATGACATAAAAAAAAAAATTGCCACAGCCAAGGGAGGTTTCAGCAAATAAGGGATCTGTGTGATCTTTAGCTTTCTCTTACTCAGCTAGCCTCCAAGAAACTTCATTTCCATTAAGGCCTGTATTTCTTACCCCTGGAAAGTCTTCATACAACGATGTGCCAAAAAAGTGTTAGTTGTACTCAAAATACAGCAGTAATGGAAGCACAAGAACTAACCCAGCAGTGAATTGTGGCATACACTCAGCTAGATCAATAACCTAATGTACCACACATTTAGGTGTAGTTGTTCCTGACGGATGCTCTCACATTTGAATATCGTGAATTTAGAATATCATCACAATCTTATGTCAATTCTCATCCATCTTGATACTAGTATAATAACATCTATCATCAAATGATTTTCCTGCTGGTACCGTGATGATATTATTTTCTCTACAGTCCAAACAATGTCAATTATTTTATAAGTTATCAAATGTCTGGAATCATTGTATCCAATATTCCAGACAGATTTTGTTGGAATTCCTCTAAGACAAGGCTTTTCGTTAAAATTTTGGATTATACTGGTCTATTGTGAATCTGTATGCAAGGAAAATCAAGGATGTAGCATGTATCAATGGTAATCTTGATTACAAAAATTCAGATTACTTGACACTGAAATCAGAGGAAAAAGAAAAAATAGTGGATGGTTTCGTTAAAATTTTGGATTATACCAGTCTATTGTGAATCTGTATGCAAGGAAAATCAAGGATGTAGCATGTATCAATGGTAATCTTGATTACAAAAATTCAGATTACTTAACACTGATATCAGAGGAAAAAGAAAAAATAGTGGATGGCACGCTTACTAGTTCTGGATTTCATATAATTTGTACACATTATTAAAAAAAAAATGCTGATAAAAAGAATAATGGCATGACCCTTTGATACCACAAAATCAACCACTGGGTATCACCGAAAATAAATCTCAATTCACAATTCTAACATAGGTTGTGTTAGGACATTATTAATTATCATTCTTTTAAAAGTAATTTAATGTCCAATATACTGCATGACCTATTATAACATGACTGGAAAATGGATGTGTGGGACCCGACTTCATTTTGCTCATGTTCTACAAAACCCTATGTTTATTCTAGGCCTAGTGCTCAATTGTAATATATTTTTACCATTCGTTGTTAAGACTTGCACCCTGATGGCTAAATAGAGAGAATAAGCCACATGAACTTAATCTACATAAAATGCAACAAAATAAATTACTTAATTTTATTAAATACCAATGTAGAAGCAATGTTACATTGATCACTCAACAAAACACAAAAAAACAAATAAAATAACATAAGCTAAACTTTCAAATAGAATCCGTGTTCTTCTTCAAGACTGCTCTACCTGATGTGTCTTTCTCAAAAAGTCTATCAATGAGTTCATCCCAATTTGTCTTTCTCTTAGCAGTTTGTTCGTTTGAGGCAGGTTCCCCAGCAGATACTAAGTTCTCCTCTTCATCCAAAATAACTTCATCCTTGCTTTTAGTTTCTGTATCATAAGATGATGAGAAAGCATGGGGTATTTGTAGGGTAGCAGCCCTCTCAAGCGCACTCTTGTGCTCTTCCTTGTGTTCTTTCACCATCGACTCTCGTCTTTCCATCTTTTGTCTAGAAGGAATCTCCATAGGTCTATCTTTTTCCTTCATGAGCTGCAAGATAAATTGCAAAACTCTGTACTTAGAAGCAAGAATTAAAAACACAAGTACTTTTTTTTATATTATAACATAATTAAACCATTTCATATAATTAGGACTATCTCATAATGCCCAACATGTTCTACAACATTCAAATGGAAATTATGACGAAGCATGATTGTTAAGCCACGTGAACATTATGTTATAATTATTTATGCAGCTAAGCTCAAATTTACACACATGGAAGTGCTGTATTACTAAACACAACATATTTTGTGATGTAGCGTAATGACCTATTTGGATATAAAGATCATATTTTAATATTTTAGTGAGGTCTTAAATGATTTCATAGTCATCAAATTTGACAAGGACACTTCCTTTGCTAGTGGATACTAGGTTCAATTTACCTAAATTTTCATGGACATTGTATGTGACAAGTACACCTCCTGCTCTAGTGAATACTAGGTTCAATGTACCAAAATGTAGTTAACTATCTTGAAGAGCATGCAACCCTTAGACTGTTCTAGTTAGTGGTAGTAGGTAGATACCACTCCTACTGGAATAGCATCAGTTGAATAGTGCCATGGTTTTTATGTTTAGGGTATGGGATTGTTGGCCCCTTTTATCACCTATTTTCATATCAATACCTATATCTATTTGGAGAAGTATTTCCTCCATTACTATTTTGGATTTGCAGGTGCAATCCTTTACTTTTTGGGTGTTCAGGTGCCTTCATTGATATTTTTTTGTGAATTTCTGTTTGATAAGGTTGCAGGCATGCTACAGGTGGTATCGATGCTAGCTTCTAATATACAAGGCAGGAAAACGACCATGTATTGCAGAGGGCATGTAATGTCCCCTTTTTCCGAGTGATCACCCAGTGGAGTCGGCTAGCCTATTTTATTCCCATAGGCTAAGTTGGGATATGTAAGGGAATAATCTAATTAATTAAATACTAAGTAATCCTAAGTCACTTTGGATTATTTATATTTGATTAATTAGGCTGGACTTGGAAAAAGAAAGAATAAAATAAAATAAAGGTTATTGCCAAAGGGAGGTCGGCCAAGAGGGAAGAGAAATAAAATAAAATAAAATAAATTGCCAAAAGGAGGTCGGCTAAGAGGAGATTGTCATTTGATGGCTATAAAAGGAGGAACTTGAAAGTCATTTCAATCATTCATTCATATCATATTTTCTTCATTGGAGATTTTCTCTTGTGGCTGCAACTTTGGTTCAGCATACTCCAAGGACGAAAACCCTTAGGAATATTGGTGGATTGGACTAAAACCCAATTCCATCTTGGAGGTGGATTCATATGGAGTTCACATTTGCACTTCATTGGAGATTTGAGGAGTTGATCATTGGAGATTTGAGGAGTTGATCGAGCTACATAGACACATCTATTTGCAGATTTATATCAGATTGAAGAACATAATTTCAGCGCCATATTTTGGGAGATTGCTCCAAGGGTTTGCCCTAAGGTGAGCGCCACCTCCTTGGGAGGGCGATTTGTTGTTTGTGGGCCTTGAAGGCCATAACCTAGCTGTCATGTCCCCGTTTCCGGCTTGATCATCAAGTGAAGAATGGATTAGCCTATTGCTCATTCTTGGAGGCTAATTCAGAATGATGAGGGAATGAATTGGTTTTTGACTAACTCCGTTTTATTGTTTTGCAGGATTTAAGTCAGAAACCTAAAATTTGGCTAAGTCTGGGTCAGGGCGCACCTTGTCTCTCTTCTAACCTCAAGTGGCGCCTAGAAGAGAAACATCAAGCTATGAAGCACTTCAATCATATCAACTGGGGCGCTTTGGAAGGAAAGAGTGTTTTGATCTTCAAAATGACTCATACTTTGCAAAACTTCAAAGAACATGACCAAGTGAGCATTAGGCGCACTTCTTCATCCAAACTGACCCCAATGTGCGCCTAAGCATACAACATGAGGCAAGGCGCTAGAATAAGATTCTGTGGCTCTGGATTGGCGCCTCATTGAGGAATTGAAGATAAGTTGTCACTTCAAGATGAAAGTTTGCTTAAGGAATGCAAGGCGCTAGTCCTTGATCAAGCAAAACCAATTGTGCACCTTGATACTTGGGGCGCTAGATCATGATGAAACCAACTTGAAATGGCGCCTAGTGGATTGTAAGGGTAATTGCATCTTTAGAGGGTCAAGATTGATTTAAGAGGTCATCCTTTCAGTTGAGATTGTTATCTAAGTCTAGAGAAGTGTTAAGGAAATGAAGGCGCTCTTCTGGATCTCTATCACCTCAAATGGGCGCCTAAGCAAGTTAAGGCACAGAACTTCTTCTCTCCCACCTCCAGTTGGCGCCTAGACTCCAGAAGACCTCTTTTGGGCGCTTAAACTTGTTAGGAGTCTTCAGTGAATAGTGTTAAGAGTTTGAAAGCATCAAAATTCTCTAGGCGCATGTCTATGCCACTGCAACCTCAAATTGGCGCCTAGGATCCAGACACCTTCCTAAGGCACAGTTCTACTCATCCATGACCTTGCTTTGGCGTCTAAACTTGGAAACTCCTTGAAGACTCGCATGAAGTTAAAACTCGCTCCCAGGAGATTAGGCGCCATTTCATGGCTCTTGAACCTTGAAAATGCGCCTTCCCTAAATTCTCCATTCACCTGCAAGTAAACATCACAGAAATAACATTTGCATCTAGAGATGTCTAGGAAGTGCCTTATAGACTTGTATGAAACTGAAATTCACCCCAAGGATGTTAGGCGCCATCCCATGACTCTGGAACCCAGTTTTGGCGCCTTCAAAAGAAAACCACATGAAGGAACTTGTAATGTAAGGCATTGGCTAAAAGAAGAAGTTTGAACATTATAAGTAGGGCGCTCATTCCAGACTTGAAGAGTTGACAAAGAAAGCCATCTTGCATGCAAGGCGCACTTCCTACCTGTTTTCACCTCCAGAATGCGCCTAGCTAAGAAAGGGGTTAGAAGATGTTTGTTTGGGTTTCTCAATCAAGGCGCTCATTAAAGAAGGTTGCTATGACACTGTAAATGCCTCACACATGAAGGTTTATCATCTAAACACTTTAGGCACCCTTTCTAAGTCTCTGCCACCTCAAGGAAGCGCCTAGTTTGGAACGGCGCCTATCTTAGTCCCCACTACCTTCAGTTGGCGCCTAGCCTTGAGAATCTTGTCTCTGATCTCCTATTGGTCCAAGTGGTAACATCGGGATTCATTCCAGTTCATTGGATAAGGTTGCCACCTTAGAGGGGAGTCATCAAATGGAATATGCCATTGGAATATGCTCTTGGGAAACGTGCCTTGGTTCCTCTTTGTGCATTGAAAAACGTGCCTTCATTGCCTTTGGAAGGCCTATAAAAGGAGGAGCTCTCTCATTCATTTGATATCTTAATCTTTTGGCAAATTCTCTCTGAAAAGCTTTTTGCTTGTAATCTTGAGGCCTGCGAGTTTCAAGTGTTGAGGTGATGCTCCCTCAACTGACAAGGTGATGCTCCCTTGTTGCATTGTGAGGTGTTAACATCCAGTTGACATCATTGAGTTCAATAGAGTTGATCCATTGTGGAGTTATTGTAAACATCAGGGCTTCAAGGCCTCGCTTGTAATCCATTTGAATAAGATTGTATAATCATGCTATTGAAGGCATTATCTTTTGTAATAAGACATTTGCAATAAGTTGAATCAAGTAATAAGACAAGTACCCAGCTTCAAGATTGATTCATTCAAGTTGTTATCATGTATGTCATTAAGTTGTTGAGTAATTGATGAGTTAAGTGCAAGTAAATTTATCTAAGTAAGGAAAAGTTTTAGTGAAACTAGTTGGGTATCTTACACTAGCCGCCGCCAAGGGAGATCCACAAGCAGATTGGATTGCAGATTTTCAGCTTCGTTTGGAGGTTTGTTTTGAGGAATATTGTTAGGGTTTGTACCCTAGGAGAGCGCCATCCATGAGGAGCAGAAAATTCAGACTTCGAGGAACATTGCAAGCCCAAATCCTAGTCGCCACCATCACTTAGCATGCCATTTCCAGCTACAAGGAGCGCCGCCTAGTTTGGAGGGAGATTTGTGGGTCTTTTTGAGTCTCAAGGTGTATGAATAAGTGCCAAAGCTGATTGCCCATCTAGGGTTTGAAACCAAGACCTCATTCTTCATCATTTGTGGTATGTATGACCCCTTATTTGTCAATATGAAAGTCTGATTTGTAACAGCAGAGATCTGAGTTGTATTTGGGCATGTTTGAGCCTTGAGATTTGATGTAATTTCATTTCTGAGAATTCTGATTTGTAGCAGCAGTTATTCATATTCAGAAATCATAACTTTTTGTGTTGAAATGGTCATAATGAGTGGTAGAATATATGGTTGATGTTATCTTCACAATAGTTCATGATTGGCATGTTTATTTGAGCAATTGGCATAGCTACTTTTGCTGTCCAAAACCATTTACAATTCAGAAACAGAAAAATCAGATTTCAGACCTACGGTTTTGAAAAGATAAAAATCAGAAATTTAGGGCAGATCTGATTAGGAATCTTACAAGGCATAGCTTTTTGCTAGAGTGTCCAATTGAAATTAAACTTTTTTTTGCTAGAATGTAGACTCACAGCCACTTCTAATTAGTACTTAGCCATATCTTTTGTAGCATTAGGGAGATACAACTGTCACATGTTCTATTTCCTCCTAAAAAATGCATCAATTTCTAGTATCCTCTCCTGCATCAAGGAAACTTCACAGCCAAGTATTTTATTGAGTTGCCTTTTTGAATTTGAAAGTAGATACATTAAGCTTTCAAATGAGCAGTTTTTCATTATTTTTTACTAAGTATAAATAGAGAATGAAGCTCTCCGTGTTGAATTTTTTTTTTCATCCTCAATAGCCTATCTTACAAAATAAAAAGTGGGACAGATCTTCAAATGCCAAGGATCCAAAGGAGTCAATTTCAGTATGTGACTACGGTAGAGGTTATGTGACTAGGGTAGAGGTAGAGGAAGCTCTCATGAAACTTGAAGAAGAGTTGTTACAAACCTTGGAAAAATGTTGATAGACCTAAAAGAGGTGTTGGCAAGAGACACTATATGGATTCATGAATGTTGTCATTGATGGCAACAAATTTCATCCCACACATCCGCAAACAAGAACAGAGCAGTCAGTAAGGTCCGACAGACAGGTCCGGATCTCTTAGCAGAAGTATCTCAGTGAAGTGCGGATTTGGGGAAGTCAAGAGGAGTATCTTGACTGATAGATTCCAAGGTTTGAGCCTCCGGTGTGGAAAGGATGAAGAGATATGAATGCTTGAGTGTCGGGTTCCCAAGTGACAGTGTGAACAGAGGAAGAACTGACTGACAGAACATCAGACATTATTCCGGATGTGTTACTGATGTTGGTAAAGGTTATGAAGGCATGAATTATGTTTGGCCGACATGATTAATGATTTCCACAAGTATATCCTTGATCCGCATTACTTGGTGTGCAAGGATTCAGCCGACAGATCAGAGTTTGTGAAAAGATTGACTATTTCGGGTGCCGACTAGAAAGGTGATGAAATCACTTGTGCGGATATATATACAAGATAGATTTAGTTATGAGATGTGGTGTTGTTATAAGTGATGTGCAAAGAAAAGTAGTAGAGCCGAATAAAAGCAGAAAGGAAGATCCAGTATGTGAAAGAAGAGCAGCATAAAAGAAGAAGAAAGATGAAGTGCAGCAGATCAGTATACAAAGCCTAACCGGAACTGAACTCCAGCATATGTTGATGCTCCTTATCAGTTCAAGTATTGTATTACACTCTTTATAAATTGTAGACAGTGTGTCTCTTGTAGGCAGTGTGCCTCTTGTGAGCAGTGTGCTCGGGCAGTGAGCCCTAATTGGCAAGTGCCATTTTGTAATCCTATTTTTCTAACAGAGAATACAATCTTGGGTTAATCACCCCGTGATTTTTCCCTTAACAGGGTTTCCACGTCAAAAATATTGTGTCATGTGTATTTCCTTTTCATGATTAAGTTTGCTTGTTTGAATTGATGTTGCACTAATTATTAACAAAGTTCAGAAAGCTGAAATAATTAAGATAACTGATTCACCCCCCCCCCTCAGTTATCAACAATTGGTATTAGAGCCAAGTTCCTCCTAAATAGAGTCTAACAGCTTGAGGAAGATCTGGGAATCCAAATGGATGCATATGGTTTAAAGGAGCAACTCAAGACTGCCCTTGATGATCTTGAGCAGTCAAACTCTGAAGTCAATGAATTAAAGGAAAGACTAAAACAGGTTGATGATTTCATGAGAGAATTAAAAGACAAATTAAGTCTCTCTATGAAAAAGAGAAAGGAGTTACTTCAACAATTGGTAAGTCAAGGTGAAGCAAATGATACAAATGAAGATCTGAAGGAGAAAACTAAGTTATGTGAAAAGCTATCAAAAGATATCATTATGGTAAGACATGAAATGGAATCAGGAGTTATAAAGTTTACCCAAGAGATTGAAGAGAAAAGAAAAACTGACGATAATCTAAGACAATCTCTCAAGGAGAAATCAGAAGATTGCCACAAGATGGATAGAATTATCAGACATCTTGAATCTGACCTTGAAGATGCTAAAGATAATGAAGAAAAACTTGAGGATCAAATTGTCTCTCTCAAAAGGGATCTTCAAACATCAAATGAATATAAAGAGAAATTCAAGATAAATTTTGCCCAACTTGAAGTTCTTCTTCAAAGCCAAAAGAGGGTAGATGACAAGTGTGGTTTGGGATATGAGAAAGGAGAAAGCTTCGGATCTGGTCAGATGAATCTTAGATCAGAAAATCCAAGGAACAGGCCTAGAAGTCCTCCGGTAAGGCAGCCTAATGCTCAAAGATATCCATCCTTCAATGGACACTGCCACAACTGCAATAACTTTGGTCATAAAGCTAATCAGTGCAGAAAGAGAATGAATCAAACTAATACATCCTTCTCCGGACAGTGCTTCAACTGCAAAAAGTATGGTCACAAATCTCATGAATGTAGAAATATGCAAATGAATAATTCATTCAATGGTAGATGCTTTGCATGCAATAGAATGGGTCATATGGCTAATCAATGCAGATCAAGAGGATATCAATTAAATATGCAAAGAAATGTTATTTGCCAAATCTGCAATAGATCCGGTCATATAGCAAAATTCTGTAGAAGCAAGAATCAAGATAAAAGAGGTCCGGTATATTATAATCAGAATCAAGATAAGAGAAAACAAAAAGTAAATGCGGATGAAGTTCAAAATGAGATGAACAAGATTTGGGTGAAGAAAAGTACAGAGAATGTAGGGGATGGATCCGCACCAGACTTTGGTGCTGATATTCCTTCCGGAAATTAAAAAGTGAGCTCTGGCTCAGGGGGAGACACAAAGAAAACCTTGTTCCCCTAGCCAGTCAATTGGTGCCGGAATTGGCACAAGGAGAGCTGCGGATTAAAAGGGGTCATACAAGAAACATCTAAAAGGGGTATGATAAAGATTTGAGAGATCCGCAAGAAGATTTGAAGAATCTAATCCTACCAGAATTGATCCGGTAAAACAGTCTTCCGGTAAAAACAAATTCCTTACAAGTTTGGTCTGATATGATTCAAACTATGGTGTCTTGATCTGCAAATAGATCAAATGACTAATGAAAGGAAGATAGATTATCACTACTCTCCTATAATAACTTCGAAATCTATCTCAGTGATCCGGAAAGGTTTTGTCTCTGAATAAGACAAACAAGGCGAACCGGAACGAATTAGGTTGCGCATTTATTGTAGAATGAAAATTAGGGCTTCTCACAAATAAAAGAGTTCATTCGCTCATCATTTGTACATTCACATTCGAAGAAAAGAGAAAAGGAGCTCTGCAACTACTTCTCCCAAAGATCAAGACGATTCTTCATACAGCTCAATCCGGATTTCATCGTGTGTGCCCTAAACAGCATAAAAGGTATTCTTCGTTCTTAATATCTCTCAGTAAGATTCCTTGATGATGGCTACTCCGAATATAATAAAGATTTCTGATAGACCTCGCCCATATTTAAGAAGCATCCATACAAATCCTTGGAGGTAGATCCCCTAGGAGCCTTCTCTAGTGTTCCGCATGGTGTTTTGCACACCGAAGATATTAGGGTTTACATACACGCAAATGTTGAAGAGTTTGGGGAATTCAAACTAAGAGATATCTATCACAAACAACTGTTAGATGATTCATTTGAGCTCAAACCCCAATACAAGGGCCTCCGGAATAAGCACTTTGCACAATACATACATTTCCCCTGTTTTACTGAGGATGAATGGGCCAGGTATATTTTGAGCAGAATACATGACAACTTCATGTGGTTAAATGGACCATTCAAAATCACAAAAGATGCCATTAGGGCAGTTACCGAATTACACTCATCCGGTCGGATTCCTGTTCTTAAATCTGTGAAGAATCAAACTGTGAGTGAGGCTACTGGATCCAAGTTTGACAAAAGAGCAATGACAGTAGATGACATCTCTGATCCGGATGTCAAGTTTGCCTCCATGATCATTGGATATAAAATATATCATTCTAGCAGGGAAAATTCAGTACCTGGAACGACCATCTACACCGCTTATGAAATGCTAAGAAAGGATGCAGACTACGATCTTTGTCAGCTTCTCTTGAACCAACTCTTGGAGAATCTGCAGAAAATAAAGAAAGATAAAAAGAATTCATTCAAATATGGTGGATTAATATTGTGCTTATTCTTCTACTTTATGAATGAGCTTCCCGGATCTAGTGGCTGGGTGTGGGAGAATGATAGACCAGTAACTATCCAAATCAGAGATTATTTGCATGGACTTGGTGATGTCAAAGCACAAAATACAGCCCTGTGGGGATACTTCAAGAATTTCCAGAACATGTTGCAAGCAAGAGAAAGGATTCCCCAGTCTATTGTTGAGAAGTACAAAGACAGTATGTTTTATGGTGGAGACTGATCAGTGCCTAATGGAGGCAGTAGAACCAAGAACTGTATGGATCATGCCCATGGGGTATGAAGTTGATGAACAAATTGTGGAGTTGCATGTTCAACACATGCTAAGTCAGCTAAAGGATCCAAAGGCAAAAAAGTTTGGAACCTTTGAGGAGCTGAGTGTAAAGATTCATGTGGAACTCAAAGATCCAGAGATCAAGAGGAAGGTGAGAAAAGAAGTAGAAAATGTTGCCAAAGGCCTTGGGATCTCAAAGGAGGCACTTGATGCCCACATGAAAAAGATGGAAAGGGTTGAGGAAGAGAAGAAGGCAGAAAAGAAAAATGAGGAAAGTGCTCCGGCAAAACCTTCCACCCGGACCAGATCATCAAAGAGATCTGCACCTACCACTGCCAAAGGCTCAAGGACATCAAAACCGGAAGCACAATCATCTGGCAAAGGAGAGAAAAGAACAAAGACAAAAGCTACAAGAGCTTATGCCAGTCAAAGGGATGAAGAGGAGATTGAATCTGATGAAGAAATCAAGAAAATGAAGAAAAAGAAGAAAACATCCGATCAACCCTCTACCGGACAGAAGGAAGAAGAAAAGACAGGAATATGTTGAAAAACCCACTCTTCACATTGATGACATAATCAAATCAGTCACAGTGGACGGAAATCTTCAGCCAATGGTTGAGTTCTATGATGATTATGGTGAAGCAGATCAGAAAATATTGCAAGATGCCATAGTCAGGTACTTAAATATCTACAACAAAGCATTTATTGAAATTATATCTCTGATTCCTAAAAGCTTGGAGAAGGAACTAGAAACAAGAAAGAACAATGCCCAAGCTAAAGACCTAGAAATCCGGGAACAGATAGCAATTCAGCGATATCCTTCAATCGACCCCAAAACAATGAATATGGTATTCAAAGATTGTAAGGATGAGTTCAGAAGCAAAGCAAGAATGAATCAACTTATGCTTGGTAAGACTGACAAGGTAGCCAAGGACACAGAAGAGATCCTCTGGAAGGCCTTCAAAAGATTCAATCTTCCTAATATAGAGGACTTGGGTACTGATCCCTCGACTACAAGTGTTGCAGAAGAATCTACTGAGAAAATAACAGAAGAGGTGGGCCTTGAACAGACTAACATTTCTCCTCCGGTTTCCCCTACAGTCTCCGGATCTAAAGGAGAAGAAAGAATACAGGAGAAAGAAGCAGAGGTGAAGGAAAAAGAAGATGACAGTACCAAGGCTGCAGAAGGAGAGAAGACTTCAACAGAAAAGACCACAACTGCTAGTGGCAAGAATGCAGAAGAGAAGAAACATCTGTCTCCGGCAAGAGACACTGCAAAAACTGTCCAAGAATTCTTGAACAAAGAAACAATGGAGATTGATGAACTGGAGCTTCTACAAGGACCATTTAATTTTGATTCTCTTTCTCCGGTACAGACAATGAAGATTGCTTCATTTGCTAATGCAAAGGTTAAAGAGAAACTCCTGAAGTCTTACATGGAAGACTGTGAGTTGATAGAAGCTGCTTCCGGAATGCTTGAAAAGATTATGCCATCGTTTCAGAAGGATCCCACAGCCTCCACTTCCGGTAATCTCAAAACTCTAGTCAACAGTGTTAGCACACATTTTGATTCTCTAGAGAATTCAGCTGAAGAAAAGGTCCGGAAGGAGTTTTTGGATAAGAGATTCTCCGAAGTACAGGGTCTGATAACAAATGATAGGAAAGTTATGGATATTGGGATAAAGAGCTTGGAAAATGCTCTTAAAGATGGCGGAAATATGTACAAATTTTGCTTATCTTGGTCCACAGTGACCAAAGATATTGAGAGAAAAATAAAAGAACAAGAGGATAAACTATTAAGTCTGTCTCAAAGTTTTGATCCTCTCTCATCCTCCATAGTAAATCAAGAGTGTCAAACTATTGCAATCACAAATGCAATAAAGAATTTTGAGAAGGAAAGGAAGAACATAATCAGCCGGATGGGTGAACTTAGAAGGATCATCATCCCTAAGTTAGAGGCCATGCATGAGGCCATAAGTGAAGCTCAAATCATAGCCCAGACCAATGATCCAACAGATCTAAAAAGGGCAGATGCTTTTGTGTTCCTGTTGAGTGGTCATATTTCAATTTTGGACAGAATGAAGCAAAGTTGGGCTACAGAACTTATTCAATTGAAGACAACTTTTGCATACTTCAGTATATGTAAGTATGCCATATGTATATACTTATGCGGCTAAGTATAGTTGAATTTTTGAAAGTTTTGATATGCGGACCCTACCCTTTGCCATTGATGTCAAAGGGGGAGTGAAGAGCAGTGAAAAATGAGGAATCCAACTAAGGGGGAGATCCGGAAAATGTATATAAAAACAGAGCATCAGCCAAGGGAGAGCATAGTGTAAACACTTAAGTCATTTTTCACTAAGTGTTTCCATCAATGCCAAAGGGGGAGATTGTTGGCAAGAGACACTATATGGATTCATGAATGTTGTCATTGATGGCAACAAAGTTCATCCCACACATCCACAGGACATGGTATGTCTATACCGGAAGTCAGAGTGAAGAATGTTGTGGTCCGGTAAACAAGAATAGAGCAGTCAGTAAGGTCCGACAGATAGGTCCGGATCTCTCAGCAGAAGTATCTTAGTGAAATGCGGATTTGGGGAAGTCAAGAGGAGTATCTTGACTGATAGATTCCAAGGTTTGAGCCTCCGGTGTGGAAAGGATAAAGAGATATGAATGCTTGAGTGTCGGGTTCCCAAGTGACAGTGTGAATAGAGGAAGAACTGACTGGCAGAACATCAGACATTATTCCGGATGTGTTACTGATGTTGGTAAAGGTTATGAAGGCATGAATTATGTTTGGCCGACATGATTAATGATTTCCACAAGTATATCCTTGATCCGCATTACTTGGTGTGCAAGGATTCAACCGACAGATCAGAGTTTGTGAAAAGATTGACTATTTCGGGTGCCGACTAGAAAGGTGATAAAATCACTGGTGCGGATATATATACAAGATAGATTTAGTTATGAGATGTGGTGTTGTTGTAAGTGATGTGCGAAGAAAAGTAGTAGAGCCGAATAAAAGCAGAAAGGAAGATCCAGAATGTGAAAGAAGAGCAGCATAAAAGAAGAAGAAAGATGAAGTGCAGCAGATCAGTATACAGAGCCTAACAGGAACTGAACTCCAGCATATGTTGATGCTCCTTATCAGTTCAAGTATTGTATTACACTCTTTATAAATTGTAGACAGTGTGTCTCTTGTAGGCAGTGTGCCTCTTGTGAGCAGTGTGCTCGGGCAGTGAGCCCTAATTGGCAAGTGCCATTTTGTAATCCTATTCTTCTAACAGAGAATACAATCTTGGGTTAATCACCCCGTGGTTTTTCCCTTAACAGGGTTTCCACGTCAAAAATATTGTGTCATGTGTATTTCATTTTCATGATTAAGTTTGCTTGTTTGAATTGATGTTGCACTAATTATTAACAAAGTTCAGAAAGCTAAAATAATTAAGATAACTGATTCACCCCCCCCCCTCTCAGTTATCAACAAGAGGTTTCTCCACTGGATCAGCCTGAAGAGAAGGAATAGCTACCAGTTTTATAGGATGAATATGCCCAGGAAGGTGAATCATGAATGTTATATGATAAAAAATTCATTTGAAGCCTATGAAGCATACTAGCAAAAATATGGAAAAGCATGTGCTTTATCGCAAGGACTCAACACTTGGACTGGTCGGTGATCTATGTTGAGAATAAGGAATACTGGGAGGGGAGGGGGGGGGAATTAGTATTCCACAAAACCACTTCTTTACAGATTTACTTATCCAATTTTCAATGTTAATAACATGAAAGCAAAATAGACATAGAACCAGCAACCACAAAGACATAACACATGAACACTAGGATTTTTACGTGGAAAACCCAACAGGGAAAAACCACGGTGAGTATTAGCTCACAATATATTAATATAGCACAATACTGGATTACAAAAGGCTCACTGCCTAGAGAAATGCTCACTGCCAAAACAAGCTCATTGGAGAAAGAAAGAGGAAAGAAGAATGGCTCACTGCCCAAAATGAACTACTCAGATTGCATCTACACATGCATGGTTGCAGCTCCAATGAAGCACAGAAATAATGTCTCAAAACTCTTCATCTCTTACTGCTCTGCTTTTACATGAAATGAGATCTCTCTTCTTCTACTCTTTGTTGCATCCACATAATCACCTTCCTCTGTATGTCGGATATATGTTTCTATCACATTCGCACTACTCACTCCCCAAACACTGAAATTGATCCCATATATATATCCGCAACACTTAAGATCTTCATATTAGGTCGGCATACTCAGATGAAGCGTATAGTTAATAAACTTATAGCTAATCGGCCAAATCCATCCACAAAAACTCCCAGCGGACTCAAACAATACTTGAATTGCATTCACATATGTTGGCCTCAACTATAGAACCACTTAGGATAAAATTCTAATCCATAGAACTTACCACATAGATCAGACTATCATGTCGGCCTCAAACTCAGACTGCTACTAGTTTAGTTCATCTGTCAGACTACATCTTTTACTGCAGACCACAGGGCTTGCTCAAAATCATATCAAAGACTCCTCAGACATCACCAATCATACCTTCAGAACCGCAGACCAAAATATTCTTTAGCGGCAAAATGCGGACCATCAGATCTCAGACTCTCACAGTCAAACTCTATCAAACACTGTAGCGATACTCAGCAGCTTGCAACTATATTTCCGATGGACTTCAGATCTTACAACTCTGGATTTAGACATTTCATACAACTGTTTACAACACCTCAAAACTGCATAACAAAATATGCACTTGCGGAGGAATGCAGACCCTTTTACTTTGCACTGTACACTGTCCCTGTCTTACTTCTGTTTATCTAGACTTAAGACATTTTCTTCAAATGACTTCCGGAGGAAGTCATGACTTGAACACTGGAATATATCATCATCAAGTGGCTATGAGTCATCATACCTGAACTGCATTTGCCGGTCTTTATCTATGGAGGCATACTGATCCACTTTCTGTCCCTTACTCTAAATATTGTCCATACTTAGCCAATATGACTAAGTCTTCTTTACCGGACCACAAACTCTATTCCATCCTTGTTCCTTTTCTTGTTGCCATCAATGACAACACTCAATTATTTAGCATAGCAGTGTCTCTTGCCAACAATCTGATCTAAATCGGATTGCCAATTTTTTTGCAGACAGCCACAAATCCCAAGGTACAAAAAATGGGGAAAAACTCTCAATTAAATTGCAATTTAATCCCAAAAAAATTGTGTGCCCTCATCTGCCTTATAAAACTATCAATTTTCATTTTGTGCCTCATTTCTATAGTGTAGATTTCAATTTTGCGAGAGCAGATTTAGAGTTTGACAAAGTAGCATCACTCAAGACTGGAATTGGCTCACATTGGGTCGAATCCGATCAATTAGGGCACACCTATTTTTCAGTAAACCGGTGAATATCCTTCATTTTCATTCACATAAGGCCCTAAAGACTTTTTTTCCCCTTTTTTTTTCTTTTTAATTAATCTTAATCCCTAATAGTGAGGGCTTTTAATGTTAAACCCTAGGGCCTAACCATTAGGGTTTGGCCTAAGGTTTCACTTTAAAGTTTTTATTATTTAAAATTTAAACCTTAATGTTAAACTTAAATGGAAACCCTACAGTTAAACTCTATATCCTAACTCTAAAATATTTTTAGTTTAGGGATAAGGTTAAGGTTTTATATTTTAAATTTCTACTAACCCTAATGGCTAACCCTAAACTATTTTTTTTTGGTTTAGCATTAGGGTTTCATTTTCATTTTTAAATGTTCCTTGAGGATGTGTCCAGTTTTTTTTACCTATTTCAAGAATAGGGATGTCCCGTGGATGTAACCTCCCTTGTCATCCCTGCGAACGCCACCTATAGGGGTGGCCCTTCCACAATCTCCTATTTTGGCTGGGTCTTGGACAATACAAATTGTAGTGTTACAGGTTAAACCAACATAACTATATATATGTGTGTGTGTGTGTGTGTATATATATATATATATATATATATATATCTGTGTGCACATGCGTGTGTGCGTGCGTGCGCATGTGTGTTGACATTGTATTAAAGAGGTTCTACCTCATAAACAGTTGTTCATGTTGGTGTGAATAGGGATATTACCTAACCGGTTTCCCCTTTATAGTGTGAACTAGGAACATTATCTAACTAGTCATTAGTTAGCACCTATTCACACATATTCACATATTAAGGTGACTCAGGTAGCTTCTAGATGTTTCTAGGTTGTCATGTGAACTTATCCTACACACGTGATCTTATCAACTAGTTGGCATCTTATCCTCTAGTTGTCTCATGTCATAGGATTAAGACACTTGTCATAAAACTACTTCATCCTATCTCTAAACCTTGCCTTTATAAGCAAGGCTTCTCTTGCATTATGCATCCTGTATATTTTATTTTATTGTTGGCAGAATAACATTATTTGTTGTTTGTCTCTCTTGTGTAGAAGGTTATTTGGTGTTGTAGATTTAATCTTGGGTGGTTGATTGCTTCAACATGGTATCAAAGCCTTGATCGTGCAAGCCCCTTCTTGATTTGGAGAGATCCTACCATCAACTTTCAGCTGGAGCATCCTGGTCTAGATCTGACCCCACAGTTGAGCTCAGAAGGGCCAAATCTGTTGGGATCGACTGTAAACACGATATACTTTGCTTACAGTCAGATATGGTGTTTTTTCAAGCCCTCCTACCCCATTGTATGACCGCCCATACGCTTGCTTCAGCAGTACCGTCGATCAAAAAAAGCATTTTTTTTTCTTCTGAGGATTGTTTTTTTTTTTTAAATTGATTAAAAAAAGGAGATTTACTATTTTTTCTGTTATTAAAAAATTATTTTAAAAATATTATTTGGGGGCATGGGGGTTTATACCCGGTCCCCCTCCTTGCAAGGCGCAGGGTACTCGTAGGGTACCTGCCCCCTGCCACGGCTCTGCCATGACATGGCGGCAGGCCCTCGAGCCTTGCCCACGTCCTGGGGGGTACCACCTGTTGATGATTGTTTTTAGACAAGTCAACAATAGAGTAAAATACTAGAGTATCCCACTCTCTTGAATAAAGCTCTTCAAAGGCTGAACTATGTGATCCAGTGAAGTAACTCCAAGGTTCCTTATTTATGATTCATGATGGGTTAACTCAGTGATTACATGTGATCTTGCTAATAATCACAAAGGGACTTACATTAGACTTCTTCATACTTGTTTAGCTTATTCCTCTTTCAGTGTGGATGGCATATGTACAAGGTCTCAATGATAAAGAAAATGAAAAAGGTAAGGGTTTAGAAAACTAATCTAAGGTCAATGAAGCAATGATGACGCATGAATAAACAAACTCCTGAATTAACCTAACTCCACTTCGCCAAGGATGCCTACAACTACATGAAGTTGGTGCAATCTCCTAAGGTTACGCGAATGGTTTTCAAATCATGAAGACTTATACAAGCACCCATTAAACGGCGCAGCTCAAACAAGCATCCACAATTGAACTTAAGCAAATGAAGCTCAGACTAGCTTTACACAACACTTCACCAGCAATGAATGTTAAAAGCATGAGCTACGAGTTAATCAAATATTCAACACAAACATGCATTACAACAAAGAACTTCTAATCTACTTTGAAACATCTCTCAACTTCATCAAGATACAAGAAACCATGTCATTCCACAAGACAACACTTAACACCAAATGAATTCCAATGTCTTTGCATTAATCTTGAGAAATATTTACAACAATTTCAAGTCCTCTCAGAGAATTTTGAGTCTCTCCTATTCTACTCCTACAAAAACTCTCTCTTACAAATGAGGCAACAAGGCCTTTATATAGTGTCCAGATTACAATGAATGGCTAAGATCAATTCATGTAGCCAAGGGTCCAGATCATGCCACCTTAGTAGGTAGTTACAACAACTGCTATTTTTAGTACAAAAGAGAGGCAATGAAGGCACGTTTTCCAATGTGATAAGGTAAGATAAAATCATTTAAAACATCTTCCACATAGGCGTCCCTTTGGCTTCTTTTATTAAATGATACACTGAATGTAGTTAAAATGATGTGGCGACTTGTGATTGGATGATGAGGTGTACTCGCCACCTAGGTGCCACTTCAGCATGCTCCCAAATTATATCCTCTTGTATGATGTCTTCAATATGATTGCTCTTGATGATGAACACTTGAGATGTATCTTGTTGATCTTGCCTTGTTGACTAGATAAGTATGATACATGTTGCTTCATTTGATCAACTTATGATACTTTTCTCCTCTTGCAGGGTACTTCCTGATCTTCTTTGATGTTTCTTCATATAGAGTAGTAGGAGATAATGATGTTCCTTCATGATATAGAATAGGTAATGAAGCTTCATTGATGACATGGAGTAGAAGACTCTTCTCAAAGACTTTTAAGAATGAATGCCTTGAAGTATGCTTCATGGAGTAAGAGACTCTTTTAATACTTGAAGATTTGAAGGAACTTGAAGTTGATGGTATTAATGTCTTCGATGTAGAAGTTGATGAAGTGTACTTGAACTTGATGTGATCTAACATGATGTCATTGATGTTTCCTCCACAATTTGAAGGTGACTCAGGTGCTTGTCCTTCAGATGATTCCTTGGCTTCACCAACACTCCTCTCAATGATGCAACTTGATGATGATCTTGAAGTGATCTCCAAAGGTGGCTAGCATGATGACTCTTCCTTAAAGGTGACTCCAAGCTTCTTGCTCAAAGGTGACTCCTTGAACAACTCCTTAGATTTGTTGATGCTCCTACAAGACAAGACAATATATCAATCACTTCATAACACAAAGAAATAACTTTAAACATATGAATAATCCCACTTCGAACTTAGGCGCATATACAGGTGAAAAGAGGAGGAAAGAGCGCCTAACACAAGTTAGTCCCGCATTCATGACTTTAAATGATTTCAAACAATTGTAATGGCTTAAAATGACTTCTCTCCTCAAGGCGCTTACTTCTAGACATAGATTTGAGGGGTTGTTTCTAGGGCGCCAATGAAGGTTGGCATAGAGGTGAAAGGGCGCCTAACTCTTTTGACCTTACATTTGTCATTTCAAACTCAAATTGATGATTATGACTCTCCACTTTAACAAGGTGAAGTCCTTTATACTTGATTCTCGCCTTCACAAGGCTAGGCGCCAATTTGGAGTTGCACAAATAGGAGAATGCGCCTAAGTTTAATTGGAATCTTCTTGCTATTTTATGCTTCCAAATGATTGAATATCCTATTATAACCCTCCTTACCTAGGCGCTAATTGAAATGTCCACAAACACTATGGCACTGGAAATGATTTGTGAAGGTAAGAAAGGGCGCCTAAACTCAAGCTTGCTTCCTGACACTTCAAATAACCTCACTCTCACCTCTAGGCGCCAAAGATGTTGATATAAACTAGGAAATGCGCCTAAACTTGAATTGAGGTCTTAGACTTGTATTTGATGATCTCAAGCAATTAAACATGCCTTAGAATGTTCTCCTTTCTCAAAGCGCCTATTCAAAGATGTCTTTGCATGTGTCTTCTCCCATGTTTGAGCTCTCAAGAAGCCTCCCCACTTTAAGGTGCTAAAGTTCATAGTTTCAAACTTGTTTGATTGTTAGTCGTTGATTGTTGTTGTTTTGATGTTAAAAGAGTGCCTAACTTTATAATTCACTATACTTCAACTCTCCAAGGCACCAAAAGGGTCTTTGAATGATGCTTTCTTCCTCCTAGGTCTACGCGCTCTAGGTGCAAGTTTGATAATGACCTTGTAGAACCTCCAAGTTGAATCTCTCCATTTACCTTTTCAAATTTTCAATGCTTCTTTATATCTAGGCGCCAAAGATGTTGATGAAACTACATAAAGGGCACCCAAACTACTAAGGCCTTAATTTTACATTTCATTACTTTAAATTCCTTCACAAAGCCATATTTGATGACTCTCCACATCATGCACCCCTAGGCACTCAAAAGTTCGTTTCTCCAATCCTTCGGATCTAGGGCGCTCAAGAGGATGATAATAAGAAGAAAATGCGCCTATACTTATCCACTTCAACTCAAGGCGCAAGTTAATGATCATTTGAGTGTGAAATCAGCGCCTAACTCATAATGTGGGTTTTGTGGTCTTAAATCAATCCTAGAGTCTTAAGGAAGGAGATGTCTCTTTAGGCGCCATCTATAATTGACTTGGACCTCATCTCTCATCAAGGCACCCATAAATGGTGGCTACACATACAGAATGCGCCTAAACTTAAGGGATGAATTGGCGCCCAAACTCAAGTTGTCTTATTTTGTGAAATTTTCAATTCCTGAGGTCTTTTGACAAATTTTCAATCAAGGTGCCCAATTTAAGGCTGGTTGGAAATGTATTTTCTCCTAGACGCACATATGAATCTCAATCTTAGGTGCAAAAATGATGTTTGCAGAGATGAGAAAACGCGCCCAACTTCCTGGAGTAAATTCGCGCCTAGAAGTGGAAGTCTCAGAGCGTAAGGTATATTGAAAAATATATTTAAGTATAAGTTGAGATAGGTCCCAGATCCACCGGATTTAACATGTAGATTATAGAATTTGGAGGATCCACCAGATTTCAGACTTAGTCAATTTTTCAGTGTTTCAGGATTTCAGGCTACCAGACTTAGTCATTTTCAGGATCTCAAACATCAAAATCAGGTCATCAAGGGGTTCTAAGACTCAAACACCACTAACTTCATCATGCAATAAACTAAGACATCATCAAAACTTCATGCAAAGCATCAGAGCTCAAAAAAAAGGGGTGTCCCCATTTGCAATGGGGCGATGTGTGATTAGGTCACAACACCACCTCCTGTCATGACCTAGGCCATGGACAGGGGTGTCGGCCCCCTTAGGCCTCGCCTCTTTGTAGGGGTGGCGAGGGGGTTTCAAACCCCCTCCGGCACTAATTTTTTTTTAAATAGATTTTTTAACCCTCTTTTTTTAGTTTTTTTCTAAGTTGCCAAATCGCTCTACCTGAGCGACCGATTCCAGGTACGAAACGTACCCGAGTCGGAATCAATACGAATCGCCTATGGAATCCAACAGGGTTCGTTATTTCACGCACAAGTTCGATTCCAAAAAAAAATTTCGAACCCAGGCGATTTTGGTGTCGACGTGGCGTTTCCAAGGCGATTCCAAAGCGATTGTTGACTTATTGACCATCAAAAAACCCTAAAACGTGTTTTTTTTGGTCTTTTTTCAATGCACTGTATTTGTTTTTAATGCTATTTTCCCCCCTTCGAAGCCAAACGCGGGAGACGAAGGGTTTTTTCAGACGCCAAAACACGCCGATTTTGTAAACGCCAATATTTGTTTGCAGACGCCGATATTTCCAGACACATCCGAACGCATTATTTGCAGACGCCAATATATGCAGATGCCGATTATTTGTTCTGGCATAATCTAGAGACGCCGATTTTTGCAGACGAGATAATATTTCCAGACGCGTTTATAGATATTATCATATTTCCATACGCATTTCCAGGAGGATTTCCAAACGCCAGACCCATTTCTGAACGCCAACACAGGTAAGCAGAGAAATAAATTTCAATTTTCGAATGTTAAAACTTTATTAAGGTTTTTAATATTTATTAACGTTTGTTTAGGGTTGTTTAGTATTACAAATGGCTTGTTTAGTATTACAAATTTATAATACTAAATTAAAAATTATTGTTCATCTATTATAAATTATAAATTTATAATCTTAAATATTATTTAATAATTTATTAACTTATTATTATTATTAATATAATATATTTAATAAGTTTTTAACATTAAAAATTAAAAATATGAAATATCAATTTAAATATTAAAATATTTCATATATAAATTTATAATCATAATAAATTAATAATTAATAAATATTAAAACACATAGAATTGCATACGAGTTTTAAAATTTAAGTTTTACTTTTAACTTTTATCTATGACAATTGGAATTTTATAATTTAATAAATTTGTGAATATTTTAATTTTATTGGAATATTTTAAATAGTACATATTGAAGAATGTCAATTTTAATTTTAATTTCAATATTTTAATTTAATTTTAGCTCAAATTTTAAATATAATATTTGTTTTTCAATCATGTTAAAATTTTAAATTGTTAAT
The DNA here is from genome assembly GCA_027924645.1 of Cunninghamia lanceolata. NCBI lineage: Eukaryota > Viridiplantae > Streptophyta > Pinopsida > Cupressales > Cupressaceae > Cunninghamia > Cunninghamia lanceolata. The sequence goes on along the minus strand of BSBN01001317.1, from coordinate 1,036,900 downwards.
GCAGGATGGCAGCCAGCAACTCTAATTCACCTGTCTTCAATATTGACCCAAATTCACCTTTGTGGAGGCATGTAGAGATGTTACAACAGGTACCAGGTGGCGGAACATATGTTTGGAAATGCAATGGGTGTGAAAAGCAGTATACAAGTTCATACAATCGGGTCAAAGGCCATTTGTGTGTCATTCCTGGATTGGGAATCAGAGCTTGTCCAGGAAAGAATAACACACCTATCCCAGCTCATCAAATCGCAGCATATATCAAAGAGCAAGAGGACGCAGATGCAAGAGTTCTGAATAGAGGAGGGCATCCTTTGAGGAGAGGAGGGGGCTCAAGAAGGCCACTTGCTTCTTCATCTGATATTCGTGGTGCTGCCCCTGAAGTTGTATTTGAGAGCCACCCATTTTTGGGTAGAAATGTCAATGAACTTGAGCCTGAAAATGTGAAGAGAGCAAGGGGACCATTAGAGAGGGCATTTCAAAATGATGCAAGAGAGATTGTTGATCAAGCCATTGCAAGATGTCTCTATGCAAATGGTTTGGCCTTCAATGTAGTTCGATCTCTGTATTGGCAAGACATGGTAAGAAAAATAAGTGAAGCTCCAAAAGGGTACACAGGTCCAGGGTATGGGAAGGTGCGTACCACCTTATTGTCAAAGGAGGTCAAACATATAGAATCTTCATTGTCTCCCATTAGGGGCTCATGGAAAGAAACAGAGGTGTCCATCGTTTCCTATGGATGGAAGGATGCAAAAAATAGGCTATTAATCAATGTGATTGCAGTGTGCCCTAAAGGGCCAATGTTTTTGAAAGCTGTGGATTGTGAGGGGCAAGTGAAGGATGCATCATTTATTGCTGAAATCCTTATACAGTGCATTCAGGAAGTGGGTCCTCAATATGTTGTCCAAGTTGTAACAGACAATGCAAAGAATTGCAAAGCAGCTGGTATGTTGGTTGAGCAATGGTTCTCACATATATTTTTGACACCTTGTGCTGTCCACTCACTCAACCTCATGCTACAAAAGTTGGGTAAGAAAATAGATTGGATCAAACAAGTCTATGTTGAAGCCGAAGAGATCCAAATGTTCATTACAAACCACCACGTCACAGGCCATTTTTAGATCATTCTCACGATTAGAGTTGCTGAAGGTAATTCATTATTCAAACAATGCAAAGTTTTAATTTTATCATTTGTGTTTAAAAAAATTAAGTTTGCATTCTTCTTTGTCTTTAATTTTTTTATTTTTTGTTTTCAAATAGGTTGTTGAGACTAGATTTGCATCCAACACAATCGTCTTGAGACGACTTGTGAAGGTGCGAAAAGCACTTGCTAACATGGTCATCAGTGATTCATGGTTCATATGGAGGCAATCCAACACTGAGAGGGCAGCTAATGTAAAGCAAATGATTCTAACTGATACTTGGTGGGATCAAGTGCAATATCTTCTTAGTTTCACTGAGCCCATCATGAGTATGCTCCGCTTTACTGACATGGATAAGCCATGCTTGGGAGAGGTTTATGATGGCATTGACTCAATGATTGAGCAAATGAGATCCATCATAAATGCAAAAGAGCAAGATCCTGAAGAGACTTTCTTCAAACAGGTGCAATCGGTTTGTGTTGAACAGTGGAACAAAATGACCACCCCACTCCATCTTCTTGCCTTTGCGTTGACTCCCAAATATTACAGCAATGAGATCCTTTCTATGCCAACAAGGGTGCCACCATACCATGATTCAGAAGTCAATGAGGGGTAAAATAAAGCACTTGTTAAACTCTATCCTGATCCTTAAGTAGAGGATATAGTTACAACTGAGTTTGCAGCCTCCAATGGGCTAACTGTTTCTGCTCTCCGCAACAGGTATAAGAAGGATCCTCACTCTTGGTGGTACGTCCATGCCAATAAAATGCCACACCTTCAAGTACTTGCAATCAGACTTTTATCACAAGTTTATCAATTTTTACCCACCTTTAAACTTTTATTTTTTCATTTTAAAAATTTCCATTTCAAATTTAAAGACTCTAGTCTCTAACAAGATCTCCCTTTGCTTCAATAGGTTGCTAGCTCTTCTTCATCTAAACGGAATTGGAGTACATACTCTGTCATCCACTCAGTGAAGCGCAATCGATTGGCATCAAGTAAAGCAGAGGAGCTAGTTTATGTGCATTCGAACTTGCGACTTCTAAGTTACAAAGTTGATGACTACAAGGAAGGGTAGCGAAGTTGAGGGATGTAGATCCAGAGGGAACTGACTTGGATCTTTCTTCTATTGCACACGCTGCAGCTTTTGAGGAGTCCAATCAGCATACTTTTAGTGTGAGTAGTGGGATTCCACGTGGTTCTCGTAATCTACATACATCATCACATGATGTTAATGATGATGATGATTTTGATGATGCTGATCAGTGACTAATAATTGTATCATTTTAATTTTGAACAATGATTATCTATCATGACATTCAAGTTTGAACTTTGATATCGAATTAGTATATTATATTTCGAATTTAAAAACTTGTAATTGTTTTGTTTAGCATGTGGTAATACTTAATAGGTATTGATATTCTCAGATTCTGAAGCTAATTCTATTTCTAGGCTGCAAATATATATATTTTTAATTTTTTATATGTATTTTGTACTAACGTACCCAAACCCCCTTCAAAAAAAATTGCCGTACCGGCGTACCGGAATCACGTACCCGTACCCGTGCCCGTACCCGATTCGGCAACTTAGGTTTTTTTTATTAAAAAAAAACTCAAATTCCTCTGTCAACCCAGATCCGCCACTTTCTAGTGGGATTTTTGGTAAATCCGCCAACTGTGGCATGTTTCTAGTGACTTTGCTAGATTTAGCAGCCTCCACCAAACTTAGTAGAGTTCCATATTTAATTGGAGAACTTCTACAACTGGCAGAGACTTAATATATCTGGAGATCTTCTAAACTTGGCAGCATCTCTAGATTTGGCGACAATTCCGCCAAATTTGGCAAAGTAATTTTTTTTTTCTCTTTTTGACCCCCTCTCCAATGGAGTTTTCCTTTCTGGATCTGATCCTCAAACAACAATATCTTGGCCATACAGAGGTGTTTTTCAGTACAATTTTTTTTGAAATGGGGCAAAATTTCACGCTTTTCGCAGTGGTGGTGGTATTTTTTAGATTGGACTTTTGGTTTTTGCAAAATTTCAACGTTCTTAGTGCTGTTGCTGTGTAGTTCTCATTTTGGGAACTTCGACGGGTCATATTTTGGGCGTAAGGACTCTTTTTTAGGTCCCGTTTTTTTTTAAGTGCATGATTTTCTGTGTATTTCACCATGGTGCCATCAGTTTCCTCTCCTCTTCTAACAGAATTGTATTTTCAGCATGTGGTTTTTTTGGACATTGCATGCATCCATTGAATGCACTTTTTAATTTGTAAATGCACTGAGATAAAGTGCCACATATTGTACTTGTAGTTTGGGGATCTTGCATATCATGTTGTGTCAGTTTTGTACTCACTACTTTATAAAGTGCCATGGGGGGTTGTGTTAATGCCTTGTTATTTGCCATCACAATCTTGTCCGGTGAGTGTCCCTCCACGACAACATTTTAGCCTCATGCGTGTGTGCCTTGTTTTTGCACACCCTTTATTAGTTGCAGGTACTACTTTGTGCATCTTCTAATGTTGCTTCTTCACCTTCTTGCACTACATTGTGACACAGTTTCAGTGGAGTTGTCATACCTCTCCTTTGTCAGCATTATGGGGGAGTATCATACTAGTGCTAATGCTTCCTTGGTTTCGCTTGGAGTGAGCTATGTATCGAGTGTCCTTCCACAACAACATTTTAGCCTCATGCGTGTGTGCCTTGTTTTTGCACACCCTTTATTAGTTGCAGGTACTACTTTGTGCATCTTCTAATGTTACTTCTTCACCTTCTTGCACTACATTGTGACACAGTTTCAGTGGAGTTGTCATACCTCTCCCTTGTCAGCATTATGGGGGAGTATCATACTACTTGTGCTAATGCTTCCTTGGTTTCGCTTGGAGTGAGCCATGTATCCAGTTTTTGTTCCTATATACTAGGCGGATGTAGCAGCTGGTTACCCATGCATTTCGGTGAGATGGAACCCATACCATATAGACACTCTTGCATTCCTGTTTATGGAGGGAACCTTCTACCTTATTCAGATGATCAGATTTCTTAAGACTATAGGCCCCTGTATTTTCAACTATCACATTGGTTGAGTAGTGTCGTTGGGGTCACTCGTACAGATTGATGTGCCATTTGCATCTTCCACTATCAGATTGGTTGAGTAGTGTCGTTGGGATCACTCATGAAAATTTGTCTCTTTGATCCTGATCTTCATCCTATTTTCAATGGAGGTTCTTCAGCAGTATAGCAGTTGTTCTTCGGTAGTTGTTTGCAACTTTTTTGTGCTTCAGTGGAGTTCTTCATGTTGATCTTCATGTTCCTAATCTTTCTGGGGCATCCTTTTGTGGAGGCTTCTTCATCCTTCTTTTATTTTATCTCCAAGGGGGGGATATCTATTATCTCTTTGTGATGGAAGTAGTCCTTGGGGGATCATGTCGAGTCCTCCTTCCTTCTTTCACTTTTATATGCTTCTTTGCATGTATGATGTTTTCTCTCTTTTGGAGAGGAGTTTTTTCCCATGAGGTTTTCTCCTTTTCTCCGCTTGTGAGAGATTATTTGTACATGGGTACCTAACATGGCCTTGTTGCTAGGACCCATCTTTGCATTTGTTTACTTCTCCCTATGTTGCACTGAAGGGGGGTGTTAGTCTAAACAATGATATTACCTAACCAGTTTCCCCTTTATAGTGTGAACTAGGAACATTTAACTAGTCATTAGTTAGCACCTATTCACATGTTGAATTGACTTAGGTAGCTTCTAGATGTTTCTATGTTGTCATGTGATCTTATCAACTAGTCGGCATCTTATCCTCTAGTTGTCTCATGTCATAGGATTAAGACACTTGTCATAAGACTACTTCATCTTACCTCTCAACCTTGCCTTTATAAGCAAGGGTTCTCTTGCATTATGGATCCTATATATTTTATTTTATTGTTGGCAGAATAATATTATTTGTTGTTTGTCTCTCTTGTGTAGAAGGTTATTTGGTGTTGCAGATTTGATTTTGGGTGGTTGATTGCTTCAACAGTTCATGAGTCCAAGATTAAGAAAAAAAGACTCAAGACAATAATCAATGGAAAAAATCAAGCTCAAAGATCATCAAGGTAACTTAGTTATACTGAAAGATCACAACTATACTGCCAAATTTTTTATGCCCCTTCTCAATCTGATTTGAGACTCCCTCTCTTCAGCATAATATATACAATAAGAACTAACTGGTATTCAAGTTGAACAAAAAAAAAACAATTATAACAATATTTCAGTTTTCCACAACAACTGAAAGGAGATATGCTATCTGTTGAGGGTGTAAAAGGTGAGAAATTTTTTTGCCTCTACTTACATCTAAAGCTTTTTTCGCTTCCCTCTCAATCCAAATAATGGCATGATCTGATGTAGCATTGCACGAAAGGACAATGTGTTCAAACCTCCCATCAACAGGGATAGCAGTTTTAACCTTCGGCGGGTATCTTCCACATCTATATGACATAAGATCTTAATTAGCAACTCTATCCAGTGTAGATAGCATTCACATTAATGCATGATAATAATCCAATAAAGAAAGTAAGAAATATATGATGAGAGTTCTTAATGACAAGATAAAAAGGAAACTAAACAATAAAAAACAATGTTGATTTACCTTATAAATTTTAACCATGGCTATCATACTAATATGATCTTCTGTCAAGTCCTTATGTCTGAGGCTACAATACTTATGGTTATTGACTCTTCCTGGCCAATACTTATCATACTTGCAATACTTGCCCATACACACGATATGTATACATAATATTGATAAATAATAAATATATAAAAAATTAAAAATATATGTATGTTAATAAACACACATACATACATGTGACTATGGCAAACATGGCACGAATGATTAAGTCCTAAAAAGAAAACTCTAATAGTGTCTTGACTCTTTTTACATCATTTTAAACTGCATTGGAGGTGAAGAGAGGTTGCCAGAGATTGACAAAGCAGAAAACGTCATTTTTGGACTCTAAACAGAAGGAAAAAAATAATTATTCTATATACAGGCATTTCCAGAAACTAGAAGTGCCGAAATTGAGGAAAGGGCTACCAAGTGTCTATAGCTGCTATCAATATTTTAATTCATGAATTTAAAGATCCATCCACAAAGAAAAGTGATCTGATCGTTTTCCCAAATTATAACTGCTTGTGGTAGTGTAAGCTTTGAACAGAATACATGTTATTTGTTTTCCATATTATAATTTCTTAATGGCTGCGTTGAATTTGAAAAAGAAGTCAGATTTTAAGCTGACTTTAATTCTTTACACTGCAATCACACTATGTGAGGTAAAACGATTTAATTTTTATTTTTTTCCAAAGTATCACGTTTCTTTTTTAAGTTGTGGATTACTCTGAAATACATTGGTAAAAAAAAAGCGTAAAAAAGTGCCCATTGGGAAGGATTGATCCAAGTAGCAGTTCAACAAAAAAGCCTCTTCGGCTCACACAAGACATCATTCTTTGCCCTTATCTTTCCCGTCCCCCCCCTCCAACTCTGAAGAAACAAATGCCAACTTTGAAGGTTTTTGAAAGGAAACCTGGAAAGGTAATGAATTATGTTTCATAACTTTATAGAAATTCAAGTGCAAATGAACTGAATATCAAGAACCAAGTCCATCATTCAATTTGGTCAGGTTAACAATCTTGATCCTAGAAACCTTAATTAAAGCCACCAACTGGGACACCCCATCCATGCCACATTGGCAGAGGGAAAAACAAGAAGATAACCAACAGAAAAGGTCCACCTTGCATCCACAGAACTGAATAACCATTTTGAATGTAGCAGATCCACCAAGAAGCAGAGGATACCATTGGAGCACTTTCTGAAACTGAAGAATCATAATGTGCTTGTCCCTAACTGGACATGTATCTTCATAAATCTGCCATTAAGTGTTCCAAAAGGAATAAAAGCAGTTGAATTTTTTTGTCTGTAGAGTTTTCTACCTCAAAATTGTTTCTCCAAATTAAATATTTGTGTCTTCCAGGTGGATGCATGCTTTTTATATTTCTGTTATATATTTTTTGTATTATTTTTCCTACATAGAAAGTTCAGTTCTGGAATCACTACTCTATTCTTCTTTTTATTATAAACTATCTGTTGATGGGTGTTTATTCTGCAACAAGCAAGGGAATTTGATTTAATTAAAGTAAATCAGATCCCTCTTAATTTAGGCATTTTGAAGAACACCAATTCACAAGTTGCACACTGTCTGGATAAGGCTTGTTAACTTACACATAAAACCTCCTAAAACCAAAAAATATAATCTACAGAAATCAATAGAACTGAAAAGACAAAAACAAAACAATATCTACAGATTAGTGACTTCTCTCAAGAAGAAAAAGAAAAAGAAAAAGAGTGAAAGTTAGGGAGAAATGAAAGAAATTTTCCAAAAACATCAAAGCAACTCAAAGTATCATAATTGGAAAAGTGACCACATCTCTGCAAAATTAATCAAATTTAAATGATGATAGCTGAGCTCGGGACCATTTAAATTGGTGCTGACAAGATTTAATATATTATGTTCTTGATACTCAAATTTAAATCTAGCATCTATGAACACCAAATTTAGACCAAACTTCGGACTACTTCAAAATCATAAGTACAAATGCTAAAACAGACTTGCTCAAATCACCACTCATCACACAATTCATTTCACAAAACTATTAGTTCCTTCCCAAAAGATACTTATATTATCCCAAAATGCTGAAAACCTGTTGATAAAAAAAGTCGTTTTTCAGTCTCTCTCCCCCCAAAGAAAGTTTCTTTGCATACATTTTACATCCATTTTATAGCCTTCCCAGAGCTGCACCAACTGTCAAATTCAGTTACAAAATTGATTACATACTCCGTGTATCTTGAATCTTGATTAACTGTTGGTGCCTTTTGGTTTTCTCATGGCTCTTCAATTTCCTATTTTTTATCCGGTGACTCTTAATTTCTTGGAACCATTCACTTATAAACTAGGGGATGAACTTTACTTTCCCAAGACCTTTTATTTTTATTCTGTCTGCCAGTAATCCGATTTATGCTTTATTTGGATGCAATGAGTAGACTTAACTAGGTTTGTAAAGTTCTTGCATCCAAAACCTCTCACTCACCAAAGACTTCTATCACAACAATTCCAGATGCAATGAAACAATATAACTAAGTTTGATAACAATGTCGGTTCTGGCTTTATTCATTGCTTGCCTTTGTGCCATCATTTTGTCCCATATGCCATGTGGTCTCTTCTTGCGTTGCTTGCAACTCTGAATCCTCATGCTACACATCCACATCTTGCAGCACCTGGGCTTCAACATTACCCTCATGTGGCTTTTCCAGATGCGAGAAGTGATTAAAACCAACTGAAATCTGTTATCGTGCACATAGCTTCGTTAGGTCATAACTGAGAATATTTCCACTATGAGGGCACAAGAAAGTAAAGCCTGTGATAAAATAGGTGAAACTCAAGTTAGATTTAAGTTAGGCATCCAAAGAAATGTATGTATCAAAGTACCAGAACAAAATCAGATTTGAAAACTCCCTTGCATTTGCATAGTTATCACATCCAAAAGTATCAATTTCTTATGTGATGGTCATGAGATATATAACTTGGCCATGAGCCACAGTTAGAACTCCAAAAAAATAATCTAGATGCGAAAAACTTATAAAACTGTACCTAAACCAATTTAAAATCCAGACATAGTGGAGAAAGAGCTACAATAAGGAACCAGACCCAATGAAAAATCAAATGGATTTAAAACCTGGTTTTCGTCCCTATAGGTCTATCGGAAACAAATACTCTTCTTCTTGGGGAGATAAACTGGTCCAAGGAGGAACCTAGACGCAATGAAACAGTTAAAACCAATTAAAATCCGGACATCATGGGACTGACCTCATTGTACCATTGCAGCCATTGGGATAAAAATTGAAAAAGGTCAAGAAAAGGCTAAGAGAGTCCACCTAGACATGATGAGAAAATAAAAATCAGTCTATAACAACATAAACCCAAGTTTTAAAACAAAAGATTTCTTGGCTCTACTTAGACTTATGCAAACATGAATAGATTCTGTAATGTCCCATTCTTGGAATGGTCGCCATTAGAGTTGATTTGAGCTTTTCTCCCCGCTCCGGGACTTTTGGAGGATGTCATGGGTAATGACTTGCCATATTTGTATGGATGCCATGTTGATGCTTTCATTCATGCCAAGAGAAGTGTTAGGGCGCCTTGTTTACACTTTCATTCATGGTCACATTGTATGGAGGTTGCTATTGTTACCTTGGGCGACTTATGATAAGGAATCCAATATTCTCTAACACCTAATAAAGAAATATAATATCCCTAGGCTAAGCGCTTGAAGAAGAAGATAAAATAATAATCAAATCTTTAATTTGATTATGTCTAGGCCCTCTAGTGTTTGGAGGCTGGTCGGCCCTCTTGGAGGGAAAATATCATTTAAAAAGCAAAGCATAATTGCCCTAGGTCGACCAGGTTGAGGAAGGATAAGTTGTGTATATATACAAGTTCATTTGGCATTGCAAATCATATCATTCAAGCATTCATTCATTCATACTTGGAGAGCGATCTCTAATAGGAGCTTGGGATGAAAACCTCAAGTGACTAAGGAGTTGGGCGCCAATCTAGCTTCTCTTCTTGTGGATTCCATGACAGGGATGCAAGTGAGCTTCATCATCATCAAGTGCAGAAAATTACATCAACTTTGGAGAGCATTCATCATGGGCAAATTGACCTAGGATTTACCCTAGCTTTGAGCACACCTCTTGGAGGTAAAGGCTACTTCATTGGAGGCGATTTGGAGGATACATTGGCTGCTAGGGTTTCATGTTTCAGCAGTTCTGCTACAGCAGTTAGGGCAGACCTCATTCGCTCTCCTTCTAGGGCTTACTTTGACATATTTGTTATGTAATTTGATGATAGATACCTTGCTATATGATTTGTGGCTTGTGGCTGTTTGCCCTAGTCAAATACTTGTCATTTTGGACTGCATATTTCCAGTTTATAACAGCAGATCAGATTCCTTCATTTATGAGTTGATATCATGGTTGCAATTGTGTCTTTCATGGTGAATATCACTTGCATTATTGGGCCGGTCATATGAAGAAATTATGTTGATGTTTTGATGTGATTTATGATAATTATATGCTATTGTTCAAAGTCTGATTTTGGAGCAGAAGTTAGGGTTAGGGCAGAATAATAAAGTGCAGAAATTTTAGAGCAGAATTAGGGTTTAAGCAGAAAAATCAGAATTACAGTCAAATATCCTATTTAGGGTATTACAGATTCCTTCAACCCAAGAACCAAACAAAAATGATGATGAACCAGGGTTAGTGTAATGTCCCAAACTGAACTATTTGATTACTGGACAATTTTTCAATATCAAATGCATGAACACTAGCATGTTTTGATCGCCAAGATCCCGGAATGAGCAGGGTGAGAACATACGATGACTAGAATATTAAAATTAATTATGTATGTTGGCGGCAAGCCACACAGCCAATAGTGCAATTGCAAAATTTGGATGATTGAAATGCAACCCTAGTGACTAAGCCTTGTAGACAAAGGTTACAAGACTGAATATCTACTACAAAATCTATATCTATTCTGGCCAAGAACCGAACAGAATGCTACTACAAAATGATAACTTATTGATGCTAAAATATTTAATTTTTTGAATGATAATCTGAAGAAACCCTTCACAGAAATACTACCCCGAAATCCTTCTGAAAAATGTCTATTTACTGGAAACTAATACTAAGAACAGCAAATACTCCAAACTTACGTTATTAATATTCCAAATAATATTCAGCAACAACTCACAAGTATGGTTGTCTAGAATAATGGTACGGTTACTATTCAGATGAATCACAGCACCTTTAGATTGTACACCTAGCAGCAGACAGGAATCGCAGCATATAAAATGGTATTGAATCCTCCTTTGTTTGTATGGAAACCTCACACATCATAACCCTCTGCTATAAAATCTATATGGCTAGCAGTTTGTGAAGTCCTGAGGCTACGATTTGAATAAGTCCAGCAACAGTAGATTTGTATGTCAGAGTTTGAACCCTCTAAAACTTGGTGATTTCCATTGAAAAGCGTACGAAGACAAAGCTTGCAGCTGACTTGTATATAGCATCAAATATAGCAATAATAGATCCTCCTAATTTGTATCGTGGCAGCTTTCTGTCATGTCCACTTTTTGAGCTACGGAAAAAATTTAATAATTTAGCTGAAGTTGTACAAAACGTAACTTTATGTTATATTCTTAAAAGGCAACTTATGATTTATTATTAAAAAGTTGTTCTTAAAAGAAGGTCAAAGTGTTGCTATGACTGGGGGCCAAGAGTAATGTCATATTAAAAGGTTTTCTAGACACTTTTCAAATAAAGTTTTGGAGGGAAAAGGAGAAAAAGAAAATAATATTAAATTCCCCTCAAAAAGTTATAAAAGGAGGAGTTAGGCAGAGAGAAGGGAATCCATTTTATGAAATCAAACCCCCCTCTTTCTTGAGATCAAACATATGTTCATCTTTTTGCCTAAGGACAAAAACCCTCCTATTCATATGAGTAATTCCATCCAGGGATTACCTGTGTGCTACAAAGATTGGATTTGGGGATGAAAACCCTCGTCTCCATTAGAGTGATTCCATTCATGGGTCACCGGTATGTTGAAAGTTGGCATTTGATATCTAGTTCAGTTGGTTTTTGATGTGTTCAAGATTTCCAGATTTTGGGAGTGTACTAAAGGTTTCAAAATCTTCAGATTTTCAGATTTCCTGAAGTGTAATATGGGCCATTTCTAAAGATTCCTTGGTTAAACTAAGCTCTAAGGTGAGTTCATCAACCCTTTTCTTTGTTTCCTTAGATACAGAAAAGGCCTCTTCTACTTTTTTGATGGCAATATCCCTATCATTTATCAAATTCATGTATTCTGATTTCATTGTTTCCAATACATTCTTTACTACTTGCAAATCTACAAGAGCAATTGTATGTCTAGTCCTGGCAACACTATATCTATTATGCCTTTCTTCTTCTCCTCAACCCTCAGCCTTGCAAGTTCTAAGTCTTTTTTTGCTTGCTCTTCTATGATCTGTGCTCCCTTCAAATTTAGAGTTAGTTTTTCAATGAGCTTTTCATGCTATCCAGCTCCATTAGGACTTGTACCTCTTTATTTTCTATTACAACCAATTGTTTCTTCTATTCATGTGGCTCTTTTGGCCTTCACTTAGTCTCTATAAAATGATGTTTCTTTGCTTGTTCTTGGCTGCAAACATCTTGTTGTTGCTCGGCTACATCATTAACATCTTTGCATAAGAATGTCTTTGAAGTATCTCCATAGATGGGAAGAAAAATGCTTGTAGGTGCAACATGATCTTCAAGCCTCACAAGGATAACTTGCTCTAAGATATTCTTCCATTTGTGAGAGTGATTCACATCTCCCGGATGATGAAATTCTTGTGTTGCAGATTTCTCATCAACTATTGCTTCACAAGCAGGTGTTGTTGCAAACCCATATGCTCAATTAAAGTTTGTCATCCAAGGAAGGTCCTAAACCATTAGACTTTGACTTGCTTCCAATGGAGACTGCACTACTTGTGAATTCACTGCTTCCCAAGCATCATATGTCCGGCCATCAACTGTCTCCCTCAAAATATCCTCTTTCACATTCTTGAGAGCTCCAATGGGGTCAAGCACATTGTGGTTTCCTTGATCAATTGGAATGGCTACACCACAGACAAGCAATGAATCAACATGTATTTCATGAAACCCTACTACTTGCTCCACTCTAGACCTCAGTATCAAGTGTCTCAAGGAATCATCCAGATCCCATATTCTTATGTGTAGATAACCTTGAGCGAAAGGATCTATGTGCCCTTTGCTACAATTTGTGTGATTTACCTTCTCCCATTCTTATGGTACTTTCCAAAATGACAAGAATCTTGCAATGATATCAAATCTCTACTAGTATCAATCCTTTCGTGCATTGAGCTATAATCATGGAGATAGTCAAAGCACTTACCATTATTTGCTAATTTTGTGAGCTCAACACCTCCATTGACTTCTAGTAAAATATCCTTTTCAAGTGCATGTCTATCGGTAGAATCATTCTGAAAGTCAATCTGATACGTTTCTTGGATCAAAACATCCCTTTCATATTCCGATCTAAAATCATAGGAATGGTCAGAGTGCTTATCTTTAGTTGTTGACGCCTCTCAGAGATTTGCATCAACACCATCATTCTGGTGACTCAAGAATTTGGAATTTACTCAGATTCTTCACTTTCATTTTTATAGCTATCTTGAAAATCACCCTCATATGGCATGGACTCAATCTTTAGAAAATTGATGGGTACTTCTTGAACAAGGATATCTTTTTCAATTGTGCATTCAACAAGTGATTTTTGTTTCTCCTTGACTTAATTAAGATGAATCTTTTTCTGGCATTCAATCTCAGAAGTCAATAGGATATTTTTTTCTAAATAAAGATCCATACCTTCCAAGGTTTGCTTCCTCCAATTTCTTGCGGCTCTAATTGTCCTTTTGGCTCATGCTCCACCATTTTTCCCTTGACCTTTTCTTGTAGTTTTGGATTAGGTGTATCCATCACTATTTCTAGTTCCACCTTCTTTAATGGCTCTTCATCCGATTTCTCTAACTCTTTGTCTAATATCACCTCCACATAGTGAACTTGTCCTTTGCCTTGACATATGTGGTTTGGCTCCCAGTGTTCTTTCCCTGAGAATCAATGTTTCTTTCTTCTAAGTCCATTTTTGCTACCATCTTTCTTTCTTGCAATAGGGGAAGTCTTCTTCTGTTGGCTAGAAGAAAGTGTCTTAGAATGAAATTTGTTCCAAGACACTGACGACTCTAGTGAGGTAGCCCTTTTGATGGCTTCCTGGGGCTTTGGTTCTAACTTTTCCTCCATCTTTCCCATCTTTCTTATTTATTCATACAGACCTCTTTTATTTGGATACTCGTTTTTTATTATCTTCAAGTAATCATCAAAAGTAACTTGGGATTTAAATTCATCAGGCTTTCCTTGATACTAGTCAAGAATTCTAGTCACCTCAACTTTATAATTCATTATGTCCTTTTGTATTTTAATCAGCACCTCTTGAATAAGATCTTTATCCTCTTCTTTTTGTAAGAACCTTGGCTGAAAAAGATTATGTGTAGGACTAATCACAAATTGATTATTAGCTAATTCCTTATTCTGCTCCCCTGCCCCTTTGTTTCACCGGAGCAATAAAATGATTCATTCGATTACCCTTATTCATATTCTACAAAGTTTGTATCATTTTTGATATGGATTCTTGAAATGTCTTCATTTTTCAATCTTCCATATTTTCTCGTCACTGGCATGCATGTGATGTAATCTGCATCAAAATGTTAGCTCTAACCCTACAAACAGGCAAGATTAAAGCTCTAATACCATTGTAACGTCCCAAACTGAAATATTTGATTATTGGACAACTTTTCGATATCAAATGCATGAACTCTAGCACCTTTTGATCACTAAGATCCTGGAATGGGTAGGGTGAGAGCATACGGTGACTAGAGTATTAAAGTTAATTATGTATGCTAGCGACAAGCCACACAACCGATAGTGCAATTACAAAATCTGGATGATTGAAATGCAACACTGGCGGCTAAGCCTTCCAGACAAAGCTTACAAAACTGAATATCCACTACAAAATTATATCTATTCAAGCCGAGAACTGCACAGAATTCTACTACAAAATGATAACTTATTGATGCTAAAATATATAATTTTCAGAATGATAATTTGCAGAAACCCTTCACAGAAATACTACCCCAAAATCCTTCTAAAAAATGTTTATTTATTGGAAACTAATACTAAGAATAGTAATTACTCCAACCTTACATTATTAATATTCCAAAAAATATTCAACAACTCACAAGTATGGTTGTCTAGAATAATGGTATGGTGACTATTGGAATGAATCACAGCATATAAAATAGTATGGAATCCTGCTTTGTTTGTACAAAAACCTCACACATTACAACCGTCTGTTGTAAAATCTATATGGTTGGCAATTTGTGAAGTCCTGAAGGCTACAATTTGAATAATCCCAACTATGTCAGAGTTTGTCCCCTCTAAAACTTGGTAATTGCCTTTGAAAAGTGTATGGCAGACAAAACTTGTAGCTAACTTGAGTATAGCATCAAATAAAGTAATAACAAATATCCTCCTAATTTTTATGGAGGCAACTTTCCTTAAGATATTCAATACCTTTTGATTTGTTATAAGATGGTACAACACTAATGGTATGGCAGCCCATATTTTCAATATGCATAGCAGATAGGATAGATATAGACATAGTTGCAATACTCGCCAAGTACTCAGCGATTTTCCAAAAACTCGTGAGTTTTTTGTGTGCTGAGTTTTTCAAGCATAAACTCACCAGAGGAACTCGCAGGGTTCTATCCAAAAACTCGCCGAGCTTTTGCCAAAAACTCAGCGAGTCTATAAAAAAACTCGGCAAAAGGGTTATTTTCGTTTAGCTTAAGTACTGTTCAATCATTGTCAGTATATTTCAAAATAT
Source organism: Cunninghamia lanceolata (assembly GCA_027924645.1). Taxonomy (NCBI): domain Eukaryota; kingdom Viridiplantae; phylum Streptophyta; class Pinopsida; order Cupressales; family Cupressaceae; genus Cunninghamia; species Cunninghamia lanceolata. The sequence goes on along the minus strand of BSBN01001317.1, from coordinate 1,021,176 downwards.
ATTGAAGTATAAGTTTTAAATATTTTGAAATATACTGTCAGGATGTTTGAGATAGGTTTCGGATCCATGGGATTTAACATGTAGATTCTAGATTTTGGAGGATCCATTAGATTTCAGACTTAACCAATTTTTCAGGGTTTCAAGGTTTCAGACTTAGCCAAATTCAGGGTTTCAGAGTTTTAGACTTAGCCATTTTGTACCCAATTTGTTTTCAAATCAATCAAATACAACTAGACTCAGGTTGTTTCTTTTATGTACTCATTTGTTGACTCATTGGATGCATCTTATCATTGAATTTTGCAAAAAAAATGTGTTTTTAATGGAATTTAAGCAATTTTTTAAGTTGATGAGTTTTTTGCCAAGTCGTGTTTTTTGGGCTTGGCGAGTTTTTCAATTTGGTGAGTTTTTCAACTATGGATATAGAAACTCTTTTGTTTTCTATTATCACAACAATATAATAATGATAAAATACTGAAACCCATATCACAGCAAAATTAGATTGAAACCCTTTAATAAACATAAAAATCTTTTACCAAACTAGAACCCACAAACCTAACTGAAATCTGAAAATCTTCAACCCACTCTTGAAATTTAGAAATCTTTGGCACAACTCTGCGAACTGAAAATTTCTTCAATCTTCAACACAACTTCTAAAATCTTCAATATGCTCCTAAAATATCAGTCTTTCCGCACAAATACAATCCCTAGATGAAATCACCTCAAATGAATCAAAGGGCTTTTGTCCTCCAACCCACAACTAGAAATCTAGAGGGTTTTCGTCCTCCAAGTCCCTATGCCAAAAGGGTTTTCGTCCTCAAGCAAAAAAGATGAACACAAGAGTTCGATCTCAAAGATAGGGGTTTCGATAACACGACAATGGATGCCCTTCTTCCATGCCCAACTCTTCCTTTTATAATCTCATTTTCTATTTTTTTTATTTTTTTCCCACCTCCTAGAAATGTCTAGAAACACCATTAGGCCCTCTTTACTAATGACACTTTTTAATATTCCAATGACCCTCTTTTAATAATAACATATAAGTTGTCCTTTTATAATGTTATAACATAGAGTGACTAGGACAACTTAATATCTTTAAAATATTTCTCTCACCTTACCCTTAAGCCTACAGAAAATCAAGTAATAGGCTAAGGGACTCCCAAATGCTAATGTTTGAAAAGAAGACATGACATGGACAGAACTAGAAACACACATTAGGATATTTACAGAGTCCAACAAAACCAAAATCAAAACCAAAAATACACAAGGTAAGCTAATAAAAGAGACAAGGGCCCCACACCTAAAACGGATTTGGGGTTTATAGCATAGTTACGAGACTCGGACTCGGCAAGCTGATTTTGGACTTAGACTCGGACTTGGCGCCTAGACTCGGCAAATTGAAAAACCCAAAAAATTCAAAGATTTGGATTTAAAACTTGTTTCATGCACCCTTTAATAAATAAACCTTAAAGACACAATAACATCATCAAATAGAAGCTAATTTGATCACATACACAAGTATACATTGATCACATAAGTATAAACGCAAATTGTAGCTGGGCAGCTGAAGGAAATAGCACACTTAGATATATAAATATAGTCAAATGTATACAAAACTCATGGAATATGGAATCCATGACATCAAATGTTCCAAACAAATATGAAATATCAAAACAATAACTAGAGTCTAGAAGTCTATGGCTCAGAGGAGCCTGCATCCTTTGCCTTCCTACGAAGGTGTAAATGGTAGGTCTTAAATGATGCCAAAATTGACGAGTGAACAAAAACTTGGAGAAAACTTGGCAAAAACTCGACGAATCAATAGGATCTATCTCATCCAAATAAATAGGAATTAGGATCCAATGATTTGTCCTCTACTCTTTTTGTGCAAAATTGAAACCCTGAATTTGACTAAGTCTGAAACCCTAAAAAATTGGTTAAGTCTGAAATCTGATGGATCCTCCAAAATCTAGAATCTGCATGTTAAATCCAATGGATTTGAAACCTATCTCAAACATCCTGACAGTATATTTCAAAATATTTAAAGTAAATATACAAACTTATACTTAAATATATTTTGAAATATACTGTCACCTTGTTCCTGATTTTTTCACTAGTTTCAGCCGAGTTTTCCCATCAGGACTCGCCGAGTCCGGCGAGTCTAGCAAGTCTGCGAGCCTGGCGAGTTTTTTCAAAAAATGCGCTGAATCTAGGTCCGAGTCCCCCAGACTCGGCCAAGGTGCCTCGCCTTGGACTCACCGAGTTTTGGCGAGTTTCATTACATTGGTTTATAGGGATCACACCGGAAAAGAAATTATCAGACATTACTCGAAGTACAATAGAAAACCCGAGCAGAAACATAATGGTCCCAATTTCAGTAAAATTGGGATGTTGGGTGCAACAATATCCATTTGGTAAATTGTGCTTATCCATAGAATAGCCAGTCATGAATCTTTGGATCATTAATTTGAGTAAATCCCTGATTTTTTCCAAGTATCAACATCACAAGGATTGGCATAAGTTTGGAGGGAAAACAAACTCTTATTTTCCTCTGAATTCTAACTTATAATTTATTGAATTAGCTTTTTTTTTCCTTTTAATTTGAACTTTAAGTTTCACCAACGCTGTCCTCTTTACCCCGCTGGCAATTTGGCAGCAAGCAAGAAGACAGCTGGATTCCATGCAAACAGTATAATAAGAGATATTCTGGTAGAGATTCAGTTTTAATATCATGTTGCTGCACTATGAAAGAATAATACTGCATTATGCTCAAAAAAGACACTGGAAATGATGATGATCATTCATGAAAATGTAGAAAATTTTGAAAGAGAAATCAACATAAGAAAAATTCTGGAATCAGTTTTGGGAGAAAATCTGGACATATGAGTGTCATGGGTACCTAAGAGTAGAGAGTGGTTGATTCTATGGACAAGAGAATCCATTAATTGAAGTTGTCACTACCTCCAGTACCATGAAAGAAAACCTTGATAGTTTGTACAGAAAAAGATTCCATCCGTTTGCGTGATCATTTCCATCAATTGCTTGAAAGATTCTGCCAGTCTCAAAATCATTTCCACCAGATGAATTACAGGTCCACATTTACCGGTCAAACAGTGGAATTTCTCAATGAAGCTTAGTGAGTAACTTGAGGAACATGTCTAGCTTCTACATAGCGATTTTCATGTCAGTCTGACATCATATGGTGGAGTTATATCTTCTGCACAGAGGTTATTTGTTAAATGGTAGACATTTGTATCATTGTTCGTCATTTCCAACTGTTGGTGAGTCAAAAACCTATTAGTACTTCTCATATTTTCTTCAAACCTCTGGAAGTGATTTTCTGACATGCATCCTTGGTCTTTATCCGCTTAATAAAGAATATAAATAGAGGGTAAAGAATCCTTGGATGCTGTATATATTAGAGTGTTGAAGATAGGTTGTAATAGTGAAGATCATAGGGAATTAAGCCATTTGTAATCTTCAGTTGTGCATAATAAATAAAAAAGGTACATGTTGCGTCCTCCTAAAGCTTTAAGTGCACCTTGTATGTGATGTGATCTCAAGTATTTATCCTGTTATTTTTATAGAGTATAAGTACTAATTTGATTACCAGTGCAGCCTACCACCCCTAATCACATTCTCAATGGTACCACAAATTTGACAGTATTCATGTATCGTGTGCTAGAGTATGCAAATAATCAGGCAACTTGTGAAAATGTAATTGAAAAAAAAGCATACAAGAGAAAGCAGCAGCAATAACTGTTCACTTGGAAGCTGCAGCAGGCTAGTAGCTGCTACAAACATAGCTCATGATTGAAAGGATAATGGACAACCATAATTCCATTGATGAGAGTAAGGAATACCAAAGAGGAGTTCCTTTAAACCTGCATACCTTCATACATAAACTCAAGGACTAGTTCAGGATAGAATTTGAAAGTTTTGAACTATATCATCATAGGAATATGAATGCCTTTGATACTGGCAAACATGATTTTGAGAGACGTAGACTTTTAAATAGCCCTAATGCTCCTTAAGAATAAGAATTTTTTGTCTTTCAAACTAAATTTTGTAAAATATCCCGAGTATTCTACTCCTGTTTTCAAGGACTCTGTTTTATGAGTGGATTTTAATTATAGTATCATCTGTTTCCAATCATATCTGGAAGCTATCAAATTAGATTCCTAACGTCAAGATCATAGTCATTTCTCAAGCTGAGAAATTGCTTTATAAAAAATAAAACTTGTTGAATGGTCACTAAGTCATCTTGCTTGTAGTAGAGATTATTTTAGTTGAGATAACAAAGTATAGTAATAACAAGAGTCAATATAGACAAATAAATTCTTGCCCTCAAGTAACTGATATAGCAGTACTCGAATATCACAATTTGTGGCACTCAAATGCAAATATTTAAGAACATGGTTTCTTCTTACAGATCAAAGGCAATTTCTTCCCACTAACACCTGGTCCTAACTGCGCCCAATATGAGTGTATTCTGACTGCTGATAGAAGACTCCCATTCTTACCCGCAGAGTTTTCTCTCCACAATGTGATAAAGCCGTCCTGGAGCATAGAGCCTCCTTGGATCTCTGAGCTTCCTTTCATCAGATGTAAATGTATCTCTCATGCATCTGACACACAATAAACAAGGCAAGCTGTCCCAATGCATGGGCACTTCTAATCTTTCAATCAGATGTCAATGAAACATTATAAGACAAATTATCAAAGACAGGCAGTAGCCATGAGAAATTACTATACATGAAAATCATCAATCTGGAAGATAGTCCAGAAATAATCAGTCAACTGAATTTATAAATAACAATCACTGATTAAGGAACTGCAAAATCAATATAATGCAGTTACTAGTGACAGGACAATGGAGAAAGATGATTATACCACTGTATATAAGAAACCATCAGTGCAGATATTTGCATACCAGAAAAGTGACTTAAAAATGTCTTCCAATGGAGTAGCAGTCCTTGGCAAGAAATCATCCTGCAGGAATTTGCAAGAACACAATACAACAAATTCACAACATGCACTGAATATCAAAAAAGCAATAATTTTCCTTAGTCTAGTTGAAATAAATCTGTCAATTAAATTTACATGTTAATAAGAGAGAGAGAGAGAGAGAGAGAGAGAGAGAGAGAGAGAGGTATTAATGTCTATGAATAACCTAAGTATGTCAATGTGACTAAAAGGTACAACCAACAGTGGTAGCTGTATTAAGTGTCTCCAAACAAAGAACAGCAAAGACAGTTCCATGAGAATAAATTCCACCAGCAGCTTATACGTAGAACTCCCACAGAATATAGCAAAGCCAGATGAGCTACCCCCAAAGAAGAGGGAGAGTTGGACTAGCCATACCCTCATTCATCATCAATTTGTGAGAGAGAATCATCAACAACCATGTAATTCCACTAGTACAACTGAAGGTGCATTCATCATCAATTTGTGAGAGAGAATCATCAACAACCATGTAATTCCACTAGTAGACCTGAAGGTGTCATCTAGAAAATGACTCAAAATGGACAGGGCAAACCAACAAGGCATAAGAAATGATGCTGTTCTAACATTCAAGGCCATAGATCTGCTAAAATAAGTAAAGAAATTAGAGGCACAGTCCCAGGCATGAGCTCTTATCCAATTACAGAATAGACAAGCGGTAAATAGAAAGATCTTTACCTAAAAAACAGGAGCAGGGGCTGCTTAGGAAAAGAATTTTCAGAAATCGGAGGGGTTAGGGGCTCAGGATTTGTAGCAACTGCAGAAAATATTTAGGCACTAAAAGTGCAATTACATCCAATCAAATTATTTTACAAATATTATTCAATTTCTATCCTCAGACACATCTCCTAGATTTTCTCTGCAGTTAAAATTCTATCATTCATGGGACCATGTCATTTCAAATGTGCCCTATAATTATCTCAACAGTGCTTACTGAAAATTTTCAGAAATGCAGCTGCATAGGAACACTAGGTAAATATACATACTATAGTCATGACACAGACTTGTCAATGACCCCAAAAGTAAGAGTTGACTTGGCACTTGGCAATAACTTGACAGAGAGTTGACTAAATGCCATCTTAAACAACCTAACTCAAATTGGTTATAAAATTTTGTAATTAGATTGAAATTTGATAAAAACTTGGCAAAGAGTTAACTCTGCCCATTTTCTCAGAGAGCAAATTGAAACTCTAGAGTACTCAGAGACTCACGGAATGTATTATGAATCTTGGACTTATATGTGTATGTATGTTAACCTGGCGTGAAGCTTACCCTTGGTCCTTTGTAATGTCCCCTTTTAGAATACTCTTGTTTTATTTACTTGTACACAATTAGATCACTAGAAAGGGACATTAGAAATATTAAAGATCAATAAATTAGGTAATAATGAGTTCATAGCTGTAATGTTCCTAATAAGAGTTATACTAATTTTATGTTAAATTATCGACTTTCCAAGCAAACAATGGATTTAGAAGATACCTTGGCCTGATTTAACCCCTGCAAATAAGTTAGAGATCTTATACATCAGTAAGTCCATAGCAAATTAATAAGCCTTACCTTGGGACGATCAACCATGGGGAAGCATGGAAGAGAGTGACTCGATAGGGTGTCTTAGCCTCTCTAGGCCTAAAGGTAGAACCTTTTGTACTAAAAGGCAGAACCTCTCTGGCCTCATGTGGCCCATGCCATTCCTATGAGGTGGCGTACCTAGTGAGGATTCTAATTTATCCGTTATCCCCTCATCTTGCCATCTTTCCCCATTTCCTCATGATTGTTCTCCTTATATTGCTATACCATGATAGAGAAGTGAGGTCTCAAAAGGGTGTCCTAGTAACCCATCTCTCCTAGGCCCAAATGCAGAACCCTTCAACTAAAAGGCCTTTGGCCCATGTGAACTTATCTTTTCCCCTCCTAGGTGGCATACCTAGGAGAGGGCACCTTCTGGTAGCACAACTCTCCTAGGCCCAAAGGCTACCCTTCAACTATGTCATGTCCCGATATTAAGACATTATAAGACGGAGAAGTCGCTTTTGATGATAATCATGTATATATAATAAATATTATTAATATTAAATAATATAATATATTTATTGTATTTATAAATAATAAATATAAATACAAATAAAATATTATCAATTTTAATTATAATGTAATATATTATTAAATATAATATATATTATATAAATATAAAATATATAATATATAAAATTATAATATAATATATATTATTAAATATAATATATATTATATAAATATAAATATAAAATATATAATATGTAAATATAATAATAAATATATTGTAAACATAAATATAAAATAAATAATAAATGAAATACTATTATTATATAATAATATAAATATTAACTATTATATTTAATATTATAAAAATAATTGTATTTTATAAAGGTGATATATGCCAAAATACATTTGATTTGTAAGTTGTAACCCTAACTTATGATTTTAGGGTAAGATTTAAGGAAGTCCCCAAAGGGGACATTACAAGTGGTATCAGAGCAGTCTTCCTACCATCCTGTGAATGATAGTTGTTACATAAGCTTGTGCCAAGTTATATAGTGGGCCCATAACCCACAAACCCCAAGATCATTCTCTACGTTATCATCATTCATTGATTATTCTACAACTTGCTTAGCAATCAAAGTCTTACTTGAATCATTAGATTCATCTTTTAGATTTTTCATCAATATTGTTTCATTTCAAATCTCCAATCTTGGATTCTCAATACTCCCAAAATTTTTCTTTAACATTGAAAAGATTTTTCCTACATTCATTTGATTAACTACATATTCATCTATAACACTCGTAATTCCTCAATCACATTGCTATTCAAAATCAAATAAAAGCTTACCAAATCGTCTTTGATCATGACATCATATAATCAATTACTCCTCAAGAACATGACTTCTCAATTTTGAGGTCAATAACATATCAAAAGTTAAAACTATAAGATGACAAGTACAAGACTGAATCTCGTAATCAAAGATCAAGATGTCTTCATCATTCATTGGAATCTTGGAATCTCAATACTCTCAAAATCTTCTTTAACATTGAAAATATATTTATTGTCTAAAATCACATCTTCATCTATGATACTTGCATCACGTCATTGTTATTCAAAACATCAAACAAATGCTTACCTATACATTTATCTTTCATTAGACTTTTCAAGTATTCTTGGTCACAAATTCTCTTCTCTTCACTAAAGCAATATTCATTCCGGATCAAAACCACAATTTTGTCTCAACACATTGGAAGGTAGACGTTAAAAGGTGCAAGGTAATGAAAGAACTCGTTGTGATTGCTTGAGGACAAGAAATCTTGAGTGGGGAGGGTTGTCATGTCCCGATATTAAGACATTATAAAACGGAATTTGAAAAGGGGGCAGCAATCCCCACAAAAGACATGACTCTATGAGGAGTTATCACCCTTTCAAAGGGGATGACTCTCCTCACAAGGGTGTAGAGTATATTAAGAGGAAAGGCAACAGTGAAGAAGGATATAGAAAGAAACATACATTCTTCTGATATGTAGATATATCTAAGCATAACAAGAAGGAAGGGAAATAGTACATATATAGAGATCTGAAATCTGATTGTGGTAATGTAATGTATGGGTTAAGTATGATAGGTCATGCATATTGTATTTATAATTTATGATAATTCATTATGTATTGCTGATATGATTATTTGAAAATGTGGAATTGATAAGAGTTTATTATGCATAAACCTATACTATGATAGGAGGAAGGAAAAGTACAAAAGGGATACGGTGACGGAACCCTCTTCTAGGTACGCCACCCAAAAGGAAATAGAATGAGTCCTCATGGGCCAAAGGGGTACTGGCTTTTAGTTTGTAATGTCCCCTTTGGGGACTTCCCTAAACCTTACCCTAAAATCACAAGTTAGGGTTACAACTTACTAATCAAATGTTGTAAGCAAGAGAAATATTGGTTTATGTAGTGTCCTTAATAGGAACTATACTACTTTTATTCTAAACTATCAACTTTCTAAGCAAACAATGAGTTTAGAGAATAGCTTGTCTTGACTTAATCCCTGCAACAAGTTAGAAATCTTAAACATCAGTAAGCCCATAACAATTTAATAAACTCAATTGAATCTTACCTTGGAATGATCAACCATGGGGAAGCATGGAAGAGAGTGACTCGATGGGGTGTCTTAGCCTCTCTATGCCCAAAGGCAAAACCCTTCAACTAAAAGGCAGAATCCCCTTGGCCTCATGTGGCCCATGCCATTCATATGAGGTGGCGTACCTAGTGAGGATTCTAATTTATCCGTTATCTCCTCATCTTGTCATCTTTCCCATTTCCTCATGATTGGTCTCTTTATACTGCTATACCATGATAGGGGAGTGAGGTCATCAAAAGGGTGTCTTGGTAATCCAACTCTCCTAGGCCCAAAGGTAGGACACTTCAACTAAAAGGCAGAACCCCTTTGGCCCATGTGAACTTATCATTTCCCATCCTGGGTGGCATATCTAGAAGAGGGACCCTCCTGGTAGCACAACTCTCCTAGACCCAAAGGCAGAAACCTTCAACTAAAAGGCAGTACCCCTTTGGCCCATGTGGGCTCATTCCATTCCCTCTTGGGTGGCGTGACTAGAAGAGGGCACCTTCTGGTAGCACAACTCTCCTAGACCCAAAGGCAGAACCCTTCAACTAAAAGGCAGAACCCCTTTGGCCCATGAGGACTTATTCTATTTCCTTTTGGGTGGCGTACCTAAGAGAGGGTCCCGTATCCCTTTTGTACTTTTCCTTCCTCTTATCACGGTATAGGTCTATGCATAATAACTCTTATCAATTCCACATTTTCAAATAATCAGCAATACATAATAAATTATGAAGATGACATCATAAATACAATATGCATGATCTATATTTAAATCCATACATTACATGCTTACCACAATCAGATTTCAGATCTCTTTATATATATTATTCTACTTTCTTGTTATGCTCAGATATATCTATATAACTAGAAGACTGTATATTACTTTCCATCTCTATATTCCTTTTCTCTTGATTGAATATTTATTCTTCTTTTATGCAGATCTGAATATTCAGATATATATCTTTTTTTATGCAGATATATATCTTATTTTTCCATCTCAAATGCCAACACAAAACAATATATATCTTCATATTTTCTTGTAAAGGGATACATCCCTTTCAAAAGGTGATGTCCCTCTACATGATCGCACCCTTCTATCCTAACAATGAATTGCTTGTTTATATTTATCGCTGTCATCCAATATAATAACCGCTGCCATTTAGATTTGCAGCGTTTACTCAGCACTCCCCTTATAATTGCTGCCTTGTTATGGTCTTATCAGATCGCAGCTTCTTATAATAATATTCATCGCTGCTTTATGATTTATGTTTTCCTTTGTAAAGTGCCCATTAAGATGTTTCATATTATTCGCTATCTTAAACCTAATACTTGATGACTCTTTAATCACTTCTTTCTATTAGGAATCGCTGCCTTCTTATTTGATGCGTCAGCCATATATTTTGGCATATATCACCTTTATAAAATATGATTATTTTTATAGTATTAAATATAATGTTTAATATTTATATTATTATTTAATAATAGTATTTCATTTAGTATTTATTTTATATTTATGTTTATAATATATATTATATATTTTATATTTATTTTTATATAATATATATTATATTTAATAATATATTATATTATAATTAAAATTGATAATATTATATTTGTATTTATATTTATTATTTATAAATACAATAAATATATTATATTATTTAATATTATTATGTATTAATAATATTTATTATATATATATGATTATCATCAAAAGCGACTTCTCCGTCTTATAATGTCTTAATAGCGGGACATGACAGTTAGTGATCGCTGCAATTCATAACTCTTCATTATAATCACTGACTTTTGTTTTTAACCTCACTAATCATCGCTGTCCCTTACATCTATTCTTTTATGTCTTAAATAACACAAAGTCACCGTTGATTATCTTACATATTGTATTCACTGCTTTTTAAGGATCGTGTTGATGTTTGTTTTTAGACAACACAACAATAGAGTAAAACACTAGAGTATCCCACTCTCTCTTGAATAAAGCTCTTCAAAGGCTGAACTATGTGATCCAGTGAAGTAACTCCAAGGTTCCTTTAATTATGATTTTGTAAGGGATAGCTCAGTGACTTGGTATGATTCTGCTGGTAAACACAAAGGGACTCGCATTTGACTTCTTCTTTCATTTAGCTTATCTCTCCTTTAGTGTGGATGATATATATACAAGATTTCAATAACAAAGAAAAGTAAAAGATAAAGGTTTAAGGAATCTAATCTAAGGTCAATGAAGCAATGATGATGCAAGAATAAACAAACTCTTGAATTAACCTAACTCCACTTCGCCAAGGATGCCTACAACTACATGAAGTTGGTGCAATCTCCTAAGGTCACGCGAATGGTTTTCAAATCATGAAGACTTATACAAGCACCCATTAAATGGTGCAACTCAAACAAGCATCCACAATCGAACTCAAGCAAATTAAGCTCAGACTAGCTTTACACAACACTTCACCAGCGATGAATGTTAAAAGCATGAGCTAGGAGTTGATCAAATATTCAATTACAACAAACATCACATCAATGAACTTCTAATCTACTTCTAATCTAATTTGAAACATCTCTCAACTTCATCAAGATACAAGAAACCATGTCATTCCACAAGATAACACTTAAACACCAAGCGAACTCCAATGTCCTTTGCATTAATTTTGAAAATATTTACAACTTCAAGTCCTCTCAGGAAATTTCGAGTCTCTCCTATTCTACTCCTAAAAAAAAACTCTCTTACAAATGAGGCAACAAGGCCTTTATATAGTGTCCAGATTACAAGGAATGGCTAAGATCAATCCATGTAGCCAAGGGTCCAGATCATGCCACCTCAGTAGGTAGTTACAACAACTGCTATTTTTAGTACGAAAGAGAGAGGCAATGAAGGCACGTTTTCCAATGTGATAAGGTAAGATGAAATCATTTAAAACATCTTCCACATAGGCGTCCTCTTGGCTTCTTTTATTAAATGATGCATTGAATGCATTTGAATTAATGCGGCTAATATGATTGGATGATAATAGGTACTCGCCACATAGGTGCCACCTCAGCATACCTTGTGGATTTCAACTGTTAATTCAATTTGTTTTGTGGGGCATATTCCCAAATTGTATTATCAATGTCTTTGATATGATTGCTTGATGATGAACACTTGAAATGTATCTTGTTGATCTGCCTTGTTCATTCTTCTTGTAAACTGGATGTGTATGATACTTGTAGCTCATTTGACTAACACTATAATTCTTCTTTGTAGGGTATAGAAATGATCTTCCTTGATGCTTCTCTATATAGAGTAGTAGGAGATGATGATGATGTTTCTTTCTCAACTTGTAGATGATGATGCTTTATTCATGAATCGAAGTAGGAGATCTCTCTTGGACTTGAAGGTTGAATGGAACTTGAAGTTAAATGGATGAAGTGCCTTGCTTAATGATATGATGAAGATGAAGTAGTGCACTTGACATGTTGACCTTGAAGTGGCCCTTTGGAGTGTAGTAGTTAACACCTTCTTTGGATGCGGAGTAGATGACCTCTCGAGGAGACTTTGAAGCTTGATGAGTCTTGAAGCTTAATGAGTGAAGTATCCTCGACATGATGTAAGAGAGGAAGCTTGTGGAACTTGAGGATCTTTAAAGAGCGGCTACATGATGACTCTCCTTTGAAGATGACTCCTTGCTCCTCGCTTGAAGGTGACTTCTTGAACAACCCCTTAACTTGATTGACGTTCCTACAAAAAAAGATAAACAATATATCAATCACTTCATAACACAAGAATCACTCTAAACATGTAATAATTGTACTTCAAACTTAGGTGCTTATCTAGGTGAAAAGAGAAGCAAAAGGCGCCTAACACAAATTAGTCCCACATTCATGACTTAAAATGATTTCAAACAATTGCAATGGCTTAAAACGACTTCTCCTTTCAAGGTGCTCATGGTGTTGGGAATTTGCATGAAGAGCGCCTAACTCCAATTAACCTTGCATTTGATATTTTATGGCTTCAATGGACTTGGATCAACCTATAATGGCTCAACTCTTCAAGTGTTTATTCAATGATGTAATTTTAAGTTCTTTTCCTCCTAGGTGCCCCACTAATGATATCATTAGGTACAAATTACCCTTAGGCGCCCATTGTAGGTTGGTGGATAAGTGAAATTGCGCCTAAGGTTAGATTGGTCTTATCCGCCCTTTTGATGACCTCAAACAACTAAACACGCCTTGAAATGTTTTCCTTTCTTAAAGCGCCCACTTTGAAACATGAACTTGAGTAGTTTTCCTTAGGGCGCCAATTTTAGGTTGAAATGGAGGCAAAAGGGCGCCTTACCTTTTGGGTTTAATTGTGTCATTTCAAACTCAAATCGATGATTATGACTCTCACTTTAACAAGGTGAAGTCCTTTAGACTTGATTCTTGCCTTTACAAGGCTAGGCGCCAATTTTAGGTTACACAAACAAGGAAATGCGCCTAGGTTCATTGGACTCTTCTTGCTATTTTTAAGACTTAGAATGATTAAAACACATCTTAAAGGGATCCTTTGCTCTCTAGGCACTCATGATGATGTAGATTTATGATGTTTTCTCTAAGGCGCCAATGTAAGGTAGTCTGGATGCTAGAAAGCGCCTTAACTCATCATTCAACATTCCAACTCTACTAGGCATTCAAGATGATGACTTGAGTAGAAATGGGCGCCTAATCTCCAAGATCCAATATCTTTCTAAGGCACTTGCACAAGGTTATTTCATCATCTCCTTTCTAGGCGGCCATGATGGACTTCACAATGATTGAAGTGGAATTTCAATACTCCTCCAAATTGGCCAATGACATGCCTTCTAGTTTTTAGGCGCCAAATTCACACCTCCAAGCAATCTAGTTTTTAGGCGCTAATTTAGGTATGGAGAGGAGTAAAAGGCCGCCTAAAGTCTTAGTAGCCTCATGCTTACCATCTAAATGATTTTAACTCATTGTAAAGACCTCCTCACTTAGGCGCAAATTGCTAAAGTTTTCAACACCACATTTTAACCTTCATGTCTTCCAGGCGCTAATGCTGGTTTGTGCAAGTAGGAATGGGTGCCTAAGGTTCTTGATTTAACTTCTTGGTTTATCCAACACCCTCAATCACCCTTTTCAGTTCTCAAGAGGTCATCTTATCCTTCATACGCCATATTTCAAGGTTCTAATGCTCTCACACTCAAGGCGCTAGATCCCATCCCTACAAACCTTCTACATTCAAGGCGCTAGATCTCATATCCCCTGAGGTGGAAATTGCGCCTAGTTCACTTGCTAGTCTTGAATTTGTGAATGTGGGCGCCAAAACAAGGTTCCTTTGAAGACAAAAGGCGCCTAAGGTTCAAGGGATGATAATCTAGTTAAGTTTAAAAGTTTCAACGCAACACAAAGGTATCCAGAGGATTTTGCACCTTAGACAACATTAAATCTCATATTCTCATGCCTCCCCATGGCTTAGGCGCTATTTATCCTTGGTTGAAACATCTTTCTCATGCTAGGGCACCAAAAGAAGGCAGTCTAATGCATGAGGGGCGCCTAGACTTGAGGGATGAATTGGCGCCTAAGGTAAGTTGTCTTATTTTTGTCAATTTTCAGTGCCTAAGGCCTTCCATCTTCAATATCAATCAAGGCACCATCTCTTGGAGTGTTTGAAAGTTGATTTTCCTCTAGGCGCACTTTGGGGGTCTCAATCTTAGGCGCTAGTTTGGGTATCTGCGAATGAGAAAATGCGCCTAGCCTCCCGGAGCAAATTTGCACTTAGAAATAGAAGTCCCAGAGCATAAGGTACATTGAAAAATATATTTAAGTATAAGTTTCTTATACTTTAAATATTTTTCAATATACCTTTCAGGATGTTTGAGATAGGTCTCAGATCCATCGGATTTAACATGCAGATTCTAGATTTTTGAGGATCCACCAGATTTTAGACTTAGCCAATTTTCAGGATCTTCAGGATCAGGATACCAGACTTAGTCATTTTCAGGATCTCAAACATCAAGATCAAGTCATCAAGGGACTACAAGACTCAAACACCACTGACTTCATCATGAAATAGCTCTAAGACATCATCAAAAACTTCATGCAAAGCATCAAAACTCAAAAAAAAGGGGGTCCCCATTTTCAATGGGGCGATGTGTGATTAGGTCACAACAGATCGCACCTATTCTTTTATGCCCCCGCTGCCATAATGATTTATTGGTCATTATAAATTTCTTCATTTATATTTAAATAAAGTAACAAGGATCGCTGGCAGCTGCATCATATATGTCTTTTAGATAATGTTTACCGCAATATGGTGTGTTTTACAGAACATGAAGTAAATAGAATTAAGAAGTAGTATAGTGCATCATACAACCATAACAGAATTACTCAGAACGGAATATTGTATTTATCATTGATTCACAGGAACATTACAATGACAGCAACATACATATTCATTGTGACTCCAATGTCTGCATAATAATTATTGTCAAATCACCGATGTCCCGAACTACAATGCATTGACGACTTAAATACTCACAGCCAAGGTTGGTTGTGATGCCAACCGTTGGTACCGACTCCAAACTACCTGACCCGACCCGACCCGTCGGTTGATGCCAACAACTAATTACAATATTTGTTTACTTAAACTATTATTTTGCTGTCTACATCTATCCCCCCCTCAAAATTGGTCGTCTTCCAAACGACATTCACATCAAAATGACAAAATTATGACAAAACTTAACCATCCTACTAAGAGTGTGGAGGTTGGGAAGACGTCCCTGGGTGTACTGATGAGGTTGGGGTGGCTGATCGTTGTTGTGCTTGCAGCTTCCTTGCTTTCTCGGTCCTTTGCCGCAGCTGGTGTTGGGCTACTAGCTCTCGCTCTCTTGCTGCCTTTACCATGTGACCGGCTTCCATGACTTGTGCTTTAGCCTTCACTACCTCTGCCTCCTTCGCCTCAAGCTGTACTCCCATGTCTTTCATCTTAGCCTCCATCTCCCTCAACTTGGCTTCTAAGCCTGATGCCCTGGCCTTTCCTGTTTCCATGGCCTCTGTCTGCTTGCTAACTGTTGGTGGGACCTCTGAATGTGCTCAGCCAATTCTTTCTTCTTTGTCTGTAGGGCTGCCTCACTCTCCTTCTCCTTCTTCTCCAACATCATCTTCGGTCTGTGGGCTGTAATCTTTTTGCCCTTGTCCATTGTCCACTTTCTCTGACAATTCCATTGCTGGGTATTTGGATGCTGAGTGCCCGATGCTTGAGCCGATGCTGACCCGATGCTGAGCTGATGCTGACCCGATGCTGGGCGATGCTGACCTGATGCTGAGCCGATGCTGACCCAATGCTAATCTTTGTTCTGCTCCTTCCCTGTACGGCCTTCTTTGAATTTGTACGGCAGCCTCTGTGAAATCTGTACTTGGTAGCCTGATGTCCTTTTCTCTTCTTTTTCTGACTCCCTCTTCTTCCCGTACGGTGTTTGGACAGTTTTGTGTTTAATTTGTCAAGGATGGGGGAACACCATACGCCGTACGGCCCAGGTCGTATGTCGTACGGCCTGGCCGTATGTCGTACGGATTTTTTTTTTTTTGAATTTTTTTTTTTTGATTTTTTGAAAAAAAAATTGAAATTTTTTTTGGTCAGGCCGTACGTCGTACGGAATTTTTTTTTTGAATTTTTTTGAAATTTTTTTGGTTTAATTTTTGAATTTTTTTTTTTAAATTTGTTTTGCCCAAGCCGTACAGCCTGGTCGTATGTGGTACTTTAAAAAAAAAAAAAAAAAATCTTCTCCCAACATTTTATTTTTTCGTCTTTTCCATGTCAAATTGAATCTGATTTGTCTATTTTTCTCCGATGGGTTCCACGTTCGATTTGCAACTCCTATTGGAATTGTTGTCTTCGGAAAAAATAAACTATCTGAATTTTGAACATTATTTTTTTTCTGTTGATTGTCACCAATCGCCAAATCATTGCAAGTCGACGGAAATACTCTATAGTCCTTATTCCTTCTGTATAGTCTCATTCTGGCTGGTGCTTCCAATACTGGGTTCCCATCGTTAGTTCCATCACTCTGATTCACCTTGCTTGCCAATGGCTCTTCATACCTGATCACCTTGTCTGGTTCAACTTTATGTGCAAGTGCATCATCTATCTTGGCATTATCCTCTATATATTCTTTTTGTGGCTCTCTTGGTTGACTTGTCTGTTCTTGGTCCACTATTTGCTCTGTTACCTTCCTCCCCTTTGTTACTCATTACTGGTTCCCTCTTTCCAGGTGGTCGAGTGTTTGTCAATCCATCAAGTGCTTCATTCATGAACAATGTTTCACACGTCGGCCTAGAGTTGACCAGACTTTCACTCGTCGGCCTAGAGTTGCCCAGACTTTCATTCGTCGGCCGAGAGTTGCCGAGAGTTTCACCGTTGCCGAGTGTTTCACTCTTCGACCGAGTTTTGCCAAGAATTGCACTGCCATGACTTGCATTGCCAGGACTTGCACTACGAGGACTTGCATTGTTCATCAGAGAGCTCTCGCCGACTTCTTTTATTGAAATCATATTACATTCCGGTTGAAAGAACTCGTAATCTTCCATCTGCCAGTGGAAGAGCCCACTAAAGGAATTAGTTTCATCCTCATAACATTCTTGCAATTTTAATACTCCTTCCTCATCAAGTTCCAATGGCCCTCTGCCAACTGACTCCCCTCCGTTTGAATCGGAATCCGATGCTAGTTCCTCACTTATAGCCTGTGTTCTCAGATCTATGACAATCTTCTTACCTTTGTTTTCTATTGATAATGTGTTCTTTTTCCAGTTATGGTTGGCCTTGGCGGCTATCAGCCACCCTCGGCCGAGTAATGCATCGTAAGATGCATTTTGTGTTGTTATGACTACAAAGTTTAATCGAAAGAGTTGGGTGTCAATCCTTACTTTCTGAGCCATTAGCACTCCTAGCGCTTCAATTCCGTGCTGGTCTGCTCCCACTAACTGGAAATTTTTTGGCCATAGTGTAGGTTTCCCCAAGCACTTCCACGTATCTTCTGTCAGAACATCCACTCCCGATCCCCCGTCGATTATTGTGTTTGTTAGATGACATCCACCAATTTCCATGTGTATGACGGCTGGGTTCTTGCCACTGTTTACTGCTAACAGTCTCAGGTCGATGACTTGTTCTCCCTCAAGCGGTGGCTCCACTATGATGTCTTCCTCCTTTGTTTGCCTATTTGGTTCCCCTTCCATCACCTTCGAGATTGCCATTCTTAATTGTGGCATGCTCTGTAAAAGATCCGCTATCTTAACCGATACCGTGGTTTGTAGCACCTGGTTCACAATGCTCTTTTTTGACTCTAGTCGTACGGTAGTTGTTTTTCTGTTCTTTTCTTCTGTTTCCATTGCCATCTCTACTTCCTTCCTAGCCTCCCGAAGTCTCTCCTCGGTTCGGGGATCTGGATATATCGCTTTTTTCCCTTGTGCTCGGGTGACCGCGAGGATCTCTTCATCATTCTCCTTGAAACTGATCATATTCACCCCTTTTTGCTTCGGGCAATCTTTTTCTTCATGATCTCCAGGCCCACACCACTTGCATAATGCATTTATTGTGTTCTGATTATTGTTTGGGCATTCCCTTGCAAAGTGTCCCCATTCGTTGCATTGCCGGCACTGTATCATGGGTTGCCCCTTGCTGTCGTACTGCAATCTGTTTCTCGGACTTCTATTGCTTTGGTAACCTCCAGGGGATGCATGGCTATTGTACTGGGGCTTTGGTGGTGTGTTCGGCGGTGTTGACGGTTCTCCTTGAGTGAAGAGTACTTGCGTACCCCTTGCTTTCAGATTGTATGGGCATTCCTTGATGGAATGTCCCATCACTTGGCAGATATCACAAACAATTTTTTCGGACAATTTGCCTTTGTATGACCTTCCCCATTGCAATCTGTACACCACAATTCTCTGGCTTCCCTCGTACTCTCCTTGTCGGCCTTCAGTTCTTTTATCATTCTCATCATGTCCTTCCTGAGTGCTTGCACGGTCTTAGACTCACTGTCGCTGTTGTCATCCGTACTATCCTCGTCGTCCGTCTTCCTTTTCCCTCGGAAGGATATTTTATTTTCACTCTCTATATCCATCGCTCAATTGTACGCTTCATCGTATGATGACGGAGGCACGACTTTCATTTTCTTTCTCAGCGATGGACGCAACCCTTCGATGAACCATCGCTTCTTCAGCCCGTCAGCCAGCTGAGTCTCTAGTTTTCCCAACAATTCTTTCAGTCTCCGGTTGTAGGTTCGCACGGTCTCGTGCTTCCCTTGCTTCGTACTATAGATCTCCGCTACAATTTCACTGTCATCCCTCAGAAGTTTGAATTCGTCTTGGAATGCCTTCTTAAGTAATCTCCATGATGCCCTGTGTGCTTGGGCCAACTCTGTGTACCAGTCGATGGCACTATCTCTCAGTGTCACTGGAAATGCTTTCAGCCAATAGTCCACATCATCTTGCCCATTGGCTATCCAAATTGTCTCGCACGTCTTATAGTGTCGTACTGGATCTTCTGACCCATCCCCCGTAAATTTTGGCAGCTTCTGCCTCTCGGCTGGTGGAGTCACCATCCTTCCCCGATGCCCTCCTTATGTGTTGGACCTGACTGGACTGGTTCTCTCGCAACGTCCCGATGCGTCACTTGCACTCTCGGCCACGTTCGAGTCTTCCCCGCGTCCTCTGTTAGCGTCCTCTACACCTTGAGTCTCCTCGGGTTCGTTCTAATACTCCCTCTGCCCTGGGGTCTTAGACTCAGATCTTCCAACTCTCGGCCCTTCGTCTGAAATGGACAATGCCACAATACGACGTATACTGTCCTCTAGTTCTGTCAGATTCTTCTCATTTTCTTTTCTTCTATTTGTTATTGGTGTTCTAAAATTATGTTCATCAACCCCTTGATCTACTTCTTCATGTCGTTCATTTTCTTTTTCAAAAATCTATTTTAATTTTTTTCTGCGTTCTTCTTGTTCTTTTAGGCGTAATGATCTTCTCACTATTTCTTCTAGTGTTGCTTGCCCCACTGGTACTTTATTCTTGTCCTTATTAAGCTGTATGGGCATTAATTATGCTTACCCTTTCTTAGTTGTACGGCGTGCGACGGCGATCAGCGTCACGTTCCTCCTCTTGTTTCAGACGTTCTTCATACCTTCTGAGAATTTGTTGCCGTCGCACTTCCCTCTCTCTCTCTTCTCGAAGATCTTGGAAGGCTATCAGGGTCCTTGCCAAAAGTCAAGGAATGCGGTTCAAAAGGTTATCCACTTCGCTATTGACACGCAGGTTCTCTGAAATAACCTCCTTTGGAACCTCTCTACGGATAGATTCGTCTCGCACGTATTGTCCGACTGATAATAACCACAGTTTGACCAATTCCTGAGTTACTTCATCTTCTCGGCTTCTAGGTCCATTCTCTTCTCTGTCGCTTCCCTCGCGTTCTTCCTAAATTTCTTGTATTATCTCTTCTACGTGCTTTCTATCTTATACTTCCTTGTCGGTGTCAATTGGTTGCCCCATTACGCTACCATTTCCTTGATGCTAGTTACACCCGACGGCTTGTTCCTGACGATGTCACTTGTCTGATGGTTTCCGACGACTCAACTTGTCATCCGATGGCATCGGACGCCTTAACTTGTCATCGACTTGCCACCCTCGACCCGTTTTCGAACTGGCAACGGTGCCAAATGTTTACCGCAATATGGTGTGTTTTACAGAACATGAAGTAAACAGAATTAAGAAGTAGTATAGTGCATCATACAACCATAACAGAATTACTCAGAACGGAATATTGTATTTATCATTGATTCACAGGAACATTACAATGACAGCAACATACATATTCATTGTGACTCCAATGTCTGCATAATAACTATTGTCAAATCACCGATGTCCCGAACTACAATGTATTGACGACTTAAGTACTCACGGCCAAGGTTGGTTGTGATGCCAACCGTTGGTACTGACTCCAAACTACCCGACCCGACCCGTCGGTTGATGCCAACAACTAATTACAATATTTGTTTACTTAAACTATTATTTTGCTGTCTACAAATAAGACAGCCTTATATGAAGTCACTTTATTTTAAATTAGTATTATGATAATTATATAATATTTAAATTATTAATATTTATAATATTTCTTTAGGATTTATATGATATTTAATTTATTATTTAAATATATTTAATCTATATTATTTAATTGATTATGATATTTTAATGCCATTCATATCTTTAATTTGAATGAATAATACATAATCAACTCAATTATAAATTACTAATATAGGGACATGACAGCCCTCCCCACTCAAGATTGCTTGTCCTCAAGCAATTACAACCTAAATCAATCTCTTCAAAGAATTGTTGTTAGCATTCTCATCTCAATCCAACTGGCAAGTTGTCATTCTTTTGGTTTATGTACTTGTATTTGCCCATATCTCTTAACAACAAGAAAGGTTCATAACTTAAGACAAATTTCCTCTCGTTCTCCAAAAGACATTTTGACCTTCGACCTCGGAATTTGATCTTTGGGTAGAATGAGTTCTTTCATTACCTTGTACTTCTTATCTTAACGTCTACCTTCCGATGTGTTGAGACAAAGTCGTGTTTTGATTCAAAATGAATATTATTATGAACATGCTTTAATGAAGAGTAAGTGATTGTGATCCCATGAAAAGAGAAGAGAATACTTGAAAAGTATAGGTAAGTATTTGTTTGATGTTTTGAGTAACGATGGTGTGATTGAGATAATACAAGTATCATAGGTGAGGATGTAGTTTTAGTCAAATAAAAACATTTTCAATGCTAAAGAAAAATTTGAGAGTATTGAGATTCCAAGATGAAGCAATATTGACGAAAGACATGAATGATGAAATCATCTTGAAAATTCGGAGAGATGAATTTGTAGAGAAGGTAAATTCAAGACTTTGATTTTCACAAATCGTAGAAGTGTTTAATATTGATGATAAGATAACGTGGAGACAATTTTATGATAGATAAGATTATTAGAAGAGAGAAGATCCATGTTGTTGAAGAGAGTTTATGTGAGACATGAAGGATGAAACAAATCAGCAAGTGTATTAGAATTGAATGTAGTTGATGAAGGATGCAATCAAGAATCGGAATTTGATTTTCGTAATTGAATCCACATCGTTTGTTATGGATCTACATGCTCCATTTCCTTATGGTTTTATTTCTAACTCCTTGTTATAAATTAACTCTCATCAAAGAACTTTAGTCATTTATTGTTCTCAAATTCTAGTTTTTTGAAATTTCAACTATCTTTGATCCCCAGGCTGGCAGGAACTTGGCTCTGATACCACTTTGTAATGTCCCCTTTTAGAATATTCTTGTTTTCTTTACTTGTACACAATTAGATCACTAGAAAGGGACATTAGAAATATTAAAGATCAATAAATTAGATAATAATCAGTTCATAGCTGTAATGTTCCTAATAAGAGTTATATTAATTTTATCTTAAATTATCAACTTTCCAAGCAAACAATGGATTTAGAAGATACCTTGGCCTGATTTAACCCCTGCAGATAAGTTAGAGATCTTATACATCAGTAAGTCCATAGAAAATTATTAATTAATAAACCTTACCTTGGGACAATCAACCATGGGGAAGCATGGAAGAGTGACTCAATAGGGTGTCTTAATCTCTCTAGGCCCAAAGGCAGAACCCTTTGTACTAAAAGGTAGAACCCCTCTGGCCTCATGTGGCCCATGCCATTCATATGAGGTGGCGTACCTAGTGAGGATTCTAATTTATCTGTTATCCCCTCATCTTGCCATCTTTCCCCATTTCCTCATCTTTGTTCTCCTTATATTGCTATACCATGATAGGGAAGTGAGGTCTCAAAAGGGTGTCCTGGTAACTTGTAATGTGCCATACCTGTTTGTATATTTTTATTAATTTTTATGTGATCTTTCAGACTAGACAGAAGAATGTAGAAGGGGTTTTCAGTTTTCCTGCAGATGTGTTGCCGGAGCATACAATATAGAGCATATAACCAAAACCCAGAAAATATACAATGAATATGAAGAAACTATTGACTACCCACATAGCAAAATGGCCAATAAAGAATTATTATGACATACCCATATGCAGAAATACATCTTCAATTTTATGTTGTTGCCGGACCAGCTATAGGGTATGGCTGAAATCACTCTAAACTCCAATGAAATATAAAGAAAACCAATACAAATGTTTTGGCAATGAAAATAGGCTCTAAACGCCTCCAAAATGAGGGATATATCAGCTGCTAGCAAAGAAGATTGAGTCCTCACAGACCCACACCACTCTAGGAAGGTATGTACGGCCCAGCTAGAAGTGAACAATAGAGAATAGGCACAAATCAGGTCTGCACACCCTCCAATGTTGCTGCACCATCAATAGAAACCCTTACACCAAGTGTATGATAGAGTTGATGAAGTTCCAATGCCCAAATCACCTCCTAGACAAGGTACAGCCAGGCTGAGTGGTACGGCCAGCAA
The DNA here is from genome assembly GCA_027924645.1 of Cunninghamia lanceolata. Classification (NCBI taxonomy): domain Eukaryota; kingdom Viridiplantae; phylum Streptophyta; class Pinopsida; order Cupressales; family Cupressaceae; genus Cunninghamia; species Cunninghamia lanceolata. The sequence continues at coordinate 997,531 of BSBN01001317.1, read as the reverse complement.
GAAGATTAACACAACAGCAATAAACTATTCCCAATCACATAAGAAATCGCCTCCAATCCCTTTAAAATCAGAACTCAACAATAACGGATGAATGATATATCATATTAGCTCAAGAACTCCTCCGAATGTCTCCATTGCAAGCACAAATGTGAATATTGAATGCATCCACCGTCAATGGCACCTTTGGGTGATCTTTCACACCTGTAGAATGCTGTCACTACTGGAGGTTTTCGTCTCCAAAAGCCTGGTTCGAATGTTCAAACCCTCAAACCCTAGCAGAGCTCCAAAGAGAAAATATCACAAAGCAAGCATAAACCAAATGAGCTTCAATTTCACTTTTTATTCCCCTCCAAGATGGGCGTTGGGTTTAGGAGGGAACTTTTTGCATTTTAAAACACCTTATTACTCCTAGGGATGGGCGCCCAAGGTCATGACATTCACTTAAGTCTCCATATTTCATTAAGTTACTTTTCCTCAATATAATATAAAGTCCATATTAAATATAACATCAATAATCTTCGGACTTTAAAATAAACATGAAGACAGTGTCGGAATGAAGTGATCTATAGCTCGTTGGAAAGCCCTCGACGAGACGAGTTTGACCCCACTCTGAAAATCTTTAACCGACATTTACCCCGAATTTACTAAAAATAGTAAGTCACGACCAAGAGCAATCTAAGCCAACTCAGAGGGTAACAACTGGATCCACTGAGTACGAACCACATCTCCACCACCGACAGATCCTCCAAAGCGATACTAACTCCAGTTCCCTAATCAAACTGCTAATCCACGGGAACTCAATGATGGACTAGCCATGTAACAAGAAGGGGACATTAGATAACCCATCTCTCCTAGGCCCAAAGGCAAAACCCTTCAACTAGAAGGTAGAACCCCTTTGGCCCATGTGAACTTATCTTTTCCCCTCCTGGGTGGCGTACCTAGGAGAGGGCCCCTCAAGGTAGCACAACTCTCCTAGGCCCAAAGGCAATACCCCTTTGGCCCATGTGGGCTCATTCCATTCTTGGGTGGCATACCTAGAGAGGGCACCTTCTGGTAGCACGACTCTCCTAGGCCCAAAGGTAGTACCCTTCAACTAAAAGGCAATACCCCTTTGGTCTATGAGGACTCATTCTATTTCCTTTTGGGTGGCGTACCTAGTAGAGGGTTCCGTCACCGTATCCCTTTTGTACTTTTCCTTCTATCATAGTATAGGTTTATGCATAATAAACTCTTATCAATTCCACATTTTCAAATAATCATATCAACAATACATAATGAATTATCATAAATTATAAATACAATATGCATGACCTATCATACTTAACCCATACATTACATTACCACAATCAGATTTCAGATCTCTATATATGTACTAGTTCCCTTCCTTCTTGTTATGCTCAGATATATCTACATATCAGAAAAATGTATGTTTCTTTCTATATCCTTCTTCATTGCTGCCTTTCCTCTTAATATACCCTACACCCTTGTGAGGAGAGTCATCCCCTTTGAAAGGGTGATGACTCCTCATAGAGTCAGTCTTTTGTGGGGATCGCTGCCCCCTTTTCAAATCTGATCGTGGCCTTGTTAGTGATCGCTGCAATTCATAACTCTTCATTATAATCGCTGGCTTTTGTTTTTTACCTCACTAATCGTCGTTGTTCCTTACATCTATTCTTTTATGTCTTAAATAAGACATAGTCACCATTGATTATCTTACATATTGTATTCACTGCTTTTTAAGGATCGCACCTATTCTTTTATGCCCCTGCTGCCATAATGATTTATTGGTCATTAGAAATTTCTTCATTTATATTTAAATAAAGTAACAAGGATCTCTGGCAGCTGCATCATATATGTCTTTTAGATAAGACAGCCTTATATGAAGTCACTTTATTTTATACTAGTAACATGATAATTATATAATATTTAAATTATTAATATTTATATTTATATTTATATTTATATTGATAATTATAATTTATATATAATAATAATAATATTTAATATTTATAATATTTCTTTAGGATTTATATAATATTTAATTTATTATTTAAATATATTTAATCTATATTATTTAATTGATTACAATATTTTAATGTCATTCATATCTTTAATTTGAATGAATAATACATAATCAACTCAATTATAAATTACTAATATAGGGATATGACATCCTTATCCTTAGCCTTACTTAAGTATCTTGAGTTATCTTTCAATTTTGTAGTGCATGCAACACCTTTTAAGGGAAAATTCCTTGTTTTGTATTATTTTTTTAATTCCCCTCAAGCTCTGCATGCTTCCTCAACTTTTGTGTATCCTGCTTGGTTTATTTGCAGGGAAAGCATTTAGCCATTTGAGTGCCATTACACTTTCCAATTGAGCCTGCAAATTGTACCTAGCCAATTGTCCTCTTCATTTGCATGCTCAAAGTATCTCAAACCTCTGAAAGAAAGAATATCACAGGGGACTCAAGGCTAGAATGGGAATCACAAATGCTCTAGAATGTAATGGGAATTTGGAATGATTGGTGGCCTTAAGACATATAGGAGTTTTTTCTGATTAATGCACATGCAGTTTATTTTTCCCTATATCATATCGAACATGGGGGCAGCCAGGCAGTGAAGTGTTCACATGAATTTTTTTTCTTTTTGTTATCTTTCTACAAAACTGGCATTCATGAGATAAGTAGTAGAACTTATTTCCAGTAACTGTTTAGTTTTTGTTTTCTTTCTTTTCCATTCTCCTTAATAAAATCAATTATATTTAGTATCCCTATGCTTCAAAACTATAGTAGTGTTCAAGTATATCATAACACTTGCAATAATTGTACATAAATGGACATTGTTTTGCTAATACAAGCTACCGAACAAGCTTAAATCAATAGGTCTTGTCTTTATCTTGTAGACTATGTTTAGCACTTGGGCTTGCATGGAGTCTCCTAAACCTCTATATCTAAATCAGTCAGACTTTTAACTTGTCTTTTGCAAAACAACATAAAACAGAACTATGTGTACAGTAAAACCATTCTTGAAAGTCAAATGAGAAGCTCCCTGAGATCTAACTAAACCTAAACCTAATCTAAACTGACCCTAGACAAAATATACAGATATCATCACTATATGATAACGGTTGTCTAATGTCCCAAACTGATTTTTTTTTTGTTTTTGACAATTTCACATTGTTAATGCATAAACCTTAACACCTTTTGATCACGGAGATCCTAGTATGGGCAGGGTGAGAGCATACGGTGATTAGGTTATGAACAATGCTAAACCACTATGCTTGCTCGCAGCAGGCCACACAGCTTGCAATGCAAGCAATTACAAAATCCAAAACTAAAGAATGTTGGTTCTGTCAGCAAGCCTTCCAGAACAAATACAAAATGTATAGCAAATCTAGTAAAGAACCACATAGAGTATTTCAGTTAAACAATAAGTTGTTATTGCATAAAAACACCATAACTTCTGAATTTAAATCTGCAACCCTTCTGGAATCTGAATATATATATTCATTCAACAACAATTTAAGCCACTAACCAATGGTTCAAAAAACTTGAAATGACAGCACTTAGATAATTCTGAGAATGAAAAACCAATACCAGGATGAGAAGTTACAGCAATTCCCTAATTGTATGATGGCTGAAAGGAGATGGTACAATTGTGCAAAAACCTCTTTAAGTTCAACGATTCAGTCCCAAAGTAGTATTACAGCCTCTATGACAGCAATAGACGATGGATGAGCAAATTAAAACCTTGTGACAAGTATGTAGCATGGTATGGCTAGCCAATATGGCCAGAAATAACCCTAGAAAGTGTTGCAATCTGCTACAAAAGAAGTATGGCAGCCAGAACACTGAAATCACCCCAAAATAATGTTGCGATCTTATCCTTGAGTGGTGTTGGTTCCCAAAATTACTACAACCCAAAATCTTAAGGCATTACTCAATCACCCAGGCCAAGGGTGTCATCAAAGTGATTGGAAAGGGGTTTATCAACAGGTTTAGGGCGATTTTGGCCAACTTACAGGAGTGGGTAAACTCCTCTACACTTCAAGCTCAGCTAGGCTTAGGAGGGTAATCATTAGGTATCCCTTAATAGGGGTTTAAAACTACACACTATTTATCTTCAAATTTGTAACTTTGCAGCAATACCCAGACAATTGTTTTAAATCCCAAAAACTGTCACCGACTTAAAACATACTTGCTGCACATTTGAACCTCATTCTAAGCTGATGGACACATTCTTGCACAACTGCAAGTTGCTAATATGCACAAGTGATTTGTTTTAGAGATGGTTTGAAAATAGTTCACAGTTTATATTCCCTGGTTATAATGCAAATCACACAAGACATACAGATTTGATTACTTCTACTTCACACTAGGTTGATTTGTTTGATTTATAAAAAGTTTTGGTGATGAAAACAGTAACACCATTCAAATCGGTGCCTTCAATGGGTTATAGAGTTTACAAATTATCAAAAAAGGAGAACAACAATGAAATGATAGTGAGTTGCCTAATTGGACCACCTAGATGCATGAAACTTGAAAACAACACCAGACATGCTTATTGATCCCATCTCACACAACATTCATTCATATGCAATCTTAAAATGACTATTACAACATGTAATATATTATGGACCTATCAAATCCTTCAAATGAAGATTACAATCACATCACAAATCGTGGCAAGAGGAATCCTGTAACAAATCAGAAATTCCCTAAATGAACATTTGCAACAATGGAGACAAATGATTAGACTCACAAATTTTGCATTGATTTGTCCATATGATTTACAAAAAGTTGCCCCTGAAGATCTAAAACTTTCACAGTGATAGTAACCCTTATCGCGTTGCACCAATTGTTTTTTTTTTTTTTAAAGATAATGCGCATGGTAAACTTTTTAACGTGACCGGTGACGCTGGTGCGACACACCCTCCGGCTCCACACAACACTTTTGCCCAGAGCTATGAACCGGTGAGGCTAGAACACGGGGGACCTCATCCCCAAGAAAGAACACTTCAAACCCGTGAGCTTGTTGGCCCAGCAAAGGCGTAACGCCTGCGAGCTCGTTGGCCCAATGGGGGTTTGAACTCTGGTGGCCACCACTACAACCGAGCGACTTAATCACCGAACCACGCCCTTATCGGCACGTTGCACCAATTGTCTATTGAATGCCAAAGTGACCAACCATTTTAAATTGATTTTCAATCTTTTATTTTTAACACTTGCAACTAGGATTTGATGGAAAAATGGGAGGGAAAAACCCCAACAACTCCACCAACTACAATAAAAACTTCAATTTCAACCACCCACTTCGCATTGATGGTGATCTGGAAAGTAGTTGGCACGTTTTCGCATGTTTCTGGGTGTTTCTAGGCCTCTAGCGGGACGGCAGGAGAACTTGGCACCTAGGAATTGGTGCCAAGGTGCCGGCAGGACTTCGGGTCCCATCGGAACAAAAAGTAATCAGGGTCCCAAATGAAAATTTGACCCGAAACTGCATAAAATAATTAGCCATTTTCTCAAAAAATATTTAAAAATTCAATGTTTTGCCCTTTCAAATTTGACTTGAAAATTTAGGGGGTCCAAAAGGATTTCAAACTTAGAAGATCTTCTCTGCTAGTAGGGATTGAGAGGTCGGGGGGACGAGGAACTTTGGAACCGGGTCAGAGCTTCAGAAGGGGAAAGAAAGCAAGGAGCGGGGAAACGGAGGGAAATTGGACCTTGGGAAAAGTTCCCAAGTGCTGCTAGGACCCGAAAGCGTGCAAGGACAGTATATACATAAAATATAAAATATAAGTGGTAGTATTTTAATTCTTTATACTTTATTTATATTTTATGTATATACTGTCAGAATGTTTGAGAGTGGTTTCGGATCCATAGGAGTTAAAATGCAGAATCTAGAATTTGGGGGATCACTCAGATTTCAGACTTCACCAAATTCAGGGGTTCAGCAACATGCATTAGGGTAAAGGCACAAGGACCCCTTAGGAAAATTTGATCAATTTGGCATGATGTTGCAATTTTGAGGCATGGAAAATCTGGGTGCCAACATTGGCTCTCGTTGGGGACAAGTGCCAAGCAATGGCACAACAAGAATCATAGATCTCCGGGGCAGACCAAAAACAACACACCGGGAACGACAACACAAACAACATCAAGACCAATAGTGGTCAAGACTGCTCAAGGTCAAAATATAATAGATATATCAAGATTTCATCACAAAATTTTGAAGGGCTACATTACTTACGAATGTTGTCCATGAACAGGGAACTCTAGAAGTTCTCCTTCCACATTTCTGATATAAAAGGTGTCTTGGCTAGCCTTTTCATAAATCTGAAATGGGCCTATCCATAGCGGTTCAAACTTACCACATGCTTGCCCTTGTCCTCTGATCTTGCATTCCAAAGGAGAACCAAATCACCAATCTGAAAATACCTTTTAACAGTTCTCTTGTTGAACAAATGCTCAACCTTCTGCTAATGTAGTAAATTTTTATCATGTGCCACCCTTCTAGCTTCATCCAATTTTGTCAACTCATGCATCCTTAATGCCAAAGCATCATCTCTATCTTCTCCTATTTGTTGCAACAATTGATACACAGGCAGTTCTAATGACATTTGCATCTTAGCCTCTAACCCATACACTAGCTCAAAAAGACTTTTGCCTGTAGCATGTTTGTAGGTGACCCTATCAGCCCAAACTGCATATTTCTGTTTGTCATCCTATCTTTTCTTGTTCACATCTAGAGTCCTCTTAAGTATTTTTATGAGGCTCTTATTGCTGGACTCAGCTTGTCCATTACTCTACGGATGGTATGGTGATGAATGAATCAACTTTATCCCATACTTGGAACACATACCTACAATGTCTTGAGATCTGAAGCACGTGGCGTTGTCTACAAAAATTCTAGATAGCACACCAAATCTGGTTATCACATTGTTCAAAAGAAAGTCAATCACTACCTTGGACATGGCGTTGTGAGTTGGAACAACCTCAACCCATTTTATAAAATAATTTGTCGCCACCAGTATCCATCTATATCCATTGCTTGATTTTTCTTGAATTTCCCCTATGAAATCAATGCCCCATTGCTGAAATGGTGCCTCAGTGGTAACATTCATAAGGGGAAGAGCACCTTGAAACTTTAACTTACCTGCAACCCTTTGAAAGGCATCACATTTTTTGATTTGTTTTGCAACACCCTTGAAGTTCAACCACCAAAAACTTGCCCTAATAAACTTATGTGTTGTGGTTTTAACATGGAAGTGTCCACCACATATCCCTTGGTGATATTCTTCAATGATTTTCTTAGATTGTTGCTGGTCCAAACACTTCAACAGCAGTCCCTCATGAATTCTCCACGTTAAAACACCTTGAATTAAAACATATTTCTGAGAATGGAGCTTAAGTGTTCTCTATTTTTACATTCGTACCTGGGGGACAGTGCATGTTGACAAGATAGAAAATGATATCCTTGTACCATGGATCATTTGTCAACGTACACACATTGGTCAATGAAACAACATCTACTCTATTTGTTTCAACTACCTCTAAATTGGAACCAGCCATCAACATTGCTAAACCCTGGCCTCTAACCAGTTTGGTGACTTGCATCTTAATGTCATATTCTTGGATTCTGTTGATCCATCTGCATCTCCTTCCAGAGACTTCCTGCTGCATAAAAATGTCTTTCACAGCTGAATGGGTCACATATGCAACTGTCTTTGCACCCATAAGATATGACCTAAAATTCTTTATTGCCTTGACCAAAGCATATGCATGCTTTTCCATATTTGAATAATTTAGTTCAGCAAACTGTAGAGATTTGCTAAAAAAATCCTATGGGCTGCTCAAATCCATCTCCGATTTTTGCAATAATACATCAGCAATAGTGTAGTATGAAGCAAAAGAGAAGCGCTGAAAAGGCTTGGAGTAGTCCGAACTTACCAACACTGGTGCATCTTTGAGAGCCTCCTTTATGTCAATAAAGGCTTCAGCTGGTTCCTTGCCCCATGCAATAGACTACCCCTTCTTGAACATCTTGGATATTGCCTTGGTCTTCTTAGCAAATTTAGAGACAAATTGCTTCATAAAGTTGATTTGTCCGAAGAAAGACTAGACACCTTTGATTGATTTAGGCTGAGGGATAAGGTCAATAGCTTTCACTTTTCTGGATCAATTCTAACCCCATCCTTTGACACAATATGTCCCAGCAACTTGCCTTCTTCTACTCCAAATTAACATTTCTTGGGATTCAAAGAAATCCCATACTCCAAACATCTTTCAAAGATCAATTCCAAATGCTTGCAATGATCTTTCCTGTCTTTGGAGAATGTAGTGAGATCATCTTGGTATACTACCATGATTTCATCAATAAGGCCTGCAAAGGCAACATCCATTGCTCTCTGAAATGTTGATCCTGCATTCTTCAACCCAAATGGCATCCTCATATAAACATAAGTACCCTAAGGAGTAGTGAATGTTGTCTTGTAATGTTCTGACTCTTTGACCAACACCTGGTTGTACCATGAGAATCCATCCATCGTAGACATCAGCTCCGATCCAACAACCCTTTGCAAAAAATGATCCATACTCGGAAGAGGATAGTTGTCCTTAAGGGATTTAATGTTCAAATTTCTAAAGTCTACACACAATCTAATCTCCCCATCCTTCTTCCTCATTGGGACAAGATTAGATACCCACTCAAAATGTCTGATTGGCTTTATAATCTCTCCATCTTTCAGCTTTGCCAACTCTTGTTGCATTTTCGAAGCTATGGTGGGATTGATTGGTCTTTGCTTTTGTTTGAATGGTTTTGCATCAAGCTGAAGGGGAATAGTATGCTGAAATAAATCTTCCCTATAGGCTTTCAGCTTGTCATAGGACCATGCAAAACATTTTTTGAATTTTCTCAGCAAAGCAATCAACATTTGCTTTTCATGGGATTTGTCGCTTACCAATATAAACCATCCTCGGTGCATCCTTAGTGCCAAGGTTAACACCTTCAATGTTGTCCTCTTCAACTAGGTTGTACCTTTACTCTTCCAACAGTCAGCATTATTAAACATCCTTTCAAGTGCCACCAAACCCTTGGGGATGGTATTTGTCTTCAGTTGTACCACTTCATTCCCAAACAATGTTTCCTTCCCATCTTCTACCTCTATCATAGGTTGCCAATCAATTAACTGATTGACAAAGTCATCTAGGCAATTGAGAAAACTATAAATCTAATTGTTGTCATTGAAAACTTGCCAACTGTATATGTTGTCAGGGATTGTTGGCCTTGTAAGCACTTCAACAACATAATGACCATAAGAAAAATTTGACTGAGGGTCAAATTTTGAAGCAGCTACAGCCAAGGTCTCTGCCTTTTCATTCTCAACTCTTTCCACCCATTCAATGCCAACAGCATCAAATAGTTCTATAGTGTCCCATACAACATTCCTATATGCTCTTAATCTGTTGTCCTTGGCTGCAAAAACACCTATGATCTGTTGTACAACTAATTCTGAATCACCATAGATCTTCAAACATTTGACTCCATGCTTATGAGCAACATTTAAACCTATCAACAATGCCTCATACTCAGCTATGTTGTTAGTGCATTGGAAATCAAGCTTGAAAGGAAGTCCAAATTGTTCCTTATCCGGTGAAGTCAAAACTATGCCCGCACCTGAGCCATCTCTAGAACATGCACCATCAAAGTACAATGTTCACAAAACATTTTCATCATGCACAGGAGCAGCAATGTGAGGTAGATCAGCACATAGCTTAGGTTCATTTTCATCACAAAACCCCATAAAACAATCAATGTCAGTGTCAAAGAAGTTCACTTCTTCACGGGTTTTGTAACGGTCTTTTATGTTTTGGCCTTCTACCTTCTTCTCCCTATAAAGCTTCACTTCTACACCATGGATTGGAATGGTGGCACATGATAGATTCATCTATATACTCCCACCCATAGAGGTTGCCCACTTTCTAGATAACAACATACTCCATTTAGCAAGGCAGTCCACAACAATTATATCCATCAAGAAGGACTTGTCTGGATATGCAGCTAGCTGAACACCAACAGCTTTGACAAGACCAATCACATTTACTTCTCTTGAGTCCATAGCAAAGCATTTACCAAAAGACTTGGACACCTTCAACCCCAAATCATTCATGATTTCAAGTGGCATAACATTGCTAGATGCTCCAAAATCGAGCATACAATAATGTAGCATCCATCCATTTATGATCAATGTGGTATAAAAAGGATCTACACCCATCCGACTATTCACCATAGATGACCCCAAATAAACTTCAATGGTTTCATCATCCTTAGGAGGAACAACAATGGGCTATATAGGTGTACTGGTGGTTGTGATAAATGAGACAGCCCTATCCCTATGCTCAGGAATCCTAAGAGCCTCCCTTAATGGTAGTGAAATTCTGATTTGACTTAACATCTAGGCCATGTCAAAGGGATGATACGAAGGTAGAGGGGTGTCACATGAGACTGTAACATCATTTGCATCAAGAATGTAAGGTATCAACTGACTAGAAAAAATATCCATACCTTTTTCCTCCTTATCTTTGCTCTTTTGTGGTTCAATTGATGCTTGAGGTTGACTCTTTTTGGCATCACTTTTTGGCATGTGAGTATCAATAATAGGTACAGCAGTTGGTTGTACCACGCGTGCTAGAGCTTTTTGCACGTACTTTTTTGTTATCGATGGCTATGCCGGAATTTTCTTCCTTTCTAGGATATTCTTCTTGGGAGTATTGTTGTCTTTCATCTCCAAACTTGTCTTATGTTTCTCACCATCCAATCCTCTTTTTCTTGATTCGACAGTAGGAGAGTTCTGCATAGGCACTTGCCTATTCCTTAGCTAATAACCTCCTTGGACCTGCATGACAGCTGCATCAGTCAAGGCCCTCATATCTTCTTTCGATGGTTTGGACTACTTGTACTTCTTGTGCATAAGGTCCCTCAAATGTTCGAAATCATGAGCTGGCAGCTGATATTTCTTCGGACCATCACTATAATCAGTTTGGAAAATATAATCATCCTCTCAGGGCTGTCATACTTATCAATTTTATCAAACTGCTCATAGTCATTGGTATCAAACTGATTTATCTCATCCTCTTCATAGTATTCAGTTGCACCCTCTTCGTTTGGAAACTCCTCTATGCTCATTGAATGAGCCACTACACAATTGGCTGGATCATGGGGAAGGAAAAATGCCTGGCACCATAAAGAAACCTCTTAGAAATTGATTTGATCCTTTCTCAATGGATCGGGTGTATCTATTTCAGGTTGTTTGAAATTGACCTACCTAGGGGCTGCCTGTCTATCATTTTGTTGTGGTCTCTTAGACCACTCAGTATTGTATGGCCTATTATGCAGTCATCGACCTTCGTTGAAATGTGTTGCAGCACCTTGTGGAGGCAACCCTTTACCATTTCGTGCTATCTTATAAGACATCTTTCATGACTCCCATGAGTTTATCAAGTTTGTTTTCAGTTGTGAGGGGCTTGTTGAAAACTGCTCTATCTGGCTGGGACAATTTTACATCTGATCTTTTAATGTGCTTCCCTGAAGCCCTCATGTTGCTTTCAATGTTAATGGTTGTAGCATAAGCTTCCCTTAACGTTTGTGGACTCTTGTTCCTCAAACAGTAACCAATCTTTGAGTCAAACGCGCCACAATACAACACCAAACACATTGACTCATTAGGTCTCAGATGAGGAGGTACCTTTTGTTGCAAGGTGTGAGCCTTGGTCTCCTTGTTCAGCGCTGCGCTGCGGTGGTTTGCGACAAGGGCTTAACTGCCTCCCGTGCTTGTTAAGTCAAGTGGTTGTATCGGGCATTAATAGGTCGATCTTTTGGTGCAACGACAGCCAACAGTTGGTATCAGAGCCGAGGTCACGGGTTTAAACCCCGCGCTTGCGCTGGGGGGGGTTGTTACAAGGTGTGACCCTTGGTCTCCTTGTTCAGCACTGCACTGCAGTGGTTTGCGACAAGGGCTTAACCGCCTCCCGTGCTTGTTAAGTCAAGTGGTTGTATCGGGCATTAATAGGTCAATCTTTTGGTGCAATGACAGCCAACACCTTTCTCATAGTCATGATGAAGTGGCTGTTAAAATCAGCGACTGTCTCATTTATTGCCTTTTTGATAGTTGTGAGTTCATGGATGACAAACTTTGGATCAATCCTATCCCCGTATTGCAATCGGAATACCTTCATGAACTCCTCCCAAGAGTCAATACTGTTATCTGGGAGAGGCTTGTACCATTTTTTAGCACTTTCCTCAAGTGAATGTACAAATAATTTCATCATGACGTCTTCATCCTGAATTTCATACTCATCAGTGACATCAATAAAATGTCTAAGATGCTCTTCACTTGTGACAACATTGTTGCCTTGGAACCTTGGAATCTTTGCTCTAATCTCATTTGGAATTGGATTAGGAAAGTCAAGGATGCCAAAGAAATCAAGTTGTTTATACCATTCAGCTCCCAAAGGCTGCCTGAGTGGAGGAAATCTTTGTGCTTGTCTTTGTTGTGCAAGCCTAGGGTTCTGAACATTACCATACTGTTGATTCACTTGATTTTGTAGTGGCTGATTGTGAACATTTTGAACATAGGCATGATTAATACTATGTTGTCCCATTTGTTGATGTTGTCTTTGATTTGTTGCAGGCCTAGGATTGGGAATGTTCTATTGTCGATGTTAATTATGTGCATTCTGAGCAAGCTGAGCTTGTGTTGGTCAAGTGGGGCCTGTACCTCACTTTGTCTATTCCTAATATGATCAAGTAGGTCAAGCTTATCATAGAGGGTCCTTTCTCTTTCCTCAACATCAGGTTGTACCTGTTGATCTTCCTCATTGGGAATATTATCATGCCGGCCTCTAAGTGACCTTGTGGGTGAAATATGATGTTGATTATTTTGGCGGGCCTCGTCATTCTCATTACACATGCTAAATGTTCTCATGTCTGCATTATGAGACCTATCTCTTCTTCCCTTGCCAATAATATTTTGATTTCTTCGAACCTCATACTCATCTCTGTTCATTCTCCTATTTGTTCTAAGTATATTATCAATAGAGTCCTCAGAAGTATACTGATACTGACTTCTACAATAATCAAATGTGTCATCTCTGCCAGAAGTACTTGCCTAACCTTGGATATTAGGATTTCTTGTTCTCCACCTGTTCCTTTGGCTTCTTGAACAGTTAGAAGAACTCTCAAGTGTTGACAAATCTTCGGGTCTTCTCCTACGATCCATCTTAATTTCTTTCTAGTCTGAAAATGATTTTTGGGTTTGACTAAACAGAGTCGCCACTTCCCTGCTGGAAAGAAATACTCGGACTTTCGTTGTATTACAAGATTGCAACAACCAGGAGTAGACTTGACAAGTCCCCGAAAATGGCACCAAAATGTCCGTTCCCAAAATTACTACAAGCCAAAACCCTAAAGCATTACTCAATCACCTAGGCTAGGGGTGTCATCAGAGTGATTAGAAAGGGGTTTATCAACAGTTTTAGGGCAATTTTGGCCAACTTACAAGAGTGGGTAAACTCCTCTGAACTTCAAGCTTGGCTAGACTTAAGAGGGTAATCCTGAGGTATATAAGAGAGGAAAAATAAGCTTTCACAAGACAACGATTTCATCCCATAAATGTACGACCAAGTTAGGCTTGTATAGCCCAACAGGAATAACCTCCACAATATTGATAAGATTTGCTATAGCAAATAAAAAAAATTGATATTCTCTTCAAATCTGAAAACCACACTATAACTTCACACAATACCCAAATCTAGAAACCAAACCATAACAAAATCTGAAAATCTTCACACACCACACCAAACCAACTAAAAGCGAAAACACTTATGCAAATCTTCAGCACAACTATGATCTTTGAATGAAATCACCATAAAGGGTTGTAGGGTTTTTGTCCTCAAATCCAAATACCAAGAGGGTTTTTGTCCTCAAGCAAGAAGATAAACAAACCTTCAATCTCAAAGAAAAAAGGTTGTGATTTCATGGCAATGGATATTTTTTCTATACCCAACCTCTCATTTTATAACCCTTTTTTTAATTTTAAAAATCATTTTTCCCGCTTAATTTAGGGAGTGTCTAAAAAATGCCTTTAAAATATAACTTTACATTGACCCTCTTTTCTACAACACTTTTTAATATTGGACCATCTTTTAATAATAAAACATAAGCCCTTTTATAAATATAACGTAAAGTTACTAGGACAATTTAAGTTATATTATTAAACTGTTTCCCTTAATTTACCCCTTTAGCCTACAGGAAATAAAATAAGAGGCTAGGGGACTCCCAATGACTTATGTCTAAGAAGGGGACATGATAGGTTGCATTAAATAAATGACTACTTGCCTATGTTTTTGCCTCATATTACAAGACTAGACATGTCTTGCAAGTGGGATTTTTAGATTTAACAAATGAAAGCAACCGATATAAAAACACAAATGACACCTTCCAACTAACTTAAACAAAGACCAACTATTCAATGCAAACAAGATTTTGAAAGGGAATGCAACACATAGATGACACATAATTCCAAGAATTAAATTGTTTAGTTGTATATAAGACCACAATTTAGGTAGTGTTTATCCTCTGCAATAACATCCCTAATTTCTAAAATTAAGGGCCCTCTCTTCATGGCCTTGGTTCCATTGGGTGAATATCATTGATACCTAACCAGAAAATTTCTTCAATGGGCCTCCTTGTTCAATTTGGGCTTGGTGGTGTGCTTTGCCTCCCTTCATGTCTTAGTCATGTGCCTAAATTGCAAAAATTCTAAAAAATTTCTAAGTACGAGGGTGTTTCAACTTGTTTCTAGCCTTGGGGCAGATTTTCAAATTTTTCTCTGCTAGCATGCTTTTTCTCAAATCCACAACTCCCTACACTTCCAGGCTTCCTTTTGAGGGTCTTTGTACCTTTGAGCTTTCAGGCTTTTAAGTATTTTCTTACCCAAGTACTCAGTCACTAAGTTCTTCGAACTCCCAAGCCCCTCTATCTTTTCTTCTGCATTTCAGGCCTCCGAGACTTTCTTTCCCTCATCACCTTTTCCTCCATTCCTCCAATCCCCAATTTCCCTTTATTTTGGGTTCCTGAGATTTCCTTTCCTTTGTGCCTTCTCCTTCGTTTAAATGATTCCCCGACTCCCCATATTTCAATGTTTCGAGTGTCATGTCCGATTTTCTAAATAATTTGACTAAGGAAATAATTACTAATAATAGTAACTTTATTTTATAACAGTATAAAAAGGGAGACTTATGTTTTATGATTAAAAAGAGGGTCCAAGGTAATGTTAAAAAGTGCTTCTAGTAAAAAGGGCCTAATATAATATTAAAAGTATCTCTAGGAAAGAGAGCCTAAAGTAATGTTACATTAAAAAGTTGTTTCTAGACACTTCTAGAATGAGGCAGGAAAATGAACTATAAATTAGAAAAGGCGTTTATAAAAGGAGTTGGGTTCAAAAGAAATCATCCATTATCTTTGTTATCAAAACCCTTTTCTCAAAGATCAAGCACTTATGTTCATCTTTTCTGCCTGAAGATGAAAACTCTTTTGACATAGGGTTTTGGAGGATAAAAACCCTCTAGATTTTCTTTTGTTGGGTTGGAGGACCAAAACCCTTTGATTCACTTGGAGTGATTCCATCCAAGGATTACCATTGTGCTGAAGTTTGCAATTTGTTCCAGTTTAATATTATAGTTTGACAGTATTGAAAATTCTCAGTTTTGCAGAATTAGTGTGAAGGTTTTATTGTTAATGTATTATTTCCTATGTTGTATTTGCTGAAGTAATATTACCAACTATGTCATCTGAGAAGAAAGTCATACTAAGTGAAGACAGTCATACCATTTGCATCTGAATCGTTGTTGTTGTGAGTGATAAGAGATTGTCGTATCATGCTGAGGGTTATATGCTGACCATACAGCAGTTATGAGCTATTAGCAGTGTCGTACTAGTCCAAAACCCTAAATCGCACATCCTATTTGTTATTCCAACACTAGTCGTACCAATCAGGCGCAATTTTCAACATTTAAAGTCATACGGTCTACAATTGAGAGTTATTGCGCCCGTCGTACAACCAATCCAGATTGTTGTGCATATTCAAGGGCCACTATATTGTAGCAGCATTCATCGCAGGATTTCTTACCTCCTTACAGCTATCATACACCCTTCCTTTCAGCCATATAGGTTGGGGTTTGCTGCTAGATTCATTATTCTGGTAATTTTGAGTTATTTCAGACTTATCCATTGATTTATTATATTAGATTTTCTAAATAATTTTTGTTGGTTAGAATATATATTCAAAAGAGTTTCTAAAATCATAAATTGAGTGCTTCCAGAATCAACAATTTATAGTTTTCTTATGGAAATCTATGTGGTTCTCTGCTAGACCTTAAATTGATTGATTTGATATCTGTATTGGAGTCTGGAAGGCTTAGTCACCAAAACCCGCATATCGTTCATTCAAATTTTATAATTGCATGCATTATTGGTTGTGCGGCTTGCCGCTAGTGAGTATAATAGATTTAATATTGATCATATTCTAGTCACTGTATGCTCTCCCCCAATTCTAGTCAATGTATGCTCACCTTGCCCACTCCGGGATCTCAGTGATCAAAAGGTGCTAGGATTCATGCATTAACATTGAAAATTTGTCAAGTCAAAAATTCCAATTGGGGACATTACAATGGTATCAGAGTTGTTATCTTGCTAGCCTATAGGGAAAAGCTAATATTTTGATGCAGATTATATCAAATATAGCCTAGTGATAGAGAAATCAGATTTTGTCAGAGGGAACATAGAAAGTTGCAAGATCAAGAAATAGAGGAAATAGAAGAGATAGAAGCAGTAGCAAAAATGGGAGAAAAAGGAAAGAAGACTCTAACAGATGAAGAGAAAGGGGAAATCTAGTACAATGTCATTGTCAACATGAGTAAGGGTCAACTACAGATGAACAATATTTTGGCACAGCTATTACAAACAATGCAAAATCTAACTATCCCAAAGCCTACTCAAACTCCTAATGGTGAGGGAAGTACTACAGCGGCTACAAATAACAAAACGGTTGTGGGTCTTGTGTCTAGACATTTTGTTGTACCCAATTAAAATTTTTGCTTCATTAAGGCATTTTGAGCAAGTCTAGAAAATTTTTTGGTCAAAAAAACAAAATTTCTAAAAATAGACATCAAATTAGGTTTTCTGGGTTTCTTGAGATATGGATACTAGCAAAACTTTCTAAAAATAGAATCTCCGACTCAAGCTTCGCGCTTGATTCTCATTGGTCGATTTTGCTTCACAATCAGCGTGGTCCAGACGAAATCTGCAAACGGCCAAGTTTTCTCTACTGGGTCATTTCTGCTTTTTCGAAAGGCGAAGCATGAGCTCTGAAGTCGTCAACAGAAGTTCATCTGCCAGAGCTTGTTTTCAGGTTTTCAACACTATTCCAACGACGCAGAACCGACGAACAGTCATCTACTAGACCACGCACGCAAAACGGAGCAGGATGGATCCGAGGTGAGATGAAAATCTGGAAATCATGAAATTTGACTAAGTCTGGAGATTTCAAGTGCCCTAGGTGACTTGGGGCGCCCAGTCCGACCAGTGATAGAAATTTTATGCGTTTTTCGAGAAAATGCGAGAAATGTGTCCGTTGGTCAGTTCTGGTGGACATAAAAGCAGTCATTTTGATCATCAGATCCTGAAAAGCTGGAAAATTCGTTAGATGTACCCAGGCTATGCAATTCATTAACCATTCAGTGGCAGTTGATCGACAAATTGTCGAAATCGACATCAGGGAGCAGCTGACGGCACGCAAAATGGAGCAAGTTGCAGACGAGAGTTGGAAATCAGAAAAATGGTTAAGTCTGGAGAAACCAAGCACCCCAGGTGACTTGGGGCGCCCAACCTCTCCAGTGTTAGATTTTTTTTCACGTTTTTCGAGAAACGTCAAAAATGCTTCCGTCAACCTGTTTCCAGTTGGTCAAACTTGGTCAAACTCAGTCAAAGACAGGATTTCATCACAGATATGTTCAAGCTGCTCAGATCACCCTCCGTTTTGCCTCGACAGTCGTCCGGTCAACCGAAAACGAAGATCAAATAGAGGTTGTCAGCACGGAAAACAAGAAATGGCATAAAATTTGAGATTTTCAAAAAAAATTCTAAGGCATTGAAAGATAGGCGCCTCAGGTGACTTGGGGCACCCAAACTCACCAGAGTTAGAATATTTTTTGAGTTTTTCTCGAAAAAGGTGAATCTCCCTCCGTCAGCGCATTCTAGTTCAGAGCTTATCAATTTGGCGCGTTTCTTGAGGCAGATAGAAAGTACAGTGAACTCAATTTTCATCAGGGCTACCTATCTGCCAGATCATCAGACTTAGTTTTGTTCCAGCAGACAGAAATCGACAGCCAAACAGGGGTCATCAACCACCGGAATGCGCACGCAAATTGAAAAATTGAAGGAGTTGCAATTTTTGAAAAAATGGTAAGGCTGGAGGATCCAGGCGCCCCAGGAGGCTTGGGGCGCCCAACTTCACCAGAGATAGAAAATTTCCTGATTTGACAGTGTTTTCTGACAGTTGTTTCCCGATTTTCATCCGGTGGCTGATTCAAGAGGTCAGATTCGCAGTCAAACGATGCCAGATCGTCAGTTGGAGGCTAGGGATGGAATCTAAGTTGATAAGTCTCTGAAATTTCAGGATCAGTCAGTTTTTTTCAGTCAACAGTGACATTTCACCATCTTGTTGAATTCGGAGACAGGCCATACTGAAGTCAAAACGAGTGCAGAAGTGTCGAAAACAAAGAAAAATTGGCTAACACTTCTTTCAACTTGCGTGTTCGATGACATCATCAAAAGAAGATATTTTTTGTCATCTTGCATATGAAGCCATAGGCAACTACAAAATAGGGATTCTTCCTATTCGAAGACATCCACTTGGATTTGTGCTAAGTTGCCGATCCTGGTACGGGTTCAGATACGGATACGGGGTTCGGGTACGCGGATACGGCAAATTTTTTTTTGCCCGGGTACGGTACGGATATATATATATATATAAAACAGTAAACTCTAAGACTAAAAAAACTTAAAAACAGTAATACTCATAATATGATAATTGCCAATAAACAACAAAATAAAATATCAAAATACCTCATATTTCATAACTTGCAATAAGGAAAATCAAAATACTCAACTGGAATAGGGATAAATGTAAATTGCAACTTGGTTTTGCATTAGTTGAGTTTGACAAAGGAATTGTGACATTCTAGAGTACTCATTGAAGGTAATGGTAGAATTTTTAGCATATTGATAAAAGTTATTATCAGACCTTGTAAGGTTGTACTTATGCTAATTCAGTTTATTTTATGGGTTATGTTGTGTATTGCTCATCTATGTTGTTAAACATTGCAAAAATGAAGTAATGAGGAATATAGTTGCTTGTAGCAGACTGATCTAAACTACATCTTATACTTAAGATCATTGGGATGTTGTTTAATGTTGTAAGGAAATAAGTTGTTTGCTAAACCATGATTACGAGTTAGTTAACGTATATTGGAAAGTACTTGACAGAGGATAGTTCTAGGTGATTATTAAATACTTTAGATGTTGATTGAACAAATCAGATGTCAAGTATTATTATGTTGTTCTATACTTACTAAGTATTATGAACCCCCCTGTTTACCTTGTTAAGTTGAAATCAGATTTATCAACAATAAACTGAGTTAAGATTAGATGTATGTGTAGACTTTGATAATTGTCGAGTTATGATTTAAAAACTTTATTTCACTTTTAGGGCGAAATAGACTCATTTGGATTTTTTTTAAGTTCAAAAAATGTTTAAAAAATTTGATTTTGACATCATTTTGTGCATCCCTCCCCTGGGTTCTCCTGGGTTCTGCCCGGGTTCTCTGTGGGTTCTTCCCAGGGACCCTGGGTTCTCTGGGAAGAACCCACAGAGAACCCAAGGTCCCTGGGAAGAACCCACAGAGAACCCACAGGCGAACCGTACCGTACCCGTACCCGAGCAGAACCCATACGGGCACGTTGGGCATTTGAGAAGAACCCGGTAACTTAGGATTTGTGCTTTAAAAGTTGCTTTCTTCATGGATGAGGTCCAAGTTTTATTCTTTCACAAATAAAGCTAATTTTTCGCCCTAAAGATCTATAAAGACAAGTATTTGGCTTCTTTATTTCATTATCTTTTGCAGGTTGCATCCAGAGGAAGGATTTTTATTTTTCTTTCAACTAAGATTCAAAGACCCAAATGAAGTGCTTTTTCAGCGTTCTTCATAGTTTTGGGTTGAGTAAGCAGGGAGGCTCGCTTCTTCAGGCCTTTTTTCAAGGGGATTGTTTTTCAAAAATCGGACTGAAGATTTTTCAGTTTTTATCGAGATGGGTCCATCCAGTATTTCATCCTCTTGAAGATTGGTAGTTTTGCTTTTTTCAAGAATCTGCTTTTTTGCTACTTTTTCGGGAAAGCCTCCGCTTTTTCAAAATCCGAAGATCTGGATTGCTTCAAAACATAATTGCCTACAAAACCCATGTGCCAGCTTTTTTGCTCACACTATTTTTTTCTAAAAATCAGCAAGTAATTTTCAGCCATTTGTCCAAGATTTTTCCAACATAGGCGTGTTCACAATCAATTTTCAAATCTTTCAATATGCAGTACTCTCCAACACAAATCAGGCCCAAAACGGCGTTGGTTCATGATTACCTGAGAACTTGTGAAACAGGCTTGTATAAAGTACTTCCAGTGATCAATTTACATTCTTTGGAGGATGCAGGAAATAATGCTATCAGGAATCTAGGACACTCCGGTTTGCTTGCAGCAGCATCATTTCCCATCACAATGCAAAGTATCGAATTTGTAATTGCTTGCATGGCGCATTACAATTCGGTCACAAGAGAAATCCAATCAAGAGATGGACGTGTGCTCTGTAGCCTGAAGCCGAACGACATTGAGAAGTGTTTTACAATACCAATCTGGAGAGAAAACTTAAATGTTTCAATTGAAGAATGCAAGAGGGTTTGGAACAATGATAAAGAAAAATATCGGAACAAGATTGGTCAGAGGTGGTTAAAAGAGAAGCAGAATGTCATGCCAAAGAATGTTGGACGTGGAGAGTTCAAGGAAGAACATGCAATAATGATTACTCTGCTAAGCCGAATCACGGGTCAAGCAGATGCTAACAAGTTCCAGCGTTGGATGTTTTACATCATGTCCCAGATTGTTAATGGAACCAAATTCTATGATTGGTCGGCACTCATCAGTGATAATCTCCACCAACAAATACTTGATTTTCAAAGGGCTCATGAATTCCACATGATGTCATACCTTGTGTATTTGATGGTTTTTCAGGGTCAATTTAGAGGTTTGAATGTTGTTGGAACTCTGGGTATTCAGAATGTGTATCACCATTTCCCGCAATTAGAAATCTCTCAAGTTGAACGACATTACAGGCGGGTAAATGATGCATTCCTGATGCATGCAGTGCGAGACATGGATAATGAGTTGCATATATGGTTTTCAGCAGATGCTAGAATAGCAATGGCAGAGTGGGCTGATTGGTTTATCCAGTTTCCCACTTTTTCCTACATCCGAGTATATGGCTTCTCAGGAGAGCCAACCATGTTGCCGAGATATCCTACAGATGAAATAGCATTTATGGAGTTTTTGAGGCAAGCCTATGAAGTTCATACATTTTTGCGTAGCGACGCAAGGCAGCTTTCAATTTTTCGCTTGGGATGAGTATTTACAAATGCAGATCTCGAGCAGATGCCAAGGCAATTGGTAATGAATCATCCAGATATGGTCTTAAGTTTTTCGACAGGAGGTCTTCATATGATTCTCATGGTGTTTTTGCATCACATCTTGGTCAAAATTGTATGCACAAGCATGCAGTTGAAGACTTCTGGGCTAATTGTGCTGATGAGTTTGAAGTGCAAGAACGCAGTTACAGCAGGTTTACTTTTCAGTAGATGTCTGATATCCTATTAGAAGATATAGAGGGTTTGACAGAGAATGGTGAAGTTCTACTTCCCACGTATTTCAGAGACCAAGTTGAGCAACAACCGTTGCCACCAGTTAATTGGTCAGTAAAAGAGAACACTTCCATTGAAGAAAGAACGAGTCAAGTGGTTAAAAACAGTTTGATATTCTTGAAGAACAAGCGGAAGGATGATATTCCGGTAGCAGAGCCGCCAGTTGTACAACCATTAGAGCCTTCCACTTCCAAGCCGAAACGAAGGGTTAAAGCTATGAGTGTTCTTCCAAAAGGAACAAAAATGGCTAAGTTAAAAAGGAAAAAGGATGAGTCTCCAGCTCATGTCCAGCAGGAACAACCAACAGTTGAATCAGAAGTTCCTGTTGAAACAACGCCGCATGTTGAAGCATTGCCTTCAGATCATGTTTCTCCACCTTCTTCACCGATCACTTCTCCTATCCACATAGATTCAGAGCCAGATTCGCTGGTTCATAACTCTGATGCACACATTGGTTCATCAGGAGCTGATGAGGTTAGAACCGAGTTTTCAAGAGAGGATGGCTCATCCTGGCTTGAAAACATTTTGGGAAGGAAGAGGAGAAAGCCCTCATATCAGCTGGATTTGACAGAGCTTAAAAGCGTCTACCAAGACACACCAGACAAGAAGCTGAAGAAGCAGATTTGCATTGAGAAGAATGCAGATGGAGAAATAATCCTTGAAACTGCAACACAGCCAGAAGATAGAAGTGCTGATGATATCGAGGTTGATAACTTCAAAGTTGTCAAAGCTAACCTTGGTAGGAGTACCCACCATACAGATGTAAATCTCTTCGAGGTTGCAACGGATAATTTGAAGAAAAGGGTGTTGAAAGATGGAGAAGATAAAGCAGCTCTCAAAGCTAAAGTTAGGCAGCTGCGGCAGTATATTTCAAACCTTTTCCATGGCACATCACAGGCTGATTTACTTCTTCCACCGAATCTGGAATCACCAGCCGATCAACGGCAGTTCAGTCAATTGGTTCTCTATGGGAGGCACATGAATAGTTGGGTGGAAGAATTTGTGACTAAAGGAAGAGTTGTATTTTCAGAGTTTTATCAATTAAAGTACAACGCTCATGATTTGCACCAAGGCATCCAGGGGTTGCAGCAGACCATGGCAAAAAATAGATCGGTGTTTGAGATCATTATCTCCAACTTGAAGATTGCACTTGATTCTGTTGATTCGGCTGATGATAAGAAGACAGTTTCTACTTGGAAAGCACAATATCTTTTCACAGTAAAAACTTATGACAGTATAATTTCAGAGTTGACAGAATGGAAAGAAAAGGTAGTCAACGTCCTCAAGTTCGTCAGATCTTTTGTTTCTCAGATCCCGTGTTCGTATGAAAAAGAAGATGGTACCCTATATGATCTCAGGGAAGTGCAAGCAGAATTCCAGACTCTCGTCTACAACAATTTTAATGCTGATATCAGTGCCGGCAAGATGGGTCGTTTTGCCGCAATGACAGTGAAGTTTGACAAGGCTGTGGGTGAAGTTTGACAAGGCTGTGGGTGAAGTTCATGAATTTCTTCAGATGGTTGCAAACGGTGAAGAAATGTTAGAGAATCGGAATATCATTCTAGAGAGTATCAATGTTCCTGGCAAAGATGCAGTCACTTATTTTTTAGAAGATATTGTTTCCCAAAATATCAATGGATGACATCACCAAAAAGCAAGAATGTTGATGAGGATGCATTTCAAAAGAAAGCAGTTTTAAAACAAATGCTTTTTGTTTTAAAGCATTTGCTTTCATCCTAAGCTCATCCATTCTATTTTTAGAAAGAAATCACTTTGTGTTGGTTGGAATTTTCTTTGTTTTAAAGCAAATCGCTTTAAAGCGTTTGTTTATTGTATCTTTGTCTTAGAATAGAAATAAAGCTTGCGAGTTGGCAAGTTAGGGTTAATCAAGAAGATTTTAGGGTTCCCTACTACTTTGATTTTAGTATAAATAAGGGCAGCCTTGCCCATTGTAAAAGATCGACTTTTGTGATAACTAATTTGCTATGCCTATTCTAGCCTGCAAACTTTGTTATTCCAAGTGTTTGTTCACTTTGTGTAACCTGTTCTCCAGTGTTTGATCGCTTGATGTATGCCTGCCTTTTGCTACAGTATTGCTGTCCTTGAGTTGTATCAACTTTGTGATATTGAATAGAAGTCTCATGCCTATTTTGCTCTGATATTCTATCTCGAATCATCAAGTTTTCATCGTCAGATGTGTGGCTTTTGTAGATTTCATTTCAGCTTTCATCATTAAAGTACTATAAGTCTTGTGATGTAAATCTGGGAGAAAATTGCTTAAGTTTTTGTGTTAAAACAATCATTCCTTGTTCACTTTTTATTTCCTTTGCTCTGAATTTACTCAGGAGATTAAAAGCGTCGTTAGTCTATGCTTAGTTGTAGTAGAAGTTTTAAAAAAAAGGAAAAAAACCTCTTCTACAGCGTTTAGAGTTTTATAACCTTGTGCTCGCAGCTGAGAATCAAAAAGAAGATAGGCAAAATTTGGTTTTATTTATCTTTTCAGCGAACATCAACAAAAAGGGAACTCCCCCTTCCAGTAGGAGAGCAGTTTATCTGTGCATAGCTGTCCGTTTCCAACTCGCATTCCAAAGGTGCGAATTGAAACGCCAACACCTTTCAAGCCAAAATTCTTACAAAGAGAAGAAGAACCAAAACAACAACAAAATCAGAATCAAAGTGGAGACAACTTTACAACCTGCCTACAAGAAAACACATCTCTTGGAACAGAGTTTCATGCAACAATGTCTTTTCTAGATTTTTGTAATGTAAAAATGAGGAATAGGCCAAAGAGAGAAAGAAATACAAATCAGCCTCATAAATTCATAAAGATCTACAACGTTGGTTGGGTAAGTTGACTATTCCTACTTTTGATGGCTCAGACAAATGTATAGCTCGTGCTTGGATCCAAAAGCTCGACACATATTTTTCTCTTAGTCCTATGTTTGAGAAAAAAGATATCAAGTTTGCTGCCCTTCATCTAGAAGGCATAGCTCACGAACGGAGGTACCATGGGTTAGTCACCTAGGGTCACAACCTCATCAATTCCTACGATGAGTTCAACAGAAGGTTGAATGACAAATTTGATAAGAAAGACCCTAAGTTCCATTTCAAGGAATTGGCCCAACTTAGATAGGACAACACTGTGGAAAACTATGTAGCCAAATTCTAGAGATTGTCAATGATGGGTCCTGATGTCTCTTATGGGAGGCCCATCATGCTTTTTATGGAAGGTCTATCTAAACCTCTCAAGGGTTTGGTGAAGGCTTTCGATCAACCAACTTTACAAGAGGCTATCAAGGGGGCTTTAGACTTAGAAACTTCAATGTCCAAAAATAAATCTTACTCAAAGACACCACCTTTGGATCAATCAAAGAAAACTTTCCAGAAGGAAGAATCTCATGCACATTCTCGGAAGAGCATGACTCCAAAAACAAGAAAAGAAGAAGAAACCAAGAATGAGCTCAGGAGGAAGAATTTGTGTTTCTCTTGCAAGGAACCTGGTCACAAATGTCTTGGCAAGGGAAAAATACATTATATTGAGGTAGTTTCTAATGAGAAGGAAGAAACAAAAGAACCTAAGCCTAAAAAGATAGCAAAGTAACAAGAACCATATTTGATTTTTGAAGATGATGACACCAATGGAGGTACATTTGCTTTTCTCTTAGGGGCACCAAGATATTACCTTTTCAAGTTTCAGGGAGTACTATGTGGACAACGAATCACAATACTCATTGATAGTGGAGCTACCCACAACTTCATTGACGATGGCTTAGTAGTCAAAAGGGGACTCAAAGATGAAGAATTTGAAGGATTCAATGTCATAGTAGCTAACAAATTCACCATCCCTTGCAACAAGAAACTCAGTCAACTCAACATACTCATGGGAGAACATAAGGTATGCGATGATTTTTATGTCATGGGTTTAGGAGAAACTACATAGTTTTGAGCATACAGTGGTTATACTCCCTCGAAGAAGTTTACCAAAACTATCAAACCATGGAGCTTAAGTACCAATCTGAAGGAAAGGAGATAGTACTTAAGGGACTTTCAAATGAGCCACCCAGTCTAGTCACAACAAAAAGAATGGAAGGATCCATCCACAAAGGTCAAGATGCCCAAGCAGCCAATTGTCCAATCATATCCATTGATAAGCAAGACACTTCTCATGGTTGAAATATTAAGGATGAATATAGTGTGGCTTTCAATGATTTGCCTCCAAGACTAACACGGGACAGAAGACCTTTGCACAAGTGGGAATCAAGTTTCCACCTTATCAAAGCCACACATCCTCGGATACAAGAAGAGGAAACAAAGACTCTTTCCACAAGCTTTTCAACTCTCAATTGTATCAGAGTGGCGCAACAGAAACATGGTGGAGCCAAACAAATAATTGGGGAGTTTGCAGAAGCTTTGTGGTGATTTCTGATCAACAAGCAAAGCAACTTAAGGATGTCACATCGCAAAAGGAAAGTGAAGACATCCCATAGTCAAATACTTTGGGCAAATGGATATACAAACACCCAAGGATGATTTGGGATCCAAGTATTATAGAAGTGAACAATTGGAGAGCAATTGAAATTGCATTGC
This sequence comes from Cunninghamia lanceolata, assembly GCA_027924645.1. Taxonomy (NCBI): domain Eukaryota; kingdom Viridiplantae; phylum Streptophyta; class Pinopsida; order Cupressales; family Cupressaceae; genus Cunninghamia; species Cunninghamia lanceolata. The sequence goes on along the minus strand of BSBN01001317.1, from coordinate 970,868 downwards.
TTGAGGACAAGCAATTTTAGGAAGAACAAACTATCATGTCTCGTTTTCTAAATAATTTGATACTTATGTTGTATAATTAATAATAATAATTTAAGTTGTCTTAGCAACTTTATTTTATAACAGTATAAAAAGAGAGACTTGTGTTTTATTATTAAAAAGAGTGCCCAAGGTAATGTTAAAAAGTGTTTTCAGAAAAGAGGGCCTAATGTAATATCAAAAAGTGTCTCTACAAAAGAGAGCTTAAAGTAATGTTACATTAAAAAGGTGTTTCTAGACACTTCTCGGAGGTAGGAAAATGAATTAAAAATCAGAAAAGGTGATTATATAAGGAGTTAAGCTCAGAAAAAATCATGCATTGTCTTTGTTATGAAAACCCTTTTCTCAAAGATAGAGCACTTGTGTTCATCTTTTCTCTGAAGATGAGAACCCTTTTGGCATAGAGATTTGGAGGACAAAAACCCTCTAGATTTTCCTCTATTAGGGTGGAAGACCAAAACCCTCTAATTCACTTGGAGTAATTCCATCTAGGGATTACCATTGTGCTGAAGTTTACAATTTATTCCAGTTTCATATTATAGTTTGAAGATATTGAAGATTCCCAATTTTGCAAAGTTGGTGTGAAGGTTTTATTGTTGATATATTATTTCCTATGTTGTATTTGCTTAAGTAATATTACCAGTTGTGTCATCTGAGAAAGGAGTCGTACTAAGTGAAGACAGTCATACCATTTGCATCAAAATCATTGTTGTTGTGAGAGATAAGGGACTATCATATCATATTAAGGGTTATATGTTGATCTATTACAGCAATTATGAGTTGTTGAGAGTGTCGTACTAGTCCAAAACCCTGAATCACACCTCCTATTTGTTATTCTAGCACCAACCATACCAATATAGGCACCATTTTCAGCATTTAAAGTTGTACGGTCTATAGCTAAGAGTTATTGTGCTTATTGTACAACCCAATCTAGATTGATGTGCATATTCAAGGGCCACCATACTATAGCTGCATTCATCACAGGATTTCTTACCTCATTACAGCTATCATACGCCCTTCCTTTCAGCCATACAAGTTGGGGTTTGCAGTTGCATTCATTATTCTGGTAATTGAGTTATTTCAGACTTATCCATTGATTTATTATATCAAGGTTTCTAAATAATTTATGTTGTTTAGAATATATATTCAGACGAGTTTCTAAAATTATAAATTCAGTGCTCCCAAAATCAACAATTTATAGTTTTCTTATGGAAATCTGTGTGGTTCTCTACCAGATCTTAAATTGATTGGTTTTGATATCTGTATTGGAGTCTAGAACGCTTAGCCACCAAGACCAGCACATCATTCATTCAGATTTTGCAATTGCATGCATTATTGGTTGTGTAGTCTATCGCCAACGAGCATAATAGATTTAATATTGATCATATTCTAGTCACTGTATGCTCTCACCCTGCCCATTCTGGGATCTCGATGATCAAAAGGTGCTAGGATTCATGCATTAACATCGAAAAATTGTTAAGTGATAAAAAATTCTAGTTGGAGACATTACATCAGGCTTACTCTTATTATTATCCCTTTTCTTTCATTTCCCCGACTCCCACTAGCTTTATGATTTTTCAAGTCCAGGCCTTCAAGAGTTCGACTAACTATGTTTCGGCAACTCAGAAGCAATAACCCCGATCCCTAGCATCTTTTCTCTTCCCAAGTCCTAGTCTTCGCCATTTAGCAAGCTTCCAAACTTTTCCTCGCACATCTATTTTGGCTCGATGGTATTGCTTATCCCAAAGTCCTAATCCCCACGTGCTTTTCCAAGAATCTCAATCCTTAGTCCTTTTAGCATCAAAATGAGTTACGGCTGCAACAATCATGTCTTCATTTACCTTCAATTGACCTTCTAAATGATGTGACTCATGGGGCCTATTATCTTCATACAACTTTTCTGATTTGTCTTCACAACCATGCCTCTCCAAATCAGCTTCCTCCATGACATCTCCTCCACAATATCCATGTTTGGAAGCTAGGTCAACATCATGCTCAATAAAGGGATCACCATCTTAATAGTAAGTAGAATCATTTCCACCATGCTTTTCCTCAACTGCTGGTCTACAAAGTGAATGCATAGCTATGGCCTCTTTAATCATAAAGTGATCCCTCAAAGTGAATGCACAACTTCTGAATTGCCTTCGTATGTATGAACATCTTCTTCAAAGTCACCCAATGTACAAATCGAATCCTTGCCATTATGATGTAGAGTTGGTGAAGCAATGCTAGGCTCAAGTAATGGATTATTAGGATAATTCATACCTTCAAGTGGCTGATCCATCACGGCTCGTTTGGCAAACTCCATGACTGCATACCTCTCAACCTTGTGGTCATCATGAAGACTTATGTGTTCTCCACTTGTAGATGAAATAGGTGATTCCTCTTTGTCCAAATCATACCTTTGAAGTGAACTTGTGGTTTCATCTTCATTAGGGCTTCCACATGTATGACTAGATGTCCAAACTTCTAGGCATGTTGACTGATTTTTGCCTTCCTCATGATCACTTGTAGGCTGCAAATCACAAACAAGTAATTCTTCTTTCCTTTCTATCCTTCAATGGCAACTTCTGAATTTTCTTTTTCTTTTCCCAATTTTTTGATGTAGTTATATAGATCTTTCTTTTCTGGATTCCCAATTTTGTGCATTCTCAAAAAATCATCGAAGGACATATCTATCTTGAAACCATCTATGATACCTTGGTATTCATCAATGATTTTTGTGGCCTCGGGTTCATATCTCCATTGATCAAACTTTCTTTTCAAATCAGCCTGTCCTTGTCTAAGAGATTCAAGCAAAGATATCATGGTTTCTCTATCTCCCATAAATGCAAGATACCTTCTCAAAGTGGTGGTGCTTACCTTAGGGCAAACAAACCCTTGGCAACTCCACAAAATAAGGCGCTAAAAATATCTTCTTCAATCTTTGGAATTCATGTATGATCAAACCCTTTAGGCTGGCAAGATCATAACTCTGATACCACTGTAAGATCCCTTACAAGATCTGCCCTAAAATCCTGATTTTATTTTCTGATTTCTGCCCTGGTTTTCTGCACTTTTAGTTTTCTGCTAAAACCCTAGAACTCTGCTCTGAATTTTCTGATTTCAATTAAACAAGGACAGCAAACATATATGCAACCAAATGCTCAAATAATAAAGCAATCATGAACCCTTATGATTATATCTTCAAGCATGAACTTATCCAACCATACATAACATCAAATTGCAATCATAAACATGGAACAAATCTGATTTCTGAATTATACAGTCTGCTGCTATAAATCAGAATTTCTGATTATGCAATTACATCCAAATACATAGGCCAAACATGCCCAAATACAACTCAGAAATCTGCCATTACAAATCAGACCTTTCAATAGGTTTGTACATACCAAAATGACATAGAATGATGCTCCAAAACCTCTACAATGGTGGCATTGGGCTGTTGCTCTGAATTTGGGTTTAGAAACCCTCAAGGATGAAGAAATTGCCTCCAAGGCCAAGTCGCCCTTCTCCAAATGATGGCACTCCAACTCTAGGGTGAAACCCTAGGCAAATGTCAACACAATCCGCCAAGAATGCTGTTCCAAGTTATTACACAGGTAATTGGTAAATTGTTGGATGATATTAACAATGAGCGAATGCTCAATAAATAGGTTACAGTATGTACACGAAGAGGCACGTTTCTATATTTAGAAACTGCCAAGGATCGACACACGATCCAAGAAATCATTACAAGACCGTTACACTTACACGGTACTGACCATTAACTAAAAATAGATGATTCTAGAAGAATATCTTAATACCCTCCCTTAATGGTCAATCTATTTACAACACCAAGAGAGCCCCTGAATTTTACAAACTTGTCAGGACTCAAGGACTTGGTGAGAATATCTGCTGTCTGATCCTCAGTTGGAACATACAGCAACTGAACTATGTGGTCTTCAACCAGCGATCGGATGAAGTGACAATGTGTCTCGACGTGCTTGGTTCTCTCATGGAAGACCGGATTCTTGGCAAGTTTGAGAACTCCCTGATTGTCGCAGAACAAGGGAGTTGGTCCTGCTTGAGATAGTTGCATATCTGCAAGCATCCGGCAAAGCCAAACTGCCTCACATGCTACCTTCACTGCACCTCGATATTCAGCTTCTATTGAGGAGAGTGCCACAGCCTGCTGTTTCTTACTAGTCCATGTGACGGCACCGGATCCCAAACTGAACACATACCCAGAAGTGGATTTTCTGTGAAGCCGCGAAGGCTGGGATCGGAATTCCTTGTGTAAAGGATACCAAAGTCAGATGTACCCTTGACATACCGTAGCACATGCTTAGCCGCTACCCAATGATCAGCCTTGGGGGCTGTCAGAAATCTAGAGATGTAGCTGACTGCAAAACTGATGTCTGGTCTAGTAGCAGTTAAGTAGATAAGACTGCCTACTAGCTGTCTGAACAGAGACTCATCAACCACTGGTGAGTCAAACTTAGCTGACAGCTTAAGTCCCTTTTCCATAGGGGTGGAGGCGGGTTTGCAGTCCTGCATTCGGAACTTATCCAGAAGACTGCGAGCATACTTTGACTGAGAGATGAAGATGCTATTCTGAGTTTGCCAAACCTCCACACCTAAACAATAGTGAGAAAGTCCCAAATCTGTCATATCAAAGGTGGTGCACAAAAGCTGTTTGATCTGATCGATCAGGTGTGCCGAGCTGCCAGTAATAAGCAAGTCATCCACATAGACAACAACTAACAAGATATCACTGCCAGTGTGTTTGATATACAGATTGGAGTCAGAGGGACTCCGCTGAAAGCCATGTTCTGTGAGGTACTTGTCAATTTTGATGTACCATGCTCTGGGAGCCTACTTCAAACAATAAAGTGCTTTGACCAACCTATAGACTTTATGTTCTTGACCGGCAACCTTGAAACCAGGAGGCTACGTCATGTAGACTTCTTCCTGCAACTCACCGTTGAGGAATGCACTCTTCACATCCATCTGATGGACTTTCCATCCAAACTGGGCTGCTAAGGCAAGGACAAGCCGTATGGTGCTCATCTTGGCTGTAGGAGCAAAAGTCTCCTCGTAGTCAATGCCTTCTTTCTGTGAGAAACCCCGAGCAACAAGCCTTGCTTTGTACTTGTCCAGGGTTCCGTCAGCCTTGTACTTAACTTTATATACCCATTTGCAGCTAATGGGTTTCTTCCCTGGAGGAAGATCTGAAAGGACCCAGGTGTGGTTCTTCTGAAGACTCTGGAGTTCTGAGTCCATCGCCATATCCCACACTGGAATACGTTTAGCCTCTGAATAAGTCTGAGGCTCATAGACACTGTGCAAGTTGGCCATGAGAGCAAAATTGACTGTAGGCTGCTTTTTGCTCTTATTCCGAGAAGATCTACCCTCAACAAGTTCATCATCATGAAGATCGGCAATCGTCTTTAACCACCATTTGGGACGACGGGTAGAGGGGCCAACAGCAGATTCATTATCAGGTTCAACAGGAGGCTCTGGAACAGGTGCATCAGGAGGAGGTTCAGCATCATCCTCAGGAATTTCAGGCTGAGACTCATCGGAATCTGAGTCTGAGAAATAATCAGCAACCCTCCCATCAGGTGGACCTAATGGAAGACGAACACCCAAGTCAGAAGCCTTCAAAGGCTGATCCTCGGACTGCTGCACAGAAGAGGGAGAGAAGAAAGGTCCTCGCTCTTCATCAAAAACCACATCACGACTGAAGATGAGACGGTCTGTCTCAATGTCAATTAACCTGTAGGCTTTGTGGTTATCGTTGTACCCTGTGAACATGAGTTTCTGACTCTTGGAATCCAGTTTGGAGCGCTTGGCATCTGGAATCCAAACATAAGCAAGAGAGCCAAAAACCTTCAAATGACTGACCCGCGGCTTGCGGCCAATCCAAGCTTCTTCAGGAGTTTATCCTTAACTGCATAGGTCGGAGACTTGTTAAGAAGATAAACTGCAGTGAAAACTGCTTCTGCCCAAAATTTCTTGGGAACACATCTGTGCTCCATCATGGAACGGGCTAACTCAGTTATAGTGCGGTTGCGCCGCTCTACAACACTGTTCTGCTGAGGAGTGTAGGGTGTGGTCAATTGGCGTTTGATGCCATGTGTATCACAAAAGTTGGAGAATGCATTTGAACAAAATTCCCCCCCATTATCTGACCTAAGAGTTACAATGGAACAACCAGACTCTTTTTCTACTAAGGCCTTAAACTTCTAAAAAACTGAAAATACATCTAATTTCTGTTTAAGAAAGTAAACCCACATTTTCCTACTGAAATCATCAACAAACAGTAAAAAATATGTGCACCCAATAATAGAGGGAGTATTCATAGGTCCACAAATATCAGCATGGACAAGTTGAAGTACCTTGGATGCACGCCAAGAGTCACCAGTCGGAAAAGGAGTGCGGTGTTGTTTGCCAGCTTGACAGGATCCGCAGACACCGAAGTGCTGAGACTGAATCTCAGGAAGCCCATCTACAAGGTGCTGCTGGGAGAGCTGGGACAGGTAGTGCACATTCAGGTGCCCATACAGCTGATGCCAGAGACTGGTGATGGAGGAGTTCCGAGCTGCTAGAGCTGATTCAGGAGGACCACCCGAATCCACAAGTCTGTACAGACCATGATCCTCAATGCCAACAGTTACAGTGCATTTGGACAGTCGGTCAATGATAAAGCACTGATGAGGGCTGAAGACCGCATCAAAGTGCAGAGAGTATCGCATGATCTGGCTGATGGAGAGTAGATTAAGTTCCATGCCAGGAACGTAATACACATTGAGGAATATGAGATTCCTCCCACCAGACTGGATCTGAACAGTGCTCGCCAGCAACTGTGTACTCTTCACCACCACTGAAAATGACAGAATCATGGAAAGAAGAGAGGTCGGTAAACCAATCGCGTCGGTGAGTGAAATGTCGCGAGGCCCCAGAATCTATGTACCAAGCCGAGGATTTGACATGGTATACTGGTCTTTTAGCCATGAAGGCGTAAAAGGCAGACTCTCTCTACTCAGTGTGCTCCGCTATGTTGGCCTTCTGCTGAGACCCTCCCTGCTTCTTCTGCTCAGAAGCCAGACGTGCCCAACAGTCTTTCTTCAGATGTCCAAATTTGTGGCAATAGTTGCACTGCACATTTTTCTTCTTGCCATTGTCAGAGGATGGTGCTGAACCCTTCTGCTGAGAAGGCTGACTTTTGCCTTTATTCAGAGCCTGAAACTGGGCTGCAAAAGCCTTCTCTAAAGAGGACGAAGAATCACTACTACCAAACTGTTGTTTCCAGCGATCCTGTTGCAAGAGGATAGTACAGAGTTCTGGAAACTTCAGATCAACATTAGCTGATGTAATGTTGAGAGTCTCAATGAAGTGTTCATAGGACTTAGGTAGACTTTTCAAAGTGATCACAACCAGGTCTTCTTCCTCCATTTTTCGACCAATAGCCACCAGCTGATCTCGGATCTCTTGGATCTTGTTCAGGTGCGTCTGCAGAGATGTCTTCTCATCCATCATGATAGAAAACAGTACATTTTTCAGGAAGAACGCACGGCTCTTGTCGGAGGTTTCATGCAAACCCTTCAGATGGTCCCAAAGCTCCTTTGCCGCCTTTCCAGCCGGAATCTGAGGTAGCTAATCATCTGTGACTGACAGCTTAATGAGCATGACGGCTTCACGCGTTTGTTCGTCAAACTTATCCTGGTCTTTACCCGCTGTTGCGGGACGAGTGGTAGTGCCGTCAATGATCTCAGTGAGGCAGCGATATTCAAAAATGGTCATCATTTGCTGCTTCCAGGTATTATAATTTTTGCCATTAAATCGCTAACTGCCTTCCAACATGATGTTCAGACTCGCCATCTTGCACGCTTTTCGAGGCACAAAAAATGAGGTACTGAGAAGAGGCGGACAACCACTGAACCTAAAGCACAAAGTCCAATGCACAGAGGCAGGTACAGGAACAGATTTCGAGACAAACTCGCTGGCACGCTTTTTGAGGCACGAATTTCGAGGTAGCCGAAAAATTCTGAAGACAACCCAGAAAAAATCTTGAAAAACCCAGAAGGAATCTGTAATCAAAAAAAATTTCGACTGAAAAAGGAGGGTCAAAACCCTAGTCGAAAAAAAGATGCCCTAGGCTGCCATGGCAGCCATGAAAACACAGACCAATGATGGAGCAGATACCCAGGATCACAAAACGCGACCTCTGCTAACGGCCGTCGAGCATAACTGCAGATCCGTGACGGGGGTAAAGGGACCGTTCCAGGCATGTATCCAATGATGATTTCGTTCCAACTGTCCACAAAATGCGACCTCCACTGTGATGCCCGCACAAAGGCACACAACACCAACAAAACCCGTCGCACAGAAGCAGATCGCGTCCCCGAAAATCGCGAATAACTTGAACAAAAAAATGCAGAAATCCGTTACACAGAATCGCGGCCTCAGAAATTCGCGATTTTTGGAAAGAATCGCGACCTCCAGAGGTAAAATAACGTCGTACAGGAAGAGTTTGATTCCGAAAAAAAGAAAGAATTTCAATTTGAAGTGAGAAAAACTCACGAAAAACCAATACCAGAACCCTCGGCCAACAAACAGGAATTCGAATTTCAAAAAAACAAACTCAATAATTTCGAAAAAATTATATTTTCGAAGGTGAACTCTGCTCTGATACCATATTACACAGGTAATTGGTAAATTGTTGGATGATATTAACAATGAGCGAATGCTCAATAAATAGGTTACAGAATGTACACGAAGAGGCACGTTTCTATATTTAGAAACTGCCAAGGATCGACACACGATCCAAGAAATCATTACAAGACCATTACACTTACACGGTACTGACCATTAACTAAAAATAGATGATTCTAGAAGAATATCTTAATACAAGTGTGGCGCTCCTAATTAGGGCAAGCCCTAATGCAATATAGGTACAAAATGCCACCAATATAATCCTCCAAGGATGGCGCACAAGGCTAGGGTTAAACCTTAGTGTCAAATGATGCAAATGCCACGAGAATCTCCTCCAATGCTGATCTCAAATCTGAATGTGCAAATCTGCTCCTCTTTCACAAATCTCCAATGAAGTGCAAGTAGGTTTCCGTGATGAAACCTCCTCAAGGATGAATTAAGTTTTCATCTAATTCACCAAGAATCACAAGGGTTTTCATCCTTGGATTCGTGCCCAACAAATGTTGCAGCCAAATGAGATGAACTCAATATGAAATGAGGAATGAATGATATGATCAAATGTCCACAAAGCACCTTATATTTATACATTATTTCATTGTCTTCTCAAGCTGGCCGACCACCCTTCAAACTCTTTTTTTTTTTTTTTTTCCTTCCCTAATTGGGCCAACCACTTCAAGGCAAGATAGGCGCTCAAACTACAAATTAAATATTTGCCTTTTGTGTTTATTTTCTCCTTAAGCCGATCTCCCTTTAGCGCCCAACACAAGAGATATCATTATTTTATTTTATCGAACCTTCCATTCTCCAAGGGCAAACCACTTGGGCACAAGATTCATCATGAATTTGTCTTCAAAACAAGTTGTTCTCTTCAAGGCGACATGACATAAATCACACTTATTTTTCACAAGGCATTTTCCGTATTTTTCCTTTATTTTCCATCCTCCAAATGGGTCGCTCCACCTTAGGGCAATTTATTTTAGTAATGATGACTACATCAAAAATACCACAAAAATATGCTAAGTCATCTTCCATGCTCAATTTGCCCTACAAAATTGGCTAAGTGTGAAAACTCGCCAATTAGGTCATTCCTTAAGCCCTCCATCTTAGCCTACGGGAATGGAAATAGGCTAGCCAATTCCACTAGGTGATCACTCCGAAAATGGGGACATTACACTTATATCTTCAATTTTGCCTACAATACAAAGTTTGCAAATTCATTGAATCGACTTAACTTTTATCACAGATGACAACACAACTCAATAGATACTTAGAAGCAAGATAGGCATAATAAAATCTATTGAACGAATAACAAAATCACAATCACATTGAACACCAGACGACTAGCAATTTCAGCATAATGAAGGCATGAGAATTGCCTTTCATTTGTATTTATTCACTGATAAGATACAACTGATACAACATCTTAACTCTGATACTACTGATTTGATAATCTCTTCTCTATGTGCAAAAAGCACTAATTTATACTATTTACAAAGATTGCATGAAAAATAAATAAAATAATTAATTGCACTCCTATCCTAACTCTAACTGTTGTTTGCATGACATGCAAACTTTATTACAATTTATCAACTCCACTCAATCTAAATTGCAAACATGCAACTGTCAACCTAACTAACGATTAAAATATTACAATCATGCAGCCTATAGTTGAGCTATAAATCAAATTTGTTGCAAACTATGACTTCATGCTCACATCTCTCGCATGACGATCGAACAAAATGTCACTCTGGGTTAATGCTAAAAATAGCAAACGCCAAAAATAGAAAAGTTTTGAATATGCTTTTTCTTTCTGAAACTGATGACAAACTATTTTTAGCACGGGCAAAAATAGACTTTTGCGGGCGGCTCTGGATGACTTGATTCTAGTGAAGCTTTCATGGCGAATCCTCTATTCCTAATGAAGTCTGGCAAGTCTTCTAATTGAAGCTCCAAAACTTCGGCAATTTGATGTTTTGAATCTAAATAATTTTTCGTTTTGTTGATCTCTACACCAAACCTTAGCTGAAATACCTTGAAAACCCCCAACATTTATTCTTCATCAACTATGCAAGCCTTGCAACACTAAACTTCTATGACAACCTCTTTTGATGAATAAGGACGATGGACAGAAACGCTTTGAGTGGCAACTTCTCGCTATTCTAAAAACTAAACCTTTACACAAAGATGTGCTCTTGATAGGTCAATGTATTCGCTTGTTGTACTCAAAACTTTGTTGGTTCCCAAAATTACCACAACCCAAACCCTAAAACATTTCACAATCACCCAAGCCAGGGGTGTCGTCAAGGTGATTGAAAGAGGTTTATCAACAAGTCAAGGGGGATTTAGGGGAATTTTGGCCAACTGACAGGAGTGGGTATACTCCTCTGCACTTTAGGCTCAGCTAGACCTTGGAGGGATATTCCTAGAGGCATGAAATAGAACACAAACAAACAAACACAGCCATACCCAATGTACACTTGACCCCCAAAGTTGTCACTAGGTCAAGACAAACTGGCTGCACAGGCCTCTATATTAAGCTGATTACTGTACTATGCATTTGCATCCAAACATGGCAATATTACATTCCTTGAGATGACTCCATTTAACTTCACATACACAAGATACACAGTGCAGGCATACATGTACATGATTCCAAAAGATTAAAACAATTTTGCATCACTTCAGATCTATCCCTGGTTATTACATTGAATCATGAATAGCATGAGAAACCCTAAACTAAACCTACTCCTACTCCTACAGCTAACAAGACGAGGGTTTGATTAAAATAGTGATCGATCCATGCCCAATATGGACCGGTGCCTACTCCATTGGGCAACTGAGTCATAAACAATAAAGAGGAAAGAAATGGATCAAATCAGCATCAAGAGAAAACTAAAATGTATTCACATACATTTCTCAGATTACATTTCATACACTGTGCATACTTACTAATCTCGAACAAATTACAATGATCAACTTGCAACAAAAGAAATGACCCAACACAAAGCTCGCATTGATTTAAATGTTGTCATACATTATCAAATCCCTGATACAACATACCAGCAAGTCTGGTACGAGAAAATACATAACTGGGTTCATATATTCCCCTAAATCATCACATTTTGCCATGGAGACACGCCACTACATGAAGATGTGCATTACAGTCCTTTCCTACGCTGTATCAGATGCATTCCTCCGTTCACTGCCCAAACTGACGTGATTTGAAGCCCTAAAATCAACCTGAGGCACTCGCACACTAGACAATTGGTTCAACAACCAGCCTTTGAAATGAATTTCAATCTTTTATTTATAGCCTTGGCAGCTCGGATTTGATGTCGGAATGGGAGGGAAAACCCCCCCAACTCCACCAAATGCATTAAAGACATCAAATTCAACCACCCACTTTGCATTAATGGCAATCTGAAGAGTAGATGGCGCGAATCTGCGCATTTCTGGACGTTCCTGGGCCTTCGGCGGGTGTTAGGTCGGTGGGAGGACTTAGGATTTTTGGACCCTTTTGGAAAAAGTCCAAAAGTCCCGGAGGGTCCCGAAATCCCAACAGGACCAAAAGTGTCGAAAGTCAAAATTGAAAGTTTGACCCAAAATGACATGAAATACTTAGCCCTTTCCTCAAAAAATTATTTGAAAATTCAAAATTTGCACCTCCAAATTGGTCTTGAAAATTCAGGGGGTTTGAGAAGATTTTCGACCTTTGGTGGATCACGGGGGTGCAAAGGGATTTTGGACTAGGACCAAAAGTCCCATTAGGCCCCAGAGTCCCGAAATTGCCTTAGGTCCCGAAATTTACCTTTTACTATTTACCTTTCTTATACTTTAAGTTATTTTAAAATATGTTGTCAAGATGTTTGAGATGGGTTTCAAATCCATAGGAGTTGAAATGCAAAAACTAGAATTTGGCAGATCCCTCAGGTTTCAAACTTAGCCAATTTTTTAGGGTTTTCAGAGTTTTAGACTTAGCCAAACTCAGGAGTCCAACAACATGCACCAGGGTAAAAGCACAAGGACCCCTTAGGAAAAGTTGATGAATTTGACAAGATGGTGCAAATATGAGACTGAAAACCTGGGTGCCAACAAACTCTAGGTGCCATCTATGAATCTGAAAATCTATCTTGAAAACCCTTCTAGAAGGTAATTGAGATCACTACTGAATGTTTAATGAAAATTGCTTGAAATTGCTCATTTGTTGCTTTTCCTTTTTGTCCTTACTACTGACATCTCCACGTTGGCCTTGTGATTTCTTTTGTAATGCCTTATCATTTTATTTTTGGCATGGAAATGTTCTTGAATTGAGGCGCCTTGAATATTTATTGAGGCATGAGGCATTTAATCTTTAACTTCTCCTTTTGACGCATTGATTCTTGTCTCCCTTTGTCTTGGCGTGACCTTGCTTGATTAGGTGCTTTTTGTATTGTTTGATTTTTCATAAGACATGTGTGAGGGAAGCGTTTTTACCTTTGACTGGTCGTTAATTCCTTCTTCCACCTACACTTTTGTCTGTTGACTCTCTAATCTTCATTTGTTTAAATAAATACTCTTTTCCCTCACTCAACCCACACTAGGTCTACTCTCAAACAAGTGGGAGAGCCTAGACCTAGGAGATAAATACTTTTCAAGACAAGGTAACAGAGGAAAAAAAATAAAAGTCAATCTTTCTACCCAACACACACAAACAGGTCATGAACAATTCTTCATATGGAGGTGAAAATTTTAAGCTTTTATAGTTTTTTTTTTTTTTAAATAAATGCTCTTTTCCTTTCATTATATTAATAGATCAGAAAAGAGGTCAACAAATATACATATATATTGTTTTTTGCAAGATAATAGTCTATCTCCAAGAATTGGTCTTCAGAAATCCCTTGCAAAGCCCAAGCTTCTTCAATTTTCCCAGCAATATATCTACAATAGGTTTTCTTCTAGTATTCCTAGCGGCTATCCTTTCTTATTTTTTGTAGCAGCAGGAGCCCAAAAATTTTCAGCTATTCCCCTTTCTAAAAATCCATACCAACCCCCACCTCCCAAAAGCCCTCTCTCTCTCCTTGCCATTTGGCAAAAATCCCATCCCCCAAAGGCATGCAGCTGCCACTCAGGAAAAGGGATGTGTAGGGATGTAGTTAGGGGTCCCTCCCTCCCATTCCCATTTGTTGCCTATAATTATTATTATTTATTTTTATTTTTATTTTGTGAATTCAATAAATTAATTCTCAAAAAAAAATTTGCATCTATGTATGCATTTTTAATATGTCCTAAAAGCAAATTCACACACACACACATATAGCACACTAATTCCCTAGAATAACCTGATTTTCTCTTAACCCTGCTATACTAGGTATACACGAGGCTTGGGTAGAGAGAGTACAGGTTAAGCTCCTAGGCCCCTCATGGGTGTCCACAAGACAATTTCAACTCCAGTTTCTTTTCGCACTGAAATGAGAGATTAGACAACAGGATTTCCTGGTGTGGACTCTTGTTTTTCCCCCATTGGCCATTCATGAAGTTAGCCTGCATGCTTCACACACATTAGCATATCTAATATAGCCAAAGCACATGATTACAATAACATGCCACTCCATAGACATTAATTAATCTGTTAGAAGTCAAACATTTCATTAGCATATGAACTTACAATATCCAAAATTTTATAACGGTCATTATGTTGTCAAACCAAGAGTATCACCAAAATAAGATAGATTTGCATGCCTTCTCCCTTAACTAATTATATCACAACTCAGACAGAATTATACTTGATTTATCCTTAAAGTGTCATCAACTAATCATACAGTCCTGGAATTTATCTATCAAGTAACATTTTTTTCTAAACTAATCATTAAGCATAAATAAAAAAGTACACAATCTGTATACCTTGTATCCATAAACTAATACATACATCCATACAAAACAAAAATACAAGATAATAATAACTATGCCATCACAATTTGGAATAAGTCTCAGGTCTAGAACTTAGTATAGAATCAACCTAAAAAGTTTGAAATTGTGTGCCATAATGTTAGCAAAAATACAAAAATGATGCCCTCACAATCTTAAGGATCGTCAAACTCCAACCACGCGTTGGAATGTTGATCCCAAAGATGCTACAGGGTGATGAGGAGAAGACACAAGAGGGATTGGTTTGTGTTCCATTGGATGAGGCAATCCCTCATAGTGGCAATGACTTAGACTCCAATTTTGATGCAATGTTAACAAATGTTGATTAAGGGCAGCGGCATATTTTTGTTTTTGTCAATATGTAGTTGAAGCTTGCAGCCTTTGGACATTTTGTTGTAATTTCCATACAATATATATGCACATTGACAATGAAAGCAATTGAATTTTGTTAATTCATTTGTCAACTCTCATGTGAAATCTCAATTCAACTCTAATGTTATGTATTAAGATTATATAATGTATGTGATGAATGCCTTATCAATGTTATCATATGAATATTTGAAATTTCCTATATTTTTAAATCTTCCCTATCTTTTTAATAGTCATCCCCTATCGTCCCAAAAAAATGGCTATCATGTCCCATTTTTGGCCCTAGGCATTTGTCATGGTCCCTTAGCCTATTTTCTAATTTTTTTTGTAGGTTAATGGGTTGGGTTAGGGAAATATTTTAATTAATAAAAAAAAAAAATGTTTCGTAAGCATAAGATTTATATTGATCATAAAAACTGAAAATTACAGTATCAAAGCCTTCTTGGCATATCATTTTTGAGACTATGGGCTTCTATCAAAATGCCCAAGCTATGAAACCCCCAACCTAGACCACGCAAGGTCGACAATACACAGACATAAAGAGGCCGCTCAGGACCTATCCACACCCCCCATACATACTATAAACTATACAGTAAAAGCAGAAAATTCAGAGAGAATATGCCTGTCACATAAAACCAAGAGAAGAAGCCAACGAGCTAAATTCAGCCACCCATTCAAAGTTTCCATTATGCGGCTCCAAATGCAGCATTTTCTGTAAAAACCCCATCCCTACCTCCACTTGCTCCCTGTGGGTGATCAAAGCCATGTCTTTCAGATCGAGCAGGAACAGATAGAATCTCACCACCTCGTCTGCATCTTGAAGGAGATGAAAGTCTCCAAGCCAAGGAATCCCTAATCCTAGCGACGCCACTTTCATGGTGTCTTTCAATCCAACAATAAGATTTTCCTTAAAAAGCTTCCTTACCAGCGTTTTTGCCATGTCCTTGGAGAGCCCTGCATCTAAGATTGAGGCCAAAAAACGAGAAGCAATTGTGGAACCAACCTTGTAGAACTCACCTTCTTCCACGAATTTCCTCCCAAGAACTACCTTCACTGCAACCAGAATCAGTTCATCGTGATGGTGAAGCACCCTTTTAAGCCTGTGGTCTATGATGGGACACTTGAAAGCTAGCTAGCGAACCGCACTCTCCAATTGGATGGGTGTATCCAGGCCGAGACATACCATTCCCTCCATCGCTATTCGCACTACAAATCTTGAACTACCAGCCATTGTCTGCTCGCAAGGAATGTCGGATGCAGAGAAAGGATTTAAAACATTCTTTCCCTTCTCAATTCTTCGAAGGCAGTAAATAAGAATGATAGAGCCGAGACAGACATGCCTTCTAATTATTACCTCATCGATGTGAGCTGGCAGGAGGCGGCTTGCTTAAAAATTTGTCAGAGATGGGACTTCATTCCATCGATCGTCGAGCAATAAACTGTTGCTTCCCTCCTGTCAAAGACTGCCACCCTGTCATCCTAATCACCCCGGTCCTTCCACACCTTAGTGTGTGGAAAGACTCCCGCCCAACCACCCACTTTTAATTAATAATAATTAAAGTTGGTCTTATTATTATTTTTGCTAGCACTGTAAAAGATAATTTTATTATTATTTACAGGCTGCTTGAATGGGGCATAATAAAGCCTTATGTAACTCTTAGTAATGTTTTATTATTTTTGGGTAGAGTTACAAAAGCAAATTAAAATTGGTTTTTGGGTGGGAAAAGTGAATTTTATTCTTTTAATTCCCCCGAGTCTATAAAAAGGGAGTGAGGGCTCATTTGCTCCCTCTGCCATTTTATCTATCAAACCCTTGTTTCCAAAATAGAGCACTTGTGTTCATTTCCCTGCCTTAAGATGGAAACCCTATTGGCAAATGGAGTTGATGACGAAAACCCTCCATTCCGAAGGAGTAATTCTATCTAGGGATTACCATTGAGTTGATATATGCTTGTACTTTCAGTTTTCAGTTGGTGCAAAGATTTTCCGGTGTGTTGTGTGGTGTGGAATATTCAGAAAATAAATAAATATTAGTGTGTTTCAGTTTTAAAGTGTTATGCTTCAAGTTGGTTGAGTTTCAGTTTTTAGAGCTTTGTGTGAAGATTTCAATGTGGTTTTATGTGAAGATGAATATCTTAACTTTTATTTGCTTCTAGCATATCTAAATGCAACATAAGGGAAGACATTGCTGGCCATACCATCTTGAAGGATAGGCCGTACATTTTGTGCGGCATTGAGGGCACTTCCAACTAGCCATACAACTCTGTGAAGGAGGGTGTTTAATGTTATATTCGTTGCAGGTATTGCTGAGGTCAGTTTTCTACAGTTTGACTGTCGTACAACCTCTAATCTCAGTCGTACCATTTAGTGCAGCCTTGTGGGAGTAACATTGGATTGCCGTGTCATGTCCCCTCCACTGGGAGGAAATAAAATTAATTTAATATAAGTGTTTTTTTTAAAACACTATTATGATAATAATAATAATATTTATATAATAAAATAATAATATTAATTTTTCTAATATTGATAATAATAAATTGTTTTTGAGCTGACTTGCTTTATCATTCTCAAGGGTGAACAAGTATAAAGGGCAGGAGTTTTCAAATGCAATGTAGGTGATGTTTTTTGATATCATTTTTAGTCTTTCAAATCTATATTGTTTGTGAGGATGAAATCCCTCATTAGCAGCACCATTGGTGAGGACACAAAACCCATCAGTAGTTTATTAGTGTGAATTCATCCAGAATTCGTGTTCTATCATTCAGAGGATTGTCAAAAGTTGATTCTTTTAGGGTATGAATTATGGCATCATTCAGTGAAACAGATGTGGGAAGGAAGCTTTATAGAGCAAGTAAGAAACTTGAACACTTGCCGTAGTCCGGGAATGATCTACTTTGTCTTTTGGAAGAAGTGGGAAGAAGTGGGGATATGTTTATTCATGATAGATCAGCGAGATTCTAAAAGGTTGCAATATGCTTGGGCTCCATCAGTAAATTCTTTGGTTAAGCCAGAGCTCATGAGACATCCAAATGAGGTAAGACTTGCAGTTACTTTTTGTGTTAACGAAATTATGAAACTAACATTTCCACAAGAACCTTATAACAACAGTATTATGAAGAAGGTTTTTCAGTTGATTGTAGAAAGCTTCAAAGGCTTGCATGATTTTAACAGCCCAACTTTGACCAAAAGGATCTTAATTCTAGAAAATGTTGCTAAAATCAGATCTTGTGTCATTATGTTGGATTTGAGTTGTGAAGATCTTGTTCTTGAAATTTTTCAACATTTCTTGGTTGTTGTTTGTGAGCATCAAATGGAAGGTGTTATATCCTCTATCCAAACCATTATGACTTCGATTATTAATGAGAGTGATGAATCACTCTTACCTTCTCTATTGGCTATTTTGAGGCAAGAACATGATGTTTCTACAATTGCTTATGAGTTGGTCAACAAAGTGTTCAAACAATGCGAGGGAAAGCTGAAATCTTTCTTGGATATTAAGGAGACTGATGCAACAAAAATTGATTGAGAATTTGTCTTGGAGCATGAGGAATATGTTACAGAGCTTCAAGATGATTCTATGATTATGCATGCAGCTATTAAAGATGAGGATGAGGTTAGTTCTTCAAGTGTTGCCATCAACAAAGATGATAATATTGAACTTCACAGTAATAATGAGAGCAAACAATCTGCTGACTTGGAGGTTACTAAATCAGCCAATGAGGATGTCGAGACAAACAATCCAAATTATGATTTCCACAATGTTACCTTCCAGCAAAGCAATACTATGGACGTTGAGGAAAAGAAACCATTTATTGCATCTACAAGAAAAATATGCACAAGTCTTTATGTGGGTGATTTAGAGATTGTAATTGATAAGCCTTGTGAGGAGACGAATTCCTTTGAGGATAGTGTGTTTGGTCATAACGCTGTCCCATCATTTTTACATGAGGATTGCAAGGCATCAACTAGTGAAAAAACTGATTTTTTATGATGATATGGTTCCTACGCATGAAAGTAAATCAGAAAATTTAGTGCATGACAGCCCAAGTCACTTTGAAGAATTTGATCAAAGACCGTTAGCATTGCAAGATTTGAAGGACCAATTTCTGGTTACAGATGAGAAACTAGTGCAAGTGTTAACAAGGGTAGATGATTCTCACAAATATGTTGAAGAATTTATTTGGGAAGCTCAAATTGAGGAGAGGAAAGAGGGTGTTGCAAGTGGAGTCACTCTTACTCACTTATACACTATCAAAAAGGCATTGGAAACGATGAAATCAGATTACATGCAATCGCTTATGGACAGGGATTTGGTTTTCAAGTATGCTGAGGACAAAGAAAAAGAAGCTGATGATCTTTGCTTACAATTGAGTATGGCTTACTCTTCTTCATACAAAACGGAAAAATTTATTCCTATTGCAGCCACATCCAAAGTTCAAGAAAGTGACACAAGGATTATGGAGATCAAACAAATCGTTGAAGGGATTGTTGAATCCACAAGGATGAAATGTTGCATAATGATGTCAGCACTTCCCATATTGAAGAGGTTCAGTATGCTGATAAAGATTGGAACCTACTTGAAGATCAATTTTGGCATGAAGGGGTAGCTTGCAGCCATGAGATAGTAGATATAACAGGTAATGAGGGCAGATTTCAGAGTGATACAACTTTTGAATTTGTAAATAGTGATGAGCATTCAACGTTGGGTGTAGGGGTGTATGAAACCTATGAAGACACCATTGAAAGGAATGAAGAAAGTGTGGATTCTATGAGTGCCAACAGCAGCCTATTGTCTTGGTATAAGCGTGATATACTTCTTGAAAAAGTGACTAATGATGACCATCTTGGAATGGGAAAAGGTATGCATGAAATTTATGAAGACATCGATGAAAGGTTTGAATTGGTTGAAAATTCCTTGATTGTGAACAGCAGGTCAACATCTTCATATGATTTGATTCCTCATGAGATGATAGATGAAAATTTAATGGATGGCATTGATGAAGTACCTCAACTTGTTGATATTCAAAATTTTATGCGTAAGCATGAAATGGCGTTTGTTAGCCCAAGTCATTCACGTGATATGATGCTTCATGATGACTTTACTATTCCTTACTTCATGAAAACACATAACAAGGTGCATCAAATGGATGAAGAGTGTTCAGACATAGTCCTTTGGGTTCCAACTTACACACCTATGTATAAGAGTTGTTTTATGGTGCTGATTATGATAATCTCAGACTTTGCATTAATGATAGCAACCGATTGTATGGATTGGTGTGCATGTTTTGTCACTATAGCACTTGGAATTGGAATGCTAATGAGACATTACCAATTTATGACAATAAAAGTAATTTTGAGGTGGTTATAGATCTGATTTTCAGACTTAACATGACTGTCATCATTTGTTGCAGCAGTCATGAGGATGTGTGTGTGAGTATGATTGGTGATAATCATAGGATTTGGGATCTAGGAACAGTTACCAGGGGTGAGATGTTGATTCAGAATTGGAGAGGTGAACATAACTCCGGAGTTGGTACCGCTGTCTACTTTCCAATCAGCCCACATAGGACCATGAATGATATCATGCAGTTGGATTGGTCAACACCTCCAACCCAGTAGTGGAGTAATTCCCAGATGGTGTTGATTGGGAGAGGTAATGTGGTTAGTGGAAGAATTCCTTTGGTCATTCCCACATTCTCTTTTCCTATGTTTTCAGGGCTAATGATTTATGACAGCTACTGCCCTAGCATTTCCATGCTGATTATGGCAACATTAGTTGATGGGCAAACGAACTTTGAGTACTTACAGGCTTCTTGGCAACAGGAAGTGGGAGGAATTACAGAGTTAGAGCAATTATTTTTAGCCTCCACCATTATGAGTGATGGTTACTGCAATCAGTTCGAGATGTTGATGGATATACCCACAGATGTTGCTATGATGATTGCAGTTGATTGGATGAGTTGGTGTGCTCGATATGGGCATGATGACACTTGGAGATTAGGTGTTGGTGAGGGGTTGTCAGTCTATGATCGGGATGGCATTGTCAAGATGTATGATTCCAGGGATGGCAATATTGTTATCGGCTTCCGATTAGGGACTGATTGGCATCACTTTCGGGATACGCTGAGGGTTACTCTTTGGAGTGGGCAGATTATATTTCCTGATACCCAGGATTAATTTAGACAGTGGGATTTCATATATGAATCTCACTGTGGTGCCTAGGCAAGGGATTTTTTATGATACAGATTTCAGCTCTCACTGATATTATAGTATGGGTGTTGGTGATGTTCAGTTTTAGGGGTTACGAGAGGAGAGAGCGCAGACTTGGTGTTATGGATTAACAATTTTTATCAGAGTAGCACAGCGACAGCAAGATGGTTATTTCCATAGATTGATTTGGGACCCTGGGATCGTTCTTGATTTTAGTTTGGATCAATATGTTGATCAGAGGTTGTATTGGCATTGCTTGAGGACAAGCAATCTTTGGGAAGGGTGGACTGTAATGTCCCCATTTTCCGGGTCCACTTGCAAAGCGGTTGGAGCCGACTTTCTGGGGTGGATTTGATTGCTTAGGCCCGGACTTACTATTTTTTGGCAAATTAGGGTTTTTGTTCGTTTCAGGATTTTCAATGTTGGAGACAAAGCATCTTGGCGAGACCTTTCCAACGGTCTATAGATCACTGGATTCCGAGATCATTTGAGCCTCTGTTTTAAAGTTCGTAAATTATTAGTGTTTAATTGGACTTTGGGTTATAATGGTTAAGTGTCAAAAAAATGAAATATTAATAAAGTCACTTAGCCATAATGTTGAGCGCTCCTCTTGAGTTTATTAAAAGTGACTTCAAATAAAATATTCCCTCCAAAGGTTGAATCGACCCCTTAAAGGAACTATAAAAGGGGAAAAAACAATTCATTTGGCATGTTGGATTATTTCATTTGCTTTGGCTTTGGCTCTGCAAAGAGTTTGAGGGTTTTGGAGAAATTCGAAACCATGGCTTTTAGAGACGAAAACCTCCATGAGTAACATCATTCCACAGGTGTGAAAGATCACCCCCGAGTGCTTGAAGAGGCAAATACACTCAGTGTTTGCATTTGTGCTTCAAGGGTTGAATACAGGTATTGTCGAGGGGGAGATTTCAGAGAGACATAACTAGTTTATTGCCAATACATTTGATGAGGGATATTGAAGATCATATTCCAAGTTATAGACTGCATTTTGAGGAGTTATTGGCACATTGGTCTTCATTCCTTGTTGGTCGTACCTTTGCTAGTGAGGGCCGTACCATTTGCTGGGAATATTGTGTGAGTTTTTGGTGTTACTTCCCTTCCTTTGGAGTTGCCATCAGCAAGTAACTGCATGCAGATCAGAACAGAGGTATTCAAAGGGGGTTTCACTTGTGTTTTTGCTGATCTTACACTCCACTTGGGTCGTATAGCAGCTGGGTAAAATCATGGATCTGCTAGGAGTTGATCCACACCTCATTTGCAGCTTCTATACCTCTCTTTTTGGCGCCTAGGATTGCAGTATTTATATTCCAGCAATTGTTTGAGATAGTACTTTCATATGTATGCATTCTGGAGGTGTTTCCATAGCCCATGTAGTGCTGGTGCATGTACAACATATGTATCAAGTTGAAGATATGCAAATGGGTATGCCTCTATAATTCATTTTGACTCTTGAGTGATTTTATGATCTGGGTCATTGTTCTTTTTCGCATATCTGTTATAGTTTTTCTGGGTTATCATTTCATGTCATATATTTCATTGTTATCTGGCAAAACAATCATATGCAAAACAAAAAAAACTCTTCTGCAACTTCTGTCTAGTTCTGAAAGACCACAAAAATAATAATCAAAATACCATAATAAGAATTATAAAAAAAAAATCAGGGCAGCTCATTACAGGATTTGACATTGAATAAGGGGACTGGTTTTAAGCTTGAATCAGTTCATTGGTTGTGTGTTTTTTGTATTCTCATAAGTTCATCAAATATCAAATAATAACAGCAGGCCGAAGTTGTTTGTTGAGCAGCAACACTCCATATTATAAGTAATTTTCATCCATGGTTATTGTAACTCCGAGACCTACATGGTCATTGTCAACAATTCAGTAGGAAACATGTTTTCATGTCAGAGGTTATATTTTCAATTTGAATTGTGTGATGTGAGTGATTTGGATTAGCAACCAGAACCCCATATTTAAACCTAGGGATATTACATGCCGTACCGTACCATTTCTAACAGAAGTTCGTCAAATATCAAATAATAACAGCAGGCCAAAGTTATTTGTTGAGCAGCAACACTACATATTATAAGTAATATTCATCCATGGTTATTGTAACTCCGATTTATGCGTGGTCATTGTCAATAATTCAGTAGGAAACATGTTTTTATGTCAGGGTTATATTTTCAATCTGAATTGTGTGATGTGAGTCATTTGGATTAGCAACCAAATCCCCATATTTAAACCCAGGGACATTACATAACGTACCATTTCTAGAGGAGGCCATACAACTGCAAAAGACGAATCGCTGCCTTGCCTAATCTGTTTTGGGATCATTAATCACCGTTGTACTTTATTTTAGACCTATCGCCACTTTGGGAATTGAGTAAAGAGTGTTTGGAACTGCTGGATACTACTTGGGTAATTTACCAAATCTGGAATTATATATGTATTGGCAAAAATTATCAAACTAGGTCTGTGCTAATTCACATTGTTTGAGGTAACCAAGTGAATTTTTCATACTGGGGTAATATTTGGAAAATTCAAATATATATGTTTGTACTAGTTCACATTGTTTGAGGTGACAAAATGATTTTCTCGTAGTCGATAAGAATGCAAAATTTCAAAAAAAAAATGATGCATAAGAGCTCGCAGAGAGTAAGTTATCTTTAAATTGTTACATTCAAGGCAGAAGCGGAGTAATTTCCAAAAAGAAGTACATTGCGAAACAGACATACCTGCAGTATAACAGAATTGATAATATCTGCATATCTTACTGCCAAGTTAAGAGACATGCACCGAGCAGGAGCAATTGCATAGCACCGAATTTGACTTCTTGGTATATTTGCCAACTGGGCCCTTGCATGTGATACAACTAAAGTAAGAAGGGCAGCAACTCCTGACCCAAGTGAGTGTCCTGCAAAAGTAAGGGTGTAGGAAGGATTCTTCTCAATCAGATCCTTCAATGTCTCAGACTCGGTCTGAAGCAGCCAAACAGCTGAATTAAGCAGCCCATTATGCACATAACCCCCGTCAAACTTTCTTTGTCCTAATTTATTATCAAGCAGTACAGCATAATCACTCTCCTTGGCCAAATTGAGCCCTCTAATGGCCAAAACAATGTCATGGTTCTCATGATCTACATAAATTAGGTATGGAGGAGCATTTCCTGCAGTAGTTTCATAACCAACTTTTTTCACCACATTATCAGGATCCATTCCATAGCCTCCAGGGGGTGCCCATTTGGGATTTCTGAGATCCTCCTCATAGACTGCAAGGATTATTCTGCAAATCCTTGGAACAGGCTCAAAGGCCTCAATGCTGGCAAGCGTCCATTGTTCACTGTCATAGGCTCCTGTGTATGTACACCTTTTCCATGCCCACCTGGAACATGCCAAACAGGACACGCATTCTAATATGGGTACGCCAAAAGCAATTGACATGTTTATCCCACTATTCTTCACTCGGGAGAATCTAGAAGCAATAGGGGAGCGGAGAATTTCAGAACCCAAAGATACTCACAGGCGTGATTAGTGAAAATTCTGTGTTCTGTATTGAAAACAAGGGCAAATGAATTTAAGCCCAGATGGTGTAGAAATATGCAAAACTAAGCAACAAATGATGCAACCGATATACTTCTGTGAGAAGGCAGGCTTGTAGGTTTCAACGGAATATAGAAGGCTCTCTGGACATGTGGGTTTTTGGTGTTGTCATCAAAATTTTGGGCCCTGCCAACACATATGTGGTGGCAAGGTGGTGGGAGGGCAGTGGTTTGAATGTAGAGAGTTCTGGATAGGCTAGGTGGGGTGACAGAAATAACTCAACTCCTTGCGAATTACCTGGTTCGTAAAACTTTTGCTGAGATTCCTTAGTAATGGAACTAAATGTTGCAGACAATCTTGAATTAATTGTTATGTTCTGGTCCCGTGGGGCCAATGGAGCTGAGGAACCTGCCTAACAATATTTGCTTTTTAAGTGAAAACGATGGAAGAGCTTAAAAAGAACTATGATTTTTAAGCATGGAGAAAACGAGGAAAGAGCTCCCACAACGTGCCAACTGCTGCTTTTTCAGTTTTTTACGAAAAGATGATTAAAATATCAAGTTATATTTGAAAACAGAGGAACCAAAAGGCTTTCATGGGACAACCTGGCTTAGGTAGAACAGTGAAGACATTGACCGCCTTTCAAGTTCATGTTGATGCAGTTGTTAACATCTTCCCCACTGGAAAACTGACTTGGTTTTCTTTCACCCGTTAATGCCCACCCTGGTCATTGCTTTCACTATCGGGACACATCTTAGGTATTAAAAAATGGCAATACACCCACCATGCCTCGCTTCATTTTCCATGAATGTTCCAAGAAAAATGCATTACGTATGTATATGTCATTGCACTGTTAAAAAAAACTAAATTAAATAATTTAGAGGTATGTCTAATCGTTTGTAAAATAAAATAAATAAATAATTGATAGGGGTTGACACAATAGTCACTAGAGTGAAATAAATTACACCTTACAATTAAGGATCTAAGTTTTGATTTTAACTAAATTAAACCATACTCCCAATAAGGGGATAGAACAATAAAATAAATAAATAATTGATAGGTGTTGACACAATAGTCACTAGAGCGAAATAAATTGCACCTTACAATTAAGGATCTAAGTTTTGATTTTAATTAAATTAAACCATACTCCCGATAAGGGGATAGAACAATAAAGAGTCATAATAGAAGTAATCATGAAGTGAGGTGGCAAGCTCCGTGACATGTGAGATAGGAATGTTGGCAGATTGTCTTTATTTCAAGGAGGTGGAGTCTTGTAGAAGGTAATTTGCCTTTCTCGAGAAGTGTTGACGGCAGTTTCCTTTCTCTGCTTTTGTTGTGTGTGGTCTCTGGGTGTAGCAATGGATTCTGGGGGGCTGGGAGCTCGGGCTCAAAAGGAAAAGAGGTGAAGGTTCAAACTCCTCGCCGCAAACAATTACCCCACTCTGTTTTCGACAAATCGGTGGGTGGTTGAATGAAGAGTAGGTACACTCCGAGGAAGAGATTGCAGAAGATCCTGGCAGAGGCAGCTTTGGATGGGTTTCTGAAATGTATTAAGAAGGAGATAAAGAATCTTATTCTACATGAATGGTTGTTTCATCTGCTAAAGGTTGCTAAGGAGGTTGATGGCCAGGAGGGAGTCAATGTCCGTGAAGCCATGGCTCACCTACTGCTTGACCCGAGAACGTCCAGAGGCCGCTGGAATGTGTTTGGTGCAGCACAATCCATTGCGGTGGCTACTATGTTGTTTGTGGTTGATGCCTCGGTGTTGACTCATGAAGATTTGGTGGAGTCATCGAATCAAGCAGGGGAGAACCATGAAGCGTCAATGGGTCACTTGCATGACATTCTGTTAAACGTCCTGGAAACCAGGAAGATGATGGAAGGAGTTGCTGCAAAACTCGAAGTTGTTGTTACAGTTCAGGCTAAGCCACTGTACACATGCACCTGTGATGAAGAAGGAATTGTCGTAGAGGAGGGAGATGCAGATAAGTATGAAAGTTTATGTTTCTTTTTGGGATGTCTGCGATTGATGTATGGTGAAGACTATATGTTTTTTTATTAGATGTTGTGAGGAGTTTGGGCCGAGGTAATTTGCCCTGCTCCTTTGGTAGGTTACAAACTCTGTTAGGTAGGAGGTTAAGGTCATATGTTTATATTGTTGTTACAGACTTACAAGCTAGGCCCTATTTTTCATGGGTCCCTGGTCCCATAACCAGGGTTAATATATCAAAAAAAAATTAAACCATAAATCTAATGAATTGACCCTGAAATAAATTGAGATTTGAGTAAATTAGAAGAGAAATAATATAGTTGAGAAAGAGTAAGAAGTTTATCTCAGTTTTGGCATTGATCCAAAATAAGCTACACACAGTTTTTCCAAAAGCTCGATACGATATTGATGTTAATGTTGATTTCTTTAATTGATTAATATGTTATAATAGAAGATTAGGAACATAGATTTGGTATTGGAATAGAGATTGGAAGATTGTGACAAAGATATTGAGGCCACCCCTATAGTTGTTCTTGGACACTTCATCACTACGCAAATCTATCCTCTGCAAATTTGATCTTCGATATTCACTTGCTTGTGTATGTACTTTCATCTAAAAAAAATGGTAGCGTTGAAAGACACATTTGGGGGTCTACTAAAGATATATGGAAGATCATTGACTTCCTTGACAATAGTCAAGCCTCATGTTCAATATACAAAGATTGAGAAAACACCAAGCATGAATACAAATGTTGATGCAACTAATGTAATTGAGAATGAGATTGAGATTAATATTCTAAATGTGAATTGGTGATGTGTATGTTTGATTTTTCGATCCTTCTAAATGACATACGATGATGTCCTTAAATACAAGTACTAGACACACAACTAAAGACCTTTATTGCACAAGTTGATGGGTAATAGTGATATTCCAAGAAAGTTGGCCTAAGAAACATGATATTTGAAGTTTAAACTAGGAGGACTAGGCCGCAAGGGTGATCTAGTCCAAGGGATTGGACAATAGGTACAACCTCATCCAAGGAGGCAATAACCTTAAGGAAATGGATCAGTCATGTCCTAAGGCGATGAATTGAGCAAACCTTGGGATAAACTAAGGGTTAAAATAAGTCAATGGCCCAAATGAGTCAAATTGACTTCTAAGTTCGTGCATTTATGATATCCAATTAAAGTGACATAAAAGAAAGGGGTAAAGGTGTAGTTATGCACTTCTATCCCTTATATTTTACCCTCGCTTCAACATGCATGCAACTCTATATGAGCAAGCATACCAAAATAAAAATAAAGGAAATAAATAGTCATAAAAAGGATACAAATTTTCTAGATTATAGAACCCAAGCCAACTCTAACAAGTGTGTGCTCTGTTTCTCCCCAATATGCAGTAGGTTCTATCGATCCTATCATATCATTGACAAAAAAGTATTGACATATGAATTTCTATGTGCAAACTAAGAATCAAGATAGTAACAATATACCCTCTTAAATTATGTGTATTACAAAGAAGTGTCTATAAATCAAGAAGGAAAGATAAACACAACTAAAAGGAAATATATGAAAGTTGTGACTGGTAACTTAGAATGATAAGAAAAGGAAAGTGAGAAAAGAGTACTATATACTTAGTTGTGTGTGTTGGAAAATGAGTGAAAGATGCTCCCATTTTTTCCCTAATGGGAGCAAGTCTGAGGAAATAAAACTTACAAAAAGAAATGGTATCTTGTCCCTCAAGTAGTAAGATCAATTGAAAGCATTGAAAGAAATCATGAATACAATATATGTATACATAATATTATAATGCATAATGAAAGACAAGTAATAGAAAAGGAAAGAGGCTAACAATTAATATCATTGTATTTAGGTAGTAGTGGATCAACATCAATAGGGTCAAAAGATGTGTCATTCAAATAATTGCCCTCTTCGTGTTTAAACATGGAACTATCCTCTATTTTTCCATTATGCACATATAGAGATGGTGATAATGAATTTGCATGCAATGTCTCTCTATGAATAAAACTAATACATAAAGGTGGCAATTTTATTATTATCTTTAGAGAAGTAGACTGCTATATTATCCCTTATGTTACATATTCGATCTTATGTTCTTGCATCTGAAATTTTTTTTCTAGTTGTTTCTTTGTAAGAACTTTAACCATTACCTTAGTAATGTATAGTTATTGATACATATCCTTTGTAATCTTTAGCTCATATTGATTCTTTTGAGATACCCTTGTTTCTATTGTAATACTCACTAGAACTCTAAGGTTAATCATCATACCCCAACATCATGTGTCATTAATGCTTGCTTGCATGTATATTTATCCTTGATATCTATCATGTTTGATATCTCCCTTGTTAATATTGATGTTGGGTATGTTACACGTAGTCCTATATTTTTGTTAAAACTAATAAAATTGGTATAACTAGCATTGAGAGGATCCTCACCATCCACTTCTACTTGATTAGATTCATCATGTTGACATGTAGGGAAGGGATTGGTGTAGATTTTGAGATTTTGATTTGGAGGTGCTACATATTTATTTCCATTATCATTAATACCCTCTACTTGAATCACATTATTATCAATAAGATCTTGTATCTTGTGCCTTGGTGTTATACACCTAGCCATAATATGTTCAACTATCTAATGATAATCACAAAAAGAATTGGTACTAAAATATTGTGGAGGGCCTCTAAATTTATCAATTAGTTTGACAAGAGGTAAGTTGATAAGTTGTTATAAAACATGGAGGATCCACCAATCTAGTGAGATTTCCATGCTCTTTTTATTTTGGAATAATAATGTTTTTTATACGTTAATTGTGGTCTTAGGGACCACTCCCATAATATAACATGAAGAAAATATAAACATCAATTTGTGCATCAGCCCTTCTAACAATGATACAATAAAAATTCAAAAACTTAACCCAATCTACTTGGGGAGCATATACTTTCTATTCAACCTTTGTAAATAGCTAGGGATTTACATGCCAAAAGACTACTTACGATACAATTTCACTTTACATATTTAGAGATATCTTATGGCTACATTAGTAATAAATATAAAATTCATAAACAATCTGAGCTCCTATTAACCCACCATTGGTTCTACCATTTCACCCACTATATTGCTCCAATTGACACATCCAACATGCTCCAAGCCAATGAAGCATCACTGTTTAATGGTCCTGCACTAGGGGTAGTTTAATTAGTAATTGCGAAAAGGTGGTTGAAGTAGTCTCCAAAGCCTTCCCACACAATAAGTACAATTTCAATGATTAAATCTTCGTCATGATCAACCGCATAGTTTGCTAGAAAATTTGCTTCTTGATTAACCTCTTTGTAGCAATGTTGAATCATAAAAAACTCTACGGTGTTTAATAATCTCTATAGATTTTATAATGTGTTAGCCACTTTACTTTTGTGAGTGTCTTTTTCTGATAGTATTGACTATAATCATGGAGTCTCCTTCCAATAGAATCAAAGAGAATCTAAGATTCTCACATACCTACAAACCCAAAAGGGGAGCTTGCACTTTTGCTTCATTTTTAGTTCCTTACTTCAATTTCTTTGATTCCACACAAATCAAAAATATTGCTTCATTTTGCATGATACACCTAGCACTAGACATCAAGTTTAATTTGAGGCGACCTAGCGAAGGTGGAGACCAACTAATTTCCATCCGAGGATTTAGAGTAGACTTGACTCCACAAGCCCCATAAATAGGGGGATTTTAGAATAATAATGTTAGCATGAGAGTCATTGATGATATTAATATTATCTATAGGACCATTTTCTTGTGTTAAAATTCACTCTCATTGCCCTCATTTGTGAGATGTGACTTTGATTGAAACTTATAGGGGTGAGGAGAAGTGTTATAGATTCCATAAAATAGGAGATTGTTATCTAACAATTTAAGCTCATACTTGCATACACTAGCATTTAATTCAAAAAATGAATTATAGTATCGAAAACCACTTTTTCTTTGATGATGGGAAGAATACTACAGATAAATAAACCTTGAAGATCATTGTCCTTTGGTTGATAACTCATGTTGGCCAGCATAGTTTGGAATCTAAGCATATAATCATTGATCATCTCACTGTGTCCTTGCTTACATTGTGCTAACTTGGAAAATGTAACTTTGAGCCCAATATTGTGTTAGAAATGATCAATAAAAGCATTAGATACATCCCTAAAGGAATGAATGGAAGCACGAGCTAAATACTATAACCAATTAAGTGCATAACCTCTCAAGCTTTATAGAAACAATTCAGCAAGTAATCTTTCGTCATAAATATAATATAAGCATGTTGTGTTGAAAGTAAGTAATTGAGTCAAAGGATCACCTTTACCATCATACATTGCAAAGCCATGCATTGCAAATGTTAGTGTTAAAAGATAAGTACTATTTCATAGACAATGGGTTATGTAGTAAATCACTTGATTATCCTTATTGAGAGAATTTTTCATTTCATTTATATAGATTTTCATAGCTTTCAACTCACTCATGATGGTGGTCAATTAAGGGGAAAGGTTGGGATGTAGAAGAAACAATGGGAATAGGAGTGGTCAAAGAGGGAGTGGTAGAAATAAAGGACATATGAATGCACAAAGAGGGAGTGGAAGGAACAAAGGAATAAAATGTATTCCATGTAATTTTACCCCTTTGTTTTATACCACTTTGTGTGGATGTTGTGAATGCATGGTCTTAGTACTCAATTTGTCTCATTTGGTGCACTAACCAACTCAAACCATAACATATGCCCAAATATACTTAATCTATCACCTTAGAATATGACCAATCCACTTCCTTAGGGTTTCTTTCTCCCTAGGCAAGGTTGCATCTACATCCTATCCTTTGGACTAGATCGCACTTACCACCTAGTCCTCACAATTTGGACTTCAAATCTTCTACTCCCTAGGCTTTAACTTTCTTTGAATATAATCATTGTCTGTCAACTTACACACCAAAGATCTTGATTTGTGTGTCTTAGGCTTATATTTAAGGACATCATCCCAGGTCATTTAGGAGGATCATGAAATAATAAATCCACATATAGAACATCACTCTTAGTTACATCGACATTTATATCTATGCTTGGTGATTTTTTAGTCTTTGTGCATTAGCCATGGGGATTGACTACTATTAAGGAAGTTAATGGTCTTCCCTCTATCTATAGAAGACCCCCAAAGGTGATTTTTAGCACCACCAATTTTCATATGAAGGTACAGGTGCATGCAAACAAATACCAAAGATTAAATATACAAAGGGAAAATATGTGTAGCACTTGACAAAGTGTCTGTTGGTTTTTCTTCTGAATCCGCAGAGGGTTTGCCAATTCCAATGCACAAGCAGATTCAGCCAACTAATACAGGAGGTTGTGTGAGCTACCTCCCCTTCACTTTTGGTTCTGCCACACCAAGGGGGGTATCCTTATTTGCTAAAGATATAACATTGACTTGCCTAATGGCAGAAAGATTTAGCTTTGTGATAACAGGTAGAATACTCTCATTTTGGGACCAAGATTTGTGTAATAAATCACAAGGTTGGCAACATTCTTGGACATATTTGTCTGGTCGGGGATGAGAGTATGCAAGGGTCCTAATCCTACTCCTACAAACTAACAGGTGGAAGTTATGAAATGGTTTGAATTGATGTTTGGATGCAAGACAGGGGGGTTTTGGATCATAACTACTAATCCAGAAGCAGACCGGTGCCTATCTCAGGGCAAGGAGTCAACTAGACATATACAAGAGAATGGTTTGCAACTGGCATTCAAGTTTCAAGAGGTTAGATTGATGCTTGCCTTACAAACATCACCCAAGAATAGGTATTTAGCTGCCTCTACTTACATATATCCCAGCTGACATACAACATTCTCCATACTTCACCTAAAACAATTTAATCCACTCCTTGAATGGCAGTTAGAGATGAAGCATGTGATACAGAAATCTATATCCTAGAATCTGAGAAGCCCTTAGCAACCAAATTCAAAAGAAGAGAATGCATACAACACATGGAGACAAGCAACTAAACACATGCATAAGAGCATTTTTCATATAAGACAACAATGAAACTGAACATATGTGCAAAATACATTCATAATGCAACTCATAAACTCAAAAATGAGATAGAACAGCAAGGAAATGCTCTGTCTTTCGTTATTTACACAAAAATGCCCAAGTCTTCAACAACAACAAATAAGTAACACAACCTGCATTTTATAGCAAGACTGTGTACTCAACAATAATTACATGGCAATTCAAAAATTCCTACCAAATACAGCGCACCACAGAATGGCACTCAAAACATTGAATGTTCCAGGTAGAAAGAAGGAAGGGAGCAGGTGGACTCGGGAGATGCGTCGTCGTCTGAGGGTTTTCCATTAAAAATGGTAGCTGGCCAATCACACATCGACCTATGCCTCTGCACTTCACCATTAATGGCCCAGCTACCCGCAGCTCCCTTTGAAATGCAGCAGCGAATGCATAAGAAGTTTTCCCGCCTAAAATGCGGCCACAAACACAAGGAAATCTGCCGCTGCCGTGAGTTTGAAAGATAGCCGTCGATCTTCCCTCCATCGCTGAAATTTGCGGCCTCAAAACACCTGAAAAGTCATTAGCCAATCAAAATGTGCCACGTAGGCACCTTGTGCTTCCATCGCTGACCTTTCTTTTCTCATTTTACCTTTTCTGCCATGTATATGCATACTTTTAATTCTTTGTATATGCAAAACCACATGCATATACAACTGTCCCTTTTTGCTTTTCAAAATCCTTCATATATGCAGAAGCATATACATACAACCATTTAATATACAAGGTGGACCCCAAATTATTATAGAACAAATTGAAAACACCTTCGGGTCCTGCCTTGTATCTACTTTTTGCATCTATCGCTTTGTATGTTTGCATATACAAACACAATATACATACAAGCCGCGGATTTCAAATCATTATGAATCAGAATGTACCTCCTTTTGAAATCTAGCTTGTATCTTTTTCATTACACATCGGCTTGTATATCGGCATATACAAGCGCTTTATACAACCCACGGACCTCAAATTTCATTCACTGCATTAGACTCTTCCTTCGTGTCCAGGCTGTATGTCATTCCTTTGTATATTTGCTTGCACATTCGATTGTATATTTGGAATATACAATCCCAAACATACAACGCGAACATACAACCGGTGGGCCCCATAACTGATGTTGACCGCCACTGACCTGCTTGCATGTTTTACCAGCATGTATATACAAACAACCTTGTATATACAAAGACACTTGCAAAAACTATTTTTTGCACCTTTTAACTGCAAAGGCCGAAAGACTTATAATTTTTTGGGTTTGAAAGAAAATGCATGCAGATGAATAATTGAAACCCAAAATCTAGGTGGGCACCACCAGTGGCTCTGTCTGGGGACGCATGCCTCTTGCAGGCATGGCAAGAACTATAGATCTCTGGGATGCAGATCGGTCTTTATCCTGGGCTACAAAGTCGAACACTGCACCAACCTGCATCACAAATCATATATTTTCAAATATTATTTTGGCGGCCCTGGGCAGCCAAAAATGAAAAACTAAAACATTTTCCTGTCAAATGCTTGATTTTGATCTGAATAATCCCAACCACAACTGAAAACATCAACACAATTTGCCCACATGCTGATCTTGTCAGTTACATACTTCACCATTTTTGAAAACTTGCCACTTGCAGTATTGCCTCTGTCACTCTAGATTTCAAAATTAGACATATAACCATACACATTATAATATTCTTCAGCATTAGGTAACATATGTATGTTATATTCCTCAAACAGTACATCATATTGCTCTTGGCACTCCTCATCATCTACCTGGCTGTTGCACATTACCAGGCACTCATCCAGGTGATCCATAAACTGAAAACATTCAAAATATATGAGACCCTCACTATCATTTATATCACTTATGGCTAATGAAAACAAAACCTGATCCACACACACATTGCTGCATATGTCAGAACCAACTGATGATGAACATTCATTATCCATAGTTTGCAAATCCATATTATCTTCACAAGAGCTGAAGATATCTAATTTTGACTCATATGTCCCCTCTTCACAAACTGATGTACCACATATGCCAGTTGTCTCCTCATATTCATCATCATCCTCAAAAAGAGGGTTAGTTCTGCACCAATGGAGGTCAGGATTCACAGTGTTCAATGCATCTACAAGCTCGTCATAAAGGGGATTCGTACTCATTGCAAAGGTCTCTATTTTTTCTTCATGACAATCCACCTCTTTTTCATCTTTAACAAATCCATAGTCATAAGAAGAACAAACCTGATCCATGAACTGATCATGGATATCATTACTATCATCTAATTGCCCCACATACAAGATTTATGTTGCTTCAATGTACTCTGAAGTTGAACTATCTATATCATTTTCTAGCCCTCTAATGCTTCCTGATGAAACTGATATTGATTGTTGATCCACATGATCACAACCATGCACAACTGGATCATTTAAACATGAATGCTCTTTGCTGAGAACTGGCATGTAAATATTACTTGAAAAATCATCACAATCAGCTTCATTTGTTGGGCAAATCAGGGCATTCTCCTTCATGGCAGAGTCATCATTAACTTGGAATGATGCATAAACAGGGATAATAGGGGTGTGAGTGCTTTGACATTTATTTTCAACACCTGAATTATATCTTTCATCAACATTGGTGGCTACAGGGCAGCAAAATTTTTTAGAGAAATAACCCTTTTGAATTTTGTACCTCCAATTGTTTTCAATATCTATTGCAAACTGCTGTGCCTAGTACAATGTGGTGGGCTCCTTATCTCTTAATCTATAACTCATTTTCTTATCAAATGCTCCCAAATAAACCATTAGGCATAATGCATCATTAGGTCTCATACATCCTGGTATTCTATTCAATGCCTTCATAAATCTGAGGTTAAAGGCTGGGATCAACTCATCTTCTTCAATATGGATATACATAAAATCACTAATGACCGCATATTCAGAAATTCTTTCACCATATTGTTCTAGAAATGCAGACCTGAATTCTTGCCAAGAGGTGACAGAGTAAGCTGGAAGGTAGGAGAACCAGTCCCTTGCATCTTCATCTAGATATTGAAAAAATAATCTCATAACTACATCTTCATGGTCAACCTTAAAATCATCTATCACATTCAAAAACTGCTGCAAGTGTCTCTAAGCTGATTCATCCTTTACACCATTGAATTTGGGCAAATACTTTTTGATTTTGGATGGAAAGGCATTTGGATAACCACAAATGCCATTAAAATTTATGGGCCTATATATGTCCATGCTGAAATGTTTTTTATTACATGGCTGGGATTGACTACTATACATTATTGCATTTGACACCTCAGAAGGGTGCATGGGATGATAATACATCATTATGTGTTTTTGCAACCCTCTTCTCAACTCAGATTTTCAATCAACAATGACTTTAGGCCCTTAAAAAATACAAACTGCTATTTCAGCTTTCCTAAAGTCCTCTAAATGAGTCTTTTAACAATATTGCATACTCCTTTTCAAATACAAATTAGGTTCTTACAAAAGCATGCAATCTTTCACTAACATTTCCCTCTTAACCAGTGATGTTTCACCAAATAGGGAGTCTTTCAAAACTTCTACAAATACCTGGATATGTTGTAGCCTTTGACAGGTTCATTCAACAGAGTTGCCACCTCATTACAAAGGAATGAACTTCAAATAGGCTGAAGCTGAAAATTAATTTCTTTTCTTTCTGGGTTGTCCAACAACAGAGCCACACATACAACTTCTTCTTTTGCTACAACAAAGCACTTCCAGGTTTGATTCTTCAATCTCTTAGACTCATACTTCCATGGATATGACACTACGTCTCCCCAGCAGAGTCGCCATTTTGTTGGGTTTTCTTCTGAATCTGCAGAGGGTTTACCAGTTCCAATGCACAGGCAGATTCAACCAACTAATACAGGAGGTTGCGTGAGCTGCCTCCCCTTCACTTCTGGTTCTGCCGCACCATGGGGGGTATCCCTATTTGCTAAAGATGTAACATTGACTTGTCCAATGACAGAAAGATTTAGCTTTGTGATAACAGGCAGAATACTCTCATTTTGGGACCAAGATTTGTGTAATAAATCACAAGGTTGGCAATATTCTTGGACATATTTGTCTGGTCGGGGATGAGAGTATGCAGGGGTCCTAATCCTACTCCTACAAACTAACAGGTGGAAGTTATGAAATGGTTTGATTTGATGTTTGGATGCAAGACAGGGGGTTTTGGATCATAACTACTAATCCAGAAGCAAACTGGTGCCTATCTCAGGGCAAGGAGTCAACTAGATGTATACAAGAGAATGGTTTGCAATTGGCATTCAAGTTTCAAGAGGTTAGATTGATGCTTGCCTTACAAACATCACCCAAGAATAGGTATTTAGCTGCCTCTACTTACATATATCCCAGCTGACATACAACCTTCTCCATACTTCACCTAAAACAATTTAATCCACTCCTTGAATGGCAGTTAGAGATGAAGCATGTGATACAGAAATCTATATCCTAGAATCTAAGAAGCCCTTAGCAACCAGATTCAAAAGAAGAGAATGCATACAACACATGGAAACAAGCAACTAAACACATGCATAAGAGCATTTTTCATATAAGACAACAATGAAATTGAACATATGTGCAAAATACATTCATAATGCAACTCATAAACTCAAAAATGAGATAGAACAACAAGGAAATGCTCTGTCTTTCATTATTTACACAAAAATGCCCAAGTCTTCAACAACAACAAATGAGTAACATAGCCTGCATTTTATAGCAAGGCTATGTACTTAGCAATAATTACATGGCAATTCAAAAATCCTACCAAATACAGCGCACTATAGAATGGCGCTCAAAACATTGAATGTTCCAAGCATAAAGAAGGAAGGGAGCAGGTGGACTCAGGAGATGCGCCGCCGTCTGAGGGTTTTCCATTAAAAATGGTAGCTGGCTAGTCACACGTCGACCTATGCCTCTATACTTCACCATTAATGGCCTAGCTACCCACAGCTCCCTTTGAAATGCAGCAGCGAATGCATAATAAGTTTTCTCGCCTAAAATGCGGCCACAGACACAAGGAAATCTGCCGTTGTTGTGAGTTTGAAAGATAGCTGTCGATCTTCCCTCCATCACTGAAATCTGCAACCTCAAAACACCTGAAAAGTCATTAGCCAATTAGAACGTGCAACGTAGGCACCTTGTGCTTCCATCGCTGACCTTTCTTTTCTCATTTTACCTTTTTCGCCATGTATATGCATACTTTGAATTCTTTGTATATGCAAAACCACATGCATATACAACTGTCCCTTTTTGCTTTTCAAAATCCTTTGTATATGCAGGAGCATATACATACAACCGTTTAATATACAAGGTGGACCCCAAATTATTATAGAACAAATTGAAAACACCTTCGGGGCCTGCCTTGTATCTACTTTTTGCATCTATCGCTTTGTATGTTTGCATATACAAACACAATATACATACAGGCCGTGGATTTCAAATCATTATGAATCAAAATGTACCTCCTTTTGAAATCTGGCTTGTACCTTTTTCATTGCACATCGGCTTGTATATCGGCATATACAAGCGCTTTATACAACCCATGGACCTCAAATTTCATTCACTGCATTAGACTCTTCCTTCGCATCCGGGCTGTATGTCATTCCTTTGTATATTTGCTTGCACATTCGATTGTATATTTGGAATATACAATCCCAAACATACAATGCGAACATACAACCGGTGGGCCCCATAACTGATGTTGACCGCCGCTAACCTGCTTGCATGTTTTACCAGCATGTATATACAATAGCCTTGTATATACAAAGACACTTGCAAAAACTGCTTTTTTGCACCTTTTAACTGCAAAGGCCGAAAGACTTATAATTTTTGGGTTTGAAAGAAAATGCATGCAGAAGAATAATTGAAACCCAAAATCTAGGTGGGCACCACCAGTGTCCAAGGACATAATCACAAGAGTGGCCTCATCCTAGGTAGTAGGAACATCAAAATGTTTGTCATAGTCTTCAAATTTCTATTCATGTACCAAATATCTATTTGTAGTATTTTGTCACAACATATCAATTAGTCAAAAAGTTCAAATTCAACATCATGCCAAAAATATAGATAAGGTTCTTACTACTTAACTATTTTATTTCTATGTCTCTATTACTCAAATCTCAATTTATTTCAACCCCAACTCATTAGATCTAGGTTTAATTCAACTAGAGTTAGACTTAGATCCTTTATTGTAGGGTATGTTTTAGAAATAAAAGGTATATGAAAGGACAAAGGGGGAGTGGAAGAAATAAAGGGATAAAAGTGTATACCCTACACCTTTACTCCTTATTTCGTTCCACTTTATTTGGATGTTGTAAATGCATGGTCTTAACATTAAATTTGACTCATTTAGTGGACTCACTAACTCTAGTCATATAATTATCCTAATATATACTCCATTTATCACCAAAATATAGGGAAATAAAGCACGCACTAAAATTAAAGATCTAATCCCTAATGCTAGTAGATTAAACCTAGATCTAATGAGTTAAGATTGTAATAAATTGAGATATGACTAACTAATATAGAGAAAATGAAATACCTAAGAAAGAATAAGAAGCATACCTATATTTTGACATGATGTTGACTTTAACCTCTTTAACCAAATGATACATTATGATAGAATACTAGAAACAAAGATATGGTACCAATACATAGTTCAAAAGATCACGACAAAGATATTTTAATATTTCTACTACCTAGGACAAAGTCACACCCACAATATTTTCCTTAGACACTTTGTCACCATGCATATCTATCTTTTATAGAACCAAGCCTCAATATCCATTCACTTACACATGTACCTATATCTAAAAAAATGTTGATATGTTTAAAAGCACCTCTCGAGGTCTATTACCGACTAAGGAAAGACTTTTGACTTCCTTGATAATAGTCAAGCC
The DNA here is from genome assembly GCA_027924645.1 of Cunninghamia lanceolata. NCBI lineage: Eukaryota > Viridiplantae > Streptophyta > Pinopsida > Cupressales > Cupressaceae > Cunninghamia > Cunninghamia lanceolata. Next base: position 931,065 of record BSBN01001317.1, on the reverse strand, counting down.
TCATTCATGGTCAATGTACAAAGATTGAAACCATGCCAAGTAAAGATGCAAATGTTGATGCAACTAATATAATTGAGGCTGAGACTGGTATGACTATGATTAAGTTCTTTTATAAAAAAATTCTCCTAACAATTAATTATGAATTGATGGTCCTAAAATGGCTCGGGATAATGTCCTTAAAATACAAACCCTATACACACAACTCAAGACCTTTAGCATGCAAGACAACCGATAATGGTCATATTTTAGGAAAGTTAGCCTTAGAAGTAGGAAACTTGAAATTTAAAATAGGAACATGGGTGTAGCCTTGTCCAAGGTGGAAAAACCTTAATATAGGAAAATGGGTTAGTCTCATTCTAAGGTGATGAATAAAGAAGATTTGAGTGATGCTTTCAAGTTTAGGGTTGATTAGTGCACCAAAAGAGTCAAGTTGAGTGTAAATATAATGCATTTGTGACATCCATGTAAAGTGATGTAAAACAAACGGATGAAGGCATATGATATGCACTTTTATGCTTTTTATTTTGCCCCCACTTTGGTGTGTGTGAAAATCTATATGAAAAAGCACAACAAACTAGAAATGAAAGAAATAAATAGTAATGAAAATGATATAACTTTTTGGATTCTAGATTTTAAACCAGTTGGACCAAGCATGTACTCCCTTTGTCCCCAATATGGAAAATTGAATAGGTGTCTATTAGGCCTAACATATCATTGAAGTAGAAATACAAGTTACTTATGAATTACAACACATAAAGTAGGAATATAATTAGTAATAAACCCCCTCCAATTGTGTGTACTATGAAGGAGGGACCACTAATTGAGGAGGAAAAATAAACATAAAATGAAATCTAAAAAATGTGACTAATAACTAAGCTTGATAAGTAAAGGACACTAAGTACAGAGTGTGTACCTAGTGTATACTTACCTATGGGAAATTGGTGTGTTGTAATATGTATGAAAGATGCCCATAACTTTATGCCCCATTGAGAGTAAGTATGAGCACATACAAAATGTAAAAAGAAACCATACCTTGCCCTCAAGTGGGAAGATCAAGTGAATACATCAAAAGAGCATAACATATATTAAATATAATACTATAACATGTAATTAAAGATAAGTAAGTAAAAATTTGAAGAGGTTAACTAATAATGTTGGTGTACTCATGTGGTGGTAGGTCAACCTTAATACTTGGCCAAAAGATTTGCCAAACAAATAATTTCCTCATCTATTTAAACATGGAACTATCCTTTGTAGCTTTAAGAATTACCATGAGAATGTATAGCTAATGATGTTGTTGGGACCCATATTTCCACCACTCTTTTTTGTGTCCAAAATGAAAAATACCAAGTCTGGTTCCCTTCCTGTTGCGATTGTCATGTATAACCCATCATTGATATCCAATCCAATATGCCTTCAATGGGTATACCTTTGCCATTTTTTCACCCCTACGTTCCCTTTGGCCTTTTCCCATGCCCCCTCATATGTTAACATTGTCAAAAATCCAAGAAAATTCCATGCTTGGGGGTCTCTTTTGCCTTTTTGGTCCCTACGGGTTTTCAAGTCCCGTCGAAACCTTGGAACTTTTCCCTTTGTCCTAGTTTTCCCCTCTCCTCGCTCCCTTTCCTTTTTTGTGGTTTCGGGCCAGAACTTTTTCTCGACCCCTTTCATGTCCCTACGAGTTTTTGGGTCATGTCCAAACCTTTTCCCCTAGTTCTAAGGTTCCCAATTCCTCTAAAACCTCGCTACCTACTCTCTTTCCCCTTCCAAAGTTCTGGGTCAGAACCTTTTCCTGGCCCCTCCTTTTCCCTTCGACATTTTGGGTCTCGTTGGAACTTTTGGACTCGATCCCTTGGTCCTTGGTTATCCTGAAATCCTGTTCCTCACTTCCTTTCCCATCTTAGGATGGAAATTTTTCTCGACCCGGACCCTTCCCGATTCTAATGTTCTTCGTCCTCCCGAAAACCCAATTCCCACAATACAAAGAAAGTTCCTCTAGAGCTTTGGAACCTGATGGAACTTTCACTCCAGGTTCCTACGTTCTGGGTGCTTCCACAAACCCGATCCCCACCAAACTTGAAATCCTAAGTTCAGAAGAAATTCCCAAATCAGACCTTTAGTTCTAGATCTACCTATCCTCCCATGACCCGAAGTCCCACCAAAGCCCAGAAATGCATAGGATCATGCCAACAACTCCTAGATTCACCATTAATGGCCGGATTTGACTTCTGCAACTTCCCAAGTGTTATTTTCTCGACCAAGTGCATCTAGTTCCTCATGTGCATGATTCCAAATGGGCCTATTTAGTTTGGTTGGTGAAAATTTTAATTTCCATGGGTTCTTTGGCTCCCTTGCATTCAAGCTGGTAGGTGATTTTGAAATTATCAAGTCTTCTCCTCTTTCCCGCCCATGGATTGGGGCAGGCAGCAATGGAGTATAAAGTGAATTTTTCTCCTCATTCAAAGGGTTGGTCTCCAAACCAATTTTTAGGTCATGCATCTGTTTGTGGAGGTTATAGGGCACCAAACAACTTCAGTTTGGCATGCACATGGGTAAAATCTATTCTGCAACTTGGAGGAAGGTCTTCAATGGACATTTTATGTAATGGTATTGTTACCAATTTTCCTTCACAATGTTAAATAGGTAATCAAGGTCAAAGTCTTGTCATTGATTGCAATAAAGGGGTTATCTTAGTCATAAACTATTGATTAGGATGGGACATATATTGTGTTTTTGGAATGCTTTTGAGTTTTGAGAGGTTTTAAGGAGTTTTAGGGGGTCCTAGATTGCCAAATGTTTCTTTGACATGGTTTAAATATTCATTTTTATGTCAAAGATTATTGCAAACATTAAGTTTATCAAGGGTAACACCTATTCTATGTCCAAAATAAACTCTTCTATCTCATACATATTGTTTGAAAGGGTCAAGAGGATGAAAATCACTTTTTCCACATCCATGATACCTTGTTTTTCCAAAAAGCCACGTACTAAATGAGTGGAAGGAGTTTTCAGTTTGAACTCATCGCACTCAAGTTGTTGTTAGGGTTTTGAGGGGGTTACGTCTAGTAGAAGTTAGGTTTTTAAAGTCTAGGTTGAGTTTTCCCTTTGTTTCACACCTCCTGTTAGGGTTTTGAAGGTTTTGGTACGACAAGGAGTTCATGAGGACTAACTAAAATATATCTAAGCTTGGAGATTTAGGAGGTCTATCAAGGGAACTAACCCTCTTTGGAGGTTCACCTTAGTCATAGGCAACCCATAGCTTGAAGATGATCCCATGTTTCACAAGATAGCTAAGTTTTACATTTAGCCAGGGTGCAATCCCCGTGACAACAGTTTTTGGCATGCTCGATGGGACACTGAAACTCATTTTCAGTCAAGAATTACTCAATTTTCATATCTATCTTAGTATAGACAACAGTGTTTTTGACCTTTTTGAGGTTATAAACATATACCTAGCGACACTAATCTTTGATTTTCAAGCAGATCTAGTGCAAACAACACATGAGAAGAGTACAGACAAGGGGAAGCTCAACTCCATTTGAATACTTACAATTGTCACCACCTCAGAGAAGAGGAAGAGTAGTAAGAAGAAGCCTTAGTCCACCAGGAAGGACACATTCTACACCTCCCAATCATAGACCCTCAAATTTTGTGCAAGGAAATCAGGTACAAAATCCTCAAATACTACCAAATATAATGGCAAAGCAATTTGCTTTTGCATCATTTGACTGGGGCAACCCATTAAATCTTGCCCAACATGATGATATACATGTGGGAGCCCTTAGAAGTTTGGCTTTCTTCATTGGAGAAGATCAAACTACACCTATTGAGCATATCAGAGATGTGGCTACAATGTATGCAGTTCACAATATCGTAGCTGAGAATGTGGCAATTAGGCTCCTAGCTGCTTCACTGAAGGGAAAAGCATTACAATGGTTCAGGACTTTGGTTGTCAATTCAATTAGATCATGGGATGAGCTAGGTGATGCCTTACATAAGCAATTTGAAGATAAATCATATCATTTGTCTTTGGTAGAGCAGCTAACTACCATCAAGAGAGCTCCACATGAACATATGATATATTTCAACTTCCATTTCTAAAGGAATTGGGATAGAATCCCACAAATAGTAAGGCCTTCAACTCATCATGCATTTTTGTATTTCCTAAAAGCCCTTAATATTGACATATCTGTGATGATTCGGTCAATGGGTGGAACTACACTTCCTAATGCATACGACATTGCTATCAAGGCAGAAAATAGCCTTATACAAGCTGTTAAAATAGCCCCAAGGCCTCCCATGCCTATTTTTCTTGAGATACAACCACCTATACCATTGCCAATACCCCTAATAGTTGTTGTACCTATTGTACTAGCACTAGGTTATCCAAATTTTACCCAAGAAAAGGTTGTCCCAACCCAATCCCAGGAATTACAAGAAATAAAAGGCTTATTACAGACCTTTGGTAATGAATTAGTCAATATAAAGAAGTAGCAAAATCAAAATTTTAGACCTTATCAGCCAGATTAGCCTAATAGGCCTCCTTACCAAGCTGATCCTCAAGGTCAAAGAATGAATTTTAATGCAAGGCCTTATCAACATTACAATCAGAACGCTGCCAGCACTTCTAGGGAGCTCGTATCAATGCAAAATAACATGGCATAGGATTATGAATGGTGTTTTCCATGTAACCAACCTCATAACCAAGCCACATGTTCCAAGGGTGATCAATCAGGCCCTCATGGTACAGAATAACACTGTTGTCCCACAAGATGCAACACAACAAAATCATGAACATCAAGGTTCTCATATTGATCAAGTCCATCAGAATGTTACCTTAATGAATTGGCAAGGTGAAGAATTTTGTGGGGTGAACCATCCAACTACACAAAATCAATCATCTCACTCTATTGCAACTAATACAAGAGCAAAAAAGAGGGTTGTTGACATAGGACAATAAGCTAATAAGAGGCAAAATCAGGCTCCTATAGGTCACCAAAGTGTTGTTGGCCTATCACATACACCAAATGTGCAAATATTACCAAGAGGAAAACCTATGATGAGCAAAGATCAGTCTAGAAGTCAATCATAGCCATTGCAAACACAAGTAGACGCTGTTGTTCCCAAAGGACATCCAAAGGTTAGTACAATTCCATTTAGTATTTTGGAACATATGAAAAGGGTGAATGTGAGCATGTCAATGTAAGATTCTTTATCCCTTCCCAGTCAAAAAGATTTGTTACAAAAGGCTTTATCTAACCTTACCTTGTCAAATGAGTCTGCTAATGAGCAGCCTAAAGTTGTACTTGTCAATACTCCTCAAGCTAAAAGTGAACAACAAACCCAAGGAATCAAAGCACCTACATTTTATGTATATTTGATTATTGGCCATCACCTTGTCCATAATTGCATGATTGACTCAGGGGCAAGTAGTTATGTAATGCCTAAATAGATAGTTGACAAACTTGGTTATTAATATGAACCCCTTGCCAAAGGAGTAGTATAGTTGGATGGGACAACCATCAACACTATTGGAGTCATTAAAAATGTGAGCCTCACTTTGCATGCTTGTCCAAAATTTTCCATACCTCGAGACATTTATATCATAGATCTACCACCATAACTTGCAATATGACTTTCTAGAGACTTCACTGCAAAATTAGGTGGTTATCTATCTGTTGATTGGTCACACATGTTCTTTAGAACAAGGTATGGCATTAGAGTGATTGTGATATTAGAACCTATAGCAAAAGATCACATAGAGCCATACGTTTATAGTGTTGTCAATGCAAATCTTACCGTCCATGAAGAACAACTTGTTGTCAAAGAGCCAAACACTCCTATAGAAGGCATATCTGATTTGATTTTAGATGAGTGGGCAGCTGAAAACCATGAGGATGATCCATTCAAACATATGGAAGAAGTGGGATTGGGTATCTACATGATTCATGAACAAGACATGGTTGTCCCTAACCGTGTAAAAGGCGAAAGCCAACAATATGAACAACAATCAAATGAGTTATGGCAACTATATTTTGATGGCTCGAGAAGGAAAGTAGGTGCTGGTGGAGGAGCTATGCTTGTGTCTCCTTAGGGTAAGAGGTATTATTCAACTTTCAGGTTTGCTTTCAACTATACTAATAACACAGTAGAGTATGAAGCACTTATCCATGGCTTAGAATGGGTAAGAAAAAAGAAAATCAAGTGCCTACAGGTGTTTGGGGACAAAGAACTGGTTGTGAATAAGGTAAGAGGTATAAATGTGACTAAAAATGATTTACTTAAGTCATATAAGCATAGAGTTTGGGACATCATCGAAGAATTTGATGCCTTTAACTTGTTGTCTTTACCAGGAAATCAGAACAAACGGGCTGATAAGTTGGTTGCCATAGGTGTTGAATATGATATTCCAAAAGAGGTTTAAAATATTGAGGTACAACAGTATGTAAAAGTGGTTGTAAGGCCATCATTTCTGGATAATAACATTCATTGGCAAGTGTTTGACAACGATGAGAAAATTACAAACTTTCTAATTGAAGAGGCTAAGTTTGCAGTTGGGAATCAACAAAAATTACAATAGCAGTTTGGTGATCAAATTCTACAGCTAAAAATAAACAAATTACCAAAGGGGTTAGTGAATTTGGAGTCCATTTTCAACACAAATGACCAAGTAAGGAGAGAAAAGGCTGGCATATTAGTCAAAGAAGAGCACTATGAATTTATTGAGATCTTCAAAGGTAAACTCCTCAAAGTTGGCAAGATATGTACTAAGGAAGAAAGGCATGCTTTCATTTTGCTTTGTCAAGAGTATAATGATATCTTTGCTTAGGAGTATCAAGATTTGAAATGCTTTAACCTTGAATTAGCAAAACATACCATTGAGCTGGATCTAAATGAAAAACTAGTAAGACAAAGGCAAAGGCCTTTGAATCCTAAGCTTGAACACCTCATGAAGACAGAGTTAAACAAGTTGATACAAAGTAATATCATTTTTCCTATCAAACACACATCTTGGATATCTAACTTGGTACTTGCGAGAAAAAATAATGGTGAAATCAGATTGTGTGTTGGCTTTAGAGACTAGAATAGAGCTTCACTTAAGGATCATTATCTGCTGCCATCTATGGAGCAAATATTACAAGTAGTATTAGGTTCAGAGAGGTTCTCTTTGTTAGATGGTTTTTCAGGTTACAACCAGATCTTGGTAAAAGAGGAAGATCAGTTCAAAACAACTTTTACCACAAAATGGGGAACCATGGCATATAGAAAGATGCCCTTTGGGTTGTCCAATGATGGGGCAACTTTCCAAAGGGCCATGGACATGGCTTTTCAAGGCCTCATGAACAAGTTTGTGCTTGTATACCTTGATGATATTATTGTTTTCTCAAAAGATGCAAAGGAACTTTCTCTCATCTAAGGCAAGTCTTTGACAAATGTAGGGAGTATGGTTTTCCCTCAACCCAAAGAAGTGCATCTTTGTTGTTCGCGAGGGTAAACTCCTTGGCCATATTGTCTCCAAACATGGCATTACAATTGATCCTAAAATGGTAAGTGCAATTTTATCTCTACCTTCACCAGCTCATAAGAAAGGATTACAAAGTTTTTTAGGAAGGATCAACTTTGTTAGGAGATTCATACATAATATTTCAAGTCTCTTGAAAGCTCTAACCTCTATGTTAAAGAAAAACATGGGCTTCAGCTGGTCAAAAGAGGGAAAGAGAAGTTTTGAAGACATCAAAGAGGCCATAGAAACAAAACCAACACTCACAAATCCAAGTTTTTCTAAAGACTTCATATTATATGCCTTTGGAAGCATTAACATAATCTTAGCTATGTTGGTACAATGAAATGAAGATGACTTAGAACAACCAATAGCCTTCTTCAGCCAAGGTTTGGAAAGTTATGAACAAAGGTACACATTTGTTGAGAAACATGTACTAGTTGTGATTAGAAGTCTCAAGAAATTTAGGCATTTGCTTTCAAATAACAAGGTACATTTGATGGTTGCTCACCCAAGTGTCAAATATTTCTTGCTAAACAAAGATTTAAATGATAAGAGAGCTGGTTGGATAACAAAGGTCATGGAATATGATGTAGAAATAAAAGTCACCAAGTTGGTAAGAGGCAAAGGTTTTTGTGAACAACTGACTAGTAGGTTAGAGAACAACAAAGAACTTGAAAAAGAAGTTGTCCCTGTGCTCAATGATGAAGGTCAAACTATTGTACCAACTCATACTTCGGGTTGGGTGCATGAAATGATGTATTATCTTCAAACAAGTGAGTGTCCTACGGGCTTAAACAATGCAAAAAGAAGGTATTTTAGATTGCAAGCAATTCCTTTTGTGATTGTAGATGGCATCTTGTTTAGAAGAGACTTCAATGGCGTGTTGTTAAGATGCATTGAAGCTAATCAAATTAATAGAGTTTTTGAATAATTCCATGATGGGGCAGTTGGTGGTCATTTGGCACCAAGAACAATAGCCCTTAAAATAATGAAAGATGGTTACTTTTGGTCTGATTTGTATAAGGATGCACATGCATGGGTAAGGAAATGTAGAAAGTGTGCTTTATTTACAGGGAAATAGAGGCTAGCAACCTTACCATTGCATCTGATTTAGGTAAAACAATCGTTCATAAAGTGGGGTCTTGATTTTATTGGGCTCATAAATATACCATCCAATTCATGACACAAGTGGATACTAACAACTACTAATTACTTTACCAAATGGACTGAAGGTGTGGCATTGAAAGAGGCTAACGAAAGTTTAGTCCTAAACTCCTATGAGGACTTGGTTGCAAGGTTTGGTACTCTGGATCCATTATTTCAGATAATGCATTGGCTTTTATTGGCACACAAATAACTGATTGGGCTGTTAAAAATGACATATTTTTGAGTGCTTCATCCAACTATTACCCATAGGGTAATGGTCAAGCTAAATCTACAAATACAAATCTAATTAGGATCATCAAAAGGACAGTTGAAGAAATTCAAAGAACTTGGCACAACAAGTTGAAACTAGCCTTGTGGGATGATAGAATAACTCCTAAGAGGTCTATAGGTAATTCACCATATGTACTCGTGTATGGAAAAGAAGCAAGGTTGCCTATCTCAGTAGATTTTCCAACACTTAGCCTCATTAAAGAGCTAGAATTGATAGAAGAAGAGCCAATGGAAATCATACTTGCCAAGCATATTGAGCTCGAAGAAACAAGTAAGAAAAGCAATGCAAAATTTGGAGTTCCATCAAGCACAAATGAAGAAGATTTTTGACAAGAAAGCAATCTCTAGAGTCATCAATGAAGGAGATCTGGTCCTAAAATGGGATGAGTTGAAAAGCAAGCCTAGAAAGCATACTAAATTTGATGCTATGTGGAGTGGTCCTTTTGTGATCATAGGTTGCAAGATGCACAATGCTTTTCAGCTATCCAAACTTGATGGAGAAGAGCTACCAATCCCTGTTAATGGAATTCACCTCAAGCATTGCTATTAAGGTATTGATCTACAATTGTAACATATTAGGATAGGTTTGTTGAGTCAAATAAGTGTTGTTGCACTTTGAGTTTTCTTTTCCAATAAGTGTTGATGCATAGTCTGTTTGTCATGTTAGAGGATCGTTTCGGTCATGTTTTCCGTAGTGGTGTCTCGTGTTGTTGTTGGTCAATGTTTCTAAGCTGTGTTACAAGGTTTTCTGAGTTATCTTCAAGGTCTACTCTTGACTCTATTACCCAATGGATATGCAAGGTAGTTGGTCTCTCAGTTTTAGAAAGCAAAACTCTAGTAAATGTTGCCAAAATGTTACTAATTTTCCCTCACAATGTTAAATAGGTAATCAAGGTTGAAGTCCTTTCATTGATTTCAATAAAAGGGTCATCTTGGTCACAAAATATTGATTAGGATGGGATATATATTATGTTTTTGGAATGCTTTTGAGTTTTGAGAGGTTTTAAGGAGTCTTAGGGAGTCCTAGATTGCCAAATGTTGCATTAACATGGTTTAAATGTTCATTTTTATGTCAAAGATTATTGCAAACATTAAGTTTATCAAGGGTAACACCTATTCTATGTCCAAAATGGACTCTTCTATGTCATGCATATTGTTTGAAAGGGTCAAGAGGATGAAAATCACTTTTTCCATGCCCATGATACCTTTTTTTTTCCAAAAAGCCATGTACCAAACGAGTGGAGGGAGTTTTTAGTTTGAACTCATCGAACTCAGGTTTTTGTTAGGGTTTTGAGGGGGTTACTTTTAGTAGAAGTCAAGTTTTTAGAGTCTAGGTTGAGTTTTCCCTTTGTTTTACGCCTCTTGTTAGGGTTTTAAAGGTTTTGCTACAACAAGGAGTTTGTGAGGACCAGCTAAAACAGATCCAAGCTTAGAGATTTAGGAGGTCTATCAAGGGATGCAACCCTCTCTAGAGGTTCACCTTCATCATAGGCAACCCACAGCTTGAAGGTGATCCCATGTTTCACAAAATAGCTAAGTTTTACACTTAGCCAGGGTGTAATCCATGTGACAACAAGTATGTCTCCATAGCATTTTGTAACTGTTCTGGGAATATGTAATCATAGTTGTATATTTCCTTCACCACATTTGATGGTGTGATTGTAACCGAGGTTAGATGAATGTGATAGCTTCTAGAGAAATACAAAGATTTTGTATTGGTCTCTCCTTTGTTACAAATGAATTGTTGCAGTTATGTTAGGGATTACTAAATATGTCCATTTTGTGAAATGTATTCTTGGGTTTACATGTGAATGTATTCCATGTTTTGTTGATGGTTACTGAATATTTTCACCTTTTCCTTGCACCCTATGAATCTATTTCCCAATGGAGTAGACACTGGTCCATATTAGCGAGGGATCAAACAATTTTCAAATATCGAACCCTTGTCTTGTTAGTTGTAGGAGTAGGAGTAGGTTAGGGTTTGCATGTTATCCATGATTCTATGTTACAACCAAGGATTCATATGAAGTGATACAAAACTATTTAGATCTTGAGTGAATCATGACATGTATGTTTGAACCTTGTCATTGGTTAAAATGTAAAATGAATATATCTTATGGGGATTAAGACCGAATCGCTGCACAAACCTCTAATGGGGTCTTAATCCAGTGACAATCTTAGGGGGTCAACTGTACATTGGGCACGGTTGTGAATGCTTATCTGTGTTCCATTTTATGCCTCTTGGAATATCCCTCCTAGGTCTAGCTGAGATCAAAGTGCAAGAGAGCATACCCTCTCTCATTAATTGGCCTTTAATCATCCAATATTGGTTAATGAGCCCATGTTTTACCTTCTTGATGACATACCCTGGCCTAAAAGGTAAGAACACACTCTAGGATTCTAGACCTACGATTTTTGGACCCAACAAATGTATCCTTTGTAACTTTTGGCTCATATCAATTATCTTGAGGTACCCTTATTTCTATTGTAATTTTCACTAGAGATATAGTTTTAATTTCCATACCACCACAATGTGTGTCATTGATGCTCACTTGCATGTATAATTGTCCTTGATACTTGCCATGTTTGATATCTATGGTATTAACATAGAGGTTAGGTACATTACATGTGGTCTAACGTTTTTATGAAACCAATATGATCATTATGACTATCATTCAAAGGATCCTCATCCTCCACTTCCACTTAATTAGATTCATGACGTTGATGCGTAGGGAAAGGATTGGTGTAGATTTTGGATTTTTGATAGATAGGTATTAGAGATTTGTTTCCATTGTATGATGATGGCCTCAATTTGAATCACATTATGATCAATAAGATCTTGTATCTTACATGTAGTCAAATATTTTTACCACACTGAAATTTTAATAAAATGTCCATTTATTAAAACTCTTTGAAATGCATAGCATGTTGAATAAGAAAAAATTGTGGCCTCTTTAAATAATAGTAATACTTCTCCCCTAAAAGAGGAGTGTGGGGCAAGTAATTTAATAATAAACCTCCTTTATGGATAATGTGCTCTTTAAATATCCTTTGTTGGACCTCATGTAAATTAATGGTTGTTGATCACCTTCTCCTTTCTAGTTGAACTACAAATATGTGGATTTCCCCCTTTTAGAGGGGGTCAATATGAAGAATATTGGTCTACACTCTTGAAATTTATAAACATATTTAAGGGTTTTGATTCTCTTGTGGAGGTTGAGTGTACCTTATAGGAATCTGATACTCGTATTAGAGTCATGTCACCTCCTTCTCACCCTTGATTCAAGAGAAACCTTACTATTTGTGAGTTTCATGTTGTGATTTAATGTAATTTATAGGTGTTTGATGTTCACATTGGAGTCCCCATAACTTTGTTGCAAGTATGTGCCTAATCGGTGTTGTCATTGATGTCAACATATCCTTGTTGTCATTGGTGTCAATTGTATCTTATTCTATTACTTGTTTAGAAGACTTGTATATTGATGATATTGAGAAAATTAGCCTCTCTGGAAGAAACTAGTAAGCTACAGAGAAGTGCAGTATAGACAGTGTGTCGTATGCTGAAGAACAGTCCAGTAAACTATTTCACATTTATTTCTTCTTGAAGATTGTGGTCTATGGATTGGAAGTAAGTTAGAGGCATGTCTAAGGATGCTACATTCCAGGTTTGAGCCATCCACATGAAGATCTGAGTGAGTTATGTTCACCAAAGTGAAACCTTCTTTTTCTATAAGTTCAGTTAGGATAGGAAGAAAGTATTCTGCTCCGCATTCCTCCGCAATAAAGTATTTGGCTCTGCGGTTCTAGAGGGAATTCTGGGATGATGATAAGTGCCTACAATTGCAATGGTTCGTGGTTTGGTGGTCTGCAAGCTATCTTTCTTTTATGACAGTTGAAGACAATGAAGTTCATATGTTCTGTTGAGAAGATTCCTATGGATAAAGTGGTTAAGGTTTGTGTGGTTACTCCTGATGATTATAGCATGCTTGTGGATGTCTCCTAATCATGTTCCTATTTGGACTTTGGTCTGCGTTAATAAATTGAGATGGTGTGTGAAGATTGTTCCCAAATAATGTAGTGTGTAACCAGTCTTAGCCGACCTGGTTGATCCCAGTGATTGCGAAGATCTCTGGAAGATTGTGGAAGTGTGTTGTGGCATGGAAGATCATGTTTGAGTCCCAACTAAGGCATGGCGTGATCCACATTTCATTTCCTTTGCACAATGTTGTAATAGGTCAGGACCTATTTTGTAAATGTTTGTAATACCAACCTTGGAGATTGTTCCAATGGTTGATGATTGTAATGCTGACCTTGATGATCATTCCAAGGTTGATGTAGTGTATAAATACTTGTAGTTGAGTCATGGAAAAGGTGTCCTAGAGTGAGAAATGAAAATATATTAAGAAAGGTCCAAAAGGCAGAGCAGAGATAGAGGCAGAGGAAAGAAGAGGAACAACAGAGCAGAGGAAGAGTAGAGCAGAGGAATTGTTATACTTCATTCACAATATAGAAAGGTGCTGATCGTGGCAGTGAGTCTGGCAGTAAGCCACCAGTAGGGTTTAGCAACCCTTATTGTAATCTTGCTAGGTTTAGGGTTGAGGCAGTGAGCTTGCTAGACCTAGTTGTTCTTCATGGTAGTAAGCTAGTATGTTTAGGTCAGTGGAGTGACCAAGCCTGAACATCATTATTTCAAGATTGCAATATATATTGAGAGTTAATCCTCTCTGTTGTTTTTCCCCACCTTGGGGTTTTCCACATAAATCTTGTGTCTCTTGTGTTTGATGTTATATTTGTGGTTAAGTTTTTGAGTTCATGCACTCATTGTTAAATCATAATAATTGTGGATAAGTGATGAATGTTTAAATTGCAGAAAGTGTTTAAGTTTTTGTGAAAACTAATTCACCCCCCCTCTCAGTTGTCTAGTGCATATCAACAAACTCCTCACCCTTTGCAATATTAGATGAGCTTATAGTTTCACATTATTTGTTGGTTCTGTTCTTGTGCATTCTAATTTTCCTTCCAAAGTTTCCCACTCTATTATGGTGCATTGCCTCCTTTAGTTTTTATACATTTCTCTAAAGCCCTTGCCTCCTTATATCCCTTTTCTTATTGAATGTTAGTTTAGGATAGCATTATAATAAAGAAGACAAAGGTCAAACTTCTCTAAAAGTTGCTTGAATGGTGAAGTTGGTCCAAGCTTCTCATTATTGTGGCTTGTGTCCATTTTTTAGCCCCAAAATTATGTTTGAGTGTAATTCACCTACCCATAATGTGTTCAATAATTTGATTCATAGAAATAATTGACATTAAAATTTGTGGGGATGCCTCTAGATGTATGTATCAAATGGTTTGATGAGAGGTAAGGTGATAATTTGATGTTGAAAATGTTTTTGTAACAATAAATGTGAAGGACTCACCAATCTAATGAACTTTCTATGTTGCCTTCATTTTATGCTAATAATATTGGTGTGAGTGTCATCAACAATATTGATATTATGTGTAGTCCCAATCTTGTGCTTAAATATACCCTTACTAACTTCATATTTAAATTTTGACTTTGACTAAAACTTATGGGAATGAGGAGAAGTGTAATGATAAGATCCACATATATAATAATGGTAGTAAGACAATATAGAAGATAGATCACATGCAACACAAGAGATGTTCATGAGCCAAGATGTACTGATATCCAATATATGAAGAAATAGAGTAAATCCTTAAGGTAGGCAACACCCTACAATACTCCTTATAGAAGAACCCACTCCACGCTATGTCTCAGAGTGATCACAAATACACAACATACTCTTCACATATCCCTACAATTATATTTACCTCCTTTATATAGACCTCCTAATAACATAATGGAGGGGTAAACCATTAATCCTAATGTAGGCATACTCATTACCTATTATAATTAATTACACAAGTTGTCCCTATGACCCAATATAACTAACTTAAGGGATGTGTCATGTTTCAATATCTTCGTCCACCTATATACGTTATAATATCATATCTCTAGGTACATAATATGTCATCCTCCTTGACATGTCTCATCCCTAAAATATGAGAGGAAGCCAGATAATAAGATTGTTGCAAGTCATTAAAAATATGATGTCATTCCCTATCATCCAACTATCCTGTTGGTTCCCAAAATTACTACAACTTGATACCCTAATACATTTTATAACCACTTAGACCAAGGGTGTCTTCAAGGTGGTTGAAAGAGGTTTATCAATAGGTTAAGGGTGATTTTGGCCAAATTACAAGAGTGGGTAGACTCCTCTACACTTCAATCTCAGCTAAGCTTTGGAGGGTAATCCTGGAGGTATCCCTCAATAGGGATTGGGATCAACAAAATATATTATCTCAGTTATGACTTTGCAACAATACCTAGTTCATTGTTTTAATCCCAAATACTATCACTGAACTAAAACACACTTGTTACACAAAATAACCTCCATTTTAAGCTGATGGGAGCAAACCTACAAAATGAGGATGCTTATGGAGCTGTAATTGCATTTAAAAATTGATATTTGATTTTTATTTTTAATGAGTTTGGGTGATCATAGGCTTCTCAGATTGGTGCCTATCCATTAGGCTACAGAGTCTCGTGTTTATCAAAGGAACACAACTACAAGGAAATGTATGACAACCTATTTGAAGATTTAAATGTATAAAAATCAATATCAAACCATGAGAATACTGAGTAATCCAACACCATACAACATTCTTCCATATGTAATACTGAAATGACCATTTACAAAGCCTAAAAATGGATTAAGAATTGTTGCATTCATTTAAATCAAATTTTACAATCATACCAATAAATGTGGCAAGAGAAAACCCTAACTGTGATAGAGGTTTCTTAAAAGAACACTTACAATAGTGGAGAAAAAATAATGATTGCTATCAAGATTACAATATATTTCATATACACTTCTGATAACTACTTCCTTAAGAATAAAAATTGATCACTAGTCATTGTCCTAACTGCTTCTAGACCTCTACACCCGTAGAGAAAACTGCCCAAAAATAACCAACCCTTGAGATGAGTTTCAATCTTGCCTTTATAGCCTTCACAACTCAGATCTGAGGATGAAATGAGTGGGAAAACCCCCAAAACCCCACCAACTATAATAAAAACATAAATTTCAACTACCCATTTCACATTAATAGTGATCCTAGAAGTTGTTGTCATGTTTATGGGCTTTCCTAGGCCTTTGACGGGTGTCAGGTTGGCGGGATGACTTAGGACTTTTAGACCCTTTTAGAAAAAGTCCAAAAGCCCTGTCAGTTCCTGAAATCCTGATGAGACCAAAAGTGTCAAAAGTTAAAACGAAAAGTTTGACCTGAAAATGCATAAAAGACTTAGCACTTTCCTCAAAAAATTATTTGAAAACTAAAATTTTTGCATCTCTAAATTTAACTTGAAAAAATAGGGGGTCTGGGAAGATTTTGGACCTTTTAGCAGGTTGTGGGGTTGCAAATGGATTTTAGACCAGGACCAAAAGTCCCATCGGGCCCTGGAGTCCCGCCGGGACCTTTTTAGTATACCACAGGGGGTGAGAGAAAGCAAGGATCGGGTTCGAGGAAGGACTAAGAACTTTTGGATTTTTTGGAAAAGGTCCGAAAATCTACTCGGGTCCCAAAATCCCGTAGGGACCGAGTCCAAAAGTCCTTGCAGGTCCCGAAGTCTTGACAGGATGATATATTTTAAAATAAGATTTAAGTATAAGAAATTTTAATTTCTTATACTTAAATTATTTTAAAATATATTGTCAAGATGTTTGAGAGGGGTTTTGGATCCATAGGAGTTGAAATGCATAAACTAGAATTTGGAGGATCCATCATATTTCAGACTTAGCCAAAATTTTAGGGTTTTCAAAGTTTCAGACTTCGCCAAAAATAGGGGTTCAACAACATGCATTAGGGTAAAGGCACAAGGACCCCTTAGGAAAGTTTTGAGAAATTTGACAAGATGGTGCAAATATGAGGCTGAAAACTTGGGTCCCAACACTGGCTCTGGTTAGGGACATGTGCCAAGCAATGGCACATCGAGAAACACAGATCTTCGGGGTAGACCAAAAACAACAAAACACACCGAGAATTGAAACACAGACACCATCAAGACCAACAGTGGTCAAGACTACTCGAGGTCAAAATGTAACAGATATATCAAGACTTCACCATTCAAATTTTGAAGATCATTACTTATGAAAAGTAATGCTTTAAATGTTGACCATGAATAGAGAGCTCCAGAAGTCCTCCTTCCACAATTTCTGATATAAAAGGTGTCATGCCTAGTTTTTTCATCAATTTGATATGGGCACATCCATAATAGTTTAGACTTACCATGCTTGCCCTTGTCCTCTAATTTTGCATTCCAGAGGAGAACCAAATCACCAATTTGAAAACACCTTTTGACAGTCCTTTTGTTGAACAGATGCTCAACCTTTTGTTGTTATGGCAAGTTTTTATCATGTGTCACCCTTCTAGCTTCATCCAATTCTATCAACTTATGCATCCTTAATGTTAAAGCATCATCTCCATCTTCTCCTATCTGTTGCAGTAGTTGATACATAGGTAGTTCTAATGACATTGACATTTTAGCCTCTAACCCATTGGCAGGTGATATTCTACAATGATTTTCTCAGATTATTTCTAGTCCAAACACTTCAACAGTAGTCCCTCATGATTTCTCCACATTAAAACACCTTGAATTAAAACATATTTATGAGACTGGAGCTTAAGTGTTCTTTGTTGAGTTACATTCATACCTGGGGGAGAATGTATGTTGACAAGATAGAAATTGATATCCTTGTACCATGGATCATTTGTTAATGTACACACATTAGCAAATGGAACAAAATCTACCTCATTTACTTCAGCGATCTCTAAGTTGGAATTAGCCATCAACTTAGCTAAACCCTAGCCTCTAACCAATTTGGTGATTTGCACCTCAATGTCATACTCTTGGATCCTATTGATCCATCTACATCTTCTCCCAGAAACTTCCTGTTGCATCAAATATCTTTTAGAGCTAAATGGGGCACATATGCAATGATTTTTACACCAATAAGATACAACCTCAAACTTTTTACTGCTTTGACCAAAGCATATGCATGCTTTTCCATATTTGAATCATTCAATTCAACAACCTACAAGGATTTGCTAAAGAATCCTATGGGCTACTCAAATCCATCCCCATTCTTTTGCAATAAGACAACAATAATAATGTAGTTCAAAGAAAAAGAGAAGAGTTGAAAAGGTTTGGAGTAGTCTGGACTTACTAACATTGGTGCATCTTTTGGAGCCTCGTTTATGTCAATAAAGGCTTTAGTTGGTTCCTTGCGCCATGCAATAGACTGCCCCTTCTTGAGCATCTTGGATATTGCCTTGGTCTTCTCAGTAAAGTTAGGGACAAATCACCTCACAAAGTTGAGTTTTCTGAAGAAAGACTAGACACCTTTGATTGATTTAGGATGAGAGATGAGGTCAATAGCTTTCACTCTTTCTAGATAAATTCTAACCCTATCCTTTGACACAATATGTCTCAATAGCTTACCTTCTTCTACTCCAAACTGACGTTTTTGGGATTCAAAGAGATCCCATACTCAAAACATCTTTCAAAAATTAGTTGCAAGTGCTTGCAATGATTTGTCTTATCTTTGGAGAATGCAATAAGATCATCTTGGTAAACTACCATGATTTCATTAATGAGGCCTACAAAGGCAATATCCATTTCTCTCTAAAATGTTGACCGTGCATTCTTCAACCCGAATGACATCCTCAAATAGACATAGGTTCCCCAAGGAGTAGTGAATTTTATCTTGTACTATTCTGACTCCTTGACCAACACCAAATTATAGCTTGAGAATCCACCCATCATAGTCATCAGTTATGAACAAACAACCCTTTGCAAAAGATTATTTATGCTTGGAAGAGGATAGTCGTCCTTAAGAGATTTGATGTTTAAGTTTCTGAAGTCTACACACAATCTAATCTCCTCATTCCTTTTCCTCATTGGGACAAGATTAGATACCCACTTAGAATGTCTGATTGGTTTTATAATACCTCCCTCTTTCATCTTTGACAATTCTTTCTGCATCTTGGGAGCTATGGTGGGGTTTATAGGTCTTTTCTTCCGCCTAAAGGGTTTTACATCAAGTTGAAGGGGAATAGTATGCTAAAATAAATACTCCCTATAAGACTTCAACTCATCATAGTCCACCATGCAAAACATTTTTTGAATTTTCTTAATAAAACAACCAACATTTTATTTTCATGGGGTTTGAGCCACTTACCAATGTAAACCATCCTAGGTGCCTCCTGGGTGCCAAGGTTAACACCTTCAATTTTGTCCTCTTCAACTAGTTTATCTTTTCTTTTCAATTGGTTAGCATTATCAAACATTCTTTCAAGTGCAACCAAACCCTTGGGAATAGAATTTATCTTCAGTTTTACCACTTCATTTCCAAACAATGTTTCCTTGCCATCTTCTACCTCTATCATATGCTTCCAATCGATTAACTCGTTTCCAAACTCATCCAAACAATTAAGGAAACTAAAGATCTGATTGTTGTCATTGAAAACTTGCCAATTGTATATGTTATCAAGCATTGTTGTCCTTGTAAGCACTTCAACAACATAATGGTCATAAGGAAATTTTGACAGAGGCTCAAATTTTGAAGAAGCTACAGCCAAGGAATCTGCCTTCTAATTTTCAACTCTTTCAACCCATTCAATTCCAATAGCATAAAACAATTCTATATTGTCTCACACTGCATTCTTGTATGCCCTTAACCTATTATCCTTGGTGGCAAAAACATTTATAATCTGATGCACAATTAACTCTGAATCACCATGTATCTTCAAGCACTTGAATCCATTCTTATGAGCAACATTTAAGCCTAACAACAATGCCTCATACTTGGCTATGTTATTAGTGTACTGAAAATCAAGTTTGAAAGATATCCCAAACTGTTCTCCATCTAGTGCTATCAGAACAATACAACCACTTGAGCCATCCTTAGAACAAGCACCATCAAAGTACAATGTCCATAACATATTTTCATTATGCATAGGAGCAACAATTTGTGGCAAATCAACACATAGTTTATGTTAAATGTCATCACAAAACCTCTTAAAACAATCAATATATCAGAGAATTTCACTTCTTTTTGGTTTTTATAGCGGTCCTCTATGTTTTGGTCTTCTATCTTCTTCTCCTTGTGAAGCTTCACCTCAACACCATGGATTGAAATGGTGGCATATGATAAATCCATCTGTATACTTCCACCCATGGAAGCTGCCCACTTCTTAGATAATAACATACCCCATTAGGAAGGCAGTCCACAATAATTATATCCATAAAAAAGGACTTGTCAAGATATGCAGCTAGCTGGACATCAACATCTTTGACAAGATCAATCACATTTACTTCCCTAGAATCCACAACAAAACATTTACCAAAAGACTTTGACACCTTCAACCCCAAATCATTCATGATTTCAAGTGGCATGACATTGCTAGATGCTCCAGAATCAAGCATGCAATTATGTAGCATGCATCTATTTATTATCAATGTGGTGTAGAAAGGATCCACACCCATCCAACTATTCACCATAAATGACCCTAAATAAACCTCAACTGTTTCATCATCTTTAGAAGTAGCAACAATGGGTTGTATAGGTGCACTAGAGGTTGTGATAAATGAGACAACCCTATCCCTATGCTCAGGAATCCTAAGAGCTTCCCCTAATGGCATTGAAATTCCAATCTAACTCAATATATGGGCCAAGTTAATGGGATGATATAGAGGTAAAGGGGTGTCACATGAAATTGTAACATCATTCGCATTAGGAATATAAGGTATCAATTGACTGGAAGAAATATCAATACCTTTCACCTCCTTCTTCTTGTCTTTGTCCTTTAGTTGTTCACCTGATGCTTTAGTCTAGCTCCCTTTGTCATCACCTTTTGGCTTGTGAGTATCAATAATAGGTACATCAACTAGTTGGACCACTTGTGCTGGAACTCTTTGTACATATTTTTTTTTGTGGCTGCTGGTTGCATTGAAATTTTTTTCTTTACTGGCACATTCTTCTTGGAGTACTGTTGTACTTCTTCTCCACATTTACCTTTTGCTTTTATTTGTCACTGTCTAATCACCATGTCTTGATTCTACATTAGGAGAGTTTTGCATAGGCACTTGCCTATTCCTTAGCTAATAGCCCCCTTGAACCTACATAATGGCTACATCAATCAAAGCTTTCAAATCTTTCTTAGAAGGTCAGTACCACTTGTACTTCTTCTGCATAAAATCCCTCAAATGCCCAAAATCATGAGCTGGTAGTTGATATCTCTTTGGACCTACATCATAATCACCTTGGAAAATATTATCATCCTCTTCATAGCTGTCATAATCGACATCCTAACCCATCTGCTTATACTCCTTTGTATCAAATTGATTTATCTCCTCATAGTATTCAACTACACCTTCATTTATAAATTCTTCATCTCTTTCTATTGAAAGAGCAACAACACAATTTGCTAGATCATGGGGATGGAAACATGCCTGACACCATGAAGATGTATCTTGGAAATAGATTTGATCCTTTCTCAATGGATCAAGTGTGTCTCTTTCTGGCTACTTAAAACTGACCTGCCCAGGGGCTACCTATCTGTCATTTTGGTGTGCTCTCTTAGACCAATCTGTGTTGTAAGGTTTGTTATACAATCTTTGACCTTCATTGAAATGTGTTGCAGCACCCTGAGGTGGCAAGCCTTTCTTATTTCTCGCAACCTTATAAGAAAGTTCTTTCATGACCCCCATAAGTTTATCCATTTTTTCTTCAATTGTAAGGGGCTTTTTGAAAGTTGCTTTTTTTTGGCTAGGACAGTTTTACATTAGATCTTTTAATGTGCTTCCCTGAAGCTCTCATGTTGTTTTCAATGTTAACGGTTGTAGCATATGCTTACCTTAATGTTTGTGGACTCTTGTCCCTCAAATAGTAATCAATCTTTAATTCAAATGCACCATGATACAACACCAAACACATAGAATCATTAGGTCTCAAATGTGGAGGTACCTTTCTCATAGTCATGATGAAGTGGTTGTCTCATTTATTGTCTTTTTTATAGTTGTGAGTTCATGGATGGCAAACTTGGGGTCATACCTATCCCCATATTGCAATCTAAATACCCTCATGAACTCCTCCCAAAAGTCAATACTTCTATTTGGGAGGGCCTTATACCACTCCTTAGCACTTTCTTCAAATGAGTGCACACACAATTTCATCATGACATCTTTATCCTCAATTTCATACTCATGAGTAACATCAATAAAATGCCTAACGTGCTCTTCACCTATGACAACATTGTTGCCTTGAAACCTAGGAATATTTCCCCTAATCTCATTTGGAATTGGATTGGGAAAGTCACGTATGCCAAAGAAATCAAGTTGTTTATACCTTTCAGCTCCCATTGGCTGCCTTAGTGGAGGAAATCTTTGTGCTTGTCTTCGTTGTGCAGGCCTAGGATTCCAAGCATTGCCATACTGTTGATTTGCCCGATTCTGTGGTAGCTAATTATGAACATTTTGAGAATGGGCATGATTCATACCTTGTTGTCCCATTTATTGATGGTGTTGTTGTTGTCTCTAGTTCTTCTATTAGTTATACTATTGTTTATGGCCCTACTGCTATGCATTTTGATTTCCCTAGGCCTACTGGGCAAGTTGAGCTTGATGTTGGTCAAGTAGGGCTTGTACCTCTCTTTGTCTATTCCTGATATGATCAAGTAGATCAAGCTCATCCTGGAGGGTCCTTTCTATTTCCTCAACACGAGACGGTTCCTATTGATTTTCCTCATTGGGAATATTATCATGTCGGCCTCTAAGTGATCTTGTGGGAGAAATATGATATTGATTATTCTAATATGTCTCCTCATTATCACTGGACATTCCAAATGCTTTCAAACATGCACCACGAGACCTATCTATACTTCCTCTGCCAACAACGTTCTCATTTCTTCTAACATCATACTCATTCCTATTCACCCTTATGTTCATGTTGAGTATGTTATTGGCTACGTCCTTGGAGGTATATTGATATTGGCTCCTGAGATCTTTAGATGCATCATTTATGCTAGAGGTACCTATTTGGTCTTGGGTATTCAATGGAGGCATCATATTGGGGTTTCTTTCCCTCCATCTACTCCTTCTATCTCCTGTACTGCTAGAGGACTCATCATGTCCACACTGCTCCTGGTTTCTTCCTCTATGCATTATAAATCTCCTTTTCTTTTCAAACTACAATTACTTTCTAGGTTTTAAAAACAAAGTTGCCACTCCCCTACTAGGAAGAATTTTTTTAACAAACATTGTACTTCAATACTACAACAACCAGAAGTAAACTAATTCAATGGGTCCCCAGCAACGATGCTAAAAATGTTGGTTCCCAAAATTACTACAACTTGAAACCCTAAAACATTTTACAACCACTTAGGCCAGGGGTGTCTTCAAGGTGGTTGAAAGAGGTTTATCAATAGGTTAAGGATTCAATTTTGGCCAACTTACAGGAGTGGGTAGACTCCTTTACACTTCAAACTTGGCTAGGATTAGGAGGGTGATCTTGGAGGTATCCCTCAATGAAAGGAAGCTAGGTGTGTGAAAATTGCTTCCTAAACTAATCTAATGAGGGGAGAGGTATGCAAATTCATTTTAACCCTTACAATTGCAGCAATATTAAACTTATATTAGAGATATTACAACAACAAACACAATACAAGAATGTAGATAGAGAGAAGTTGACACAAGATGTATCGTGGGGAAAACCTTTTTAGGTGTAAAACCCCACACTCTAAAACCTGCACAATGTATTAGCTGAAACAGTTATAGTTTACAATACACTTGCAATGCAAGTTCTTCCAAGAGTCTTCAAATGTTCATTCTGGAGTTATTCCAGTAGCATAACAGTACCTGCAAAAACACTATGCAACTACAACTCCAAACTATGCAATATATAAAGATTACAAGGCAAATATTGGTAGCATCTTGGGATAGGCGTCCACCTTGGCCACATGACCATTATCCAGCATCAAATGACACTTGTCCTTTCTACAAATACATCCCTTACATATGTCATACATGGTAGATTTGACTTTCCCAATATGGAGTGCTCCAGGCTAAAAATAGACTATGATAGATGCTCTTACGCATCTTACAGTTGTCATAGATTTTCCCAAGATAATAACCTTTAATGTTGTAAGAGAATCCATCATACAATGCTAAATATAGCATATTCCTCTTACAACATGTCATAGCCCAACTTGGGTGCCCAAAGATTCCTTTCCCTCATGCAAAGATCCTCACCGACACTTTGTTGCAAGTATGGGCCTAACCGGTGTTCTCATTGATGTCAACATACTCATGTTGCATTGATGTTAAGGATTGGATGAGTTGTGTGTTGAGGATATTGAGAAAATTAGTCCTATCAGAAATAGAGAAGAATAATGAAGACAATGAAGCTCTATGAAGTGAAGATCCCAGCTAAGATGAAGATTAGAGGATGTGCATCAAAGGGTTTGTAGATATGTGTCTAAAGGTGATCCAATAAAGATTTGAGAGGTCCACATGAAGATTTGAAGAAGTTATGGCCATATGAGTAAAACTAGTTCTAGCAGATGTTCAGAGGTGGCAGAGTGACACAAATAGGTCCGGTGAGATCCAAAAATGCAATATCTTGTTCTGCGGATTTGGTGGAGTGTTTAGGAAGTCAATGTGAATTGACAACTTAATTGGTTCATGGTTTGGAGGTCTGCAAGTATTTACTCCAATATGACAGTGACGACAGACTGTGTTCTTGAGGTTCTGGATGAAGAAGAGACTGATTTTAGTAAGCAGAAGTAGTGTGGATGTTCTTGGTGATTCAGGCAAGCTTGTGGGGGTCTCTAGATTATGTCTAGTTCGTGTTGGTGGTCCGCATTGAAGATTGCCCTCATAATTGAAGAATTACTTCCGAATGATGATGTTCTTCCTAAACTTGGCCGATCAGATGATATACACATCTTGCGGATGATCTTGAAGATGTTCTGTGAAGCATGGCATGTTCCTCAAAGAAGATTTAAGTCCCAGATCTGTGTGACCGTCAATGTGGTGATTCGCATGAAGTCTTTTGTAATAAGTCAAGTTGTATTTGTGTATTTTCTCTGTAAAGTATGCTGACTTTGATGATTATCCCAAAGTCAATGTCTTGTATAAATTAGAGTTGTGAAGTCATTTCAAAAGTATCTTAGCGAAGATGAGAGTGTGGTAGAGAGGAGAAGAGCGAAAGGTAGAGCAGAAGTGTTGATCTTAAATGGAATTGAGTCAAGCATGGTGAAGATGCTATTCTTCAGTTCAAGTATGTAATATTTATTATTCTGTAGATAGTGTGTCTCCTATAGGCAGTGGGCCTCTTGTGAGCAGTGTGCTTGGGTAGTGAGCCCTAATTGACATGTGTCATTTTGTTCTTCTTATTCTTTTAACAGAGAATACAATCTTGGGTTAGTCACCCCGTGGTTTTTCCCTTACCTAGGTTTTCCACATTAAAATCTTGGTGTTATGTGTGTTAATGTGTTTCTGCTCTTGATTTATTGCATTGTGTTTCCATGATTGATTTATTATTATGCTACTAAATTACAAAAAGGATTTAAGTGGTTATTAAAAGGAAAGTTTTGGGACAACTGATTCACCCCCCCTCTCAGTTGTTTGTCTTGAAACTAATAATTGGTATCAGAGATAAGTTCCTCTAAAGGAGCTTAACTGCTTGAGGAGATCCAAGATGTCTTCCTACAAGAAGGATAGTCCGAGGTTTGATGGAACCAATTACACTCTTTGGAAAAGCCACATGGAATGTCACTTGCAATGTATGGGAATGCAATATTGGACCATAACTTCAAAGAAGTATGTTCCTCCAAAGAATGGTCTAACAAATGTAGATGAAATCAAAGATACTGAAGACAATCTTTGGGCTAAAGAAGCTTTATTAAGTGCCTTATTTGATTCAGAGCTGACAAATGTTATAGGTCTTAAAACTGCATATGAGATTTGAGAAAAACTGCAACTTCTGCATGAAGGAGACAAATATATTAAATGTGCCAAGCTACAAAGTCTAAAAGGAAAATTTGAAAACCTGAAGATGAGAATATCACTACATTTATGCCAAAAGTAAATGAGCTTGTTTGTGGCATTAGATGTGTTGGTGGAATCTTGGATGAAGATGAGATTGTTGCCAAAGTTCTCAGATCCCTACCTCCTGCTTACTAACACAAGGTTGCTGCTATTGAAGAATTCAGATCTTTTTCAAATATCAAAAGAGATCAATTGGTTGGAAAATTAGCTACATTTGAATTGGCTGAGTTTGGAGATGC
Source organism: Cunninghamia lanceolata (assembly GCA_027924645.1). Taxonomy (NCBI): domain Eukaryota; kingdom Viridiplantae; phylum Streptophyta; class Pinopsida; order Cupressales; family Cupressaceae; genus Cunninghamia; species Cunninghamia lanceolata. The sequence continues at coordinate 904,712 of BSBN01001317.1, read as the reverse complement.
ACCCCCCAAGACTGAATTTGCATTCAAAGCTAGCACCTCTATGAAAGGCAAACAAAAGTTTGATCCAGGAGAGAACTCCTCAAAGAAACTATCATGGTATGAAAAAGCAAGAAAAGATCTGGAAGAAGATGAAGCAGAAGCTGCTCAACTTGAAGCCCTTATTACAAAAAGACTGCCAAGAGGATCTAGTAAGTATGAAGGAAAATTGCCCTTCAAATGTTTTAACTGCAACAAGATTGGTCATTTTGCCTCAAGGTGTCTGAAAAGATTTTCAAGGGCAAATCCAAACAGATCAAGATTCCAAAAGAAATGTTACTATGTTCATGAAGATGATGATGATGAAGGAGTAACAGATGACGAATCAGAGACAGGAAACAAATCTAGAAGTGACTGGGTGTTTATTGCTATCAAGGAAGAAGATCCAATGCCCTCTGAATATGTCAATCATAAAATGATAGAAAAAGCTCTAGCTGCCCAAGTTGAAGAAAAGGATGATTGGGTCATTGATAGTGGATGCTCCCACCATATGATAGGTGACAAAAATAAGTTCATAGATTTGGAAAGATATGAAGGAGGAGTTGTAAAATTTGGTGATAATTCTGCTGGCAAAATCAAAGGTAGAGGAACTATTTCTTTTGATGGAAAGAACAAAACTAGTGATGTACTGTATGTTGAAGGTCTGAAGCACAATCTTCTCAGTGTTGGACAGTTGGTGGACAAAGGCTATGATTTTTGATTTAAAAATGGAAAATGTAAGATCTTTGAAAGTTCTGGAATAGAGATTGCATCCGGTACTCAAACAAAAGGTAACATCTTCCACTTGGTTGGTACTGGCAAAATTTGTTTATTTGTTCAAATTGATTAGAGTTGGTTGTGGCATAGGAGAATGTGTCATGTGAATTTTGATAATATCATCAAGATAAGCAATACTCAGGCTATAAGAGATCTTCCAAGACTGGTGAAACCTACTAACAGTTTGTGCAAAGAATGTCAGTTGGGTAAGCAGAGCAGAGTCACTTTCAAAAGTAAGGAACAATCTTCTATCGGATTGTTGGACTTAGTACATACTAGTCTATGTGGACCGGCAAGAATCAAGAGTTTGCAAGGTGATAGATACTTCATGTTATTAATTGATGACCACTCCCAGATGATGTGGATGACTTTTCTGATAGAAAAATCTGAGGCTCTTGAGAAATTCAAAATATTCAAGGCTATGGTAGAGAATGAAACTGGATTAAACATAAAATGTCTCAGGTTTGATAGACGTGGAGAATTCACATCCAGAGAGTTCATAGAATTCTGTGAGAAACATGGGATAAAAGACAGTTATCTGCTCCAAGGACTCCACAACATAATGGAGTAGTGGAGAGAAAGAACTGGACCATCCAGGAAGCATCTAGAACTATGATGATGGAAGCAAATATTCCTCAGATCTACTGGAGAGAAGCTGTAAGCACTGTTGTCTATTCTCTTAATCGAGTACAAATCAGAAGCAATACTGGTAAGACCCCTTATGAACTCTGGTTTGGCATCACTCCCACTGTGAAGTATTTCAGAGTCTTTGGTAGCAAATGTTACATTAAAAGAGATGAAGACCTTGGCAAATTTGATGCTAGAAGTGATGAAGGAATATTCTTGGGTTATTCTACTCAAAGCAAAGTATACCGGTGTTATAACAAGAGATTGAGAAAGATTATAGAAAGTACAAATGTGAAGGTTGATGAAGGTATAAAAACTCTCAAGGTTTTATGAATATGAAGAAGATGATCAGGCTAATGTTTTGGGCCAAGAAGTCCAAGCCCCTTCTAAAATTCAGATCTAGACTGATCCAGAGAATCCTGAAATACAGGAAGAAGAGATAAGTTTGAATGAACCTGTCCAAGAAATAGAAGTGCAAGAAATTCCCAAAACTCCCAGGTATGTAAGACTGAATCATTCTGAAGATCAGATCATAGGTGATAAAAGCAAAGGTGTTCAAACAAGAAGAAAGATTGCTTAAGGCTCAAAAAAGTATTGTCTGATTTCAAAAATTGAACCAAAAATAGTAAGTGAAGCATGCAATGATGAAAGCTGGACTAAAGCAATGAAGGAAGACTTGATGCAGATTGAGAAAAATCACACTTGGGATCTTGTTCCCAGACCTAGAAACAAAAATGTGATTGGAACCAAAAGGGTCTTCTGGAATAAACTGAATGAAGATGGTGAAGTAGTCAGAAACAAAGCCAGATTGGTCTGCAAGGGTTATTCCCAAGTAGAAGGAGTTGATTTTGAAGAAACTTTTGCTCCGATGGCAAGAATTGAAGCAGTCAGATCATTTCTTGCCTTTGCTACCTTCAAGGATTTCAAAGTATATCAGATGGATGTCAAGTCTACCTTCCTAAATGGTGACTTGGAAGAAGAACTATACATTGAGCCACCAGATGGATTTCAATTGTTTGATCATGGTGATATGGTCTACAAGTTGAAGAAAGCATTGTATGAACTCAAACAAGTCCCAAGACCCTGGTATGAAAGACTGGATAATCATCTTTTGAAGATATGTTTCAACAAAGGTACTGCTGACAGTAAATTGTACTTCAAAATTGATCATGAAAATATCTTGATTGTTGAAGTATTTGTTGATGATATCATTTTTGGAGGAAGAGACAGTATGTGCAAAACTTTTGCAAATCAAATGAAAAGTGAATTTGAGATGTCCATATTTGGGGAAATGAATTTCTTCTTGGGTCTGCAAATCACTCAAACAAAGAAAGGAATCTTCATTTCACAGACCAAATATGTGAAAGAATTGTTGAAAAAATTTGGGATGGAAGACTCAAAACCAATGAATACTCCCATAGCAACCAGATGTAAACTAAACAAAGATGATGACTCTCCTAAGTCTGATCAGAAAAAGTACAGGTCAATGATTGGAGGACTACTGTATCTTACTCAAACTAGACCTGACATTATGAATGCTGTTGGTCTTGTTGCCAAATTCCAAGCTGATCCTAGAGAATCTCATGTCATGGCAATCAAGAGGATTCTCAGATATCTAAAAAGAACAGTTGAGTATGGTTTATGGTATCCTAGAGATCATGATTTCTCTCTTCATGCATATACAGATGCGGACTGGGTAGGAGATGTGGATGACCGGAAGAGTACCAGTGTTGGAGCATTCTTTTTAGGGAAAATATTGGTTTCTTGGCTGAGCAAGAAACAAGGGGCAATATCTTTGTCCACTGCAGAAATAGAATATATTGCAGCAACAGGTAGTTGCACTCAAGTATTGTGGATGAAGCAAATGCTAAGAGACATCAGAGTGGAGTATGAGGAGCCTATTACAATCTTCTGTGATAATTCAAGTGCAATAAATATATCAAAAAATCCAGTGTTGCATTCAAAGAAAAAACATATATCCATCAAGTTTCACTTTTTGAGATAGCAGGTGAACAAGAATGAAGTCAGATTGGAGTTTGTGCCCTCCAAGGATCAGATTGCAGACATCTTCACTAAACCTCTACCTAAGGACTCTTTTGAGTATATCAGGGAGAAGTTAGGGGTTATCACCCCTCCGATTCTGAATTAAGGTGCACTGATGTAGATCAGTTTGGTGGATTTCACAGTCATATCTTGTGATTTGGATTGGTGATAGGAAGCTGCTACTTAGGGGGAGCAGTTTGTATGATTCTGAGAGAAGACATGGTATTGATTGATGCAAGTATGTGCCCTTTGCCATTGATGTCAAAGGGGGAGAGAAGACATGTGAAAAACAAAAAGTGGTTGTTGATCAAAGGGGGAGCAGTAAAGGAAAAGAAGACATGTGACTAGTTGTTGTTGATAGGGGGAGTTATGTCAGTCAGTGAGGAGAAGTACTTGTCTTGATGGTTAAAATAATTTTTCACATCATATGTTGCCATCAATGAGAAAGGGGGAGATTGTTGCAAGTATGGGCCTAACCGGTGTTGTCATTGATGTTAACATACTCCTGTTGCACTGATGTCAAGGATTGGATGAGTTGTGTGCTGAGGATATTGAGAAAATTAGTCCTATCAGAAATAGAGAAGAATAGTGAAGACAGTGAAGCTCTATGAAGTGAAGATCCCAGTTAAGATGAAGATCAAAGGATGCGCATCAAAGGGTTTTTAGATATGGGTCTAAAGGTGATCCAGTAAAGATTTGAGAGGTCCGCATGAAGATTTGAAGAAGTTATGGCCATATGAGTAAAACCGGTTTTGGCAGATGTTCAGAGGTGACAGGGTGACACAAATAGGTCCGGTGAGATCTAGAAATGCAATATCTTGTTTTGTGGATTTGGTGGAGTGTTTAGGAAGTCAATGTGAATTGAAAACTCAATTAGTTCGTGGTTTGGAGGTCCACAAGCATTTATTCCAATATGACAGTGATGACAAACTGTGTTCTTGAGGTTCTGGATGAAGAAGAGAATGATTTCAGTAAGCAGAAGTAGTGTGGATGTTCTTGGTGATTTAGGCAAGCTTGTGGGGGTCGCTAGATTATGTCCAGTTCATGTTGGTGGTCTGCATTGAAGATTGAGCTCGTAATTGAAGAATTACTTCCGGATGATGATGTTCTTCCTAAACTTGGTCGGCCGGATGATTTACACATCTTGCGGATGATCTTGAAGATGTTTTGCGAAGCATGGCGTGTTCCTCAAAGAAGATTTAAGTCCTAGATCTATGGCTGTCAGTGTGGTGATTCGCATGAAGTCTTTTGTAATAATTCAAGTTGTATTTATGTATTTGCTCTGTAAAGTATGCCGACTTTGATGATTATCCCAAAGTTGATGTCTTGTATAAATTAGAGTTGTGAAGTCATTTCAAAAGTATCTTGGTGAAGATGAGAGTGTGGTAGAGAGGAGAAGAGCGAAAGGCAGAGCAGAAGTGTTGAGCTTAAATGGAACTGACTCAAGCATGGTGAAGATGTTATTCTTCAGTTTAAGTATGTACTATTTATTATTCTGTAGACAGTGTGTCTCCTGTAGGCAATGGACCTCTTGTGAGCAGTGTGCTCGAGCAGTGACCCCTAATTGGCATGTGCCATTTTGTTCTTCTTATTCTTTTAACAGAGAATACAATCTTGGGTTAGTCACCCCGTGGTTTTTCCCTTAACCGGGTTTTCCATGTTAAAATCTTGGTGTCATTTGTGTTAATGTGTTTCTGGTCTTGATTTATTGCATTGTGTTTCTATGATTGATTTATTATTATGCTGTTGAATTACAAGAAGGATTTAAGTGGTTAATAAAAGGAAAGATTTGGGACAACTGATTCACCCCTCCTCTCAATTGTCTGTCTTGAAACTAACACACTTGTCACCACTTGTCATAGGAATCTCCAAACTTGGCTCTTACGCGTCATAGATTTTGTCATATGGAATATCTTCTTCCACACACCACAAGATGCTGACACATGGCATATTAGTGCCACCTCAAATGGGACATCCAAATCCATGTAGGTTTGACTTGACCATCCAAGTCACAATCCAAGAAAGAGGACATGTCACTATGCCACCTCAACTAAGTGACCAAACTGAATGTGCAAGTAATTACAACATTAGGCAATAAATTAATATATAAATAAATAAATAATGCTAGGAATTTGCAAAGGTTGAGACACCTTAATTCCCAACATTCTCCCACTTGTCAAACACCTTGCAAGAGCCAAAAGAAATGACAAGATTTAACTGCTAGGGGCCAAGAGGCCCATAGACTCCGAACACCATCTGAACTTCTTTGTGCCCACTGGTTTCATCAATGCATCTACAACATTCTTCAAAGTGTCTACTTTCTCCAATATCACCTTCCCATCCTCTACCATGTCTCACACAAAATGAAACTATACGTCAATATGCTTTGTTCTAGCATGGAAAGTCAGATTCTTTGCTAAGCAAATCGCACTTTGATTGTCACAACAGATAGTAATATGTCCTACATCAACACTAATATCTGAACACAACCTCTTAAGCCAAATGGCTTCCTTACAAGCATGAGTTGCTGCCATATACTCAGCTTCTGTCATGGACAAAGCGACCATAGGTTGTTGCTTACTCATCCAACTAATTGCACCACCAAACATAGAAAATACATAAGCATTGGTGGATCTCCTGCTGTCAATATCACATGCCCAATCAGAATCCACAAATCCACGAATACATATAGAATGCGGAGGTCCTGTAGGATGACCATGATAACATAGGGAGGACTCGGAAGTACCCCACAAATATCTGAACACTCGCTTTACTGCATCCTAGTGTACCCATCCAGGATTAGCCATAAACCGACTAAGAACTCCCATTGCTTGGCAATGTCGAGTCTTGTACAGACCATAGCATACATCAAGCTGCCAACAAGACTAGCATAAGGTACTATGCTCATATCCTTTGTCTCAGAAGGAGACTTTGGACAATCATTAACAGATAACTTTGTCCCCAATGAGACAGGAACAGTCAATGGTCTACAATCTGCCATGCTGAATCTATCCAACACAGTCTTCACATACTTACTCTGGCTTAACCAAAGTTTTGTGTTTGCTCTGTCTCTTCTAATTTGCATTCCCAGAATGTACCTGTCTGCCCCTAAGTTTTTTATCTTAAACTGTGCTGACAACTGAGACTTCAAATTAGAAATCATATTCTTCCCATTCCCAATCAGCAACATATCATCAACATATAGTGCAATAATGAGAATACAAGCATTATCAAACTTATAATACACATAATGATCTAATTTCTATCTTAGATATCCAATCAACAACACAAAGGCATCAAATTTCATGTACCACATCCTAGGAGATTGCTTCAAACAATACAAAGACTTCTTTAACTTGCAAACCAGATTTTCTTTACCTTTTTCTATGTAATGCTCTGTCTGTGACATATAAATCTCTTCCTCCAAGTCACCATGATGGAAAGTTATCTTCACATCCATTCGTTCCACTTCTAAATAATAAGCATCTGCAAGAGATAATAGGAACCGAATAGATGTCAGCTTTGCAATAGGAGAGAAAATTTCACCATAATTAATTCCCTCCACTTGTGAGTACCCCTTCACAACCAATCTGGCCTTATACTTCTCAACATTGCCATCTGCACCAAATTTCTTCTTGAAAACCCATTTGCATCCAACAAGTTTTTGACCATCAGGCAAAGGCACCAAGTCCCAAGTTTAATCTTTTCCAAAGAAGCCATCTCATCTTCCATGGCCTCCTTCCAGGAACCTGCATCTTTCATGCCCAAAGCCTCTGTCATAGTTCTAGGCTCATCAACATTAGTAAGCAAAGTAAAAGCACAACTAGAATCAAGTAATGTATAACCAAACCTCTCAGGTTGCTTCCTGACTCATGTGGACCTCCTCAGAGGCCGAGGTGGATGTTCTACTTCATCTTCTGAACTTTTAGAGCTGCCAGAGCTCTCCTCATCATCAGATCCAATAGGGTCTTTCGGTTCAGTCTTCTCAGGGGTAGAAGGAAAATGAACCACATCCTCTTTCTTTTTCTTTCTCTTATAGCTGTAGAACAGTGGAAGAAGGTGTTAGCTCTCTAAAAATAACACTTCTGCTATACACCATTTTTTCAGCCATAAGATCCCAAAGCTTGTATCCTTCACACTGACACCATAGCCAACGAAGATACACTTAACAACCTTGTTCTCCAATTTTGACCTCTTCTCCCTAGGCACATGAGCATATGCCTCACAACCATAAACATGAAGATGTATTATTGAAGGCTTCTTACCAAACCACACCTCCATGGGTGTCTTACCAACAAGAGCTAATATAGGAGACCTATTTACCAGGTAGCAGGCAATGGCAATAGCTTCAACCCCAAACTTCTGTTCGAGGCCAGATCCACTAAGCATACTCCTAGCCTTCTCCATTAGTGTCTTGTTCATCCTCTCTGCAACTCCATTTTGTTGTGGGGTGTATTGAGTTGTCTTATGTCTTTCAATCCCATGTTCTTTGTAGAACTTATTGAATTCTATGGAACATAACTAACCACCGTTGTCAGTTCTCAAACACTTAATCTTTTTACTAGTCTGATTCTAAACAAAAGCTTTAAACTCTTTGAACCAACTAAAGACTTCATATTTGCTTCTAAGAAAATAAATCCATGTCCTTCTACTATAATCATCTATGAAAGATACAAAATATATAGATTTAGAGATTGAAGGATCATTAACTAGACCAAACACATCAGAATGGATAAGATCCAATACACTAGAAGACTTATGAGAACTCGAGTAAAACTGAACACGGTTTTGCTTTCCATATATACAATGTTCACAAAATTTGAAATCGAGATTACAATCATCTAACCCCTCGATGAGTTTTTAATTTTTTAGGGTTCTAAGACCCTTCTCACCAATGTGGACAAGTCTCTTATGCCATAACATTGTCTTCTCAGTAGGAAGCTGAACTTCCAAAGCATGAGCACCCTTAGGTACCCAAAATGCACTACCATCAAAATTTGATACAACTGATCTTTTAGTTGCTAGTTCCAATGGTGGGGATGAAGTGACTGCAGCTCTTTTCTTTGAGTCAGAAGAACTATTGCATTGTGAAATGCATGCCTCTAGATGAAACAAAGTACCTCTCCGAGTACCCTTAGCAAGCACCATAGCTCCTCTAGTCATCTTGCATCCTTCTTTCGAGAAGACAACTTGCACACCTGCATCATTCAATTTACTTACAGAAAGCAGGTTTCATGCCAAGCCTGGGATGTGCATAACCCCAGAGATCCCCTTCACTTGTCCATCAGGGAATCAGATTGTGACTCTTCCACGACCAACTATCTTCAGATAAGAATCGTCACCTAGGTACACTCTTCCACCATCAAACTCTTCATACTTTGTAAACCAGTCTCGATGCGAGGTCACATGGAAAGAGGCACCAGAATCAATCAGCCACACATCATCAGATGCATGGGTGCCAAGGATGTAATGAAGGTATCACAATCATCTCGTGACTTGTCAGAATATGAATCTAGGACATTCTTCTTTTTCTTCTTTTTCTCCTCTTTGCATTCCTTTTAGAAATGCCCAGTTTTCCCATAGTTCCAACACTATGCCTTGGACTTTCTAGGAGATTTGGATCTCCCACGGGATTTGGATCTACCCTTTTTAGCTTTCTTGTCTTTCTTTTTCCCTTTTTCCTTGGTTCTTCCACAAACCACAAGAGCTTCTTTAGCCGATTTGGATGACTTTCTCCGCATCTCTTCAAATAATAGTGAAGACACCACTTCATCCATTTTGAAAGTGGATGTGGTACTCCCGATGGCCATAACAAGATGATCCCATGAATCCGGTAAAGAACAAAGTAGGGTCATACACTGATCCTCCTCCATTTTCACACCAACGGATGTCAATTGTGCAACTAACATGTTAAATGCATTCATATGATCAGAAATAGATCCTCCATCTTCCATCCTCAGAGAATATAGCTTCTTCCATAGGAATAACTTGTTTACCATGGACTTAGCCTAATAAACATCACCAAGTTTCTTCCACAGCTTCGCAGTTTTCTCTTCATGAAAATTTAACAAGATGGAATCAGCCAAACAGAGTCTCACAAGACCCTTGGATTTACGATATTTGAGATCCCAACGATATTTGAGATCCCAATCATCTTGGGACATTACCGTTGGTTTTACACCAGAAATTGCTTCCCATAGGTCTCTATCAATGAGCATGTCTTCCATTTTGAGTTTCCACAACTCAAAATTGCTTCCATTAAACTTGTCAACCTCTATTCTTCCAGATGTGCCTGTCATCTCCTTCCTGTAAAAAGATTACAGAATACTCTGCACAGACTCCCACTCAATCTAAGATTAGTACAAAAAACCCCTACCCAATAGCTAAGACCAAAACTGGCCAGGCTCTGTACACTCAAAATCGTGACTCTGATTGTCTGGGGCTGTCGGGTCAGATTTCGGCATGCACATGAACCCTTTCCCTCCTTGCCACAGGGTGATCTGCCAGGTCACTCTCATTCATGTGGAATTAGCCAGTCAAGAGGAGGTGAGATATGGCGAGGGTCTGGCTTGTTGGAGAGTCAAACTTTGCGGAGAGGGGTTGGAAAGTACTGTGGCATTTGTTGTTGTGTGCTTTGTTGTATGTTTCGTTCGATTGTTGTTGTAGTTGAGATAACCCTATGACCCAAAGGGTCACTAGTTTCTCTCCTTCTGTTTCAAGGATTTCTTAGATTCCACCTCTGTGTGGGCAAGTGATTGTTCTCGTTGATGTCCTCTTGTCTTTGTATGCATTGTAAGAGGTCTTGTTGTATCTGTCGTTGTCTAGTTTCTTCTAACAACAAGAGGACAAATGGGTCTCCTTGTGGTAAAACAAATGTTTCTTGTTGAGGTCTTCGATGGATCTCATCACGGATAGCCCTCACCCACTCTCCTCTCACTCCTAAGCACATTCGTGAATCAGGATAGAGGAAATTATGTAATTACTAACCTTAACCAGATTTGGGGGTTTTGACCTAGGGTTTGACTTGTGTTTTGACTTTGTTTTTTACCTTGTGATGAAATCAAGGGTTTGTTTGGAATTGTTTGAATCATGGTTACCTCATGATGGAATCGAGGGGTTGCAATTTTGTCTATTCTAGGGTATCTAAATGCATGCAAACTAAATGATATGCAAAAATGTTCTTTTTGGTATTTTTTAGAGTATTTTGGAAATAAAAGTGCTTCTAATCTATGAAAAGGAAATATGTATGCAATCCTATATGACTTTTCCAATGCAATGTTAACCTATCTTTTTTTTTGTGTTTTTGATGTTTTGAATGCAATTTAATCTAAGAAAAGGGAAAATGCTTCTTCTAATAAACTAGATCTAGAAATATGAAAGCATTTAATCTAACATGCTAGATCTAACTATCAAGGAAAAAGTAATGTTTTACTATTCCCAAGATCAAATTTGATTATCTAATTCTATGAATTTGAATGAAAACAATGAAGGAACCTGAGAGAAATGAAGATTTGTTGACTCCACTACCCTCAGCAATCCTTGTAATAGGCAACCTCGAATCCTTTTGTGGCAGCAGGTGATCCTCTTGACAATAAATGACCCAAAGAAGCAAAAAGAAGCTTTGATGAAGCTTGTATGAGCTCGATGAGAGCTTGGATTGAGCACAATGGCATAGAATGAAGTAGCGTGACACTACTTGGTTGAACAAATAAAGCAAAATGTACCTTCATCTTGTAAGAACATTTGAATGCTAAGTTGGAGAGAAAATTTTGGCAAGAGCTGTGTGCACAATGAATTTGCCTCTCTGGAAGAGCTTTGAAGCTATGCAATAATGAAAGATTTGAAGCTTTGAAGAAATAAAGAAATAAATGAAGAAATAGGCTCAAAGGCCTGTGAAGAAGCTTGAAAAATCTTGTGAAGATGAGAAGAGTATTCTCCAACTTGCTCAACTTGGAAAATAATGAAGAGGTGAAGGGTATTTATAGGTTGGAAGAGGTCATGAAGGGTGGAATTGATTGAGAAATTAACTCATTTGATTGATGAGTTAACAAGGATTGATTGGGGAGTCCACTGAATTGATTACCCAATGAACTCAATTGATTAGAGAGTGATGAAGCAAAGATAGCTTATCACTGAAGAGGAAATGGAGGTGAGGGAATGCATGAGATTGATTGAAGAGTTAATTTAAGATCAAATAGAGCTAATTATGCATGTGTGGGTGCATGAAATAGTTAACTCTATATTAGGCATAAAAGACCATGCAAATTAGAAGAAAAACAAGCGAAAATAGAGCAAAAACGAGTGAGAAACTTGAGTTTTTTCACGGCTGGAAAAACGACAGGGTCGCCCGGGGGAGATCCCAAAAATCAGCAGGGTCACCCGAGGGAGATCCAGAAAATTAGCAGGGTTGCCTGAGGGAGATCCAGAAAATCAGCAGGGTCACCCGGGGGAGATCTTGAAGATCGGCAGGATCTCCCGGGGGAGATCTGTAAAGAAAGGGGGTTGGGTGAAAATGCATGATGAGAGATGGTAGAAGAGAGGAAAAGGAGTTGTTCTACCTCCAGAAATAGGTTAGTCATGTGGAAGAATCCAAATCTCCACTTGCATCCGCAGGATCTCCTAGGGGAGATCTAGAAATAATAGGGGGAGATTTGGATTGGTTAGGCAAAACTGAAAACTGAAAGTGGGAGATGGACAAGGAGACCTCTAAAAGGATTCTAGGAGGTGCACTCGATGAAAAGAATAGGGGAGAGGTGAAAATTCACCTACAAGACACTCACAAGGCTTAGGAGCAAGGTCGAAAGCTCAAAAAATGCAAGTCGACAAGTGTCGCAACAAGTGTCGAAAAGCATTGCAAATGGGGAGAGAGGGAAATCGACAAGAAAGAAACAACACAAGACAAGAAAAGAGGACATGTCATCAAGAGGATCACTACTTAAAGCACATTATTTCATGCTTACATGTACGTGACAAGGATTTGAATCATCATAGGGGTCCTTGTGGAGGCTGTGCGTGATTTTTATGATTACAAGCTCTAATACTAACTGAAAGGAAGCTAGGTATGTGAAAATCACTTCCTAAACTAATCTAATGAGGGGAGAGGTATGCAAATTCATTTTAACCCTTACAATTGCAACAATATTAAATTTATATTAGAGATATTACAACAACAAACACAATACAAGAATGTAGACAGAGAGAAGTTGACACAAGATGTATCATGGGGAAAACCTTTTTAGGTGAAAAACCCCACACTCTAAAACCTGCACAATGTATTATCTGAAAAAGTTACAGTTTACAATACACTTGCAATGCAAGTTCTTCCAAGAGTCTTCAAATGTCAATTCTGGAGTTATTCTGGCAGCATAACAGTACTTGTAAAAACACTATGCAACTACATCTCCAAACTATGCAATATATAGAGAATACAAGGCAAATATTGGTAGCATCTTGGGATAGGCGTCCACCTTGGCCACATGGCCATTATCCCACATCAAAAGAAACTTGTCCTTTCTACAAATACATCCCTTACATCTGTCATACATGGCAGATTTGACTTTCCCAATATGGAGCGCTCCAGGCTAAAAATAGACTATGACAGATGCTCTTACGCATCTTACAGTTGTCATAGATTTTACCAAGATAACAACCTTTAATGTTGTAAGAGAATCTATCATACAATGCTAAATATAGAATATTCCATTTACAACATGTCATAGCCCAACTTGGGTGCCCAAATATGCCTTTCCCTCATGCAAAGATCCTCACTGACACTTGTCATCACTTGTCATAGGAATATCCAAACTTGGCTCTTGCACATCATAGATTCTGTCATATGGAATATCCTCTTCCACACACCACAAGATGCTGACATATGGCATATTAGTGCCACCTCAAATGGGACACCCAAATCCATGTAGGTTTGACTTGAACATCCAAGTCACATTCCAAGTAAGACGACATGTCACCGTGCCACCTCAATTAAGTGACCAAACTGAATGTGCAAGTAGTTACAACATTAGGCAATAAATTAATATACAAATAAATAAATAATGCTAGGAATTTGCAAAGGTTGAGACACCTTAATTCCCAACACTTAATAGGAATTGGGATCAACAAAATATATTATCTCAGATATGACTTTGCAACAATACCCAGATCATTGTTTTAATCTCAAATACTGTCACTGAACTAAAACACACTTGTTACACTTAATAACCTCCATTTTAAGATGATGGGAGAAAACCTATAGAACGAGGATGCCTATGGATCTGTAATTGCATTTAAAAATTGATCTATTATTTTAATTTTTAATGAGTTTGGGTGATCACAGGTTTCTCAGGCCGGTGCCTATCCATTGGGTTGTAGAGTCTCATGTTTATCAAAGGAACACGATTATAAGGAAATGTATGACTGCCTATTTGAAGATTCAAATGTATAAAAATCAATATCAAAACCATAAGAATACTTAGTAATCCAACACCATACAACATTCTTCCATATGTAATACTAAAATGACCATTTACAAAGCCTGAAAATATATTAAGAACTGTCACATTCATTCAAATCAGATTTTACAATCATACCACTAAATGTGGCAAGAGAAAACCCTAACTACGATAGAGGTTTCCTGAAAGAACACTTAAAAAAGTGGAGAAAAAATAATGATTGATATCAAGATTACAATATATTTCACATACACTTCTGATAACTACTTCCTGAAGAACAAAAACTGATCACTGGTCATTGCCCTAACTACCTCTGGACCTTTGCACCTATAGAGAAAAACTACCCAAAAATGATCAACCCTTGAGATGAGTTTCAATATTGCCTTTATAGCCTTCACAACTTGGATTTAAGGATGAAATGGGTAGAAAAACCCCAACAACCCCACCAAATGTCATAAAAATATAAATTTCAACTACCTATTTTGCATTAATGGCGATCCTGGAAGCTGTTGGCGCGTTTCCAGGCTTTTTTAGGCCTTCAGAGGGTGTCAGGTCGGTGGAAGGACTTAGGACTTTTGGACCCTTTTGGAAAAAGTCCAAAAGTCCTATTGGGTCCCAAAATCTCGACGGGACCAAAAGTGTCAAAAGTCAAAACCGAAAGTTTGACCTAAAACTACATAAAATACTTAGCACTTTCCTCAAACAATTATTTGAAAACTTAATTTTTTGCACCTCCAAATTCATCTTGAAAAAATAGGGGGTCCAAGAAGATTTTGGACCTTTTGGTTGGTCATGGGGTCGCAAAGGGTATTTGGACCAGGACCAAAAGTCCCATTGGGCCCTAGAGTTCTGTTGGGACCTTTTCAGCATATTGCGGGGGGCGAGAGAAAGTTGGGATTGGGTTCACGAGAGGACTGAGAACTTTTGGAATTTTTTGGAAAAAGGTCCAAAAATATGCTTGGGTCCTAAAATCCCCTCAGGTCTCAAAATCCCGCAGGGACCGAGTCCAAAAGTCCTTGCGGGTCCCAAAATCCTGACAGGACAATATATTTTAAAATATACTATTAGGATGTTTGAGAGGGGTTTTGGATCCATAGGATTTGAAATGCATAATTTAGAATTTAGAGGATCCATCAGATTTCAGATAGCCAAATTTTTAGGGTTTTCAGGGTTTTAGACTTAGCCAAAAATAGGGGTTCAACAACATGCACCAGGGTAAAGGCACATGGACCCCTTAGGAAAGTTTTGAGAAATTTGACAAAATGGTGCAAATATGAGGCTGAAAACCTAGGTGCCAACATATCCATAGGATATCTTTGCAATATTATTAGCTTGATGATACCTAAATCATAGCCTTCATCCATATTTCACTATGCTCATTTGATTCCATTATTTGCCATAGTATGTCCCTTTTTTCCCTAAATAGCCATTACTTCTATGATGCCATTGATTTTTGTATTTTCCACTTTGATTCCATGTAGATCCATAGTGATTGGCCTACTGGTTCAATGTATTATCATGCCTCCATGATGGTTATCTCTGTGATTCTTACCTCTCACAATGATGAAGATGTTTATATATTGTACTATTTGCTATCTCTAGAACCTTCTTTGATTCTTTATCATTTTTGGTCATTTGTTTTGTTGGTTCGTGAAGGGAAATATTTTTTCCTCTTTTTTTTCTTTTCATCTTGTTCTTCTTTCTTATTCTTTGATTCTTTGGTGCACTCTTTAGTACATTCTTGAACTTGCTCCACCTTGAATTTCCTTTGGTCTCCTTTATGTGTTATATCCTATAATGTAATTTTTTTCTTTCTATACCAAATCCTCATGAACTTCTTCTACACATTAATGTTTATTATCCCCAAAGATTCTAACTAAGGATATCCAAGAATAATATCCAATCCATTCATATTCACAAAATAAAAATTTGAATGCAAAAATATTTATCCGTAAAGAGCTTCAAATCTTAAAAATTTGAATATCCTTACCCTCTATTTGACTATCCTCGATTTGTAAATTGCTTGTACCTATAGTTGTTTGGATAATTTTATGTTGATGAAGTTATACCTATTTCTAGGATTTACAAAAATAATAAACTTTGCCTTTTGAGTACATCCATGAACTCAAAGGATTAAATCTTCCTTCCTTGGAGCTAAAGTGCATGTAATTTTATTTTTTGTCTTCTCTTCATTTCCTCCTCCTCCTCCTCCTTCCACTTCATCTTCTTCCCCTTGTCCTTCTATTATTTATTTTGGTTCCCATTTATCTACAAAAGCTTGTTCTAGTTCATCCACCGAAGAAATGTTATTATGCAATGACACATACCAATCATTAGTTTCACCTTTTATGAGTGTACAAAAATAATATTTTCCATAGAACTTTGACCATAAGCTCTTTTAAATTGGTGATGTCATTTTGATGCATCTCCACTTCCATCAAATAAGGACACTCCATTAAAACTAGGGTTTGAAAAAATATATTTTTCAAAAGATCTCCTTTCTACCACATATTGTTGACCCGACCTTGACTATATACTTTTATAATTTTTTAGCCAAAAATCCAAAAATGTAATTAATATACCCTTGATGAATTTTGGAGAGCTTTTAAAAATGTAAACAAATTTTAAAAATTTGCGAATTATGGCCTATGAAGCAAATTTATGAAAACCCCTAAAATTGCAATAACTTACTCAATATTGATGATAATAATGTGATTTTTGCACTGGAGCTTCCTTCTATGACCCTTCAACTTCAGTAAAAAATTGTAATGTCCCCTTTTTAATAAAATAAATTTTATGGATTTATTAGTCCATTCTTATTTTCTTGTGGACTAATATTAAAATAAGGAAAAATATTTAATTTAATATTTTTATTGTATTTCCCGTAAATTCAGAAAATTATAATTTTCCAGGAGCAATAAAATATTAAATGTTGAATATTATTGTACAAGTGGGGGCATGGATTCTCATGTGGTGTCTTGTAACTACCAGAAGCTATTTTAAGAATATTTATGATAGTTATGATAGGATGAACATGCAAGTTGGCGGTTATAAGAGGCGGGCTAATTTTGGGCATGCAAGTGGAGTGGGATTCTCAAGCATATTTTAAATTGTTATTTTCCCACAAAAATGGGGTATGGATTTTGGGCGCCCAATTTGAGCTTGAAGTTTATAAATATAGGCCTTGCTGCATACGAGAGCATCTTTTGGCATTTTCATTTTCATCAAGTCATATTTTTTGTATGGACATTTGTGTTCAATAGTTTCTTTTGTGGATGAAAACCCATAGGAGATAGTGGTTGTGGAAAAAAATCCATTGGTTTCTATAATTAGAGGATGAAAACCCTTTGGTTCTTAAGGGAATTCTCACCCAGGGAGTGCATTGGAGCTTCAAGGATTGTTGCAAATTTGGCAGATTCCGTGTGTGTTCATTAATGTTGTGTTTGTAGGTTCAGTTTGTGCAGTGTAAGTTTCCAGTGTGTTGTGTTTGATTTTTGTTGTTGTGATACCATCATTGTTGTGATTTTTATGATATTCATCATTCCCAAGAGTTGTTCAAAGCATCTTTTAGATTGGGCATGAGTTTGGCTGGGTAGGTTGAAACACATATTGTGTATTTCAGCATTGTGTGTATCTGAGTAGTTTTCAATTTCAGTTTGGTGTTTGTTGTTAGTGTTGGATTTAGGATTGTTATATCAATCCTCTGTAATGAAAAATCAGTTCATTTTAATAAGGAATTAGTTGTGGGAGTTTCTAGTGAAATTTGTGTGAGTTTGGTGTTATTCTAGCTTGTTAAATTGTGTGAAAATCTGTGAAGTTTGTATGGTTTGATAATTAAACTTATTATCTTAAAATTTATTCATTAAACCTTAATTAGGGATATCACAATGGTATCAGAGCTATGATCTTTCTAGCTTAAAGAGTACATTGATTTGTTTAATCATGGAAGGATTCTTGAGATTTCTAAAAGATGAGAAAAATACAGATTTCATCCGAGATAATTTGAGGGAAATAAAGAGGAGAAAAGATGAAATGAAAAATTCACTTTGATGGATGTTGGATAACATGCAAAATTCATTTCCAGCTAAAACATCCCAAAAAGAAGAAGATATGTCAGAATTGAAAGAAGTTGTGAAGGAGAAGAAATCAAGGAAAATTTTCCTAAATGATAAAATTCCCCCTATCATAAAAAAGAGGATGATACTGGAAATGAAGTTAGAAGATGAAAAATTTGCTTCTCATGCAAAGGACCTATTGAAATGCATAAGACAACTGAGAGGGGGGGTGAATCAGTTGTCACAAAAACTTAATTTCATATGAATATCAAACCATCAACTACTTAATTACTGATAATCAGATTTAATCATGAAAGCATGAAACCATAGACTTAATCACAATCACACAATAGACACGAGATTTTTACATGGAAAACCCTAAAAGGGAAAAACCATGGTGGGTGTTAGTCCACAAAAATATGAGTTATAAAAATAGCAAAAAATAGAGGCTCACTACCTACAGGGCTCACTGCCCAAATTGCTCACTGCAAAGAATGGCTCACTGCCAAGAATGACTCACTGCAAAAATGATGAACTAATTAAGTAGCAGCTACACCATGCCTGGGTTCAGTTCCATTGAAGCACAATATAACTTCTCTTCTCTACTCTTTTACACCTTCGCACTTATCTATTCATTTTCGCACACTCTCTTGCTTTTTCACAATTCATTACAAGTCCTTATACAAGTCATCAACCTTAGAATGTACATCAAGGTCGACAATACATTCATCAACCATTGGAACAATCTCCAAGGTCAGCATTACAAAAACATACATAGAAATAGGTCTAGACCTAATACATAAATTTTCTAAGGGAAAGATGTAAAGATGTATGCTGATCATGCCATGCCTTAGCTAGGACTCAAACATAATTCTTCACGCCATGACATGCCTCCATGATCTTCAAGGCATCTCCGCAATTAGTGAAATCAACCAAGTCAGCCAAGACTGGTGAGAACACTAGGTCTTCTAAGAACATTCTTCATTCATGATCCAACTTTCTCTTTGCAGACCAATCCAAGGGTAGGTACACAATCATGAGACATCCACAAGCATGCATTGAAATCATCAAGAAACAACTGTACAACTTCTAACCACTCTGTCAAGAAGATTCTTCAAACTAGAGCACATAAACAACTCAGCCAACTACTGTCATAAGGAAAAGATCGCTTGCGGACCACCAAATCACAAACCATTGAAGTTGAAGGCACTTAACATCATCTTAGAGTTAACTCTAGAACCGCAGACAGAAATACTTCGATGCGGAGGAATGTGAAGCATAACACTTTCTCCCTGTCAACACCAAACATACAAGTAAAGCAGTTTTCACTCTGGTGAACATAACTCACTCAAATCTTCATACCAGAGGCTTAAACTTGGAATATAACATCTTCAGATAGACTTCTAAATAACTTCTAATCCGTAGACAAAGATATTCATCCTATAGGAAATGCAGAGCAATCTTCTGGACTGTTCTTCTGTATGCAATACATTGTTTCCATTGTAACTCATTGTTTCTACCAGAGGAGCTAATTTTCTCAATATACTCAACATCAAGATCACTTACATAAGTAAATACAAATCATCTCACTTATTACAAGAAAGGAACAAAATATGAGCACAATTGACACCAATGACAACACAGATATGTTGACATCAATGACAACACTGATTAGGCACATACTTGCAACAATCTCTCCCTTTGTCATTGATGGCAACATATGATGTGAAAATTTAAAAAGACCATCAAGACAAGATTCTCCCCCTTTCTCTTTACACATCTGCATTCTTTCCCCCCTAAGTTTTTCACATGATTTCTCTCCCCCTTTGAAATCAATGGCAAAGGGAACATACTTGCATTTTGCTGCTTTGATCCAACTGAACTATTACCAACACATCTAGCTACTCCCCCTGAGAGGTAGCTCTCAAAACATCAATCCAGATCAAGGAATGAGACTTTGGGCACCACTAGACTGATGCATTCCCATGCATCTTAGTTTAGGGCAGGAGGGGTAATGACCCCTAACTTTTCTCTAAGATACTCAAAAGTATCCTTAGGCAGAGGTTTGGTGAAGATATCTGCAATCTGATCCTTTGTGGACACATATTCCAACTTTATTTCATTCTCTGTCACCTTTTCTCTCAGAAAGTGATACCTTATAGATATATGCTTTGTTCTTGAATGTATCACTGGATTCTTTGAAATATTTATAGCACTTGTATTGTCACAGAAGATTGCAACTAGATCTTCATACACAACTCTTATGTCTTTCAAGGTCTACTTCATCCATAATACTTGAGTACAACAACATGTTGCTGCAATATATTATGCTTCTGCAGTTTACAAAGAGATTGAATCTTGTTTCTTGCTCGGCCATGAAACCAATCTGTTACCCAAAAAGAAAGCATCTCCACTTGTACTCTTCCTATCATCAACATCTTCGACCTAATTAGCATCTGTATAAGCACTAAGAGTGAAATCATTATCCTTTGGATACCATAAGCCATGATCTGGAGTGCCTTTTAAATATCTCAAGATTCTCTTTACTGCCATCACATGTGATTCTCTTGGATCTGCTTGAAATCTTGCAACAAGACAAATTGCATGCATAATATCTGGTCTAGTTTGAGTTAGATAAAGCAATCCTATAATCATGGATCTGTACTTTTTTTGATAAGTCTTGGGTGATTCATGAGTTTGGCTCAATTTGTAGTCAGTCACCATGGGAGTACATACCGGTTGAGACTCTTCCATCCCAAACTTCTTTAACAACTCTTTAACATACTTAGACTGAGATATGAAGATTCCTTTATCTAATTGATTGATTTGCAAACCCAGAAAGAAATTCATCTCACCAAACATAGACATCTCAAACTCTTTCTGCATTTCACCAACAAATTTCATACGCATACCTTCATTGCCTCCAAAGATGATATGATCAACAAAGACTTCAACAATCAAAATTTGATCACCATTAATCTTGAAATAGAGATTACTGTCAGTAGTACCTTTACTGAATCCTAACTGTAATAAGTACTTATCCAACCTTGCATACCAGGCCCTAGGAGCTTGCTTGAGTCCATACAATGCTTTCTTCAACCTGCATACCATATCACCTTGATTTGATAGTTGAAATCCTTCCGGTTGCTCAATGTAGACTTCCTCTTCCAACTCACCATTTAGAAATACAGACTTCACATCCATCTGATACACTTTGAAATCTTTGTGAGTTGCAAATGCCAGAAACATTCTGATTGCTTCAATCTGAGCTACTGGAGAAAAAGTCTCTTCAAAATATATCCCTTCAATTTGAGAATATCCTTTGCACACAAGCCTTGCTTTATTCCTTACAACTTCTCCATTTTCATTCAGCTTATTCCTGAAAACCCATTTGGTTCCAATAATATTTTTGTCAGCAAGTCTAGGAACTAATTCCCAAGTTTCATTCTTCTCTATCTGCATTAGTTCTTCCTCCATTTCCTTTACCCAATTTTCATCATTGCAGGCTTCATTCATAGTTTTTGGTTCAACTGTAGAGAGAAAACAACAATTCACTTGTTCTTCTGCAGCTCTTTTCCTTGTCATTACTCCTTTTTCTTTGTCTCCAATAATTTGATCTTCAGAGTGATTGATTCTTACATACCTGGGGGTCTTAGCAACAATTTTTGGAGCCTTTTCTTCTTCATCTTGACTGTCTTCTTGTTCAACTTTTTCTTCATAAGTTATAGCAGTAGGTTCGTCTAATTCATAGCCACTCTGATCTGATGTTCTTCCTTTGCCTTCATCCACCTTCACATTTGCACTCTCAACAATCTTTTTCAACCTTTGTTGTAGCACTGGTAGGCCTTACTCTTGGTAGAGTATCCAAGGAAGATTCCTTCATCACATCTTGCATCAAATTTCCCTAGGTCTTCATCTCTTCTAATATAGCATTTGCTTCCAAAGACTTTGAAATATCTTACTGTTGGAGTCCTTCCATACCACAATTCATAAGGAGTTTTAGTACCATTTCCTTTCACTTGAACTTTGTTTTGAATGTAGATAGCAGTATGTATAGCTTCTTTCCAAAAAATTTCTGGTAGGCCTCCTTCCTTCATCATTATTCTAGTAACCTCTTGAACTGTCATGTTCTTCCTTTTCACAACTCCATTTTGCTGAGGAATTTTAGGTGCAGAACACTGTCTCTTTATTCCTTACTCTTCAGAGAAAATGTTGAATTCGTTTGATGTGAACTCACCTCCTCTATCAAACCTCAAGCATTTGATTTTTAGTTCTATTTCATTTTCAACCATTGCCTTGAAGGATTTGAACTTCTCTAGGGCTTCAGATTTCTCTCTTAAAAAAGTAACCCAAGTCATTCTAGAATGATCATCAATAAGCAACATGAAGTACTTGTCACCTTATAGACTTCTTATCCTTGTAGGACCACATAGATCTATATGAACTAGATCCAACAAACTGGCAGAAAATTGCTCTTTACTCTTGAAATTTGTTCTTTTCTGCTTCCCCAACTGACATTCCTTGCAAATAGTATTGGTGGGTTTCACAAGTTTTGGTATATCTCTCACAGTCTGACTTGAACTTATCTTTACCAGATTATCAAAATTTATATGACACAACCTTCTATGCCGCAACCAACTCTCATCTGCTTGGGCTAATAAACAGTAATCATTAGTTCCTCTTAATTGATAGATGTTACCTCTGGTCTTCTTACCGATAGCAATCACAGTTCTAGAGCTTTCCATGATCTTGCATCCATTGTCTTTGAATCTTAGATCATAACCTTTGTCACACATCTGACCAACACTCAAAAGATTATGCTTCAAACCCTTCACATATAGAACATTGTCAATATTATGCTTTCCATCAAATGAAATAGATCCTTTTCCACAAATCTTACCAGTTGCATTGTCTCCAAACCTAACCAGTACTCCATCATATTTTTCTAAACTCACAAACTTACTTTTGTCATGGGTCATGTGATGTGAGCATCCACTATCAATAATCCATTCATCCTTATCTTTATCAACCTGAACAGCCAAAGCAATTTCTTCCACTGGTTTTTCTTCCTTCATACAACTAACAGAATTAGTAGACACAGGTTCTTCTTTAATAGCAATAAACAAGCATTCATTTGCACCAATACTAGCATCATCAGATTCATCATTAGTCACACCTTCATCATCAAAATCTCTAACATAGTAGCATTTCTTTGGAGCTCTAGGCCTGCTCTCAAATCTTTTTCTATTCCTTTCAATTCTTTCAGGACATCTGGAAGCATAATGACCTACTTTACCACATGAAAAACATTTGAAAGGTAGTTTGCCTTTGAACTTACCGGAACCTCTTTGCAATATGTCAACAAAGTTAGCTTCAATTTCATTAGTCATCATCAGGTTCCACCCTATATTTCTCAGCTCTGGAGATCTTTTCTGAAGTACTGGCTTTGAAAACATTTTCAACTTTTGGCAGAGCATCACCAAACTCTCTCATCTCAAAGGCTATAAGCTTTCCAAGTAATTGATCTCTATCAATAGTTTTCGCAGTCATTACTTCTTCAATTGCAACTATTTTGTGACTATATGACTTTGGTAGTGATCTAAGAATTTTCATCACAACTTCCTTATCACCAATAGTACCTCCCATACCTTTTATTCCATTGACAAGTTCATCAACCCTTTGCATGAAGGCTGTAATGTTTTCATCTTCATTCATCTTTAAACTCTCATATTTTGCTTTTAGGCCCTGTAGCTTGGCTTCTTTTACAAAATCATCTCCTTCATACAGTTTATTCAACTTTGCCCAAACCTCATGTGCAGTTTCTAGATCCATGACTTTTATCAATTTAGTGTCAGACAAAGCACTTAACATGGCATATCAAGCTTTTATATTTAACTCATATTCTTTGATTTCATCTTCACTTGACAAACCATTTTGAGGCATGGTATATTTTGATTCTGCAGCTTTCCATACTTTATAACCTAGACAAAGGAGATGGCTTTTCATTCGTACCTTCCAAAGAGCATAATTTGTTCCATCAAACTGTGGTACTTCCTTTTTAAAAGACATCCTGGATCTTCCTCAAGCTGTTAGGCTTTCTTCCGAGGAACTTGCTCTAATACCAATTGTTGAAATGCACAGGACAACTAAGAGGGGGGGTGAATCAGTTGTCACAAAAACTTATCTTCATATGAATATCAAACCATCAACTACTTAATTACTGATAATCAAATTTAATCATGAAAGCATGAAAGCATGAAACCATAGACTTAATCACAATCACACATCCAACACAGTAGACACCATATTTTTATGTGGAAAACTCTAAAAGGGAAAAACCACGGTGGGTGTTAGCCAAATAAATATATGAGTTATAACAATACCGAAAAATAGAGGCTCACTGCCCAAATTGCTCACTGCAAAGAATGGCTCATTGCCAAGAACGACTCACTGGCAAAATGATGAACTAATTAAGTAACATCTACTCCATGCTTGGGTTTAGGTCCATTGAAGCACAATATAACTTCTCTGCTCTGCTCTTTTACACCTTCGCACTTATCTATTCATTTTCACACACTCTCTTGCTTTTTCACAATCCTTTACAAGTGTTTGGTGTGGAGCCTGATCAGTCTCCAAGTGGGAGATTGTTGGTAGGTGGCGACTGATCAGGAAAGTACTGTACATAAAAAATCCTATTTTTGTGACCGACATAAGAAAACCCTATTTTTTGTAACCGACAAAAAGGCTTGATAAAAAGTGGCTAAGGGTTAGGGTTTTGATATATTGTATTGTAGCATTTGCAACGGTATTGAGTTGTAGGGATTGCTGGTTGTAATTGGTTTGATTTACTAGATAATAATATTGGACTCTTTGTTTGGTGGATGTAGCCCGAGTTTGGGTGAACCACGTTAAAACTTGTCTCTCGCTGTTATTAATTCTGTGTATTTCCATTTCTCTGTTTAATCTTTTTGCATTTAATTGATATCTTCTGCCGGCTAACCCTAACAAGTGGTATCAGAGTGGGTTGTTTTCGACTATCATCTGCAGGAAAGTCTCACGGTTGAGTGGGAGTAATGGCGGACGAGGGTAAATTGAAGGTCGATCAATTCAATGGGCAGAACTATCAGTTATGGAAGATGCAGATGGAGGATTACCTCTATCAAAAGGATTTATGGATGCCGTTGGAAGGAGTATCCAAGAAACCGGCAACAATGTCTGATGAGGATTGAAATCTTCTTGACAGAAAAACACTAGGAACCATTCGGTTGTGCTTGGCACCATCGGTAGCATTCAATATAATGGAAGCGAAGACAACAGATGGTCTAATGAAAGCTTTGGCTAAATTGTATAAAAAACCCTCAGCCTCAAATAAGGTATTTCTCATGAAGCATTTGTTTAATTTGAAAATGGTTGAAGGTGGATCTGTGACAGGTCATTTAAATGAATTTAATACGATTCTCAGTCAATTGACTTCTTTAAATGTAAAATTTGATGAAGAACTTAGAGCTCTCTTGATATTATGTTCATTGCCTGAAAGCTGGGATAGTTTGGTAATGGCGGTTAGTAACTCTGTTTCTGGTTCAAATACCCTGAAATTTGATGATGTTGTTGGTGTTATTCTGAGTGATAAATTCGTAAGAAAAGCTCAGGTGGATCCACATCAGGAAGTGTTTTGAATGCAGAAAGCAGGGGTAGATCAAAGGAGAGAGAAAAAGGTTTTGGAGGTCATGGGAAGTCACGAGGAAAATCAAAGGACAAAAGGATTGCTGGTACTGTGGGAAACTAGGTCATCTAAAGAAATATTGTTGGTCTCAAAAAAATAAAGGAGACAAACAAGAAGGCAATAAGGAGGCAAATGTGGTAAGCAACAAGTCTGAAGATGATGCTTTGATTCTTTCACTAGATAATGCTGATGATTCATGGGTTTTAGATTCAGGGGCCTCATTTCATGCTACACCCCATAGAAGTTATTTTCTTGATTATGTCCAAGGGGATTTTGGGTTGGTTTATTTGGGAGATAACGAACCCTATCAGATTGTTGGAAAGGGAAGAATCAAGATTAAGTTGCAGAATGGGAATCATTGGCTACTACAAGAGGTAAGGCACGTTTCAAGGCTCAGTAGGAATTTAATTTCAGCAGGGCAGCTAACTGAACAAGGTTGCACTGTTACATTTACTGATAAAAATTGGAAGGTTTCAAAAGGTGTCTTAGTAGTAGCAAAAGGTGTGAAAGTAGGTACCTTATATCTTTGTACAGGTCATACTATTCCTTCTACTTTAGCTATTACAGAGAAAAAATAAACAGGTTCAGGAACAGTTGCTGCAGGTTTGCAAGAAGAGACTGGAAAAGTTGCTGCAGGTTCTGAGACAACACTGTGGCATAACAGACTTGGGCATATGAGTGAAAAAGGTATGAAGGTACTTCATTCTAAGAAAGTTTTACCAGGTCTGAAATGTATTAATATGGATTTCTGTGAAAGTTGTGTGTATGGTAGACAAAAGAGAGTCAGTTTTCTCAAGTATGGGAAGCAAAAGAAAAATAAAAAGTTAGAGCTTGTGCATACAGATGTATGGGGACCAGCTTAAGTATCTTCTCTCAGTGGCTCTCGGTATTATGTTACATTCATAGATGATGCAATTAGGAAGGTCTGGATTTATTTCCTTAGACAGAAATATGATGTATTTGAAACATTTAAGAAATGGAGAAGCTTGGTCGAGAATGAGATGGGTAAAAGATTAAAATGTCTCAGATCTGATAATGGTGGTGAGTATTGCAACAAAGAATTTGAAGATTATTGTTCCTTTAATGGAATTCATAGGCAGAAAACAGTTCCAGGGACTCCACAGGAAAATGGAGTGGCTGAACGCATGAATAGGACAATAATGGAGCGTGCAAGGACCATGAGATTGCATGCTGGGCTGCCTTTAAACATGTGGGCAGAGGCTATCAACACTGTTGTATATTTAATTAACAGAGGTCCTTCAGTTCCTTTGGGCTGTGGTATTCCAGAGGAAGCATGGATAGGTAAGAAGGTGAGTTATTTTTTTATGAAAACCTTCAGCTGTGAAACATTTGCACATATAGATTCTAAAAATAGAACCAAGTTGGATGCAAAATAAAAAAAATGTACCTTCGTTGGATATGGCATTGATGAATTTGGTTATAGGCTTTGGGAATTTGAAAATCAGAAAATAGTGAGAAGCAGGGATGTTATATTCAGTGAGAAGGTGTTGTACAAAGATCAATTGTAGCAGCATGAGAAGAAAGAAAAGGATTATGTGGTGCTGGATGATACTCCAAATAGTGATGTTCCAGTGGTTCCTCATGCTCCGCAACAGCAACCAGAAATACCACAAACTCTAGTGAATGTTAGACGATCAACAAGGATAAGTAGACCTCCTGAAAGGTTTTCTCCCTCTTTGTATTCTATTTTGTTAACAGATGCTGGTGAACTAGAAGGGTATGATGAAGCTATGTAGGTGGATACACAGGTTTAGTGGGAGCTTGCAATGAAAGAAGAAATGGACTCCTTGCTGAAAAATCAGACTTGGGAATTATGTAAGTTACATGTAGGTAAAAAGGCTTTCCCAAACAAATGGGTTTGTTGGCTGAAAGAGGAAGATGGAGGTAAGAAAAGATTTAAGGCTAGGTCAGTTGTAAACGGATTTGCATAGAAAAAAGGGCATTGATTTTGATGAGATATTTTCTCCGGTTGTCAAGATGACTTCTATCCGTACTATTTTAAGTATTGTGGCTGCTGAAGATTTGCATTTGGAATAGCTAGATGTGAAAACTACCTTTCTCCATGGTGATTTGGAGGAGGAGATATATATGGAACAACCCCAAGGATTTGAGGTCAAAGGTAAGGAGAAACAGGTGTGTAGATTGAAAAAGAGTTTGTATGGCCTGAAACAAGCACCTCGGCAATGGTATTTGAAATTTGATAGTTTTATGGCTGAGCAAGGCTACAACAGGTGTAATTCTGACCATTGTGTTTATTTTAAGAGGTTGGATAATGATAGCTACATTATTTTATGTTTATATGTTGATGGCATGCTTGTAGTTGGGTCTAACATGGATCACATAAGAGAGTTAAAACAATAGTTAGCACAGTCATTTGATATGAAGGATTTGGGGGCAGCAAAACAAATCCTTGGTATGAAAATTTGTAGAGATAGGATGAATAGAAAATTGACTCTATCTCAGGCTGCTTATGTTAAAAAGGTGTTGCAGAGATTCCACATGGAGAATGCAAACGCTGTCAGCACACCTTTGCCTAGTCATTTGAAATTGACTAAGGAGATGTGTCCTAAGACACAAGAGGAGGAAGAAAAAATGTCCAAGATACCATATGCTTCAGCTGTAGGAAGTTTAATGTATGCCATGGTATGCACGAGACCAGATATTGCCCATGCTGTAGGAGTCGTTAGCAGGTATATGAGTCATCCTAGATTAGAGCATTGGAATGCAGTAAAATAGATTCTCAGATATTTGAGAAGTACATCCAATAAACACTTATGTTTTGGGGGCTCTAATACTGATTTAGCAGGCTATGTAGACTCAGATTTAGCAGGGGATATTGATACCAGGCGGAGTACTATAGGTTATGTCTTTACTGTAGTTGGGACAACAGTGAGTTGGATCTCACGATTGCAAAAGGTGGTTGCTTTATCCACCACAGAGGCAGAGTATGTAGCTACAACCGAGGCAAGCAAGGAGATGATATGGCTGACCTCTTTCATGGAAGAATTGGGCAAACAACAGGCTAACAGGTCTTTGTATATAGACAGTCAGAGTGCCATACATCTTACAAAGAATTCTGCTTTCCATTCAAAGACCAAACACATACAGTTGAGGTATCACTTTATTCGGTCGGTGTTGGATAATGGACAGTTAAGGCTGGAAAAGATACATACAGATGACAATCTAGTGGATATGTTTATAAAGGCAGTGACAAGGGAGAAGTTGAACTCCTCTTCAGCTTCGGTTGGTCTTCTAGACTGAAAACAACAAAAATAGAACAATACAGTCCAGGGTGCTTATTCCCAGTGGGAGCTGCATGCGCAGCGGTGTCGTCCAGGCTCAGTCTCCAAGTGGGAGATTATTTGGTGTGGAGCCTAATCAGTCTCCAAGTGGGAGATTGTTGGTAGGTGGCGACTGATCAGGAAAGTACTGTACTGACATAAAAAATCCTATTTTTGTGACCGACATAAGAAAACCCTATTTTTTGTAACCGACAAAAAGGCTGATAAAAAGCGACTAAGGGTTAGGGTTTTGATATATTGTATTGTAGCATTTGCAACGGTATTGAGTTGCAGGGATTGCTGGTTGTAATCGGTTTGATTTACTGGATAATAATATTGGACTCTCTGTTTGGTGGATGTAGCCCGAGTTTGGGTGAACCACATTAAAACTTGTCTCTCGCTGTTATTAATTCTGTGTATTTCCATTTCTCTATTTAATCTTTATTTGCATTTAATTGATATCTTCTGCCGGTTAACCCTAACGACAAGTCCTTATACAAGTCATCAACCTTGGAATGTACATCAAGGTCGGCAATACATTCATCAACCGTTGGAACAATCTCCAAGGTCGGCATTACAAAAACATACATAGAAATAGGTCTAGACCTAATACAGAAATTTACTAAGGGAAATATGTAAAGATGTATACTAATCATGCCACGCCTTAGCTGGGACTCAAACACAATTCTTCACGCCACGACATGCTTCCACAATATTCAAGGCATCTCTACAATTAGTGAAATCAACCAAGTCGGCCAAGACTAGTGAGAACACTGGGTCTTCTAAGAAAATTCTTCATTCACGATCCAACTTTCTCTTTACAGACCAATCCAAGGGTAGGTACACAATCAGAAGACATCCACAAGCACATTGAAATCATTAGGAAACAACCACACAACTTCTAACCACTCTACCAAGAAGATTCTTCAAATCAGAGCATATAAACAACATAGCCAACTACTGTCATAAGGAAAAGATCGCTTGCGGACCACCAAATCATGAACCATTGAAGTTGAAGGCACTTAAATCATCTTAGACTTAACTCTAGAACCGCATATAAAAATACTTTAATGCGAAGGAATGCAGAGCATAACACTTTCTCCCTATCAAAACCAAACATACATGAAAAGCAGTTTTCACTTTGGTGAACATAACTCACTCAAATCTTCATACTGAATGCTCAAACTTTGAATATAACATCTTCAGATAGAATTCTAAATAAATTCCAATCCACAGACAAAGATATTCATCCTACAGTAAATGCGGAGCAATCTTCTGGACTGTTCTTCTATATGCAATACACTGTTTCCACTGTAACTCACTGTTTCTACTGGAGGAGCTAATTTTCTCAATATCCTCAACATCAAGATCACTTACATAAGTAAATACAAATAATCTCACTTATTACAAGCAAGCAACAAAATAAGAGCACAATTGACACCAATGACAAAATAGATATGTTGACATCAATGACAATATCGATTAGGCACATACTTGCAACAGGACCCTGCGAGCAAATTCATAAATGTTGGAGCAAAGAAATGGTGAATTCTAATGAAGAATCAAGAAGGAAAGTGAAAGATGCATCTAAGCCACTATATGAAGAAGAAAGGTTCAAGGATGTTAAAGAAATCATGAAACAAGAAGAGTAGTCAAATTTGAAGGTCACAAGACATCATTGAGAAATAAAAGAAAGGATTTAACATACAGTTTGAAGGTAAATTTTTTTTGGTAATAGAAGATGTTTATTTGACTTCTAAAGATTGTATATGTTAGGAAAATATCAATGAAGTCAAGGAGGAAAAGGCATCACTTGTTAGTTGTGATGATCCCAAGATGGAGGAACATGCACCAATTCATACACTATCCTTCAAACCTCCAAAGGGGGAGCCAAGGATTGAGCCTCGGAGTAGTGTTGTGGATGGATATACATTTGGGGAGAACATTGTGCTAGGTTGGATTATAGACACCTAAAATTGACACATGTCTTGTGACATCACCTGGTTGACATATCACTTAAGGCACCTTATGACACATTTTGTCCTAAGACCCTTACATACCCCTTTTCATCACCTAATTAGTTAAATAAATCATATTTATTTAACTAATCCCTTTTAATCCCATTTGTCCTCTAATAGCCAATTAATTAAATAAATTATATTTATTTAATTAATTCCCACTTTTCCTCTCTCATCCAAATTAATTAAATAAATTAAAGATTTATTTAATTAATGTTTTCCAAGTCATCCCTCTCCAAAAAAAATAAATAATTTTATTATTTAATTCCACATTTGTCTCTATCCTCACATGACTAGAAGCTTCTAGAAATACTTATTACAAGGAAGCCTCTTGACTTTATTCCTCTAATTCAACCCTCATGAGACACTTGTCACATGACTACAACTCTAAGTGTCACTTAATCCTAGCCATCCATCACTAATCTAATACTAGCCATCCATTTCTATCCCTCATCTCCTATAAATGAAGCCTCACCCAAGCCATTTGGGCATCATTACATCTTCATACAACATCATGTTGTTGAAATTATTCTAAATCTTCTCATCCATCATCCTCATACTAATGTTATGCTACAGATTTAAGCAATCAGCATCTCATCATCTATCATCTATCATGGAGAACATAGCTAGTAGATTTGGGTGCATCTACTCTGTTTTATCAAGTGTGGAGGACTTGGTTTGAAGGTGAAGGTATTGGGTTGTTGTCATTTATCTTCTTTATGCCTTTGATCCATGTTTTTGCATAAAGGATAATTTGAGTCACATCGGTGGAGGTGTTGAGGACATCTCAACAAATTCTCTTTCAGTGAATGAGTATGAGCACTTTGATTGCAACCTGAGCTACGTAGAAATTTTAGATTTATTGTTTCCCATTATGTCATGGAGAGATTCTTGTCATCACATAAAGCATGCAAAAGAGGGTGATAGAGTAAGGGATACAACTTGCAATATAAGGCATGTGTACTTTTTGTTTCAAGTTCCAAATTGTTTTTACATAAGGGATCTGAGTAATCTCTTAAGGGTTAAAATAGGTAGAGGCTTTGATGTTACTATTGAGTTCTTCATCTCTTGCATTTGGAATGAAAGGAAGTTTATGAGGAATCACTTAGGGTTTGTTCTACTTTCTAACCATATTGTAAAGGATCAGTGTTCACATTTTATAGATCACTTGTGGGAGAAAAGTACCACAATTGAAGACAAGATCATGAGTGATGGCCAGATGTAGATAGTCCCTTTAGGAAGCTTGATGCTAGATGTATATAAGCAAGATAAGTTTCATTTTGATGTTCAAGATTTTGTGACTAAGTATGTTATGGTGCTTTGGGTATCAAGTTGCGAGCAAGTTAAAGGACTCATGAAGGAGGAGACACTACAAATTCCTAGCATCATGAAGGCAAGGCAATTGGTCATCCTCTTGGGTGAACAAGAGATATGAAAATAATTCTATATCATGGGTCTTGGAAGTATCAACCAAACATGGAGATCGCAATGGGTGCATTCTATGTGAAAGTTCACTATGGAGTTAGAATCCAAGAAAAGGGAGGTAGAGCTTCAAGGAATTGAAGATGGAGCTCCAAGAGTTACCATAGTTATGTGGATGAAATATCAATGGGAGACATTCATGACCTTTTCCCAAGGTGAGATGCTTAATCATAACAGTATAATTTGGTCTGTTTTGGTTATGCCCAATATTACACTTCTAGGGTGGCTACCAAACATAATGATTGTTAAATGAAAATTTATAGTTAAGGAATGCCTATTTGACATATTAGAGATGTGCATTGGCTGCAATAGACATGAACCAAGGGACACTTTGAGTATGATCCCCAATTTTAGATATTGTTCCCCCAATATTTCTAGCACTTTCCACACTTTCCTTGCAACCCAAGAAGAGTTTTTAGTCATGAAGTGGAGGAGTTTCTAGCCCATTGTCATTGTTGAGGTGTTTACAACTAATACAAGTTGGTTTCTAATCATTACATTTCTAATTCTGAGTAAAAGAATGTAGCGTTGCAGCCATGGTTTTGGGAAGATCTTTTTGTCTCATTTTGTGTGTAAGAAGTTTCATCCTTTAGGGATACTAAGTGCCAATATTGCAGTCGATATATTGCTATTTGAAAGGAAATCTCAAGCCAAATATAACTATTACAACCACCTTATATCCCACATACAATCTGATTTGAACCATCTTTCATGTGGTAGAGCTTGGGGCGATATGGTAAGAGTCATGGGAACACAAGGTAATTATCTTGACTACAATCTAGGAGAGAGGAGCCAAAGTTTGAGCAGGCCTTGGTCACAACCCAAGGAAGAAGAGGTAAGAAATTCTGATTTCATTTATGTTGATAATATTTTGATCATAGTCAAATCCAGAAGCATTCATATCACAACACTATGGACTATGGAAAACTAATGAATTCAATATTTTGATCTCCAATAATACTTGGAAAGATATATGGGAGCATTTGGATACAGTTAGTGGTGGATTTCAGCAACACGATCTTTTTTCCAATCTATCTACATGGGAAATTGACATCCTCTACTTGGATCAAGTCATAATGAAAAAGAGTAGGTTTCTATTTTTGAATTGTTTTAGAAGTGTGCAAATATTTGTGGAGATATTTTTAGTCCTTACCTGGTTTCCCACCAATATTCCAATGCTCACTTTGATAACAGTTGCATAGGTTTGTCATTTTTTGCAACTGTTAGATTATATGCACATTGCTGATTTTGGTGATTTCAGTTATGAGTAATTGTAGATTGGTGCATTTCAAGGAGGTTTCCTTGCATGAATATTTTAATGGAAGGTCTCCACTATTAGTGATAACTACTCTAGTCATCATAAAACTGATTGGGAAGAAATTCCTAAAGGACTATAGCTATGAAGCAAGTATTTGGGACCCTTCATCACATAAAAAGAATAATTGTGAACAACAAAAATATGGTGGTATGCACTCAAGGCAGCCCTTGATTTTATAGGAATATATGAAAGGATCTCTCCTGCTTAGGATGGAAACTTTGATTTTGGAAATTGGTAAGATAGATATCATTTTGATATTCCAAAAATTCTTAATAATTATGGTATGATATCTTTGGAGTCAAGCTACATATAGGTATGCCATCCTTGTATTTGAAAGGATGAGACTCTACAAAATGTTTTCATCATTACTTGCAACATGAAGATACAACTTTCTAGCAATAGCAGTTTAAACAAGGTATGCAATAATTCCTATATCATGGCTCTAGGTGAGATCTCTTCAAAATATGTTTTTGGGCCTACTTTGTGTTATTATTGTTTGAAGCATGAATTTGCATTTTCAAGTTGGATTTTGAGTTCCACGAGAGAAGTTCAAATTAATATCAAAGTAGCACAGCATAAGCATGGAGAATATTGTTGGCTATAATAGAGTCAAGCTTGCATTTGGAGATGGAAGCACCACATCTCTGTCTGGCATTTGTAGATTGTTGGTTTGGCGAGGAACTTGTTGTCCATGAGTAATAAGAATGATGTGGGTGTGTGGGTAGTCTTCAATAAGGATAAATTCAAGATGGTGCATGGAACCATGGATTTATGCAAGGGATTTCATTCTAAAACTTTATTTTGCCTTGATGTAAGTATTATTGAATGTAATTGTTTTGAGGTTCTTAATTCTATTAATCAAAAGCTTTCCTACTAAGAAGATTGTTGTGGCATGAACACATGGGCCACATTGGTGAGAAATGCATAAGTCCTTCAAATCTAAGAATATGTTAAAGGGGTTAACTAATTGTTCCCTTGATTTTGATTTTTGTGAACATAGTATTTATGGAAAGTAAAATCATGATAAGTTTTACTCAAACTCTGCTAGATCTTTAGGGATTTTGAATTTGATCATGTTAATGTACCTTTACTTAGAAAATCCTTGTATTATGTTTCTTTCTTTAGTCATTTCTCCAAAAAAAACATGAGTGTTATTTCTTACATAGAAATTTGAGGTCTTCTCAAAGTTCAAAGAGTTTAAAACTCTTGTACAAAAATAGATAAAGAAGAATATCATAGTGTCAAGGATGGAAAATGGTGGAGAATTACATGTTAAACAAATTTTTTAGGGAGAATGGTATTCTGAGACCTAAGAAAAATGCATGCGCCCCTCATCTAAATAGATTTCTAGATAGGATTAACATAACGCTAATGGAGAGAACTAGGAGAATGTTTAGTGGAGCTAGTTTGGATAAAAATTTTGGGTAAAAGTTGTGAGTATATCTTGTTATTTGATTAATAGATCTCCTAATTTAGCACTTGTGGACAATACCATTGAGAAGGCTTTGATAGGTAAGAATCCTTCATTGTAGAAAATCAAGGTAATTGGTTGTGAGGCATATGTACATGTGCCTAAGGAGAAGAGATCCAAGTTGGATTTCAAAGCAAATAAGTGTATAATTATCAAGTATAATGATGGAGTTAAGGGATACAAGCTTTAGAATCTAGAGATCGAAGAGAGGGTGTACAACCAAAATATGATCATCAGAGAGATTAGAACTTCTCCCAAGCCTTAAAAATATACAAAAGAGGTGAAAACATAGGTGCAACTTAAACCAAAGAACTAGAAGAATACACTTGAAGTTGAACCTGATGAAGAGGCTAATTCAAATTGTAATTTAAAGGAACAAGAGGTATAAGAACAACCTCATACCCCACACATGAGGAGGTCCAATTTCCAAAAGAAGCAACTAGGAAGGTATAGCCCATGTAATTTTTTATTGCATTTTTAATTTGTCCACTAATGACAAGGATCTGAGAACTATGAAGGAGGCAATGAAGTCTATATGCAATATGTTCCAAAAGAGGACCATGAATGAGGAGAGGGTTGTGCTATAGAAAAACAATACATGGGACTTGGTAGAGTTGCATAAGGATTGCCAACTTATTTTCTACAAATGATTTTTTTAAAAGTGTAGTTCTAAGGGAAAGATCAATAAGTATAGGTCAAGGTTAGTTGATAGGGGCTATTCCCAAGTAGAGGGATGGGTGATCCTACAATAGTGTGTCCCACTTGTTGGACATCCTTATTTTTTCCTAAAATCACTTATTTTTTAGAAAAAATGTATGTTTTAAGCCTAGAGGAGTTCCATCTAAGGGGGTTTCATTAAAGGAGGCTAGATCAAATCCCCATGGATAGTGTTAGTGATCAGAGATATGGGTTCCCAAATCCCTAGAGATAAGCTATACCTAAGTGACAAGGGTTTTAAACTTGGGATAGATAACTTATGACTTATGATCAAATAAGGACGACAATGGACCACTTGATAAGGATGGGTGATTCCTTTTTTTGCTTTAGGTTTTATTAGCCCTAGGGGGTGTTAGCTGAGGTGTTTTCTTTAAGATAACTAAAGATAAATGGTGAAAGGATAGACCTTGAGACAAACCATACCTAATGCACAAGAAACCCCTATTTGACTATCACTAAGTACCTATATGCTAATCTATCCCTAAATAAGGATTTCACACCTCTATAAGTAGATATGCAAATAATGTAGAGACTAAAGGTGCTTTCTTATTAACCCCTTAAGATTTTTAATATTAGACTTCACTTCATACATGGATGCAATAAGAACAACAACACACATCTCACTATGAAAGGAATTTGTGAAACACACAAACGTTTTATGTTGCTAAAGCAATGAGATCCCACAATGTGAAAGAACAACTAACACTAAATTTATTAAGTACTAATATTTTGTTGTTTTAAATGTAGTGGGATGACAACATGTTGGAAATGTAGTAGATGGGTGCCTTTATCTTGTATGGGCAACAAATTTTCATTTCCAAAACTAAAGAGCATCACAAGAGTATCCTAAAGAGAATACACCTTAATAAAATTGCAAGCAAGGACTATACTTCAAAATTTTACATATAAGGTAGGCTCTATGCATACATACTGCAAGAAGATGAAATTACAACATAGCCAATTGAACATATATTAATAATCCATAAACAAACCCATAAGATTCCTATGTTGCTTTGATAAAATGTATTGCAAAATCATTTTCAAGGAGTTTTATAGTCTTTTGGATGACAAACTAGTCAAGAGAAACATTTAGATCAACAAATCTGACTAGGAGGATCAATCAGATCATCAAAATATTACAAAAGGATCATGGAGACATTCAAAGAGTTATAAACTACACATTGAATTCATTCCTTCATGGAATACATTAGTAACAAAACACTTGGGATTTGAAAACCAAAAATTTACATTCAATCTTGACTTCTCAACCTATTACAAGATCTCAAGAAAAATATCTACAAGTTTCTCTTTTTATTTGTTCTACAACCATGCCAACAAATAACCTCCTACCACTCCAAAACTACATATATATAACACTCAACTATCACAATTTTTTGGAGGGGGAATTAAATTCATGTTTGATCATCATAAAGTCACCCATAAGGCCCATGCACCACCTTGTCAAAGAATGATGCCCTAAAGAGGAGAAATCCACTTGGGATCATACAAAATCTATATTATGAGGACATATAGGCTAGTCCCTCATAATTGTGATCGAGCAAGGGTGCCCAATAGTGTGTAGAACTTTTTAACAATGTGTGAAACCACCAAGGGAACAACCACCAATGAAACTTGAAATTCAATACATCATCAAGTCACAGAAGAATAAAATGAAGGAAAACCCTACCAAAACCTTGCACAACGTTCAATACAAATAGTCAGATCAAACTCTATTATTGTAGATCTTCACTATAGCCTTAAGAAGTTAGGAGTGACATCAATGTTGAAA
Source organism: Cunninghamia lanceolata (assembly GCA_027924645.1). Taxonomy (NCBI): domain Eukaryota; kingdom Viridiplantae; phylum Streptophyta; class Pinopsida; order Cupressales; family Cupressaceae; genus Cunninghamia; species Cunninghamia lanceolata. Next base: position 866,927 of record BSBN01001317.1, on the reverse strand, counting down.
AGACTGCCAATCACTTGTGAGGCTAACCATAAATCCAACGCTTTCAAATGTAAATCAAGAACCATGGAATAGAGCCAAGTAGGTGGGTGAATAATGTATGGTGGGAAAACAAGACATTTGAAATTTGTTCCAACACACACCATCCACGTGAAAGCATTTGAGATCAAATGGTAAATAACACATTGAAAAGGGTGAAAACCCACATAAGGATAAGGAAAAGTAAGGGTAGTACAAAGAATTATGGCACTATAAAGGCCACTACTATCACACCATTAGCATGAATATACCACATGGGGAGAAAGAAACCCATCACAAAAGCACACATGGCCACTATAGCAATAACGAGCATTGCAAAAAAGATCAAGTATAACCCTGACCACCACACCTTTGTGAGGAAAAAAAATTGAGGGGTGACCATCGTGAACAAGGACCACACCAAAAAGATAAATAGACACCATCATGTACACAACACTTCCACCGCAAGGGGATAGGCCTTTACAAAGTGAACATAAACAACTAGTACAACTACACTACATAGGATGCCAAGTATGTTGCACAAGGAGTAAACTCATAATAACTACCATAGACAACTCAACTAATACCAATGGAATACACCATAGAATAGGTTCACAAAGATACAACGCACTTTAACACTTAAGATATAACCAACACAACATCATAGGAGAACTAGGCCAATTATACTCCTTCACTACCACAAAAGACCATGAAAACCAAAGGAAGGGTGCTAAAACATAGGATCATACTTGTGATAACATATGTGGCCACTACAGGCTTGGAGAATCCACCACACATTGAAGAGTCTGCTACAAGGAAGACAATAGAGATAGGTAGTTAGCATCTTGCCTTAGCATTGAAAATGATAAGATCAGGAAAGCATGCAACACCACAAGTGAGGACTGGTGATAGGAAGTCACTACTAGGTAAAATGGGACATCACAAAATGAAAAGGAGCGACTCAATACAAGGTATGCAATTAAAGACGTCAAAATGGTCACAAGACAACATTAGGTAGATTAGAACCAAGAGAAAGGGTGGGTGGGTGGGTGGAGGTTGCAGCCGGAAGGTTAAGTCCGAGGGTTTGTCGGCTGGGGTGGGTGGGAGAACTTTAGCCCCCACAATAAAGAAGCACCTCCCGGGGGGCCCTCCCCTTCACTATCATTTAGGAGAGGACTTAAATCATGTATGGGGTTGGGTGGGTGGTTAAGTTGTTGACCCCCCCAGATTATTAATTATTGTTGTTGTTCCAAACCCCTAATAATATATATTATGCCGGTTGCGGCCCCGATTATATGTTGTTTGGTTCTAATCAGGGGTGGGTGAGAGGAAATAGTTGGGGGGACCACCCACCCACCCTGGGCTATAATGGTGGGGACATATTTTCACAAGTTACAGTTAGAACACACATAAAATATGACATGTGAAAGACATTTGGGAAAATAAAATGGTACCATAGTAAACATGAACACTAGATTTAATCATGAAATAGGATACAATCCAACATTGGCTCTAGTTGGAGACATATATCCCAAGTAGATATAGTGAGAACCCTACCTGGATGTTTGGGTATAGACCACAAAACAAGCTTGTCACAAGACAAAGACAAAATTGACCAGTAGAAAACATCACAGTAAAAAGTAATCACACGAGACATACACTTCACTATGATTAACATAGTGAATAAATAGAAGGAAAAGAAGGAAAAAGTAATCACACGAGACATACACTTTCACTATGATTAACAAACATAAAAAATATCTCAACCATTAGAATAAATAGTGCTTGAGGTGCTAACCATGGGCTAACAACTCCATGATATCTCTGTCCATGTCATACTCAAAACTAGCCACAAAATTACTCAACTAGAACCAAATATTTTTTTTACAAAGACTAACACTTTACTGGATGACAATACCCACAAACATGCATCATCATCTTGTGTGTTGTCATTGCAAGATCATTTGGATAGATAAACTCATCAACCAAGTAAGTAACAAGAAGGGGGTATTGCCATGTCCATATTCGCACATGGACAGTGCACACCGACATCCTTGTTTTTTATGAAAACTTGTTTTACTTTTTACCAAACTACACACGGTAGTGTAATTGTTCTCCCTCAACATCATTGCACATACGACGCAATGAGGAGCACATTGTGTTATGCGAATAGGAGTAGTCACCGATGTAGGTGATGCGAAACCCATTTTGTACACCCTAAAAGATGAAGGCTTCCTAAAATGGTGTATGGCATCACCCTACATGATGCCAAACTAGGTGGAAGTGGGGCAAACATGCCTCCTAGGTGTGACCAACGCACTAGAAAAAGCACAATTTTCCTACGAGTGTAGAATTCAAGGATTGCATGAGTAAATAAGTTGACTAGGAATAACCCAAATAATTGCAATAGATTTTCAACTATAATAAACTATATTTCACGATGCATCCTTCGATTTATAATTACAATCATTAGTGATTTAACACTACCTAGCTAGAAAATTTGACCATTTACTAAGCAGGCACAAATTAATTAGTAATTAGAAATTTTGCAATTTCCCCCCTCTTCCATTAGTTTAGGGCTTCCAATACAGTTCGTTCAATTTTAACTTGGTCGACGTTGACATTAACTTACCTACTTATTAAGGGAGAATACCACTAAGAAATTTGAATGGAGAAATTTAATCTCCTAATAATCGAATATTAAATTATTTTATCCCTTTTATTATTTCTATCATAATTGTGTAATTATCAGTATTTACCTAATAATTAATATCAAGGGATACACTAGAGACAACACTGAATTAACCTCTATCCCAACCCTTTATAGCCTTAAATAGGTAAATAATAGATTTTATTTTTTCAAACCACAATTATAAAAGGAATAGTCGCATTACTACTAATCACTATTAAGTTTGTTAATAGGGATAAAGATTAGGACAACATGGAAACCCTAAAGAAATTGGTTTTAAAAGCCCTAATTTCTTCCATGAAAGCCCATTTTTCTTCTCTTCTTCTATTTACTTCTAATCTGTTCATTTTTTATTGAACTCTTTCTAAATCTTTTGTTTTTTGAGTGTGTGTTCCTGATCATAGGTTCAAAATTATTGAAGAGTAGAGGGCATAGGAAAAGCTAGCTGAATTATTTTTAAATGAATTTGTGTTCTACTTATAATGTATTTTTATTACTTTCTACACAAAGGCATAAATGAAATTATTTTAGAGAGAATGGAGGAACTGGTTTATGTATATATATTTTTTGTGTTTAAATGTGAATATATCAATGTTTATTTTACAAATTAGGCATTTTTTATAGAACTTGTTAAAGGTTAAATAAGAGAAAATAAATAAATGAAAAAGAAAAAGAATGCAATGGCAGTGTGGCTATGTAGACCAAGTTGTGCCTGTAGGGAGGGGCAAGCCCCTTTGTGGGTCACGGCCCCCAAAGTCATGGCCACAAGGCCCTATGGGGTCATGCCTTCCCCCATGCCCCCCCCACGTCAGGGTTTGTGCAAGTCACGACATCCAAAATCAAATTTATTATATATTTTTTCTTATTTGTAATTTATTTCATATTATATCCTATACAATGCTTAAAACTTAGTTTTCATGTGCTCTTTTAAAATAAAAAATTTGTCTATTTTAAGCACTATATATATATATATGGAAGACTAAAAGAAGAGATGTGGTACTTGAAGCCCAAGATGTCTCTGTGTTCATTTGTAATGTATATATAATGGTGTAGTGGGTGTAAATTTGATTATTATAGGAAATCAAATGTGTAAAAAAGGGAAGCCAACTTGAACATTTGGCTATTTGAGTTGTATGTGTGTTTGTTATTAGAAAACTAAGTTAGATTTGATGGAATGTGTAGGAGCAATTTTTGAATTGAGAGTAAACTTAATCTTGATAGTTGATCTTAGAGCTTGAAGAATAACCACTAGCTATATGTATAATCTTGGGAATAATGATTAACTTATTTGCAATACCTCTTATAGTGGACTATTACTATTTTCTACCTCTACATTAACATTTGGCATAGCTGCGGCTGCCCATCATTCTATAGTTCTAGCGCATGCTAAGGGTTATAGAAAAGTCTGAGTGGAGGGTGACTCTAACAATATTATCAATTGTCTTAAGAGCATCACTAAACCAAGCTGGTCTATAGCGACCATGATAGAAGATGCTATTATGTTGTTAGGTACCTTTGAGGCTACCCATATCTCTCACATTTATCATGAGGGGATCAAGGTGGCGGACGTTTTCGCCAACCTAGGGGTTGTTAACAAATCTAAGATCATATGGGAGGATTTTATTTCTGTCTCGAGCAATGTCAAAGATTTAATTAATAATGATGGCCTCCATGGTACAAAACTCAAGATTCATTAATGAGATCATCATGATCTCTAAGGGCTCAAAGGCCTCGCCTATCGAGATTGTTTGTCTCACACGGATTATGGGTAGGATTTACAACAACGTTGCTCTGCTTTTCCTCATTCTCACCTTCATTTCTATTTGTAGAGAGAGTGGTTTCTTCCAGAGTTAGTATACCAACATGGGGGGAGACAGAAATAGGGTTGAACCATCTTCGTGCAAGGGAATTAGACAGAAACAGAAAGTGTGGAGTATCTTGGAAGTTGGTGGGTTAACTCTGTTCATGAAAAATCTCCATGGAGCCGATCCCAATGTGACTGCTATGTTCGTCAAACGTTTCAAGAACAAGAAGGTTACGACTTATGGGTGGGAGATGGACATTACTGAAGACCTAATTGCCATGGTGACTGGCCTCTCTACCAAATGGAAGAAATTCTTCCGCGAGAGGAAACAGAGTGAGGAAGCCCTTAATAGCTTCTTCAAAGGTAACGAAAGGGACAAGCTGGTTAAGTTTCAGACGGTTGGATATAATCGTCTCTCCATCAAGCCTATCTAGGCTGAGGTGGCTGAGGTTATCATGAGATATGTGACTCTAGATAGGAGGTATGTGGCCATCTACAGTTATCACTTCAACTTGCTCAACCATTTTACACACGGTATGTTGGTTTCCTTTACCTTCTATTTGCTTTCATCTCTCGAGTTTGGTTTAAAAGAAAATAGCAAAAACCCTAAACTCTCGGTTCTGCATGAGAGCCTCATTTTACTCATTATGGAGCACATGAAGAATAACACACCCAAAAAAGGGTTAAAACATAAACACAGTGCTAAGAAGAAGGGTAGGGTGGTGTCGAGTGAAGAGGAGACCGATTTAGAGGATGAGGAGTGGAATATGGAGGAGGAGGAAGAAGAGGAGAGTGAGGAGGAGTCCTCCAAAAGGAAGAGGAGAACTCAGAAGAGGGAAGTCTCCATCTCCTGGTCTGAAGGGTATAATACGGGTGATGACTCTGACTCCTCTGTCAAGGAGATTATATCTAAGAAGGCCATGCCTAAGAAGAGCAAAACCCCCACTCTGGTGAAGAAAGGTAAAAAACCCTTGGAGAAAGATATGGAGAATGAGGGATTTGTGTAGGATGCCGGGAGTCCTTTGCAGAAACATGGGCTTAAGCCGAAGCAGGGAATAAGGATAAGCAGGTTGAGAGGGTTCAGGTTGAGGAAATTATTCAAGCTGAGGGTTGTTCTGTCCAGAATCAGGGGACCAAGATGAAGCAGGGGGTTAGGGAGAAACCTGTTGAGAAGAAGGATGATAGGGTGGAGGACACACAAGGCAAAACCATGTAAATCCTTGAACCTTGGGCTGGTCTCAAGTTTCCTGAAATCATTGACCCTTCGAAAAACCTCCCTAAGGATTTTGATGATTTGTTGGCCCAGGCGAAGAACAGAGATGAGGTCGAGGAGGTTTTCGATCTGGTTAAGAATGCTGTCAATTCTCAGCATAAAATGACTAAATGGTTCTTCTTAGAAATAAACAGAATCAACATCAAGCTCCAGTTGATGCAAGATAGCTTGGGAAGTGGGATCAAGACTACTGTCGAGTAGGATACCCTTATCTTTAGAAACTGGGAAGCCATTCTGAAAATGGAGGAGATGGACAGTGAGCTGAATAGGTTGAGAGAAAAATTTAATACTAGGGTCCAATACCTGGAGGAGAAGATCATTGAGGTGAACAACAACTTAGAAAAAATGATGAATATCAGCAGACTTACCATACAGAACAGCCTCAACAGGATAAGAGTACTGACAGAGAAGCTCAAGGAGCTTAGAAAAGAATAGTTCAAGGATTTCAATGCTGAGGACATCATGAATGTTGAGGAACTGGGTAATCAGGACAAGGGTGAAGAAAATAAAAGTTCTAGTAAACAGGTAGCAGCTAAAGATATAGGTTGATCTTCTACCCGCACTAGGGGGAGAAACAAAAAGCAGTTTGAAGCTGAGAAAAAAGAACTTATGGACTTTTCCAAAATGCATCAGGCATTCTATGAACAGGAATTAGAAGCAGCCAAGACTCTTAAGCAGATGAACTAGTTTAGTTTTGTTTGTTCTCTTTTTTGGGTACTCTATCTATGCTTATGTATTTTGGTAGCTTTTAGTTGGCTTCTGGTTAGCTTTCAACTTTTTGTTGGCTTCCTTTTGTAAAGGGTTTCGGGGTCCCCTTTCAAAAGCTGTTTGACCAAATTAATCAAAAACATTTGGCATATGTATGCTTATTGGTCACAAGTTATTTGAAAACTAAATTTATTTGTTTCAAAAGGTATAAGAAATAGATGAGTCCTTTTGGGAACAAACATAAAGACTTAAATTGTAAAATGTTTTAATCATATGATGTATGACTTAAATAAATGAGTTTCCTTGTCTAAAGTATATTTATTTACCTATATTTAACTAAAAATAAAAATAATAATAAAGTAATGATCTTCTCTTTGATTATAAATAACTTGGGCAAATCATATAGTTGGAATGCAAGTTAGATTATTATGCCACTAACCATATATAACACCACTAGGACCAAGTTGTCAAAGATGTGAAGACTGCAAACGAGGAGCTGATGGGGTTCTTGAAAGAAGATTGGAATGTGTTGTTTAATTAGTTCTTTCTTTAGGTTATGTTTTTGGACTTGGTTCTATTTCTATACCGTTATGTTTATCGACTGTTAGTTAGTTGTTTTTGTGGCCGCTGTCAAGTTTTACTACCCATGGGGCTGTTGCTATAGGGATCTGCACCCTCATTTGCAGCTTACTAATATCAAAAACATGTACATCATTCCAATACATACTTTTCTTTGTAGAATTTATATTCCAATAGTTATACTTCTAACAAGGAAACTACTCCTATTGTAAACATAGAAGGAAAGAAAATGAGAGGTATATAAATAACATATATCCATTGTATACACCTAAAAATAGCTTGAGTCGAATTAAATAAATATTTTAAATATTTATTTTAATTCTTACTCTTCTATCAATTAAATAAATATTCTAATTTATTTAATTGGTTCATTATCCCAAAATTAAATAAAAATCAATTTATTTAATTAAATAACCTAATTCTTCTAATGTCTCATATAATTAAATAATCCTAAATTATTTAATTAATCCTAAATCCCTCTATCCCAAAGTCCTAATTTCATAAATCCACATCACCTTTCCACCTCACCATGTTGCACACATAATTAAATATTTTAATATTTAATTAGCTAATATCCCCTCACCCACATGTCATATTTATCCTCCAATAAAATTAGTTAACTCATCAATAAAATTAGTTAACTAATTAATCAATTGAGTTCACTAGTCAATCAATTCAGTCAACTCTCCAATCAACCCAGTCATCTGATCAATCTACCCAGTTAACTTTCCAAACAGATCTGTTAACTCCCATAACTCATGAAAGGATCTTGGACACTTGTCCTCTTCTGATTCGCGCACATTCTCTCAAGCTTCCTCAACCATACACAACAATTCCCATACAATATAGCACAACTCTATGTCAAGAGAAACAATTCCACTAACACAAGACAAATACCAAATGTCATTCAAATTTACACATAACAAGATTCAAGCATTTCACATACATGTCAAGAATGTTATGGAACCTACCTTTACAAGCTTCCAAGATTGAGTGAGATGCTCCTCTTGAGATTTCTCCAAGAGCTCCACTCCAAGACTCTCTTTTCCACTCTCCTTCCAAGACCCTCTCATCCACACACAAGGATAACACAATGAAGCCAAAAAATCCTTCTAACCTTGCAAGAGGGGTATATGTAATGGGTGCCATGTCACTCATTCTCTCTCAATGAGGAGGCAACACATGGCCTCCCACTCACCCCCTTTCTCCCCTTCACCCCAAATCCCATGGGGTGATTTGACTCTTCAAGTTCTCACACATGTGTAAGACCTAGGGGAGAGGAGTGTATTTGTATACTCTCCAAAATTCTTCCTAGGTTTTTCTCTCAAATGTGTGAGGCATTGCGATGGTGGTGTGCTTGACCCACCCCTCATACATGAACCTAGGAAGGGGAGATTGGATGGTGATAAGTCCACCATCCCTCTTCCCAAAGTCCTTCCACACCACTTTCTTCCCAAGAAACTTGGGATTTATCCAATCTACCCCAAAACCCAATATTCCTAGCCTAAAAGATGCTCAACCCCTAGGTACTTACCCTAGGGACCAAATTTTATTAAAATACTCAGGAAATGACATTTCAAGACCCTTCAAAAGGCCCCTAAATGAGAATCTAAAATTTTCCACATAAGATGACAACTTACCCCCATGCCTCACTCAACAAACTTAGATCAAAAATCAAAATTAAATTAACACCACAATTTTATCATGTTACAACATATTTTACAAATCAAAGCCTTAGTCCCCTCTTGAACTAAAGTCAAGGCATCACTGGGATAACATAGTTAGGTTTTCTAGAGGACCTCTAATATTTCCATTAGCCATGGAAAATTTACCTACACACTTGACAACGAGCATTAATACATCTAATAAAATAGTTGAAGCAATTAAAATTATGACTCTCCCATCATCATATTTTATATGAAATCCATATTTCACATTTCCACCAAAATAAATTAATTGCATTACTGAAACAATACAATCTCATAATCATCTCCTAACCATTCTATTAATACAACAAGCATTAACATTCTTATACATTTCCGCTTCCATATTGGACTACGTTAAGTTGATATTTTATAAGGCATAATTGAAGACAAAAATAAAATTCAAATCACAACAACCACGAAATGTGTGAACATATATCCACCTCATGAAAATGTAAGTATATAATAACCATTCAAAATTTAATCATCATCATGTGCTCATGTAGAATTAAGATAATCTAATTAAGGTATCAATGTTCATAGTAACCTACAACATGATTGTAAGACCATAATAAAATATGCAAATCAAGGAGTGTTCAAAATCAATAATATGTCTATCATCTGTCCATTCAGTGCAAGTGAACTCAAAAAGAAAAGGGTGGGACTCACAATCTAAACTTATTAGATAATAAATGTCTTGGCCACACCTGTCTACAACTTCACAAGGTCCAACTCACAAGGCAATAAACTTTCCATGTTTCCCTATATCTTATAACCCTACATTCCATATGGGGACAATGTCTCCTACCTGGAAACAACTCTAGGTTGTCTTCTTCTAAAAAAGGTGCTTCATCTTTTATTGTTGTAATAAATTTTTGTCATGTGTAGCTCTTCATTCTCATGCAATTCAATAAGTTCATTTGCTCTTTGATATATTAAATCATATACTTCCCCTTCTATCTCATGTAACAATTTACAAATTTTTAGCTCCAGACTGATAAGCATCTTGGATTCTATCCATATACTAGCTCATAAGGACTCCTTCCAATAGCCTTCTTGTATGCTATATTTTTATCCCAAACAAGTTTTAACATATCATCCCATATCTTCTTTTTCACCTCTAACATTCTCTTGATGATCTTCATAAGGTTCTTATTACTAGATTCAGTGACTTGACCATTACCTTTGGGATGATAGGGGGATTAGAAAGGTAAACTAATCCTATACTTGGAACACAAATATGAAAGCTCATGGGGCTTGAAACATATTGTATTATTGGATATTATCCTTACATGGGCACACCAAACCTCATGATTATATTAGTTAGTTCAAGAAGTCAATCACTACTTTGGATATTGTATCTCTAGTAGGGATTGCCTCAATTCATTTAGTAAAATAATTAATGGCCACAAGAATCCATTTATACTCATTTCTTGGCCTCTCCATGATTTCTACATCAAGTTAATGCCCCACTACTAAAAGGGTGCCTCAACTAAAATAAATGTGAGGGGAAGGGAACCTAAAAAATTTCATCTTGCCTAAGAACCTTTGACAAGCGTCACACCCTTTTACTATCTTGGCCACATCCTTGAACAAGGTTAGCCACCAATATCATGCCCTTAAAATCTTGTGAGCAATAATTTTTCCATAAAGTGTCCACCACAAACTCCTTGTTGACACTCATTACCTTGAAAGACTATTCCTCCGCATTAATTCACCTTTTATCAACACATACTTTTGGGAGAATAGATTTAGGGTCCTTTGTTTATTTTCATTTAATCTAGGAGGGTAATTCAAGTTCTAAGTAATATACTACATTTTTATACCAAGGATCAGCTCTTAAAAGACAAGTAACATGTGCAAGGCCAAAATGTACATCATTTATTTCTACTGCATCCAAATTTACATCAACCATGAGCTTGGCCAAGCCTTGGCCTTGGATCAACTTTGTTATTTGTACTTCCATATCATACTCTTGAATCTTATTAATCCATCTACATCTCTTACCAGAATCCTCTTTTTGAGCAAAGATGACTTTTGTAGTTGTATGTAGTACCTATGCATTGATTTTTGCCCCTATGAGATAGGGTTTGAAAATTTTAACAACTTGAACAAGGGCATATGCATGCTTCTCCATGATAAAATACTTCAACTAAGAATTTTATAGGGATTTACTAAAAAAGGCTATAGGCTATTCATATCCTTCAACATCTCTCTGTAATAGAATAACAACTATAATATAGAAAGATGAAAAAGAGAAGAGTTGGAATGGATTTGAATAATTGGGACTTGCCAAAATTGGTGCATTTTTTAGTGCTTCTTTAGTCTCTAAGAAGGGATCAGTTGGTTCCTGACTCTAGCTAATTGATTGCCCCTTCTTGAGCATCTTGGAAATGACATTTGTCTTCTCCACAAAGTTAATCTATCTAAAGAAGGATTGCACTCCTTTGAATATGTTGGGATGGGGAATGAGGTTGATTTCTATTACTTTCTCAAGATTAATCCTCACCCCTTCCTTGGATACTATTTTCCCAAGAATTTTACCTTTCTCCACACTAAATATACATTTTTTAGGATTAAAGGAAATCCCATATTCTAGACATCTTTGAAAGATTAGCTCCAAACATTTGTAATGATTTTTTATATCTTTGGACTATGAGGTAAGGTAATCTTGGTATAACACCATGATCTCATCTATCAAACTAACAAAAGCAACATACATTTCCGTCTGAAAGGTGGTTCTTGCATTCTTAATCCAAAATGGCATCCACACATAGACATAAGTGCCCCAAGGAGTTGTTCATCATGTTTTATGCTACTCATGCTCCTTGACCACACCTTCATTATATCCTAAAAATCCATCCATCATTGACATCAATTCTAAACTTGTCACTCTTTATAGCAAATGGTCCATACTTGGTAATTGTTCTTGAGGGACTTGATGTTCAAATTCCTAAAATCTACACAAATCCTTATGTCCCCATTCTTCTTTCTTATTGAAACAAAATTAGACATCCATGAAGAGTGCCTGATTAACTTGATTATACACCCTTCCTTTAGCTTCATTAACTCTTTTTGCATTTGAGGGTCCAATATTGGGTTGATTAGTCTTTGTGTTTACCTAAAGGGCTTTGCATCAGGATACAAGGGAATAGTGTACCAGAACAAGTCCTCCTTATATGACTTTAACTCATCATATGACCGCACAAAGTATTTCTTGAACTGCCTTAACAATACAATCAATAATTTTTTTTTGTCAGCCTCAATCTCTTCCCAATGTAAATCATTGTTGGAGCTACATTAGTACCAAGGTTAATACCATCTACATCATCTTCACTAACAAATTTGATCCTTTTCTTGTAGTAATAAGTAATTTCAAGCATTCTTTCAAGTGCCACAAGACATCTTGGAAGGGTATTGGTCTTCAAATGAATTATATTATTCCCAAAAAGTATTTCTCACCATTCACAATTTCAACCATAGGCTATCAATCAATCAACTAATTGTCAAACTCATCCATGCAATTCAAGAATCTATTTTGTTGGTTATCATCAAATACCTACCAGTTGTACACATTATCAGGTATACTAGGCCTTGTGAGGACCTCCACACTACAAGTGCAACGAGGGGAGACTGATCACAAATCAAATTTAGATTCGTGGACTCCCAAAGCATCTATTGCAACATTTTTTATCTATCCACCCACTCATTTCCAACTCATGGAAACACCTCAATAGTATCCTAAACAATATTGTCGTACCTTTTCAATCTCTTATCCTTTGCCTCATATCCATCTCTTACATGTGACAACCAATTCTAAATCCCCACACATCTTCAAGCACTTAATGTCATCTTTATGAGCAATATTCAGTCCTAGCACTAGAGCTTCATATTGAACAATATTGTTAGTGCACATGGAGGACAACTTGAAGGAAAATGTCAAAACCCTCATTCTTAGACACTTAATCTGACTTAGTTAATTACATATAAATTATAATTAGATTTTAAAAAATAAATTGAATTAATTAAATTATAATATTAATCGAATGACTATTTTAATAGCAAAGAAAAATTTTATATTTAAAACTTATACATAATAAAATAAAATAAAAGAGTATATTAAAAGGTGGAACACGTTTTATTTAAAGTAAATAAATAATAATGATAGTAAAAAAAGTAAAATAATAATAATAATTTATAAATAAATAATTAATAGAAAATTGGATCTATATTTTTTTACAATAAATTAAAGAAAGAGGATAAAACAAGATATTTATTAAAAGTGTTTTGTTTTAAATTATTTTTAGGAAAAAGAATTTAGAAATTAAAGATAATTATATAAAACTAATTCTTTATTTTTTTAATAAAAATTATTTTTCCTAAAATTAGTTGAAGAAAAATATTATTAAATTAGAATTAAATATTATTTTATCTTCAATTTATTTATTTCTTAAGTTAAAGAATATGCATAATTTTAAAATATTAAATCATGTTTTTTTAAAACTTTTATTTATTTTAGAGAACCCTAAATTTAAGAAAAAAGATTTGGAAAGGATTGAGACTTATTTTTTACATAACTTTTTAAAGTATTAAATTATTATTTTTATTGATTACATTCCTAAATTAAATAAAGAAAAAATTATGCAATCATATCTTAACATTAGTATAATAAATAAATAAAAATAAAAATAAAAGTGTGAAAACAAATAAAAAATTTAATTTAAAAGCTAAAAAGAGAAATAATCTAATATGAATCTTTAAATAAATAAATTAATTACAACTCTGATTTTTCTTTAATATGTGAGTGTTGTATTGATTGTTTTAATTAAAAGCAATTTAGCATTGGATAATGTGGATAATCTTTTTATCTAGGGATGACTTTTGTTTTATTAAAAAAAATTAAATTAAATTAAAAAATAAAGAATAAGAAGAGTTATAAATTAAGAATTTTGGGATCGAATTATGCATTGAGAAATTTTGGAGGCAAAAGAATAGAATTCTAGAAGAAGGTTGCAAACTCACATGTTCAAGATTGTGGTTATTTGCTTTGTGGATTGGAATTCAAGATTCTTGATTGGCTTTGTTCTTCATCAAACTTTTGCAAGAGGATTTTAGGTAGGATTCTATTCATGAAAAGCTTTAGAAAATATTTAATTTTCTGATAATCAATGAACTTGGGATTTTAATAAGAAAGAATTGATTGTTGATCATATTGTATTTTAGGAAGAATAGAAAATAATATGAATAAAAAATCTAGTACTCATAAAAATCTATTTGAAAAACTATTTGTTGTAGGATGAAAATCTAGGGATACTTTTGCAAGAAGAAATCTAGAAACAGTTAAGAAGATATTTATCTTTGTGAATAAAATGGAATCCTAAAGAATGTTATATAATGTATTTTAAAACCTTATTGAATTTGATTTTCAAATAATCAAATAGCAAATTGAGAATTAGAAATAAAAAACTAGGTTATGAGAAATTAGATTTGTATCCAATTAATTTTTATGAATAATAATTTTGATTTTTCTAATTCATGACTAAATTTTAAGTTTGGGAAAACAAACTTTAGTTTTCTTGACATAGTGAAACTTATAGGTGGAAACCTAAGTGAAGAGAATATGAACATGTGATATAATCAAATAGAAACTTGATTATTATTTTCATGATGAATTTAATAATTTAATTAATGATAATTTTATAGTTTATAACAACGTGTAAGTGATTTTATATCAATTTGGATTGAATTGAAAAATTGAGGGTAAATTAGGAACTAGGAAACTAAGATCTAGTTGGGTTGAAAAAATATTAGCTTGAAAAAATAATAGCTTGAATTATTTTGGTCATATCTCTTATTTCTAATTTTTAGATATGTGAATTAAAACTATAGGATAAACATTTCCACCAAGTTTTATAATTTTATATTTTATATTGTGTATTGGGAGATTAAACAAGTTGAGAAAAACTAGTCTGTTACATCTTCAATAAATTGTGTTTTAGGAACTAGGTTTCTTGGAAAATTTTAGAAAATGTGTGCAACCATGTAGGTTAAATAGAAATCAATTAAAAGTGGTTTCTATATTTTGAGATATGAATAGTGATTGTCTATCTATGTTGCTATTTTAGAATTGTGTTTCATAAAAAATAAAATAAAAACTCTCATTTAAAACACATCTTTTAGACACCTCTCTTATATAATTAGGAACTTATAATTATTTAGAAAACTTATAAGCCTTATTTAAAATTTTAAATGCTTCATATTTGACACCTTATATAAGTGTAGTTCACTTATAACGAAAGTCTCTTAGTTTAAACAAATGTAGCACTTTTTTTTATCCATGTGCAAATATTAAACTTTACTATTAGCTAGGAGTGTGATAATATTCATTTGGTTAAACCATAAATATTAAAAAATGGAAGAATTTTACGCTAGATAAGAAAATCTCCTATTGTTTATTTCATTAGTGAGATTTATGAACATTAGATGTATAGAATTGTCTATTTTGCTAAACATGAGCACTTACACAAGTTTAGTTTGAGGATTTGGATTCAAGGAGATTCTATAAAATACCACAAGTCTTATAAGAAAGTTTTTTAACTAGTTCGAAAATGTAAGTAACCAATCATCTTTTACCTTGAATTCAGTAAACGTCAATAAACATAGTAGGTAGGTATTTCCTCCTTGTTAAATAGTAAATGAACCATATTTCATAAGGATTAATGAATATGATAACATTGATTATGGTTAAGTATTAAAGTTTAGAAAATGAATTAAATATAATTTCAATTTCTACTAGAACTGATCATTATCAAATAGGATGAATAGTATTTGTGAAGCAATTCTCTTGATTTTGTTTAATTTCCTATAAAATATTATAATTGAAGGATTTGAATTTCTAAAAGGTTTTATTTTTAAGTTATTATGAATTCTATTTATAACATTAGAAATTAAATTATTAAAGAAATCTTAGTAGTAAATTAAATTGATTGCTTGAAATGTTTATAAGTTGAATGTTTTTTTATTACGATAAGTTGCAAACTAGCGTGCATAACCCTTTAACAAAAATCCACCACGGGAAACAAAACATGCCCAGCAGGCCACAAACAACTGACAAGTAGCACACTAACATCAAATAAACATATTAAAGTCCATACAGTATAAACATTACCATAACCAAAAACAATCAACAAAACAGAAAGAAAAACTACTCAAAAAGTTGGCTTAAATGCTCCTTGAGGAAGCCATGTTAGGAATTTGCAGGTAAACTAAAACCAATTCCACATAACCCAATAGGAGAATAAGATGCAGAAATGAACCATAATGCAAAGATCAAATGAACAATCAACAAGATAACACAAGATATACCCTGGGAAAACCCTCAAGAGGGAAAAACATAGCCTTCAAGATCATCCACACTCGTATGTATTATTCAACAATAAGATATTACAATACATGCCATGAGTCTCCATGAATACCTTTGAACCATCAAGCACCTCCAATGCATCCTCCATGTGTCCAAGCATGAATTCACATATCACCTGCCATGCTTCACAATATGCACTTATAAGAGAGCTCAATACAATGATAGCCTCTCACAAACCTCCAATCCACCTACAATGAATAGCCAAGCCAACCAAACCACTAACCATGTGCTTGCTTTTATAGACCAAGCTCACACAAATACAACTTGTGGTATTGGATAAAACCATGTGCCCCAAAACCATTAGCCTATAAAACCATTAACCGCCATTTGACTATTGGTACTAACTTTTCCCAATTAATCAAATAATACAAATAATATCCCAATGTTACAATACAACTTATACAAGTGGTAACTGAATAAAATAATATAATATTATGCAAGGTGTACAACACCATATCCCAACATTCTCCCACTTGTATACATTGCATAAGGGTCAATCAATGAAATACATCATCATAGGCAAACATGAAATCACATGAATCTCCAACATGCTCTCGTACTCCATCAAGATACCTATAACAAAAGAAAAGTGACCACCATCTCAGGCAATAACTCCTCTCATCCTCCAACGTGCCACCTATGGAAGAAAAGGAACATGCCAAGGTGAAGATGCACCAATCCAAAGAATACAAGCATCAAATCCAAGTGATAACAAAAGGCTCCAAGCTTCTGTCAAGGTTAAAAACCCACATGACTAGAAATAACACCCACAACATATGCTATACATCCAACCATCCATACCTCATAGGTATCAACAACATCAATAAACTCATGCCAACAACATATCCAACCCATATACTACAATCACAAGCTCCATGTATAAAACCTGTCAATGAAGAACACATACATCCAGGAACTCCCACTACATGGGTAATGCCAAATCTAAAAATAGATCCAAGGCATATCAAGTCTATCAATCAACACTCAAACCAAGGTGTGGCTAATCAACAAGCTAATGTAGTATCCAGAACAACCATAATGATCCACACATACATGATTAATCATTGCATACTCTCTCACAATATGTCACCATAACTCTCCCAAGTCCAACCATATGAACATGATCCTCTAGGAAGCAACCATAAGACAAAAAGAGAAAACCTGTAAATCATAATGTCCTACAAACACCTCAAAGTGCTACGCTGTGTCAAGTATGATCTCCTATATAATTCCAAGTGAAAAGCCTCAACAACACCCAACCATTCAATCTCATAAGATCAAATGAACATATGTAACATGTAACCAACATGGATGTAAGCCTCTCTAATCAAGGTAGATCAAACTCATAACCATTCCATAACTAGGAATAAGCCCATTCACATCATCTAAACTCCTCATAATGAACATCATAAATCAAACCATATGAACAAGAAGATAACCATGCTAACATGCCTCAAATGAACCCTCTAGAACCAATAATTGTAGCTCAAGATCCATATCTATGAGAAGATAAAGCATAAAGCAAAATGCATCTAAAAGGATGGGCAATACATCATAGATGATAAACCACCAAGTAGACCAAGAGTGGGGAATGAGAATGCTCCTCCAAGATACACCAAGCCACAACAACTCTCTCCAAGAACAATCTCCTCTAGGTCCATAATGAGCTCACATCCATATCCAGGTGCAAGGCTCTTCGGTCTATTTGTTGAAACCTCCAATGAGTAACCATCTCAACAAGTGTCTCTAATAAAAAGAGAACTCCAACCTAACCTAAGTCTCCAAGTATCCATGAACACCTCCATGATCAATCCACGCCAAACTCCAAATGCAATACCGCACTATCATCAAGCTCTGAAGCAAATGACCAAAGTACTCAATACCAAGAGAACCAACAAGATCACTGTCAATGCTCCTACTGCACATCTGCATAATCAAGAAGCCCATCATGACATCATGATCTAACCATCTCCTCCAAGGAGATCACATGCAACAAAGCATTCATCTTATCTCAAGAGAACCTATATCATGCCAAAACTCTAAACCGGTATCAAGAGTAAACCATGACATAATATCAACATCTCTAAACAAGGATAAACATGTCAAACTGACAAATCATAAACCGACACCTCAACCAAATACTCAAAGAAGTCCTCCATGGTAAACCAAGATGTCAACATCTCCAAATCATATGAAGATAACCATCTACTAACATTGGAAAACTGGATGTCAAAGCACTCTCACTGAAACAAGAATCATAATCCAAGATCCTCTACAAGACACCCACAACCACTATAGAAGATCATCCATCACAACTGATGAATCCATATCGCTGCTAAAGCTCCCACTGAAATGTGATACTGAGCTATCCATGACAACAAAGTAACCATATCCTAAATGAAGATTATCCATGGCCCCAAACCAATCAAGGAATCCCACTGTAACATCAACAACTCCCAAAAGGTTGAGTAAACCATAATCTCCAAACCAAGAAGATAAAATCATCACTGTCAAAAGCTCACATAAAACCATGTACCAAGCTATCCATGACATCGTGATAAACATGCTACAAGTCCCAACAACTGACTATATAGGCACTCTAATCATCTAACCCCTCATCCCTATGCAATGTACCAATGTACAAATGACTATAGACAAGGCCAACTAACAAAGTCTACATAAACACTGAATCAATCTCATGAATAAAGATAGTCCACATCTGAGTTATCCCACTATAGAAAAGGGGTAGCTAATCCACAAAACTACATAACTCATAGATCCAAACAAATGTAACATGCAAACTCATCATCACACTAGTAACATGCAAACTGAGATATCAAAGAAGATAACCTGTAGACTCCAAGACTCAAACACCAAACCAACACTAGATTTGATTTTCCAAACAAGTCCACAACAAGTAACCATAGTCAAGGAACTAATCAGGCATCCAGGAGATAAGAACAATCCCCTAAAACAACACCACAACACCACCTATAATCATGAATCAAACATTATAGCCCATACCTGTCAATCACATACATGATCATGTCGTGCCAATGCAAAGGTGTACCTGCATATCCATGACACCATAATCATCATCATCGTTGTACCTATACTCAACTCCCACTGAAACGAGACTCCAAGTCTCACATGCGTAACAACCATGTCCTCAAACTAGAAGACAACCTATGTACCTGTCTCCATCAAAGTCCAAACTCTAAAAACACCTCTAAACCTATATCAAGAAGCACCAAATCTGAAAACCTGCTATACCATGTTGATGGTCTCATAACAACATGCACTCCCACAAGTTTGTGCCAAAAAAATCATCCAAATACACTCATAAACGCACTCTGAATCTCAGGCTCCTACAAGTGATCAAACAAGTACTAATCTCTCTCTACACACCAAACTAAAAATCTACACAATCCAAACTGTAGTACACTACAATAGCTCTCCAACGCCTGTCTGAAATCGAAAATCCAATTCTGTATGCAAAAGTTATGAGCATAAAACTTTACTGGAGCAATGCCTAGCTTCAGGCACCAAATTCTGACACAAAAAGCCAAATCTAGTCATGAAACCTATACCACTATGTATTGCTCAGAGAGACCTTTTCGACACCTATAAGAAGTAGACAAACTGATATTGTATGTGAAAGTTATGCCCCCCGGAAGAAAATGCCCTCCTAGGGCTAAAATGGGACCCCTAGCGGGACCATGTACCACTAATGTCATTGCTGATGTCATTGCTGACACAAGCAGCTGACTAGGTGTGAGGTGGCACTGACTGGGCTGGTCATCATTACTGGTCTTTGACAGGCGGATTAGAATCTAGTTTCAAATTGTTTTAATGTCTTTCTCCATCGGACCCAATAGCATTATCAAAGGAGGTTTAAATTTCTTAAAGTCTGAATTAATTTTTTTTTAATCCGCTGTCATAATTTTTCCACTCCCTGTTAAAAGAAATTTTAATATTTAAATTCCCCCATGGGTGTCTTAGCAGGCTGTCGGCGACAAGGTCTGCCGGCCCGGCCACCGGTCAGGGCTCGGCCTGCCGAATCAGGGGCCGGCCACAGCCATCACCGGTTAGCCATAGGCTGACCCTGCCATGCCGTCTGGTTGCCAGGGACGCCTAGTACGACGGTCTGTGGACCCCATACCAGGGCTTCATTATTTATTTTTTTTGTTTTGAAATCTTGATTTTATTTTCCTCCTCTATAGTTTTAAAAAGAAATTTTTAATTTTGATTTTCGACAAACTATAGAAAAATTTAACGAATGTGCAGAATTTTTTTTTCTTTTGAGCATACCTCTGTAGCCGTACCATCGTACCGCAGTACCTGTGGGGTAAATTTTTTTGCCTTTTGCTCCTGTAACCAAACATGGGCATATTATATGTTTTTCTTTGCCTCTTGGACCTCTTGGACTCAATGACGAGGTCTGTTTTGTCCTAGGAGGTCATCTGTGAAAATTCCTCCTCAAAACCCTCATTAGCCAAACCAAGAAAACCCTCTTCAGCCATGATTTTTCAATCACCCGATCTGCAAAATATACAACAAATCTCCAATACCCAGAACCCCCAATCTATAATACAACCTGCACAAAACCTTGTAATGTCCAAAATCCTTACATGCATTGCCATGACTTCCATTTTGCACCTGATCTACACACACAAGGGTTATACACATCCAAGGAGCTCACACCTCCCTCAACCATAATCATGGCTCTGATACCACATGTTAGGAATTTGTAGGTCAAATAAAACCAATTCCACATAACCCAATAGGAGAATAAGATGCAGAAATGAACCATAATGCAAAGATCAAATGAACAATCAACAAGATAACACAAGATATACCAAGGGAAAACCATCAAGAGGGAAAAACCCAGCCTCCAAAAGCATCCACACTCATATATATTATTCATCAATAAGATATTACAATACATGCCATGAGTCTCCATGAATACCTCTAAACCATCAAACACCTCTAAATCATCCTCTATGTGTCTAAGCATGAATCCACACATCACCTGCCATGCTTCACAATATGCACTTATAGGAGAGAGCTCAATACAATGACAGCCTCTCACAAACCTCCAATCCACCTACAATGAATAACCAAGCCAACCAAACCACTAACCATGTGCTTGCTTTTATAGACCAAGCTCACACAAATACAACTTGTGGTATTGGATAAAACCATGTGTCCCAAAACCATGGATACACAAAACCATTAGCATATAAAACCATTAAACCCCATTTGACTATTGGTACTAACTTTTCCCAATTAATCAAATAATACAAATAATATCCCAATGTTACAATACAACTTATACAAGTGGTAACCGAATAAAATAATACAATATTATGCAAGGTGTACAACACCATATCCCAACAAGCCAAACATTTCATTATAACTAGCAAAAGTCTTCGGATCAATGCCATGCTTCTTCACTTCAAGGTCCTGGAGAACCGCCAAGGTAGTGACAACAGGATGACTGACGTTCAAGTACACGGTGGTCATGATTCTCACCTTATCCTCAAGTGTGTCCATTCTTGATCTTAGCTTAATCATTTTACCTTTGAACTGGTTACAATTCCCACACTCACCCTGTCCAATGGCTTTCTTTTTCACCAGTTCCACATCATCATGTTCTAGCTTTGTTTCATCATATGTGTCATAATAGGAATTTTTAAGTTCCTCAAACAAACTAGCCCCACCATGGAATTCAGACTGCTCAGGAGTGAGTTTAACTTCCTGGATTTTAACTTCTTCCTCATGATTAGAAGCACTGGAGTAGTCTGTAATTTTAACAAGAAGGGTTTGCATGCTAGCCAACCTGCTAGAATGATGGATACTAGGCCTCCTGGGACAACACCACTACTCTTATTCGTACCCACCTTATTGTCCATGCCTTTCTTCTATGAAGCAACCCTCTCCACCCTCTACCTATCATCACCAGTAACCTTCATATGACTATCTTTAGGAGAGAAGTCCTTAGACTCCACCTCCACAACCCGGGTCACATTACTCTTATGTTTTTTGGTCTTGGCTTTCTTCAAAGCCTCAGTCAATCCACATTTCCTCCAATCCCTCTTCTTGTCTCCAGAGTGGGTGGGACTATTCTTTAGATCACAAAGGCCCTCGACAACATCCTTTTGAGGAGAATTACCAAGAGAACCAGTAGGGGTGCCAACAACAAGGAGGGAGGGTTTAACAATAGGGACCACAAGGGTGGACGCTGGACTCTTAACAGTTAGGGGAGATTTAACTACTTTTTGTTTGTTCTTTTTAGACTAAGAAACTGAGGTTTCAACAGTATGGGCCTTAGTGTCCTAGGGGGACCCAGTAGCCACAAGGAAAATATTCATAGGGAACCTACCAACAACCAAGTTAGAAGGACTAGCCCCAACCTTAACATAAGGAAGCAGAGCTTTCTCACCCGACTATTCTTCTTGCACATCCTCAACCAAACCCCAACCTTAAGTTGAATGTTGTGAATAAGCAATTTATTCAATTTTGTTGTATTAGAAAAAAATATGAAAATTATAGCAGACTGTTAGATATTAAATTAAAATGTTTTAGATTAAGGATTGATTCATTTCCATTTCAATATTTTAAACAAGAGGTATTCTATCAAATGCTTAGTTAAAGTTTAATTTATTTGTCTATTTCAATTTTGGGCATGTAGTTAAAGTTTAATTTATTTATTTTATTTCAAATTCTAAGTATGTATTTAAGATAAACAAATGTTATCTATCTTGTTATATTTTCAATTCCAAGTATGTAGTTAAGTTAAACAAGTCATGCAAAACAAACTCTATGTAGTGTTCAATATTAACGATTCCTCTGTTTCACATGTATGAGTAATGTCATCATGATTGAACTACTACATCTATACCCTAACATAGCTGCAACAATGACGTTTGTGGCATCATCCCTATAAATCATCGAGGAGGAATAAGGACACATCATTATGTTTAATAATACTGAGTAAGCAGGAAATCCTTGGTTTATAAATAGTCTTTGATAGAAAATGTAATAAATAGACATAATGAAATTCTAGGAAAAAAATTCTATCACACTAAACAAGACGTGTTTTAAAAAAAATAAAACAACCATATAGATGAACAACAATTATTATTAAGTTTAATGCTTCCCTTAGTGGGTAGTAGTCAAAGAGGAACTGTCTGGGGAAAACAGGCTCTGGAAAGGGTTGTGTACCCACTTATACAATTCACACCCAACATAAAACTTAACTAGAACTACATATATTACACCTTGATCGCGTGGATACGGGTATGTAGACAGCCTTGGGTAAACGATGGAGGTTCCTGGGTTTAGGTTTTTGTGTGCACTTGGGTGAGTCATTTATCTGACTAACCAACTTGTGCTTTCTAATATAATAAAATCAATTAATGGAATAACATTTGATGCTCATAAGAGTTTCAGGTGAACTTTTGCATCCTCGAGGATTAAGATAAAATTATGAGGTGGGGCACAAACTAATAACTTTATAGTCTTGATAGATGAAAACTGTAACGCCCCGCCAAGGAACCCAGAGGATAACACAACTAAGCTTACAAAAAGCACAAATATATATATTTTTAAACAAAAGAAATAACAACAATCATATATTTATTCATAACTTTTAAATTAAGCTTTATCCTCTAGGGTTCCACGGCTACATTACTAACGAACTAAAACAAGATCTTACCAACATTATGAATTAACTAACAACCACAGTTCATTCTAAGTCTAATTGCATTAGATGAATAAACACATGCAATTCCATATTATATCATCAGATAAGTAACATCAGGATCATGCACATAGAATCACAAGTACATAAACAAGTTCCTTTACAAGAGAGTACAACATTGCATTGTTTACAATATCGCTATCCAGATTACATTGGAGTACATACATCAAGATAACAGTACATGATTCAATTGATATACAAGACTGGAACATGATCATAAGTATATGTCTCCTCAAGCTAGAGCAAGATTTAAAATCTGCCATACAAGGTACATCCTTCTCGCACATGATCAACAGCAAGGGAAACCAATATAGATAAAAGCACAACCACCCGACCATGCAGAACCCTGAGGTCCACCCCTCATGCTAGGAGATAACAATAAGGTCCCACTAAGAAAATAATCAAGAAATATAGTAGACTAACAGGTGCAAGGACTACACAAGACTTTAATACAACACAGGTCAATAAGAACATCACAAGTAACACAAACAACACTTCTAGAGGCAATCACATAATGAAAGAGAAAAACACACATTAGGGAGTGCTAGGCTGCAGTATGGAAGAGTGTCATCGCATGGTCCTAACATGGGTTATCCTGGTAGTCTCTCACCGAACGCTGGCCCCCATCCATGGGTTATCCTGGCAGTCCAGACGCCGACCCCCATCTATGGTTATCCTGGCAGGCTTTCACTAGACGCCGGCCCCATAGGGTGACACATGTGGAACCAACATTCCTTTCGTGAGGACAAGGAAGTTGATCTTGCCAACCATGGCCTTCTCATCCCATTCTTAGCCTAAACGACCACTACAGGCATGGGTGAGGCATCCAATTATCTTATTTAATGTGGAAACTACCCAACCCTCTAAATTTCTTATTAGGTTATCACTGGATTAAAAACTTCCAATGGGTTATCCTGGCAGCCACTTTGGGCATCGGCCCCACATTGAAAGCCACTCCCCTACCTGCATCTAGAAGATCCTATCCATCAAGCTAGATAATTACCATCACAATGACAAGTAACATATACAAAATGCAAGGCATTTACCTTCTTGCATACAAATCATAATCACATGAACCAATTCTTGTCCCAAAACATAAACCAAGCATGAACTACCACATTCTCATCATGTTTCATTTACAACACAGAATACACATCATTTCACATCACACAAAGCAAGGCATTACCCATCTTGATTAGTCATCATAACCACATGAATAGGTACACTGAGCAAGGAATTATCCATCTTGTATAGTCATCATAACCACATGAATAGGTACACTGAGCAAGGCATTATCCATCTTGCACATGAATCATACTAACATGAATAAGAGACAATATTTGAAGAATGCATTTCATTCAACTCACATGATGCACACATAGACAACCCCCACACACAATCACACCCTCCTAGGCCTCTGGAAACAACTTCCCCAAATGACACAACACTTGACACCATTAAAAACACAATGGTTTCACATCACATTCACTCTCAAAGCACATCATAAACTAATACCCTTCAACAATATTTTTAAGGAATGTAACATTAATCCAAGCATGATCAATCATCTAACAATTATAAAGTGAATCTATCTCAATAATACAAAACTATAACTTTCTAATCACCAGTACCAGTTATAATATGATCATAAGATATAAGTATCCATGAGTATCAATATTTTAACTAATAATTCTCAAGAGTTATGTTAATTTCATTTAATTAAAATGTTTGCGAAGAAATTGCAAATAACTCTAAGGCATACAAATTAAACACAACAATTATTTACGCTATTTACACTGATGTAGATTTCATTAATAATCTAGACAATTGTAAATACTATTAAATATAACTGTATAAGCAAGGCTAAAAGCCTATAATATTAGAATGCTACAAATATCTTACACTAGTTAGAATCACAAGTTACAAAACCCGAAGCTGCAATGAAAGAACCTTGTTCTAAGGTTAGCTTGAGAGGAAAGAAATACATAACAACAAAACATTCCTATAGATCTAACATCTTCATCAAATCTACCACACTTTTAACCACATGCATATGATAAGATCAGCACAAAATGAATTTGTTGAGAAGGCTTTAGAAGCTACCAACAATGCAAATTGTAAAAGCATAGACAGGGCACGTAGACTGATTGGTAGAATGCCTCAAAGAGAGTCATATGATGGAAAGCAATGATCATAGGATATGCACAAAATAAATTTATTGAAAAAAACTCAGAGAAACCCAGTTCAAAAATATAGAGTTATTGGTGACGCAAGTAACTGTTTTAACAGAGACAAAACAGTGAGAGGTAGACAATCACAAAATATTCATATCTCAAAAATGATAAACTAGGTATGGCTGATTTTTAGATAGGATTTAGATATCTAGGACGTGCACCATATATAAAAAAATTAGAGAAACCCAGTTCGTAAAATTAAAGTTATGGCTAACGCAATAGATTGCTAAAACATAGACAAAATGGGTGAGAGGTAGAACTCACAAAATATTCATATCTCAAAAATTACAAACTGGGTATGACTGATTTTTGGATAATTTAGATATCCAGGTTGTGCAACATATATAAAAAAATTAGAGAAACCCAGTTCGTAAACATAAAGTTATGGCTAACGCAACATACTGCTAAAATAGAGATGAAATGGGTGAGAGGTAGATAGTCACAAAATATTCATATCTCAAAAATTACAAATTAGGTATGGCTGATTTTCGGATATGATTTAGACATCCAGGCCGTGCACCATATATAAAAAAATTAGAGAAACCTAGTTTGTAAAAATTAAGTTATGGCTAACGCAACAGACTGGGTTCAAAAAATGTAGAAGAGAATTCATGGAATATTTTACTAAATCTAATGCAACAATAAATTAAATTCATATCTCAGTCCATACTTGGAATATTACTTCTATCACATCTTCACAAAATTCTTAGCTCATATCCATTTTTGCCCAAGTCTTTTCTTCTGGAAACTATGGTTTATGATGGCAAAAGAAAAATGGAAACTTCTTGAGAGATAGATCCCCAAAAACATAAAACATATTCTGCATTTGAAAATGCACGCTCCTCCCCAAATTATGTCTTGAGATTTCAAAAATAAAGTTGAGCATGCATAACCACCCCAATAATTTCTTCCAGAAGATTCTCCTTTATTACTTTCTTACAATTTGTTAATTTTAACCAAACAATAATTTCTTTGATTTTATTTATTTTAGAATTTGCTATTTATTTCATTTACAACTAGACAAGATTCCTTTCTGATTTTATCTACTTTAGTATTTTCTATATATATATGACAATTTGCAAATATTATCTATTTTATTGCCATTAACACAACATTAAATTATATTAATTTATTTATTTATCTCTAGTTGCAATTACATTTATTACTATTATTATTATTATTATTTATTAACTTAACTTCTAGAATAATATATTTTTTATAAACTAAATTTACATAAGGACATTTATATATTTATTTAACAAAAATACTTCATAACTAATTATTTTATTTTAAGGCAACAATAACCAAAACAATACCAACAAAATAATCCAACTGCCAAACCATACCTGACTACTATGCAAGATTAGAAAGCAAGACCACCCCAACAATGACTGACTATCATGACCAGACCGACAACACTGACAGGGTGCACAACCGGTGGCTAAGCTATGGGACCATATGTTATCTCTATTCAATAGTTCCATTGGTTAAGGCACGCTCAGACCTGTTAATTCAGGTGGAGTCGATGCCTAGTACCTGCAGCCTATAACAAACAACACGGTCGAACATGTATATATATGCAATCATGTAGTCATACACACAGTGAAAGGAAGTCGCAGTGTAGTAGGGTACTCATGCATGAGTAATGTGACACTGTTCCTTTCACCCACACATCAAACATGTAATCACAACACACATAGCAATTAGTTATTGAACGACTAAGTAAGAACCATCATCAGATAGTCGCATGATACTCATAATACAATTGATCCACACAAAACATCATAACCTCCTATGATATAGAATCAGTCGCATAAAACTCAATTCTAACATATGACAATCATAGTAAAATCAACATCATAATCACCTGAATGCAAGGCAATGTCAGAGCATGTGAATTATCAGTATTGCAACAAGGTTCATTGATAAAATATACTAACCTAAGTATTTTGATTATTTACATTCATCTTCACGCTCCTTAGTCCGACCACTTGTACATCCAAGGTGAAATTAGAGGGGCATTACAAAAACCTTAGTGCATCTTCAATAGGTAGATCTAGTCTATTAGGATGACTCAGGACATGATATTGCCCTGATGAGTCAAGTCTCTAGCCAAATCAAATCTTTATTGCATGTCCCATATGGACAAATGTATTGCCTATCCCATTTGGATGGTTGACTTGCTTGTTCTATATGAACATATGTGTCTTTCCTAAGTATTTAAATAAAATAGTAATGAAAACATTAAATAAAAAAAATATAGTGAAGTTTTGAGATAATCTAATAAAGATCAAGTTGGGTCTTTACAAAAAATTTAAAATGCTCACCATTGGGAGAGACAAGAACAACACTTGCACCTAAACCATCTCTAGAGCATGCACCATCAAAGAACATGGTCCACACATTATCATTTTCACCACAAACAGGACAAGGGCATGAGGCAAGATCAATAGGGCAGTGGTCATTTTCATAACAATACCCAACAAAGTAGTCAAGACCATTATCTAGGTAAAGTATCTCATTGGTAGCCTTATCAAGGTCTTTAATCCTGTGGAGCATTTTCTTCTCTCTATGTAGCTTGAATTATTTTCCATATAGTGAAATAGTAGCATAGGACATGTCCATCTTAATGCTACCACCTATTGATGTTTCCCACTTCTTATATAGCAGCACACCTCATTTTGTGGGACAATCAACAATGATTATGTCCATTATGAATAACTGACTAGGGTATGCGACAAGTTGGAACTCTACTTCATTAATAATTCTAATGACATTCACTTCTCTAAAGTCCATAACAAAACATTTGTTGTAAGATTTGAAAACATTTAGACCTAATTCATTCATAATCTCAATTGGCATGGCATTACTCAAGGCCCTTAGATATGACATGTAGTTATGTACCAACTATCCCTTTATCAACAAGGATAACATAAAGGATCAACACTGAATTGACTATCCACTAAAGATGTTCCAATGTAAATCTCAAGCATATCTTGCAATTTTATTTCAGTAGTAATATCAATGGGAGAATTGGTAAGATAATTACACTTAGTTGGGGTAGTGATATAAGATAAACTCTTTCTCTATGCTTTGGGATTCTGAGAAGTTCAACAATAGGTACTAAAATTTTGATCTAGCTCATAACATGGGCTACATAAATGGGGACATAGTTAGGGAAAGGGGTGGACTGAGATATTGTTATATCACTAGCATTGGGAATGAATGACATGACCTAGCAACATTTATTGACATCCTTGCCTTTAGAAACACTACTCTCTTTGGTGGCACCATGTTTTTCTATGGCATCTTATTAACTTGATTTGATCTAGTACTTGTATCCTTTACCTTGGGAATCTTAGGATTACTTGACAATATGGCAATAGTCTTAGACTTTGGTATGTACCTTTTCCACACTATGGGTTCTTACACATAATCTCTCATCTTCTATATTGCTTTCTTTGTAGTGCCAAAACTCAACATCTACCTTTTTCTTTCCTTTTCTGCATGTGTGGTAGGTGTATTAGGCTTGAAAATAGTGCTAACATCATTTATAGTATCTACTTGCCTATTTCTTAGTTGATATCCACTTTGAATCTACATTATAATCGCATCAGTAAGAGGCTTGATATATTCACATGAAGGCTTTTCTCTTTTATATCATTGTTGCATGAGTCCCTTGAGATATTCAAAATCATGGGTGGGAAACTCATACTGATTTGAAGTTTTAGCATCATCATACTGAAAAGAATTCATCAACAACATAGAGAGCTACATATTCAACCACATCGTCAATCTGGTCAACTTCATATGCATCAAACTAATCAATATTGTTATTCTCATAATTCTCAAGACAACCATCCTCATTGGAGAATTCTCTCTCCAAATTGCATTTGCTACAACATGGGGTAAATAGCATGTCTCACACCATAGTGATTCCTCTTTGACATTCACACAATCTCTTCCCAAAGGATCATGGGTCTCTTTATTTTGATGTGTAACATTTCCTTGCCTAGGAATCACATGTTTATCATTTTATGCTAGTTTCTTAGACCAATCAAAATTATATGGCTTGTTATGCAACCATTGACCTTCATTTAAACGAGTAGTTTCATTATTAGAAGGAAAGCCCTTTTCACTTCTTTCCACCTTGCATGATAAATCCTTCATCACACCCATGAGCTTGTCAAGTTTGTCATCAGTTGTAAGGGGTTTGCTTAGGGCAGTCTTGTCTATTTGTGAAATCCTAACATTATCCCTCTTGACATGCTTTCCTGATGCACTCATATTGCACTTAATGTTAATTATGGTGGCATATGCTTCCTCAAAGTTTGTGGATTATTATCCCAAAGACAATAACTTAGTTTGGCATCAAAAGCACTACAATAAAGTACTAGACAAATTGATTCATTAGGTCTTAAATTGGGTAGCACTTTTCTCATAGTCATGATAAATCTAGTGTTGAAGTTCATCACTATTTTATTTATTCCACTCTTCATGGTTGTCCACTCAGGTATTACAATCTTAAGGTCTATCCTATCCCCATATTCTAATCTGAATACCCTCATAAACTCATCCCATGAATAAATACTACTATCAAGAAGACTTTTGTGCCACTCTCTTGCACTCTCCTCCAAAGACCACAAATAATTTCATCATGACATATTCACGATCAATTTCATAACCATATGTAACGTTGATGAAATGCTTAAGACATTCCTCTCCTATGACTGCATTATTTGTAATGCCCCTCGCCTTTTTGCTTGTGATAGATGTTATTTTCATGTTTCCTATGACAGTGCTGGTTTAGATGATAGTCTTATAGTGCATGTTTACAGTTTCGAGATGGTTGGACTTCTATGTTATGGTTTATGTTCTCCTTGATCTTGATGGACACTTTGATATTATGCTAGCTGATTATGGATCTATGTTAGGATGATGCTTGATTACTTGTACTTTGTGCTTTCACAGTTCGATGGACATGATTATGGATTAATGTTATTTTAAGTTTAATGTGTTATTCGATCATGATTATGATGTATAACTAGTAATGGAAGTAGTTAATTAATGATGTGTTTACGTGAACAGAATAGTGTTGCATTACTCGTGTTCGAGTACCCTGCCACGCTGCGATTTCTGTTCATCGTGTCTATGATTACATGATTATATATGGATATATGCACAACCTTGTTATTTGTTGCAGGATACAGGTACCAGGCATCGACTCCACCTGAATTACCATGTCTGAGCGTGCCCTAGCCAATGGAATTGTGGATTTGAGTTAACATGAGGTTCCCTATTTAGTCAACATCCTCAAGGAGGATGAGTTTCAGTGTTGTACCCTGTCGTCACCGTCAGCGGGACTGTTGTTGTCATTTGTTGTTATGTCCTGTGGCTTCACTTGGGTCAGGTATCACCTTGTAAGTTAGGGTATATCCAATTTAAGTGTCAATTTATGCATGATTAATATTTCATTTAAATAAGGTTAAATTAAAGCTTAAATTAAATAAACATTGCTAGGGGATTATGTGTGTGGTTTAATAATTATAAATGATTTAATTATGGATAATTGGTAAAACTAATGTGAAAAATAGTAATTAAATAAATAAACTGGATAAATAATTAAATGAGTAAATGAAATAATAAGTCCTAAGTTGTAAGTGAATTAAATTAAAAGAAAGCAAGATTCATTAGTAAGATGATTAAATAATTACCATTTTGATTAAATGAATTGATGGTAATAAGGATAATATTCTAAAGATTAAATATTAGGGTTGTCGCCTGGTTTTATGAGTTCAATATTTGGAGATGAGTAAATTAATGTCTTTTGGTTGTCATCTGCAAGTTTGAGGTGTGGAATCCCTTGGTAAGTGAAATTGAAGAATCTCATGAGAATGTGGGATGTTGGAAGAAGAGAGGCATGTCTCTTGCAATCACTCGAGGAATGGACCCATGTTTTGAGATAGTGGGTTGTCGGAAGGAGAGGCAGGCCTTCTGCATTTATCCAAGGAGATAGAGTCTTGGTTGTGCAGAGGGAAAAAGAATTGGGGAAGAGAAGAGAAGGGGATTGGATTCAAAGAGAAAATAAGACTCTTGTAAAAGCTTAAAAATTTTAGGTATGCACTGCAAATATGCTTAATTCTTGTGAAATTGTAATAGAACTAGGATTACTGTGTTTTCCTTCATTGATGAGAGTTATTTAGTAATTGGTATTTAAATTCCTTCTATCTCTAGTTTGAGACCTGTCACAATCCTCCATGTGCTTCAGATACAATTGAATGTCTCGAATCTGACTTGTCCGTTTACCCCTGTTTGCATTCTGGAATGCTGAGTTAAATCCTTCTATGGGAAACCTCTTGCTGTGTTTGTAATTCCTTACCTAACACTCTATCGAACAAAACAAATTGCACCCTTTAGTTTTGTCCTGTACATCTGATAAGGCACATAGACTAGTGTTTAAACAGAACTCTGCTTTATTCTTGTTGATTGTTGTTGCTGAACCCTGGAGTATTACTCATGTCGGCCCTGTCTAATTATATATATGTAAAAAGGTATGCAGAGATACACATGCTTAAACTGTTGTCAATGAAATCGCTTTAATGTCCTCAAGCCTAGCAATAAACCCACTCTGCAAACCTATGGAAGTGATGTAATGGAGGAAGAACCTCCTGCCTTATAGAATCCTACAGCTAACCACATTAGAGGGTCGTTTACCACCTTTGTGAAGCATCATGCTAGCTGCAACCTATCAATTCTTCCCAGTTGATATTTGCTTTGAATATCGCTGAGCGATCATGCCATTTTAAGTTTCCAGTATGGCTCTTGGCTATGGACGCGATTTACCTCCTAATCTATTGATATACTTGTGGACATTCTAATCTTGGCTCAATGAAATGTCATTGTTAAGTCTGTAATTAGAAATAATGGGGGGGCAACTTTAGGGTGGTTGGTTGTCAGACATTGCAAAACCTTAGATGTATTGCCTTACTCACTGGCTGTTAGCTATCCGCCCTGGCAGTTCTCATTTTGGCAAGATTAATGCCTTGAGTTTTAGGCAGAATCCCATTCGATGCCATGTGCTCTTAACTGTCGCAGCTGCTTAGAAGTTTCTAGATTCTCCTTGTTGCGAACTCAGTCATGGAATCCTTGCATTCGCTTTAATAAAATAAAATGTCAAGATTCATTGTAAGCCCAATGCCTATCTCGGCACCCATGGTGTGCTTTCTGCTGTCTTCGCCATTATTTGGTGACTACCTATCAACCAACAACAACGTAGCGCTATTATCCTTTGGCATGCTGTCGCAAGTCCTCATGATTAAAGCTGGTTCCATTCTGTTAGTGAACGCCTTGCGTTGCACAAAGTTCTCTGGGGTCTTATCCATGAGCCGATTACACCATTATGTAAGTATTGTCTCTGACAATCAATGCAATCATGCTTCGCATTTTGCCATTAACGTTGTTATCAGTATTGCTACGCCTATCTGATGGGTATGCGCTCTGCCAATGCCTCTACATAATGTTATGAGCATTTCCAAACATATTATCTGGAAGAGTTGCCTTAGACCTTACAACTGTGGTAATGCTTGGACGCTGTCCCTTTGCAGTGTGTCATCCCACCAAATCCGTCTTGTACATGTCCTGCACTTGTTGCTTTCCAGGAGATTACACCTTTGAAGAGATCGATCTGGTCTCATTCCTCCATTGCCTCTCTAAATATTACTCTGTGATTGAGAGGAGTAGTGGATGTCAATGACATGTTAGGGATTCTTCAAGAGGGTCAACAGCCAATTGTGGCCTAAGTAAATAGGGTTTCCTGTAATAAATTTTAATTAGGGTTCCTTAATAAATTGTAGTTAGGGTTTTGGTGATGAAGAGTAACATTAGAAGATACGAAATTTATGTATTTTGGTAGGCTTTGTAATTATTTTCCGTGTATGATGTTAAATATATTGCTCCATATGCATAAATTTAAATAGGTTTAACGGAGGTTCAAGTTGAGAGATAATGTTAGGTTTTGAGTCTTACTTGATTTTTATTTGTATTAAAATTTAGTTCAATTCAATAATAAGTTGAATATTATAACTAATTACTTGATGCAATTAGGTCAAGTTTTGAAATATTACGGGATTAAATTTATTAGATTATTGTTCTGTCATGGAATGTGGTTGTTATAATTATGTTGTGTTGACACAATTTTATAATTTTATTAATTTGATAATTTAAATTTAGTAGATGTGTTTAAAAGGGTAACGTTAATTAATTAATGATCTCGGATGAAAAATAATTGTTACCAAGTGATTTGTGGAATATTATTATTATTATTATTATTTCTAATATGTTGGTCACGTGACTCGTTTAGATAAGTTAATGGAATTTATGTGATCAAATTATTAGGTTTATTAAACTTAGTTTGTAATTGGATCATGTTAAGGGAGATGGCATATTAGATTGTAATAAATGGAAACTTGATATGTGGAATAATAGTTTGGTTAAAAGAAATTTAGTGTAGTATTAAACTCTATCACCTTCTCTTAAAAAAAAAAAATAATGACTTATTGAACTAGAACCCGTTCGTTTGTTAATTCCTCATAAATGTTATGACAATTAGACCAAGGTTATTAGATCTATATGTATTTGCAACTATTGTTACGTAGATGGGATTAAAATTGTTTCTTTTATTTTTATATATGGTTATAAATTAGATCGGAACTCTCAAATTTATCCGTATGAATTAAATTTAAAATTATATTATAATCATTTAATCAATTTGATTTGTAACACTGACAATAGTTGTCTACTTTAGTTACCTTAATGATATTTGCATCTTGTAAATTTAATTAAATGATTATTTAATAAATATTTACTTTATTGTAAATATAGATTTATTTCTTAATACGAATACAATCAAATGACAAGCTAAATTTTAATGATTAGTATACTATTGTAATCACTTAGTCAATTACAATCTGCTTTAGTGGATTAGTTGTAAAGAAAGTAAGATTTAAATCATAAGTATAATTGATTTCTCATAATGTGTTAATTCTATATGTGGGGCATAACCCTGTTCATATGGTCTTTGATTCCATATCTACCCGTGTGGCTAGAGTTCTAGAGGCTTATCTTGGGATGTCTTGATTTCATATGTTGTGTTGATAGTGTCTTGAGATCCTATTGGTCTATAAAGTATGTCGTCCCTAGTTATGTATGGACTAAAAGACAAGGGGAAAGATAAATGCACTTCCTTTTGGATGTATTGTTATCCAACTGATTGTATTAGTCTGGTATCCAGTTTTGTGGTGAGTTATGGAACAGGGTGACATAGAGATCATAGAGTTGTAATGAATATGTGTTATTATGGGCAATGGTCTAGGAGTTCTGCCCTTATGATTATGTTATGGAGGGTTAATGCCTTGCATTGTTATATACCTGTTGATATAAGGAATGATGTTATGCAAGATGATTAATGCCTTGCATGGTTCCTGTACCCTCGTTGTTGTGATGTCTTGCTATGCTTGATGAGTAGGGTTTTCTAGTTGTAGGTAAGGGAGTGGCTTCCACTGTGGGGGCCGGTGCCAAGTGGCTTGCCAGGGTAACCCACTGGGAGTTGGTAATTCAGTGATAACATAATAATAAATCTAGGGGTTGGGTAGTTTTCACACTAACAAGATAATAAGATTTTTCCTCACTCATGCCTGTAGTGCTAGTTCAGACTAAGGATGAGGGGAGAAGGCCGGGATTGGCAGATTTACTTCCTTGTCATCACGAAAGGAAGGTTGATTCTGCATGCGTCATCCTATGGGACCGGTGTCTAGAGAGAGACTGCCAGGGTAACCATAAATGGGGGCCGGTGTCTAGAGAGAGACTGCCTGGGTAACCCATGTTAGGACCATGCGATGACACTCTCCTTACTACAGCCTAGCACTCCCTAGTTGTACTCACCCCATTTGTTAAGTGTTGCCTCTGGAAGTACTGTTGTGTTGTTTGTGACGGTGACTTGTGATGTTGGAGTCATGTGTTGTCTCATAGCCTACTGTCTACCTCACCGTATGTTATAGTGGGGACCTTATGTTAACTCCTAGCTCAGGGGGTGGACCTCAGGGTTCCACATGGTCGGGAGGAAGAGCTTTATCCATTGCTTTTTCCTTGCCACTATTCGTGAGCGTGCAGGATATGCCTTGTGCATCTGACTACAGACCTTGTACTTGAAGATAGCTATTATGCTCGTGTACTTGCCTGTGTATCAGTTGATTCATAATGTATGTGTTCCAAATGTAATCAAAACTTCATGTTGATGTACCCATATGTATAGACTTTTTATCATGCACATGTAATCTTGAGCAAGTTGTTTATCTATGTGGCACGAATGGAGGTGTATATGTATATTCACTAGTACAATAGATGTGGAATGACTGTTGTTGATCAGTTAACCATGTATGTTAAATTATGTTGATTAATTCATCAAGTAATACAACCATGGGACCTTAGAAGACAAGTTGTTGTTAATGATGTGTGTTGTTTGGCTTAACATTACTTTGTTATCTTATACAAAAAAAAAAAATTCCGCTTGCATAGCACAGATGTGTCATCCTCTAAGGTTTTCATTGCGGGGCATTACACTTTTACCCTAAAATTTAAATAGTTTTCCTCTTATTTCATTTAGAATTGTATTAGGGTAATCTAGTATTCCAAAAAAAATCTAAAAGTCTATATTTCTCCATTCCCAAGGGTTGTCTTATTGGTGGGAATCTTTGACCTTGTCTTCTAAATGAATCTCTCACATTTGGAGGGTTAGTGAACTATGGGTTATGTTGTTGATTTATCACTAACTAAATAGGAGCATAATGACCATGATTCTAAATTTGTTGATTAATAATCTAGCTTGTAGTTGATCTTGTTGAGCTATTTGATCTTGTTGCAATTGTATTTATTCCTAAAGTTCATGATGCCTCTACCTAAGGTGATCAGGCAAGTCTAGTCCTTGGCCAATGCCTCTCTCCTTGTGATTACTTTTTGACTGAGTAGTTAACTTGCATCACGGAACATCATATCATACTCATTCTCATTTATTTATGAAGGATTAGGGGAGGTAGGATGTGATCTAATATGTGGGGCTCTTAGATTAGGATCAAGTATATCCAAATGTTGGCCATCTACATCACGAAATCTATCCCTATTCTTTTATATTCATGCATAGTATTTCTTTGAACGTTATGATCATACCTATGACTCCTTCTATTGTTTATAACCATATTATACACAAAATCATCTAATGTATACTTATATTGATCTTTTAAATCAACAAACACTCTATCTCTATTAGAGGTACCAACTTCATGTTCTTGAGGAGAAGGTCTAGAATTTACTCACTTGTATTTTTATCCTTTTGTGTAGCTTGTTGTTTTTTGTATGCATTGGTGTGCCTTCATTCTCTTGAGGATATCCTAAATTCCTGCTTCCCTCCATCTTTGAGTCTTCAATGTAATTTTTAATTGAGTTCAAACCAAGAGAGTTTCCACTCTTCACTTGGAAGAGAAAGTGATCCTTGTAGTGGATTATGACATGAAACAAGTGCTGGTGTGAACACAAGATCAAGACTCCAACTAACACAAATCTTCAAACTATCCCTAGCAATGACACCATTATGTTGGTTCAATTTGATGGGTGGCCTACACTACACACAATAAAATGACATTGTTGCGAAACTACTTACCAAGTTGTAGGGGTATGAAACACAGAGACCAAAATTAATTCTTCCTTGGTGATGATGACATTCTATTGGTGCTTAGATTTGTGGGTTACCAAATCCCTAAAGATAAGTTATACCTAAGTGCCATGGGTGTCAAACTTATAATGGACAACTTATGACTTTTGATTAGGCAAGGACAACAATAGACCACTTGATAAGGATGGGTGATTCCTTGTTCTGCTTTAGGTTTTGATAGGCCTGGGGGATGTTCCCTAATATATTTTCTTTAATATAACTAAAGATAATGGTGAAAGGATTCACCTTCAGACAAACAATGTCTAATGCATAAGAAACTCTCATTTGACTATCAATAAGTACCTATATGTTGGTCACTAAACAAGGATTTCACACCTCTCTAAGCAAATGTTCAAACCATGTAGAGACTATTCTTATCCCCTTAAGATTTTTAACATTAGACTCCACTTCGTACATGGATGCAATAAGAACAACAATGCACATCTCACTACGAAAGACATTTGTGAAAAACAAACATTTTATGTTGCTAAAGGAATGAGATCTTGCAATGTGAAGGAACAACTAACACTAAAGTTATTAAGAACTAATATTTTGTTGTTTTAAATGTAGTGGGATGATAGAAATTTGAACATGTAGTAGATGGGTTCCTTTATCCTATATGGGAAATAGAGTCCAACTTTCAAAACCAAAGAGCATCACAAGAGTAGCCCAAGAGAAACTTTAATGAATATGGCAACAAGAATTATACTTTACAATCTTACACATAAGCTAGGCTCTATGCATACATACTACAAATAGATAAAATTATAGCATAACCAATTGAACATATCTTAATAATCCATAAAAATACTCATAAACTTCCTATGTTGCTTTGATAAAAATGCCTTGCAAAATTCTTTGCAAGGAGTTTTACAATCTTCTAGCTGACAAACTAGTTAAGAGCAACATTTAAATTAGCAAATGTGACCAAGATGATCAAAGGGATTATCAAAATATTACAAAATGATCGTGAAGAAATTCAAAGAGTTATAAATTGCACATTGAATTCATTCCTTCATGGAATACATCGGTGGTGAAACACTTGGGAGTTGGAAACCAAACATTTACATTCAATGTCAACTTCTCAACCTATTACAAGATGTCAAGATAAATATATACAAGTTTCTCTTTTTATTTATTCTACAACTGTGCCAACAACCAACCTTCTAACACTTAAAAACAACATATATAACACTCAACTATTATAGATTTTTGGAGGGAGATTCAAATTAATGTTTAATCATCATCAAGTTGCCCACAAGGCCCATGCACCACCTTGTCAAATATCAATTCCCTAAAGAGAACATATTCACTTGGGATCAGACAAAATCTATATATAAAGAACAAATAGGCCACACCCTCATAAATGCAAATGAGCAAGGATGTCCAACATCATGTAGAACTTTGTAATAACATGTGAAATCACCAAGGAGACAACCACAAATCAAATTTGGCATTCAATGCATCACCATGTAGAAGAAGAAAAAATGAAGGAAAACCCTACCAAAGCCACACACATGGCTCAAGATAAATAGTCACATAAAACTCTGCCATTGTAGATATTTATAATGGCCTTAATGAATTAGGAGTGAAATTAATGTTGAAGAGACTGCCAACTACCGACAATGCTAACCATAAAGCCAATGCTATCAAATGTAAATCAAGAATGGTGGAACAGAGCTAGGTAGTTAGGTGAATAGTGTATGGTAGGTAAATGAAACATTTTAAAATTTTCTGATCATACACCATCCACATGAGAGCATTTGAGATCATATGGTAAATAACACATTGAAAAGGGTGCAAACCTACATAAGGATTAGGCAAAGAAGATGCCATGGACAAACAAAGACTTATGGAACCATGAAGGCCACTATTAGCACACATAAGAAGGAATATACCACATAGGGACAAAGAAACCTACCGTAATAGTGCACATGGCCATTGCAACAACAATGAAGACCATAGAAGAGACCAAATATAACCTTGACCATAACACCTTCATGAGAACACCAAAAACTTAAGGAGTGACCATCATGGACAAGGAATACACTACAGAGAAAAAAAAACACCGCCAAGGACACAACACTTCCACCGAAAGAAGGATAGGCCTCCATAAAGTGAACTAAAACAACCACCATAATCGCATTGTATAGGATGACAACCCCATTGTACAAGGGTAAAATTCACAACAACCACCATAGACAACTCATCTCAAGCCATATAAACACATTGTGAAACGAGTTCACAAAGATGTAGTGTACTTGAACACTTAAGATATAACTACCGTAACATCATAGGAGAACTAGGCCAATTCTATTCCTTCACCACCACAAAAGACCATGAAGACCAAAGGAAGGGTGTTGCAACATAGGATCATACTTGTGATAACACATGTGACCACCACAGGCCTAGGGAAACCATAGCACATTGAAGAGTCCGTCACAAGGAAGACAATAGAGATAGGTAGTTAGAGCATCTTGTGTTAGTGGTGAAAAGGATAAGATCAATAATGCATATGGCCCTACAACATGTGAGGATAGGTTACACAAAGTAACTACAAGGTAATAGGGGAAACCATAAAACAAAATAGAACACCACAACACAAGGGATGTAGTTAAAGACATCAAAATGGTTTACAAGGCAACACCACAAGTGAAAAATAACACATTTTCATAAGTTGCAATGAGAACAGACACACGCACAAAATATTACATGTGAAAGACATTTGGGTAAATAAAATAGTAGTATAGTAAACATGAACACCAGATTTAATCATGAAATATGACCCAGCCAACATATAGAACGCCTAGGCTTAAATCAAACCCTTGATAAAGTCTCCTCGACACATGTTAAAATGTTGACAAAAAAAACAAGTTTGCTACACCTTTTAGGGGATCAAATGAAGTCATTTGGAAATATCATTTTGTAAGTATTTATCCCCTAGTGTTAGCTTTCCAAAAATCATAATTATATATATTGTGTTTTTTAATATTGTATATTTTTTTTAATTTTATAAGAATATAGGTTTGGATTATCAAAAAGCAATGACTTTTATTCGAGAATGTGATGCCCCGTCATGCAACCCTAGAGTGTTAGACTAATAAGAGACAATAATACAGAAATATTTTTTTTTTCATTTTTTGGAAGCTAAATTATGCATTATACATTGAAATAACAACATTAATACAACATTAAATGTTATGCACAACTAACACCTCTAGGGCACAAAATTGCATCAGATAGAATTATAACCATACAAGTGTTATGCAACACCATGCAACATAAGAATAGTACTTTATACATTTGCTGAGATAAATGATTTCAAAATTCCATACAAGGTTACAAGGCTGATTACATCAGTTTACAAACGATACAATTGTGATAGATTAGAACAACTTAGAAAGTGAAAAATAAATCTGGAGCTGGAACACTTTTGCACTGGTCACGAACCAAAAATCCAAGGAGACCAATGGATAGCTCTGCCACCCAACCATGTGGAACCCTGGGGTCCACCACTCCGAGCTAAGAGATAACATCGAGGCTCCACTAAGCCAAAGTTACAACAAGGAATACAACAACAAGATACAGACTCCATGCAGGCAAACATGATAACAAGGCTGCACAGACAAGACAGTACTTGCCAAAACAAAACAATCAAATCATCAAGATAGGATCAACCATCAAGACAAGTCTGCACTCCAAAGGTAACAACAAAAGATAAAACAGGAAGTAACTATGCTACAATAGGGAGAGTGTCATCGCATGGTCCTATCATGGGTTTTCTAGGCTATCTCTCACTAGAAGCTAGCTGCCATCTATGGTTTTCCTGGCGACCTCTCTATAAGCACCGGCCCCATAGGGTGACACATGCGGAGTCAACACTTCCTCTCATGGAGATGAGGAAGTCGACCTTGCCAACCAGGCCTTCACATCCCATCCTTAGCCTGTGAAAGCACTCAAGGTATGGGAGAGGCATCATACTTATCTTGTTATATGGATCACTACCCAACCCACCTAAATCAATTATTTAGTTATCACTTTCTTACCACTTCCATGGGGTTTTCCAAGCAGCCACTTTGAGCACCAGCCCCACCATGGAAGCCACTCCCCCACATACAACTAGCACTCCTAATTAGTATCCAAAACAAAAACATACAAGAGCAAGGGAACATATAACATCTAACTTTTACAATCCAGCACTTCCAATTCCCATTTCAGCAATCAAACTTTTTCCTTACCCATAAAACCACTCAAATCAAGAATCGTATGGACAGAATGACAACAAAATTGATTGAAGACCCAAAAGGTCTATCCTTTGGAGTTGGTAAATACACACAAGGCCACTTACATAAATCTATCTCACAACATAAAACAAGGATATAGACAATTTACAACATGTCTTATAACAATATGACTCGGGACCAAAAAAAATAACACAATAACCCAATTGCATCAATGCAAAATCTGATACAATTAAATAAGAAATTTCGCCCATGCTATAATAACAACAATAGATGGTATAAACCGACAATCGACTCAAAGTTTCTACTCTCTCTAATAAGGTAATCGATACTTGATTATCACAATATTGTTACCTCATGAAACTAGAAACAATAATTCAAATTACTCTAAAGTTTCTGTCTCTATATTTATTTACTAAAATAATGTATCATGGAGATAACTACCCTATATACATCATTACTCCCAACAAGGAATTTTCCAAACAAGACCATATTAAAATTTGACTCAACATAACACCAATGAGTGACATAGATCGGCAACATAGAAGGACCAAATAACCTATATTATTTCATCTACTAATTGCATAGTTGATAACAAAGAATCTAGCATGCTTAACTTGAACACACAAAAACTTAAACTAATTATTTATTTACTTACTAAAATTTACGTGACACGAACTAGTATATTCCAATACATGACTAACAAGTTTAAATTTAACAAGGTGGCAAAAGTATAACTAATATTTAATGACCATATGAGTCTAGTATAAAAATTCAAATAACTCTAACTCATTATTTAATTCCAAAAAAAATAACATATCACAGGATAGCAATTAACAAAATTATATTTATTAAAATGAGCACAACTTAATTATTTGATCTACTT
Source organism: Cunninghamia lanceolata (assembly GCA_027924645.1). NCBI lineage: Eukaryota > Viridiplantae > Streptophyta > Pinopsida > Cupressales > Cupressaceae > Cunninghamia > Cunninghamia lanceolata. The sequence goes on along the minus strand of BSBN01001317.1, from coordinate 823,846 downwards.
GCATATACCTAAAAAAAGAAACATTAATTAATTAAATTAATTCTAAAATGATACACTTCTATCCTACTATCATATGAACATTCTAATATCAACTTACTCTCTAATATTCTAATATTAACTTGATAAATCAAAACTACACTCAAAAACCAAAGTTAATGAGTTGTTCACAGAGTTAACTAGAGGTTTCCTAATAGCAAGATTTCCTCCAAGCATTCTAATTAAATTCAATAACAACAAGTAACTATTCTATGAACTGCAGAAGAAGCACATTCCACCATTTTTATTTGGATAATTTAAAAGAAAAATTAGAGGTATGGGAATGAAAATCATCTGAGGTCTAGACAGAGAATAACCAGAGCATTTTAATTGACTCGCAGAGGAGAACTGACTCAAGCTTCAGAGGAATCAAAGACATCATAGGTAAGACAAGATTTCATTAATATTATTTTCATTAAATAAATTTCAGGCAACAAATCAAGATACAGAGAAGCTAGGAAGAATCCAGAAGGTGCAATTTAAAGCAATTTTGAGAGGCAAAAGAAATTCATTTAAAACAATCCTTGTGAAAGCTGTATGGTGGCCGTACGACAGTCCACAGAGGGTCAAATGTCTATAAGAAAAAAAATCACCCAGACCCCTTCTAACGTCGTACGGTCTATGTCTATTAGAGAGGGAAAAGAACAAAAATTTTAACCAAAAGAAGAATGAATATGGGGGTCTCCTATGCCGTACGATCAAGGCACAAATTGAGGTATTTCTCAATCTTCAGCAGCATTCATATAGTGGTTTCCATAGCTGAGGTAAAAATTTACAAAAATTGCCATGTAGTTAAATCATTTCCTTGAGAAACAGAGTCAGAGCTTTAAATCTTGGCAAAAATTCTGAGAAACTAAGGTTAGATGAGGCCTTACTATGGCACTGAGAGTAGCTGAGGAAAAGAAATGAGGCAAGAACTGGAAGAATGATACATATGGGTTATTACCTTTTTAATTTGGGAAACTTTGCAAGATTTACAAATGATTGGACTCGAAGATTTCAAGAAGGATTTAACAAAGAGTAAACCAAAAGAAGAGTAAATTTGGGAGTAGCAACAGAGGTTAAAACATTGACAGACATCAAAGTGCAATTCCCAAGATGAAGGTATGGTCAGGGGCAACTACATTCGGACATAGCGCACAGAATGATTCAAGCTACAATAAGATTTAAATTCGAAGCCACAAAATGCAAATTTCACACTCAAGCACAGAACGATCATACTACAATAAGATTTAAATTCCAATCTACAGAAATACAAATTTCACACACAAAGAGTCAACATAAACATACCTAAATTTCAGTCCCCTTCAGATCTTCTCCGTTTCTCGCAACCAATTCTTTGTTTTTCCCCAAATTTTTGTCTTTTCTCCCCTCTCCACAAGAACCCCCGGGTACCATTAAAACCCATAGCCACAAACATGCATCTGTTACCAAAATCCCCACTCCTCTAGGAATTTTAAAATTTTACTAATAATAGAGATTTCACAAATCTGAGAATTCACATTTGACAACTCACCACCATGAATTCTTCACTAATAATATTCTTTAATCAACTATATACTCATTACCCAAACCAACAACTTATGACACAAATATTCTTAAATTAAAAAATTGATTAATTTTAATCTATTTTTAAAAATTTTACTAAAGTGTTATTTCAAATTCTAGGCTAAACAAAATACTATCCAATCAAACATATTAAAAGCATTATTATTTTAATAATAATTCATTAAAGTATTACCAAACTGCACATAGGCACAACTAAAACAAAACTCGACAATACTTCACAACACATGACGACCAACAACATGAGGCAAGGACTAAGCGTCACATCACGACACACGACCACAACCAAAGGCTGGGACTGACCTAGTGGAATAATCCTCGTGTTATCTCCCATTACCAATATCCATTGGTGCAAGAGCCCGCTCAAACCTGCTATACCAGGTGGAGTCGAGGCTCGGTACCTGCATCCTACATCAGAATAATAGGTTGAATATGATCAAGTACATAAATGTCTACACACACAGAGTCAGAGAATCACAGTGTAGTAGGGTGCTCGAAGTGACTAGTACTACACCATCCTTGCTCTTGAAGAAAAACTATAACCACTTTATTTGAATTTAGATATCAACAGATCGAATAAAACATGATAATATTAAACCATTACTAAACATGTCAAACTCATCATAACTGGAATAATAATAATGTCATCATGAACTCATAACACATGTCAAAACTATATCAGTCGAACATAGTCCATCATGATCAAAATAAACATAAACCATAAACCTACTAATCCAAATGTCTCAGAACTGTATAAATGCCACGAAAGACTAGCAACTGTCTCAGAACTGACAGAGAGAAATGTGAAACTAACAACTATCACAAGCCAAAATATGAGGGGCATTACATCCTCCCCCCTAGAATCAGGCTTACTCCTGGAAGCCTGCAAAAAGGAAAGGGTATAACTCTCTCATCCTGGAAGCATCCTCCCAGGTAGCAGAAGTCTTGTCATTAGGATCCCACTGGACCCTGACCTGCTCCATGTCTCTACCCCTGAGAGCTAGTCTCCTATGCTGTAGAATGCCTGTGGGCTCCAAATCCAGTTGCCCGTCCTCTACCTGTAGAGCAGTCCAATCAAGAACATGAGCAATATCTGGATAGTAAGGTCTAAGTACAGAAACATGAAACACATCATGGATGCGTGAAAGGCTTGGTGACAAAGCAAGAGGATAAGAAACTGGACCGATCCTCTCCAACACCTCGAAAGGTCCAACAAAACATGGTGCTAGCTTAGAGCCCTTTCTGTAACGGATCAGACTCTTTCGTGGTCGCAGACGCAGGAACACCCGATCGCCAACTGAAAACTGACGATCAATCCTATGAGCATCTGCATACTTCTTCTATCTATCCTGAGCTGCCACCAAATGCTCTCTAATCCTCTCCACCTGCTACTCCATATCTCTAAGGATATCAGGACCCAGAAGAACTCTATCCTCGAGCCGATCCCAACTCAGAGGGGTCCTACACTGACGACCATACAAGGCCTGAAATAGAGACATGCCGATAGAATTGTGATAACCATTATTATAAGAAAACTCCACCAGGTACAGATAGTCCTCCCAACGGCTTTGCCGATCCATCACATACATCCTCAACATATCCTCGAGAACCTAATTAACCCTCTCGGTCTGACCATCAGTCTCAGGATGGTAAGCTAAACTAAAGTTTAGTTGTGTCCCCAAGGCATGCTGCAAAGAAGTTCAAAGGGCGGAAGTGAACATTGGATCCCTATCAGAGATGATCCTACGAGGAATCTCATGAAGTCTGATGATGTCCTCCATGAACACTCTAGCCACCATAGTAGCATTGTAAGAAGAACAGACAGGAGAGAAGTGAGCTACCTTCGTCAGCCTATCCATAGTAACCATAATAGCATCATGTTGATGAGAGGATACGAGCAAACCAACAATGAAGTCTATCGAAATGATGTCCCACTTCCACTCTGGAATCAAATGAGGCTGCAAAAGACCTGTGGGGTGCTGATGCTCCACCTTCACCCTCTGACACTCAAGACATCTTGACACAAAATCAGCAATATCCCACTTCATGCCACTCCAAAATTACAGCTAGCACAGATCTACATGCATCTTCTTGACACCCAGATGAGCAAAATAAGGTGCCTGATGCGCCTCAGACAACACCAGGGTACGAAGACCCTCAGAACAAGGAACATAGATACGACCCAAATGTCGCAAAAGACCATCTGACTCAAGAGAGTAACCGGAGAATCTACCCTCTAAAGGTCTACCCGACTCAATCTCAGACTTCACCTCCTGGTACCAACTGTCGGTAGGAAGTGCTGCGAGAATCTGACCTCTCAAATCAACTGTGAGAGAGATCGCTGAGATTTCATGCCTCTGACGACTAATAGCATCCGTTACCACATTCTCCTTGCTCTGAATATACTTGACCTCAAAGTCATACTCGCAGAAGAACTCCATCCAACTCCTCTGCCTCGCATTCAAGTTTGGCTGCATGAAAATATACTGAAAACTATGATGATCACTGTGCAACTCAAACTGATGCCCTAAGAGAAAATGCTTCCACCTCACCAAGGCATGCACAACTGCCGCTACCTCTAGGTCATGTGTGGGATAGTTCATTTCATGATCCTTGAGTTTGTGAGACTCATAGGCAATCACGCGACCATCCTGCATCAGAACTGCTCCTAAACCCTCCAAAGAAGCATCAGTACAAACAACAAAGTCCCTGGTAGGATCAGGAACTGCTAAAATAGGTGCACTGGTCAACTGCTCCTTAAGGGTCTGAAAAGTTGCCTGACACTGCTCTGACCAAACAAACTTCTTCCCTTTTCTCTGAAGAGAAGTAATAGGATGGGCAATCCTCAAAAATCTCGTAACAAAACGGTGAGAGTAGCCTACCAAACCCATAAAACTGCGGACCTCAGACACATTAGTAGGTGCAGGCCAATCCATAATAGCTTGGATCTTCGAAGGATCCACTGCTATACCCTTTCCAGAGATGAAATGACCTAAATACTTCACCTCAGTCTAAAAGAATTCACACTTCGACAAATTGGCATAAAGCTAATTTTCTCTCAGACACTGCAACACCTGACACAAAAACACCTGACACAAATGCTCCTCATGCTCCTCCATAGTCCTCGAATAGATCAATATATCATCTAGAAAAACAAGGACAAACCTATGGAGATAAGTGCAGAAAACACCATTCATCAGGCTCACGAAAACTAAAGGTGCGTTCGTCAACCCAAATGGTACCATTGTGAACTCATAATGTCCATAACGGGTGCGAAAAGCTATTTTGTGAATATTTGCCTCAAATATCTGCAACTGGTGATATCCTGACTTGAGGTCAATTTTAGAAAACACCTTTGCTCCCTTAATCTGGTCAAACAAATTGTCGATCCGAGGTAAGGGGTACCTATTCTTCACTGTCACCTTATTGAGCTGTCGATAATTGATACATAGCCGCAGAGATCTATCCTTCTTTTTCACAAAGATCACAGGTGCTCCGCAAGGAGAGACACTAGGTTGAATGAATCCCTTGGCTAACAACTTCTCCAACTGAAGTTGGAGCTCCTTAAGCTCCTGATTGGTCATCCTGTATGGAGCTCGAGAGATAGGCTCTACGCTGGGAACAAGATCAATCCTAAAGTTGATGCCACGCTTAGGTGGCATCCCCAGAATCTCAGAAGGAAAAACATCAGCATACTCCCTAGAAAGAGGATGATCGTCAAGAGATGCCTCTCGACTCTCCTCCGTCTCCAAGTCACTAATAGAAACTGCAAAGAGCTGACATCCCTGACGCATGCATCTCTTAAGTTGCATAGTGGAGATCATACGTAGGGAAATAGGTCTCTGAAATCCTACAACCTCCACCTCTGCACCAAAATCATCCACACAACTAACAGTCTTATGTCGATAATCGATCACTGCCCAATGGGCCTCTAGCCAATCCATCCCCAATACTATATCATATGAACCAAAGGGTAGGATGCGAAGGTCTACTGTAGTAGATAGAGAGCCAATCCTCAACTCACAACTGAGCACTAGAGACTCAACTACGACCTTAGCCCCAGAAGCTAACTCAACCTACCACCTATCATCCCGCTTTGTTGCCACTAAGCCACAACGCTCCACAAGAGAAGGAGAAATGAACGAATCAGATGCACCAGAATTAAAAAGAACAGAAAAATCAATACCTCGCATGAAGCCAGAAGTCTCCACCACGGTGCCCTGGTGCTCTGCCTAACGATTATCCACCATTGCAAAGACTCTGTGAGATATGCCTGCATCACCAACCATTGGCTCTAAAACTGCTGGTCGATGTCTAAACCCTGAAGTACTCCTCTGAGGACACTGCCTAGCAATATGGCCCTGTTGGCCACAAGAGAAGCACCCGGTGCTTCTACCAAGACCACCGCCACCCTGGAAAGCACTAGACTGCTGGAAAATATCCCTGCTCGCTGCAGACTGCGTGCTTTGTGCAGCGCACTCAACACGTTCCTGCCTAGAATGTAACAAATTCCGGTTCTTGTTTTGAAATCTGCTACCCTGCTGATGCTGTGAATACTTCAGTTTGGGCTGAGAGTACTGCTGCTATTGCCCAACCTTTGAGGGTGCATGAGATCCTGATGCCTGAGTGTGACCACCCCAAGAACCATATCCTGAAGGTGTATTGCCAATATGCACACCTGTATGCCCACCGAGTGCCATAGCCAAATTCTCCTCCACTAACCAAGCTTTCTCCACTACAACCTCCATAGACTTAGGTTCTAACACACAAACCCCTCCACTAATCTAGGCATTCAAACCCCTGATAAAATGATGTACTAACATAGACTCATCATCTCCAATACCTGCATACTATTTGAGCTCATAAAACCTGCGCTCGTACTGCTCAACTGACATGGCCATCTGCCTCAGGTCATGGAACTCATCTGTGCGACATTGCCTCCAATGGTCAGAAAGGAAATGGGCTCTAAATCTCTCTAAGAATAACTCCCAAGAAACAGTGCTAATGTCCAAATGTAGCTTCTACTCTTCTAACCGCCACCAAGTCGAAGCAAACCCTCAGAGATGCAAAATAGCACATCTAGCTTTGGTGTTGCTACCATAAGGATGCATGGCGAAACACCTGCCTATATCCAATAACCAAGTCTCTGCCTCTAGACCACTACTAGCTCCATCAAAAGTGGGAGGGTGTGCCCTCAGTAAATTTCTCATATGGTTGGCTAGTGTGGCCTCCTGCTCAGCTGTCAACTCTCTCTGCCTAGGTGATCTTTCTCTTTCCCTAGGTTCCGGCTGATCTACCTCCTGACCCCCTCTAGGCTGCTCAACCTCCTGTCTCAGGCCTAAACGGACAAGGGCCTCCTCAAGTAGTCATCTCAACTAGGCTCCCTCAGGCTAGCCCTGACCCTCCATATTCTGACCCCCACCTTCATGGGTACTCTCATGAGGAGAGCTGGGAAGAGGTGTACCGCCACCACCTCTCCCACGACCCTTACCTTTGCCACGACCTCGAGCCCTACCTCTAGGCATCTACCTACAACACCAAAAGATGATTTATTACATTCAGAAAGGTACACAACAAGGATAAAGTTAATCTACAGAGTTTAAGTACTAGGTCACATAATGGGCTCAATTGTAACCAGAGTACCCAGTGTTTAAACTTGGATCTGATACCAAATGTGATGCCTCGTCATGCAACCCTAGAGTGTTTGACTAACAAGAGAAAATAATACATAATTTTTTTTTTCTTTTTTTGGAAGCTAAATTATGCATTATACATTGAAATAACAACATTAATACAACATTAAATGTTATGCACAGCTAACACCTCTAGGGCACAAAACTGCATCAGATAGAATTATAACCATACAAGTGTTATGCAACACCATGCAACATAAGAATAGTACTTTATACATTTGCTGAGATAAATGATTTCAAAATTCCATACAAGGTTACAAGGCTGATTACATCAGTTTACAAATGATACAATTGTGAAAGATTACAACAACTCAGAAAGTGAAAAACAAATCTAGAGCTGGAACACTTCTGCACTGGTCACAAACCGAAAATATAAGGAGACCAATGGATAGCTCTTCCACCCAACCATGTAGAACCCTAAGGTCCACACCTCTGAGCTAGGAGATAACATTGAGGCTCCACTAAGCCAAAGTTACAACAAGGAATACAACAACAAGATACAGACTCCATGCAGGCAAACATGATAACAAGGCTGCATAGACAAGACAGTACGCGCCAAAACAAGACAATCAAATCATCAAGATAGGATCAACCATCAAGACAAGTCTGCACTCTAGAGGTAACAATAAAAGATAAAACAAGAAGTAACTACGCTGCATTAGGGAGAGTGTCATCGCATGGTCCTATCATGGGTTTTCCAGGCTATCTCTCACTAGAAGCTGACCCCCATCTATGGTTTTCCTGGCGACCTCTCTATAGGCACCGGCCCCATAGGGTGACACATGCGGAGTCAACACTTCCTCTCATGGAGACGAGGAAGTCGACCTTGCCAACAAGGCCTTCTCATCCCATCCTTAGCCTGTAAAAGCACTCAAGGCATGGGAGAGGCATCATACTTATCTTGTTATATGGATCACTACCCAACCTACCTAAATCAATTATTTAGTTATCACTTGCTTACCACTTCCATGGGGTTTTCCAGGCAGCCACTTTGGGCACCGACCCCACCATGGAAGCCACTCCCCCACATACAACTAGCACTCCTAATCAGTATCCAAAACAAAAACATACAAGATCAAGGGAACTGAAAACATCTGACTTTTACAATCCAACACTTCCAATTCCCATTTCAGCAATAAAACTTTTTCCTTACCCATAAAACCACTCAAATCAAGAATCGTCTAGACAGAATGACAACAAAATTGATTGAAGACCCAAAAGGCCTATCCTCTAGAGTTGGTAAATACACACAAGCCCACTTACATAAATTCGTCTCACAACATAAAACAAGGATATAGACGATTTACGACATGTCTTATAACAATATGACTCAGGACAAAAAAAATAACACAATAACCCGATTGCATCAATGCAAAATCCGATACAATTAAATAAGAAATTTTGACCATACTATAATAACAACAATAGATGGTATAAACCGACAATCGGCTCAAAGTTTTTACTTTCTCTAACAAGGTAATCGATACTTGATTATCACAATATTGTTACCTCATGAAACTAGAAACAATAATTCAAATTACTCTAAAGTTTTTGTCTCTATATGTATTTACTAAAATAATGTATCATGGAGATGACTACCCTATATACATCATTACTCCCAACAAGGAATTTTCCAAACAAGACCATATTAAATTTCGACTCAACATAACACCAATGAGTGACATAAATCGGCAACATAGAAGGACCAAATAACCTATATTGATTCATCTACTAATTGCATAGTCGATACCAAAGAATCTAGCATGCTTAACTCGAACACACAAAAACTTAAACTAATTTTTTATTTACTTACTAACATTTATGTGACATGAACTAGCATATTCCAATACATGACTAACAAATTTAAATTTAACAAGGTGGCAAAAGTATAACTAATATTTAATGACCATATGAGCTAGTATAAAAATTCAAATATCTTTAACTCATTATTTAATTCCAAAAAAAATAACATATCATAGGATAGCAATTAACAAAATTATATTTACTAAAATGAGCACAACTTAATTATTTGATCTACTTGCATATACCAAAAAAAAAAACATTAATTAATTAAATTAATTCTAAAATGATACACATCTATGCTACTATCATATGAACATTCTAATATTAACTTACTCTCTAATATTCTAATATTAACTTGATAATTCAAAACTACACTCAAAACCAAAGTTAATGAGTAGTTCACAGAGTTAACTAGAGTTTTCCTAATAGCAAGATTTCCTCCAAGCATTCTAATTAAATTCAATAACAACAAGTAACTATTCTATGAACTGCAGAAGAAGCACATTCCACCATTTTTATTTGGAGAATTTAAAAGAAAAATTAGAGGTATGGGAATGAAAATCATCTGAGGTCTAGACAGAGAATAACCAGAGCATTTTAATTGACTGGCAAAGGAGAACTGACTCAAGCTTCAGAGGAATCAGAGATGTCACAGGTAAGACAAGATTTCATTAATATTATTTTCATTAAATAAATTTCAAGCAACAAATCAAGGTACAGAGAAGCTGGGAAGAGTCCAGAAGGTGTAACTTAAAGCAATTTTGAGAGGCAAAAGAAATTAATTTAAAACAATCCTTGTGAAAGCTGTACAGCGGCCCACAGAGAGGGTCAAATGTCTAAGAAAAAATCACCCAGACCCCTTCTAACGTCATATGGTCTATGTCTATCAGAGAGGGAAAAGAACAGAAATTTTAACCAAAAGAAGAATGAAGATGGGGGTCTCCTATGCCATACGGTCAAGGCACAAACTGAGGTATTTCTCAATCTTTAGCAGCATTCATACAGTGGTTTCCATAGCTGAGGTAAAAATTTGCAAAAATTGCCATGTAGTTAAATCATATCCTTAAGAAACAAAGTCAGAGCTTCAAATCTTGGCAAAAATTCTGAGAAACTAAGGTTAGATGAGGCCTTACTACGGCACTGCGAGTAGCTGAGGAAAAGAAATGAGGCAAGAACTGGAAGAATGATTCATATGGGTTATTACCTTTTTAATTTGGGCCACTTTGGAAGATTTACAAATGATTGGACTCAAAGATTTTCAAGAAGGATTTAACAAAGAGTAAACCAAAAGAAGAGTAAATTTGGGAGTAGCAACAGAGGTTAAAACATTGACAGACATCAAAGTGCAATTCCCAAGATGAAGGTGTGGTCAGGGGCAACTACATTTGGACACAGCGTACAAAACGATTCAAGCTACAATAAGATTTAAATTCGAAGCCACATAATGCAAATTTCACACTCAAGCACAGAATGATCATACTACAATAAGATTTAAATTCCAATCTACAGAAATACAAATTTCACACACAGAGAGTCAACATAAACATACTTGAATTTCAGTCCCCTTCAGATCTTCTCCGTTTCTCGCAACCAATTCTTTGTTTTTCCCCAAATTTTTGTCTTTTCTCCCCTCTCCACAACAACCCTCAGGTACCATTAAAACCCATAGCCACAAACATGCATCCATTACCAAAATCCCCACTCCTCCAGGAATTTTAAAATTTTACTAATAATAGAGATTTCACAAATCTAAGAATTCACATTCGACAAATCACCACCATAAATTCTTCACTAATAATATTCTTTAATCAACTATATACTCATTACCCGAAACAACTACTTATGACACAAATATTCTTAAATTAACAAATTGATTAATTTTAATCTATTTTTTAAAATTTTACTAAAGTGTTATTTCAAATTCTAGGCTGAACAAAATACTATCCAATCAAACATATTAAAAGCATTATTATTTTAATAATAATTGATTAAAGTACTACCAAACTGCACATAGGCACAACTAAAACAAAACTCGACAATACTTCACAACACATGACGACCAACAACATGAGGCAAGGACCAAGCGTCACATCACGACACATGACCACAACCAAAGGCTGGGACTGACCTAGTGGAATAATCCTCGTGTTATCTCCCATTACCGATATCCATTGGTGCAAGAGCCCGCTCAAACCTACTATACCAAGTGGAGTCGAGGCTTGATACCTGCAGCCTGCATCAGAATAATAGGTTGAATATGATCAAGTACATAAATGTCTACACACACAGAGAGTCAGAGAATCACGGCGTAGTAGGGTGCTCGAAGCGAGTAGTACTACACCATCCTTGCTCTTGAAACAAAACTATAACCACTTTATTTGAATTCAGATATCAACAGATCAAATAAAACATGATAATATTAAACCATTACTAAACATGTCAAACTCATCATAACTGGAATAATAATAATGTCATCATGAACTCATAACACATGTCAAAACTATATCAGTCAAACATAGTCCATCATGATCAAAATAAACATAAACCATAAACCTACTAATCCAAATGTCTCATAACTATTTAAATGCAATGAAAGACTAGCAACTGTCTCAGAACTGACAGAGAGAAATGTGAAACTAACAACTATCACAAGCCAAAATACGAGGGGCATTACATCCTCCCCCCTAGAATCAGGCTTACTCCTGGAAGCCTGCAAAAAGGAAAGGGTATAACTCTCTCATCCTGGAAGCATCCTCCTAGGTAGCAGAAGTCTCGTCATTAGGATCCCACTGGACCCTGACCTGCTCCATGTCTCTACCCTTGAGAGCTAGTCTCTTGTACTGTAGAATGCCTACAGGCTCCAAAGCCAGCTGCCCGTCCTCTACTTGTAGAGCAGTCCAATCAAGAACATGAGCAATATCTGGATAGTAAGGTCTAAGTACAAAAACATGAAACACATCATGGATGCGTGAAGGGCTTGGTGACAAAGCAAGATGATAAGCAACTGGACCGATCCTCTCCAACACTTCGAAAGGTCCAACAAAACGTGGTGCTAGCTTAGAGCCCTTTCTGTAACGGATCGGACTCTTTCACGGTCGCAGACACAAGAACACCCGATCGCCAACTGAAAACTAAGGATCGATCCTATGAGCATCTGCATACTTCTTCTATCTATCTTGAGCTGCCACGAAATGTTCTCTAATCCTTTCTACCTGCTGTTGCATATCTCTAAGCATATCAAGACCCAAAAGAACTCTATCCTCGAGCTGATCCTAACTCAGATGGGTCCTACATGAACGATCATACAAGGCCTGAAATGGAGACATGTCGATAGAATTGTGATAACCATTATTATAAGAAAACTCCACCAGGTACAGATAGTCCTCCCAACGGCTCTGTCGATCCATCACATACATCCTCAACATATCCTTGAGAACCTGATTAACCCTCTCGGTCTTACCATCAGTCTCAGGATGGTAAGCTGAACTAAAATTCAGCTATGTCCCCAAGGCATGCTGCAAAGAAGTCCAAAGGGCGGAAGTGAGCACTGGATCCCTATCAGAGATGATCCTACGAGGAATCCCATGAAGTCTGACGATGTCCTCCATGAACACTCTGGCCACCGTAGTAGCATTGTAAGAAGAACGGATAGGAGAGAAGTGAGCTACCTTCGTCAACCTATCCACAATGACCATAATGACATCATGTTGATGAGAGGATACAGGCAAACCAACAATGAAGTATCGAAATGATGTCCCACTTCCACTCTAGAATCAAATGAGGCTGTAAGAGACCTGTGGGGTGCTGATGCTTCGCCTTCACCCTCTGAACACTCAAGACATCTTGACACAAAATTAGCAATATCCCACTTCATGCCACTCCAAAATTACAGTTGGCGCAGATCTTCATGCATCTTCTTGACACCCGGATGAGCAAAATAAGGTGCTCGATGCGCCTCAAACAACACCAGGGTACGAAGACCCTCAGAACAAGGAACATAGATACGACCCAAATGTCACAAAAGACCATCTGACTCAAGAGAGTTGTTGGGAATTAAGGTGTCTCAACCTTGGTAATTCTCTACATTTGAAATGTTTGTATTTATTATTCATTGCCTATGTTGTAAATAATTGGAAATTCCACTTTGTCATATTGTGGGATGTGGCACGGTGATGTGTCAATCCTACATGGATTATGACAACTTGTTATTTTGTCCTCACATGAGGAGATAGGCGTCCCACTTAGTGGTAGGAATATTCTACCATGTGTCGGCATCTTCTATGTTGTGTAAGGAATGTTTGACCGAAACGGTTATGACAGATTCCTATGACGAATCTATGACATGTAAGAGTCGAGAATAGAAGGTTGTAAGACATGTAATGACATGTGTCATGTAGCATCTTTGAATGAGGCATATTTGGGCACCCCAAGGTGGAATATGATGTGTTGTAAGAGAATATGCTATTTATAGCATGTGTATGACAAATTCTCTTACAGCTGTAAGTTGTAACCGCTATGATGGTCGTAAGTGTCATAAGAGCATCTGTCATAGCCCATTTTGGAAATAGGCGACCTCTTTGGGATGGGAGTTGTGGACAAGTGTTAGACACATTCTACAATATTGACCAAGTGTCCCTAGGCGTGGGTTTTGGTCCAAGATACCATATTGGACGCCCATTCCAAGAAAGGTCCAATATTGCCTTGTAATTCCTTTATATACAGGTGCTTGGAGATGGAGTTTGTATCACAGGTTTACAGGTACTGTTATGCTGTCGGATTGACTCCAGACATGAGTGTCAAAGACCATTGAAGCTTGCATTGCAAGTGTATTGTAAACATTCTTTCAGATTTGTTAATACATTGTGCAGGTTTCTAAGTGTGGGGTTTTTCACCCGATAAGGGTTTTCCCCACCGTAAATCTTTGTCTCTCTTCTTTTATCTACATTTTGGTTCTTGTGTTTTGCTGCAATATCTCATGTTAATGGTTTAACATCACTGTAATAGTTAGGATAAAGTTGAATTTGCATAGTCCTCTCCTCAATAGATTAGTGTAGGAAGTGTTTCTGCACACCTAGCTTCCTTTCAGTTGGTATCAGAGCTTGATCACCTTTGGTCCTAGTTGTAGGGTAGGGGTTTTTTGAGCTAATCTTAGGTTGAGTGGGAGTCTATGCAGATCATTCTATATCTTATTGTAGTAAGGAGATGGCAAGCACATCAGGAAGGTTTGAAGTAGAGAAGTTCAACGTCAGTAATTTTGAGCTGTGGAAGCTCAAAATGGAAGACATGTTAGTTGACCGAGACCTTTGGGAAAGTGTGAATGGAACTAAACCAGCTACAATGACACAAGCTGATTGGGATCTCAAGGATCGGAAAGGTAAGGGTCTCATAAGACTTAGTCTTGTCGATTCTGTGTTGTTAAATGTCCATGAAGAGACCGCTGCAAAACTCCTTTGGAAGAAGTTGGGGGATGTGTATCAAGCCAAATCCCTAGTCAATAAACTTTTCCTGAGAAAGAAGTTGTATTCTCTTCGAATGGAGGATTAAGGATTTGTGGCTGAGCATATGAATGTCTTTAATATGTTGGTTGCACAATTAACATCTATTGGTGTAAAGATGGAGGAGGAGGATCGGTGTATGACCCTGCTTTGTTCTCTACCGGACTCATGGGATCATCTTGTCATGGCAATCAGAAGCACCACATCCACATTCAAAATGGAAGAAGTGGTTTCTTTGTTGTTGTCTAAAGAGATGCGGAGAAAGTCTTCTGAGGCATCCAAAGAAGCCCTTGCAGTTCATGGAAGACCCGAGGAGAAAGGGAAGAAGAAGGACAAGAAAGCTGAGAAGGGTAGATCCAAATCTCCTGGAAAGTCCAAGGCTCTTTGTTGGAACTGTGGCAAGACCAGGCATTTTCGAAAGGAATGCAAATAGGAGAAGAAGAAAAAGAAGAAAGCTCCTGATTCAGATTCTGACAAATCACAAGATGACGGTGATGCTTTCATCGCAGCCCTGGCAACCCATGCATCTGATGATGTGTGGCTAATCGACTCTGGTGCATCATTCCACATGACCTCGCATCGAGACTAGTTCACTAAGTATGAAGAGTTAGATGGTGGAAAGGTGTATCTGGGTGATGACTCTCATCTGAAGATCGTTGGTCGTGGAAGAGTCTCTATCTAATTCCCTGATGGTCGAGTGAAGGGGATCTCTGGGGTTATGCACATCCCAGGCTTAGCATGGAACCTGCTTTCTGTAAGTTGTTTGAATGATGCAGGTGTGCAGGTTGTCTTTTCGAAAGAAGGATGCAAGATGACTAGAGGATCTATGGTGCTTGCTAAGGGTACTTGGAGAGGTACTATGTTTCAGCTGGAAGCATGCATTTCACAATGCAATAGTTCTTCTGACTCAAGGAAGAGGGCAGTAGTCACTTCGTCCCCACCATCTGAATGAGCAGTGAAGAAATCTGTTGTTTCTAGTTTTGATGGTTGTAATCGTGCATTGGAAATTAAACTTCCTCCAGAAAAGACAATGTTATGGTATAAGAGATTTGGCCACATTGGTGAGAAGGGTCTGCGTACCCTAAAAAATAAGAACGTTGTTGAGGGGTTGGATGATTATAATCTTGAGTTTGACTTTTGCGAACATTGCATTTATGGAAAACAAAACCATGTTCAGTTTTACTCAAGTTCTCATAAGTCTTCTGGTGTGTTGGACCTTATTCCTTCTGATGTGTTTGGTCCTGTTAATGTTCCTTCGTTATCAAAATCTGTATACTTTGTATCTTTTATAGATGATTACAGTAGAAGGACATGGATTTATTTTCTCAAAAGCAAATCTGAAGTCTATAGCATGTTTAAGGAGTTTAGAGCCTTTGCTGAAAATCAGACTGGCAAAAAGATTAAATGTTTGAGAACTGACAACGGTGGTGAGTTCTGTTCTATAGAATTTGATAATTATTGCAAGGAACTTGGGATTGAAAGGCACAAGACAACTCCATACACCCCGCAGCAAAATGGAGTTGCAGAGAGGATGAACAGGACACTAATGGAGAAGGCTAGGAGTATGCTTAGTGGAGCTGGTCTAGAACAAAAGTTTTGCGCTGAAGTTATTGCCACTGCTTGCTATCTGGTAAACAGATCTCCTACATCAGCTCTTGTTAGAAAGACACCCATGGAGGTGTGGTCTGGTAGAAAGCCTTCAATAAGGCATCTTCATGTTTTTGGTTGTGAGGCATATGTACATGTGCCTAGGGAGAAGCAGTCAAAGTTGGAGAACAAAGTTGTTAAGTGTATCTTCATCGGCTACGGTGTTGGTGTGAAAGGATACAAGCTTTGGGACCTCGTGGCTAAAAAAGGGTTGTATAGAAGAAGTGTCATCTTCAGAGAGCTTACACCTTCTTCCACTATTTTGCAGCTAGAAGAAAAAGAAAAGAAAGAGGATGTTGTTCAGTTTCCTCTCACCCCTGAGAAGACTAAACAGAAAGACAATGTTGGACCTGATGATAAGGAGAGCTCTAGCAGCTCTAAAAGCTCAGATGAAGAAGCTGAACCTCAACCTTAGCTCTTGAGGAGGTCTACACGGATAAGAAAGCAACCTGAAAGGTTTGGTTTTACATTGCTTGATTCTAGTTGTGCTTATGCTTTGCTTACTAACAGTGATGAACCTAGAACTGTATCAGAGGCTTTGGATATGAAGGATGCAGGTTCCTAGAAGGAGGCCATGGAGGAAGAAATTGCTTCTTTGGATAAGAATCAAACTTGGGACTTGGTGCCTTTGCCTCCTAGATGGAAACCCGTTGGATGCAAATGGGTGTTCAAGAAGAAGATTGGTGCAGATGGCAGTATTGAGAAGTATAAGGCCAGATTGGTTGCGAAGGGGTATTCACAAGTGGAGGGTATAGATTATGGTGAGATCTTCTCTCTCGTTGCAAAACTGACATCCATTCGATTCCTGTTGTCACTCGCAGCAGCTTATGACTTGGAGGTAGAACAGATGGATGTGAAGACAGCTTTCCTTCATGGTGACTTGGAGGAAGAAATCTACATGTCACAGCCAGAGCATTACATGGTAAAAGGTAAAGAAAATTTGGTTTGCAAACTTAAGAAGTCTTTGTATGGTTTGAAGCAATCCCCTAGGAGATGGTATTTGAAGTTTGATGCCTTTGTGTTGTCAATTGGATTTGTGAGATTGAAATTGGATCACTGTGTGTATTATAAATTTGATGGTGATCGTATTCTCATTGTTGCACTGTATGTTGATGATATGTTGCTCATTGGGAAGGGTAAAAATATGATTTCTGATTTTAAATCTCAGTTGTCAGCTCAGTTTGAAATGAAAGATTTAGGGGCAGCCAGGTACATTCTAGGAATGGAAATTAGAAGAGACAAAACCAACAGAAAACTTTGTTTAAGCCAAAGTAAGTATGTGAAGTTCGTGTTGGGCATATTCAACATGGCAGATTGTAGACCATTGTGTGTTCCCGTTTCTTTGGGGACAAAGTTGTCTATTGAGGATTGTCCAAAATCTCCTAGTGAGGTGGAGGACATGAGTAGAGTACCTTATGCTAGTGCTATTGGCAATTTGATGTATGCCATGGTCTGCACAAGACCAGACATTGCCCAAGCAGTGGGAGTCCTTAGTCGATTTATGGCTAATCTTGGACGGGTTCATTGGGATGCAGTTAAGCGAGTGTTCAGATATTTGAGGGGTACTTCTGACTATTCCATTTGCTATCGTGGTAATGTTTCAGGGCCTCTGCATTATGTTGATATTCATGGATTTGTGGATTCAGATTGGGCAGGTGACATTGACAGCAGGAGATCCACCAGTGCTTATGTTTTTACACTGTTTGGTGGTGCTATTAGTTGGATGAGTAAGCGACAACCAGTTGTTGCTTTGTCCATGACAGAAGTTGAGTACATGGTAGCAACTCATGCTTGTAAGGAAGCCATTTGGCTTAAGAGATTGTGTTCAGATATTGGTGTTGATGCAGGTCAGATCATGATCAGTTGTGATAGTCAGAGTGCAATTTGCCTTGCAAAGAATCCAACTTTCCATGCTAGAACCAAACACATTGATGTTCAGTTTCACTTCGTGAGGGACATGGTTGAGGATGCAAAGGTAAATTTGGAGAAGGTGGATACTTTGAAGAATGTTGCAGATACATTGACGAAACTAGTGGGCACAGAGAAGTTCAGATGGTGTTCGGAGTCTATGGGCCTCTTGGCCTATAGCAGTTAAATCCTATTTTTCTATTGGCTCTTACAAGGTGTTCGACAAGTGGGAGAATGTTGGAAATTAAGGTGTCTCAACCTTGGTAATTCTCTGCATTTGAAATGTTTGTATTTATTATTCATTTCCTATGTTATAAATAATTGGAAATTCCACTTTGTCATATTGTGGGATGTGGCACGGTGATGTGTCAATCCTACATGGATTATGACAACTTGTTATTTTGTCCTCAAATGAGGAGATAGGTGTCCCACTTAGTGGTAGGAATATTCTACCATGTGTCGGCATCTTCTATGTTGTGTAAGGAATGTTTGACCGAAACGGTTATGACGGATTCCTATGATGAATCTATGACATGTAAGAGTCGAGAATAGAAGGTTGTAAGACAGGTAATGACATGTGCATGTAGCATCTTTGAATGAGGCATATTTGGGTGCCCCAAGGTGGAATATGATGTGTTGTAAGAGAATATGCTATTTATAGCATGTGTGTGATAGATTCTCTTACAGCTGTAAGTTGTAACCGCTATGACAGATTCTATGACGGTCGTAAGTGTCGTAAGAGCATTTGTCATAGCCCATTTTGGAAATAGGTGACCTCTTTGGGATGGGAGCTGTGGACAACTGTCAAACACATTCTACAATGTTGACCAAGTGTCCCTAGGCGTGGGTTTTGGCCCAAGATGCCATATTAGACGCCCATTCCAAGAAAGGTCCAATATTGCCTTGTAATTCCTTTATATACAGGTGCTTGGAGATGGAGTTTGTATCACAGGTTTACAAGTACTGTTATGCTACCGGATTGACTCCAGACACGAGTGTCGAAGACCATTGAAGCTTGCATTGCAAGTGTATTGTAAACATTCTTTTAGATTTGTTAATACATTGTGCAGGTTTCTGAGTGTGGGGTTTTTCACCCAATAAGGGTTTTCCCCACCGTAAATCTTTGTCTCTCTTCTTCTGGCTACATTCTGGTTCTTGTGTTTTGCTGCAATATCTCATGTTAATGGTTTAACATCGCTATAATAGTTAGGATAAAGTTGAATTTGCATAGTCCTCTCCTCAATAGATTAGTGTAAGAAGCATTTCCGCACACCTAGCTTCCTTTCAAGAGTAACAGGAGAATCTAGCCTCTAAAGGTCTACCCGACTCAATCTCAGACTTTACCTCCTAGTACCAACTGTCAGTAGGAAGTGTTGCGAGAATCTGACCTCTCAAATCAACTGTGAGAGAGACCGTTGAGATTTCATGCCTCCGATGACTAAGAGCATCCGCTACCACATTCTCCTTGCCCTGAATATACTTGACCTCAAAGTCATACTCGCACAAGAACTCCATCCAACGCCTCTACCTCGCATTCAAGTTTGGTTGCGTGAAAATATATTGCAAACTATGATGATCACTGTGCAGCTCAAACTAATGCCCTAAGAGAAAATGCCTCCACCTCACCAAGGCATGCACAACTACCTCTAACTCTAGGTCATGAGTGGGATAGTTCAATTCGTGATCCTTGAGTTTGCGAGACTCATAGGCAATCACGCGGCCATCCTGCATCAGAACTGCTCCTAAACCCTCCAAAGAAGCATCAGTACAAACAACAAAGTCCTTGGTAGGATCAGGAACCGCTAAAATAGGTGCACTGGTCAACTGCTCCTTAAGGGTCTGAAAATCTTCTTGACACTGCTCTGACCAAACAAACTTCTTCCCTTTTCTTTGAAGAGAACTAATAGGATGGGCAGTCCTCAAAAATCCCATAACAAAATGGTGATAGTAGCCTGCCAAACCCATAAAACTGCAGACCTCAGACGCATTAGTAGGTGCAGGCCAATCCATAATAGCTTGGATCTTCAAAGGATCCACCGCTATACCCTCTCCAGAGATGACATGACACAAATACTTCACCTCAGTCTGAAAGAATTCACACTTTGACAAATTGGCATAAAGTTGATTTTCTCTTAGACACTGCAACACCTGACACAAATGCTCCCCATGCTCCTCCATAGTCCTTGAATAGATCAATATATCATCTAGAAAAGCAAGGACAAACTTGTCGATATAAGTGCGCAAAACACCATTCATTAGGCTCATGAAAACTGAAGGTGCATTTGTCAACCCGAATGGTACCACTGTGAACTCATAATGTCCATAACGGGTGCGAAAAGTTGTTTTGTGAATATCTGCCTCAAATATCTGCAACTGGTGATATCCTGACTTGAGGTCAATTTTAGAAAACACCTTTTCTCCCTTAATCTGGTCAAACAAATCGTTGATCCGAGGCAAGGGGTACCTATTCTTCACTGTCACCTTATTGAGCTGTCGATAATCGATACATAGTCGCAGAGATCCATCCTTCTTTTTCACAAAGATCACAGGTGTTCCCCAAGGAGAGACACTAGGTCAAATAAATCCCTTGGCTAACAACTCCTCCAACTGAAGTCAGAGCTCCTTAAGCTCCTGAGTGGTCATCCTGTATGGAGCTTGAGAGATAGGCTCTGCGCCGGGAATAAGATCAATCCTGAAGTCGATGTCACGCTTAGCTGGCATCCCCATAATCTTAGAAGGGAAAACATCAGCATACTCCCTCAAAAGAGGATGATCATCAAGAGATGCCTCTCGACTCTCCTCCATCTCCAAGTTACTACAGAAACTGCAAAGAGCTAACATCCCTGACACATGCATCTCTTAAGTTGCATAGCGGAGATCATACGTAGGGAAATAGGTCTCGAAACTCCTACAAACTCCACCTCTGCACTAGAATCATCCACACAACTAACAATCTTATGTCGATAATCAATCACTTCCCGGTGGGCCTCTAGCTAATCCATCCCCAATACTATATCATATGAACCAAGGGGTAGGATGTGAAGGTCTACTGTAGTAGATAGAGAGCCAATCCTCAACTCACAACTGAGCACTAGAGACTCAACTGTGATCTTAGCCCCGGAAGCTAACTCAACCTGCCACCTATCATCCTACTTTGTTCCCACTAAGCCACAACACTCCACAAGAGAAGGAGAAATGAACAAATCAGATGCACCGGAATTAAAAAGAACAGAAAAATCAATACCTCGCATGAAGCCAGAAGTCTCCACCACGGTGCCCTGGTGCCCTGCCTAACGGTTATCCACCATTGCAAAGACTCTGTGAGATATGCCTACATCACCAACCATTGGCTCTAAAGCCACTGGTCGATGTCTAAACTGGTGCAGGGGCACCCCTTCAAAAGGACCAACATGCACAAGAAGAAGAAGAAGACTAACATTAGTTTGACATTTCATGTTATCTATAACACCTTCAAATGTAACATATAATGTTAGCATTTTCTGTATGAAGTTTCTGACAGTTTGGATTAAGGGAAAGATAATCAAGGTGTCTTAGCTGTAAGAGTTTTGCTATCTTATGCAAAACAGATGTCATTCGTAGTAGATTAAGGGTTTCCACCTATAATTTTGAAAAGATAAAAATCCCAGAAACAGAGAAGAATGTCAGTCCCTCGCATTGGGAAAGATAAAAAGGGGAAAACCTTTTGTAGAGGCAACGGGGATAGTTTTCTGGGTCTAGTCTCTGAATAGTCGAATGTAATTTCTGAACATGAAGAAAGAGTAGAAGTTCTGCAATTTACTTCCTTTCCAGATTCTGAATACTGTGTAAATATCCTGTGTAAATATTCTGTGCAGATTCTTTGTGTAGAAGTTCATTTTGTGTAGAGTTTGTATATAAATTAGTTTTGAGCTTCTGTGGTCAAATTAACTGGATAAATCCATTCCACTGGCAGATTTCTGGGGAAATCAGTGGAATGGACTTGTAGATTAATTTCCCATACTTTGTTTATTCGTTCTAGGTATGGAAGGCTAGAATTATAGAACCACTTCAAGCATCAGTTCTGAGTGTCTGTTGTTTATAAGGGATAACCTGCGGGTGTATTTCGCATTCAAGCCATCGGCGTAAGAAATGATATCGGTGTGTCAAAACTAGGCTCACCCGACGGTGAAAATCTCACCGAGTATGGTCTTGGCCGTATCCATCGGCGAGAGTCAGGCATCGGTAAGGAGGCATCGTACTGGACCGATGGAGGTGAGTCTCACCGACAATGGTATGAGTTAAATCCGTCAAGGGGAGACAAGGTATCGGTGAAAGAAAACTGTGAGGGTCTGACAGTGAAAGTCACACCGATGGTCCTATCATCAGTGAGAGGAAGAAGGGAGTCTGGCTGAAAAGGAGTTGGCGGAGAGTCCATCGGCGTAAGATAGCCCATCGGAGAACAGGAGGCAAGTCTTGCCGAAGAAACAAGTCCTACCGATGTAAACATTGGTATGTGACCGTCGGAGTGAGTATCGCCATCGAAGAAAGAAAATTATCTGGGGCCGACAGTTGGAAGCCACACCGATCGGGGAGACCGTTGGAAGGTGTCACCGACAGAGAAAGCTTCGGCGTGAGGTTTGAACCTCTCAGTTGAACCTCGACGTTGAACCTCTGAATTGAACCGGTTCAACGTTGCCGTCGACGTGAGAGAGAAGCAGTCTGGCTGATAAGGAGTCTTGGTAGCTCATCGGAGTGAATTATGCCATTGGCGGAAGGAATAGAGGTGTCGTTGATAGTTAGTGTTTTACCGACAGCAAGTCCATCGGTGTAATCAACAGCATCGGCAGGAGACTTAAAGAGTTCGCCGACAGACAGAAGTCTCGCTGAAGGGGAAGGTTGAACCTGTCCATTGAACCTTCCGGGCGAACTTATCCATTGAACCTCCAGGTTGAACCTATCCGTTGAACCTCTGGATTGAACCTGTTCATCGGGTAGATAGTGGGCTAGTCCTGCCGTAGGAGAAGTTCATGTGGTGTGCATTTTGGTGAGAGATAGGTATCAGCGCAGGAGTTTCTATCTTGACCGATGGTGGATTGTCATGCCGATAGGCAAATCCAACGAAGACCACGTCGGTGTGACCTGGACATCGGAGTGAGCGGCATTGTGATGTGCCAATAGTCATTGTCAGCCCGACAAGGGCTTATCAGTGAGAGGTGAAGGTGTCAGCGAAGGAGTATTGAACTTGACCGACAGTGGACTGTCTTGCCGATAGGCAAGAGTGGGTATGTTTCGGTGAGACAATTCAAAGGTCTTGCCGATATAGTTTCTTTTGGCTGTCTTGTGGGATCCAAGAGGTTTTTGAACTGGTTCACACGCTTCAGTTGGCAAGTACTCTGCATCAGGTGGTATCAGAGCTAGAGAAAGCTCTGGGAAAGGTTAGTGTGTAAATTTCATTTCTGAAGGCATTTGTCCCATCTAGTAGTAGAAGGAGAAAGCAAAATGTTGGAAGGAGAAGCATCGGACACTCTTCCAGCAAAAATGACCAATGCTGAATTGACAGCCTTGGTGAAGAAGCAAATAGCATAAAGTAGAGCTGATAGAGCTCAAAATCAAGAATTGAAGGAAGAACTAGAGAAGCTGAGGGAAAGAGTGGAGAAAGGGGAAGAAAACTCTGGTGAACGAGAAGATGGGGATGAAGAGGAGACCCCAGAGCAGGAAGAGCTAGTGGTTCCTGCAGACCAGAGACCCTTACTCAATGCCCTCAAGTCCATGGAAAGAAGGACCATGGATGTGAAAATAGACCTGCCTGTGTTTGCAGGAAAAATGGAACCTGATTCAGTAATGGAGTGGATAGACTGCTTGAATAATTTCTTTGAGACAGAAGAGATACCAGAACACCAACGAGTGAAGATGGCTCAGTCCAAAATGAAAGGAGCTACACTGACTTGGTGGAATTTCATCCAAGATGACAGGGTGAAAGAGGGAAAGAACAGAGTTACAACATGGAAGAGAATGATGGTATTGGTGAAAGAGGCCTATGTTCCATTGGATTACAATATCCAATTACACAAGAGAAAACATAATTTGAAGCAGAAGGAGCTAGATGTCAGCTCATACACAGAAGAATTCATGAAGTTGTGTGTAAAAACAAAGGTAAGGGAAGATGAGGAAGAGAAGGTAGCAAGATACCTCAATGGATTGAGACTTAACATCCAGGAAGACTTAAATCTGCATAATCCAGATACAGTTCAAAAGTGCTATCAGTTAGCACTCAAAGTGGAAGAAAAACTAAAGAGAAGGCATGAGCAGAATCATAGAGGTAGAGGCAGACAGCAGAGAGGAGGAAGAAGTCCTTTTAGAGGCAGAGGATTTGGATACCAGAGTGAATCCAACCAAGAGACCAACAGAGGAGATAACAGTCAGAACCAAGGAGGAAGCTACAATCCAAGGGGAAACTTCAGGGGCAGAAGACCACCTTTTAGAGGAAGATCTCAGGGCAGAGGACCTATCAGATGTTACAATTGCAACCAAGAAGGCCATATAGCCAGCAGATGTCCAGCAAAAGCAACAAATTCAATAGGAGAAAAGAGGATCAATCTGATCCAAGAATCTGATTGTCAGAGTGTAGCGAGCTCAAGCACTATTCAAAGTGTGAATGCTCCTAGCAGTTATGGGTATCCTGAGAATGGAGAATCTTTGATGATTAGGAGAGCAATGACTACCATGAAAGTGCCTGGAAAAGAACCTCCACAAAGGAAGTCTCTCTTCAGAACTACTTGCAAGGCAGGAGGAAAGGTATGCAAAGTTTTGATTGACTCTAGATCTATTGAGAATTTTGTATCCATTGAGATGGTAGAAAAACTTAAGCTTAGGAGACTGCCACATCCTTGCCCTTATAAAATTTCATGGCTTACCCAAGGACAGCAAACAGTTGTAGAAGAACAGGCTTGGGTAGAATTTCAAATTGGCCCATACAAGGATAAGCTATTGTTTGACATTGCCAAGATGGATGCTTACCATCTCCTGTTTGGAAGACCATGGCAGTATGATTTAAAAGCATACCATGATGGTGTTAGGAACACCTACTCCATCACCAAGAATGGTAAGGTGATAGAATTGATACCATTAATGGAGACAGAGGTGGAGACAAAAGGAAAAGAGGTTAAAGTGATGATGGTAGAAAGAAGACAATTCATGAAAGAGATAAGAGAAGAAGGAGCAGATGCATATGCTCTAATTCCTTGCCTAAAGGTAAACAAGGAACAGCAGAAAGAAGTCAAGGGAGAAAAGAGACAAAAATCCATAGAACCAGCTGTCCAAGAGCTGTTGGACAAGTACAAAGGCATTAGTTTTGATGGGATGCCAAGTTCCTTACCACCTATAAGAGAAATCAGCCATTGTATAGATCTGATCCCAGGATCTACACTTCCAAACAAAGCAGCATATAAGCTCACTCCAGATCAGAATACAGAGGTAGCAAGACAAATTGAAGAATTGTTGCAGATAGGCCTAATTGGCAAAAGTTTAAGCCCATGTGCAGTACCGGCTGTACTAACACCAAAGAAGGAAGGCACTTGGAGACTTTGCACTGATTCAAGGGCTATCAACAAAATAACAATCAGGTACAGATTTCCAATCCCTAGGATAGAAGATTTACTTGATTGTTTAGGAGGAGCTAAATACTTCACCAAAATAGATTTAAAGAGTGGTTATCATCAGATTAGGATTAGACCTGGTGATGAGTGGAAAACAACATTCAAGACAAATGAGGGGTTCTATGAGTGGAAGGTCATGCCTTTTGGTTTATCCAATGCTCCTAGTACCTTTATGAGATTGATGAATGAGGTCTTGAGAGAGTTCATAGGTAAATTTGTCATAGTATATCTAGATGACATCCTGATTTTCAGTAATCTGAGGGAAGAACACCTCATCCATATAGACTTGGTTCTCAAAAGGTTACATGAAGAGCAGCTAATGATAAATTTAGCAAAGTGTCTGTTTCTGCAGGAAGAAATCATCTACTTAGGATTTGTTATCTCACATAACAAACTGAGAATGGATCCAGAAAAGGTTAGTGCCATACTGTCTTGGCCAACACCCAAAACTGTGCATGATGTTAGAAGTTTTCATGGATTAGCAACCTTTTATAGGAAGTTTATAAAGGGATTTAGTCATATCTGTGCACCCATGCTTGACACTATAAAGGGAGGACAGAAATGCAAGTTTACATGGACAAAGGAGGCAGATAATTCTTTAGAAATGTTGAAGAAGAAGATAGCAGAACAGCCAGTTCTTGCATTTCCTGATTTCAACAAGATTTTTCAAGTAGAATGTGATGCAAGTCATATTGCTATTGGAGCAGTACTCAGCCAAGAAGGTAGGCCTATTGCATTCTTCAGTGAAAAATTAAATGATGCCAAGAAGAGATACTCATCCTATGATTTGGAGATGTATGCTCTAGTCTAGTCACTTAAGAAATGGAGGCATTACTTGATGCCCAAAGAATTCATAGTATTCACAGATAATCAGGCCCTCAGTTTCTTAAACAGTCAAGAGAAACTGAATCACAGACACATGAAATGGGTGGAAACTTTGCAAGCTTTCACTTTCACACTCAAGCACAAGAAAGGGGTTAAAAACAAAGTAGCAGATGCTTTGAGCAGGAGAGTTCTGACCATAAATCAGATTCAATTGGAGAGTGTTGGGATTGATTCGTTGAAGACAATGTATGCAGATGATGAAGACTTTGGATAGATCTATAAGGTATGTACTTCTTTTGGAGACAAATATCATGTTGAGTTTTCTGATTTTCTGATCCAAGATGGATTACTTTTCAAAGGTGGACAATTATGTATTCCCAGATGTTCTATGAGACTGAATATTATTCAGGAAAAATATTGTGGGGCTCTGTCAGGACATTTTGGTCTTGATAAAACTCTTGATCTGGTAAAAAGACATTACTATTGGCCTAAGTTACAGTCAGATGTGAGAAAATTTGTGGAAGCATGTGTAATATGTCAGAAAGCCAAAGGAAGATCCACCAATGCAGGTTTGTATCAGTCATTACCCATTCCTTCTAGGCCATGGGAGAGCATAAGCATGGATTTTGTACTAGGTTTGCCTAGGACAAGGAAAGGATATGATAGTGTTTTTGTGGTAGTAGATAGATTCAGTAAAATGGCACATTTCTTGCCATGTAAAACCACTTATGATGCTTCATATGTCGCTGATTTGTTTTTCAAAGAGATCGTGAGAATACATGGTTTACCATTGCACATAGTATCAGACAGAGATGTGAAGTTTATTGGCCACTTCTGGAGAACTCTTTGGAGAAAGCTGGGAACTAATTTATCTTTCTCATCAGCCTACCATCCTCAAACAGATGGGCAGACTGAAGTTGTTAACCGTTCATTGGGTAACCTACTCAGGTGTTTAACCAGACAGCATGGAGAGAAATGGGATAATATCCTCCCACAAGCAGAATTTTCTTATAATGACACCATCAATAGGAGTATAGGAAAGTCACCTTTTCAGATAGTGTATGGACTTCATCCAAGAGGTATTCTGGAGCTGAGAGATCTACCTGTAGGAGAGCCTATTAGTGCAGATGGTGAAACTTTTGCTTCAGCTATTAAAGAAGTGCATGATCAGGTCAAGCATCAACTCCAACAGGCTACAACAAAGTACAAAACATATGCTGACCAGAAGAAAAGAGATTTACAGTTTGCAGTTGGAGATTTGGTCTGGGTAAATCTGAAGAAGGAGCGGCTCCCCAAAGGTAAGTATACCAAGCTAATGCAGAGGAAGATTGGACCCTGTCAAATTTTAAAGAAGTGTGGACAGAATACATATGAGATCCAACTTCCTCCTGATCTTGGATTGTCACCAATTTTCAATGTTTGTGATTTGACTCCATACAAGCCAAATGTAGATATAGAACAGGAACCATTGCAGGCAGCAGATGATGATATTCCTAAGCATGACCCACCAAAGTTGAACCACATCTTAGACTCACGAGTGATCAAAAAGACCAGAAACAAAGAATACTTGGAGTATTTGGTGGTTTGGCAAGGACAGCCAAATTCAGAGGCAGTTTGGATGACTGCTGACCAGATTTCAAAGCATGGTACAGACCTCCAAACTCTGATCTCAAAGGGGCTTGAGATCTCTTCTCCCGGGGAGTATGGTGCAGGGGCACCCCTTCAAAAGGACCAACATGCACAAGAAGAAGAAGAAGACTAACATTAGTTTGACATTTCATGTTATCTATAACACCTTCAAATGTAACATATAATTTTAGCATTTTCTGTATGAAGTTTCTGATAGTTTGGATTAAGGGAAAGATAATCAAGGTGTCTTAGCTGTAAGAGTTTTGTTGTCTTATGCAAAACAGATGTCATTTGTAGTAGATTAAGGGTTTCCACCTATAATTTTGAAAAGATAAAAATCCCAGAAATAGAGGAGAATGTCAGTCCCTCGCATTGGGAAAGATAAAAAGGGGAAAACCTTTTGTAGAGGCAACGGGGATAGTTTTCTGGGTCTGGTCTCTGAATAGTCGAATGTAATTTCTGAACATGAAGAAAGAATAGAAGTTCTGCAATTTACTTCCTTTCCAGATTCTGAATACTGTGTAAATATCCTGTGTAAATATTCTGTGCAGATTCTTTGTGTAGAAGTTCATTCTGTGTAGAGTTTGTATATAAATTAGTTTTGAGCTTCTGTGGTCAAATTAACTGGATAAATCCATTCCACTAGCAGATTTCTGGGGAAATCAGTGGAATGGACTTGTAGATTAATTTCCCCAACTTTGTTTATTCATTCTAGGTATGGAAGGCTAGAATTGTAGAACCACTTCAAGCATCAGTTCTGAGTGTCTGTTGTTTATAAGGGATAACCTGCGGGTGTATTTCGCATTCAAGCCATCGGCGTAAGAAATGATATCGGCGTGTCAAAACTAGGCTCACCCGACGGTGAAAATCTCACCGAGTATGGTCTTGGCCGTATCCATCGACGAGAGTTAGGCATCGGTAAGGAGGCATCGTGCTGGTCTGATGGAGGTGAGTCTCACCAACAACGGTATGAGTTAAATCCGTCGGGGGGAGACAAGGTATCGATGAAAGAAAACTGTGAGGGTCCGATAGTGAAAGTCTCACCGATGGTCCTATCATCGGTGAGAGGAAGAAGGGAGTCTGGCCGAAAAGGAGTTGGCAGAGAGTCCATCAGTGTAAGATAGCCCATCGGAGAACAGGAGGCAAATCTTGCCGAAGAAACAAGTCCTACCGATGTAAACATTGGTATGTGACCGTCGGAGTGAGTATCGCCATCAGAGAAAGAAAATTATCTGGGGCCGACAGTTGGAAGCCACACCGATCGGGGAGACTGTTGGAAGGTGTCACCAACAGAGAAAGCTTCGGCGTGAGGTTTGAACCTCTCAGTTGAACCTCGGCGTTGAACCTCCGAATTGAATCGGTTCAACGTTGCCGTCGACGTGAGAGAGAAGCGGTCTGGCTGATAAGGAGTCTTGGTAGCTCATCGGAGTGAATTATGCCATCGGCGGAAGGAATAGAGGTGTCGCCGATAGTTAGTGTTTTACCGACAGCAAGTCCATCGATGTAATCAACAGCATCGGCAGGAGACTTAAAGAGTTCACCGACAGACAGAAGTCTCGCCGAAGGGGAAGGTTGAACCTGTCCATTGAACCTTCTGGGTGAACTTATCCATTGAACCTCCAGGTTGAACCTATCTGTTGAACCTCCGGATTGAACCTGTTCATCAGGTAGATAGTGGGCTAGTCCTGCCGTAGGAGAAGTTCATGTGGTGTGCGTTTCGGTGAGAGATAGGTATCGGCGCAGGAGTTTCTATCTTGACCGATGGTGGATTGTCATGCCGATAGGCAAATCCAACAAAGACCACGTCGGTGTGACCTGGACATCGGAGTGAGCGGCATTGTGATGTGCCGATAGTCATTGTCATCCCGACAAGGGCTTATCGGTGAGAGGTGAAGTTGTCAGCGAAGGAGTATTGAACCTGACTGACGGTGGACTGTCTTGCCGATAGGCAAGAGTGGGTATGTTTCGGTGAGACAATTCAAAGGTCTTGCCGATATAGTTTCTTTTGGTTGTCTTGCAGGATCCAAGAGGTTTTTGAACTGGTTCACACGCTTCAGTTGGCAAGTGCTCTGCATCATAAACCCTGAAGTACTCCTCTGAGGACACTGCCTAGCAATATGGCCCTGTTGGCCACAAGAGAAGCACCCGGTGCTTCTACCAAGACCACTGCCACCCTGGAAAGCACTAGACTGCTGGAAACCACCCCTGCTCGCTGTGGACTGCATGCTCTGAGCAGCGCGCTCAACACATTCCTGCCTAGAACGCTGCAAATTCTGGTTCTTCCTGTTTTGAAATCTACTACCCTGCTAATGCTATGAATACTTCAGTTTGGGCTGAGAATACTGCTGCTGCTGCCCAACTTTCGAGGGTGCATGAGATCCTGATGCCTGAGTATGACCACCTCGAGAACCTTATCCTGAAGAAGGTGTATTGCCAATATGCACACTTGTATGCCACCGAGTGCTATAGCCAAATTCTCCTCCACTAACCGAGATTTCTCCACTGCAACCTCCATAGACTTAGGTTCGAATACATGAACCCCTCCACTAATGCAGGCATTCAAGCCCCTGATAAAATGTTGTACTAACATAAACTCGTCATCTTTGATACCTGCATACTGTTTGAGCTCATAGAACCTACACTCGTAATGCTCAACTGACATGGCCATCAGCCTCAGGTTGTGGAACTCATCTGCGCGACGCTGCCTCCAATGGTCAGAAAGGAAACGGGCTCTGAATCTCTCTAAGAACAACTCCCAAGAAACAGTGCTAATGTCCAAATGTAGCTTCTTCTCTTCCAACCACCACCAAGTCAAAGCAAACCCTCAGAGATGCAAAATAGCACATCTAGCTTTGGTGTTGTTGCCATAAGGATGCATGGTGAAACACCTGCCTATATCCAATAACCAAGTCTCTGCCTCTAGACCACTACTAGCTCCGTCAAAGGTGGGAGGGTGTGCCCTCAGTAAATCTCTCATATGGCTGGCTAGTGTGGCCTCCTGCTCAATTGTCAACTCTCTCTGCCTAGGTGATCTTTCTCTTTCCCTAGGTTCCAGCTGATCTACCTCCTGACCCCCTCTAGGCTGCTCAACCTCCTGTCTCGGGCCTAAATGGGCAAGGGCCTCCTCAAGTAGCTGTCTCAACTGGGCTCCCTCAGGTTGGCCCTGACCCTCCATATTCGGACCCCCACCTTCATGGGCACTCTCATGAGGAGAGTTGGGAGGAGGTGTATTGCCACCACCTCTCCCACAACCCCTACCTCTACCACGACCTCGACCCCTACCTCTAGGCATCTACCTACAATACCAAAAGATGATTTATTACATTCAGAAAGGTACACAACAAGGATAAAGTTAATCTATAGAGTTTAAGCACTAGGTCACATAATGGGCTAAATTGTAACCAGAGTACCGAGTGTTTAAACTTGGCTCTGATACCAAATGTGATGCCTCATCATGCAACCCTAGAGTGTTAGACAAACAAGAGACAATAATACAGAATTTTTTTTTCTTTTTTTGGAAGCTAAATTATGCATTATACATTGAAATAACAACATTAATACAACATTAAATGTTATGCACAGCTAACACCTCTAGGGCACAAAACTGCATCAGATAGAATTATAACCATACAAGTGTTATGCAACACCATGCAACATAAGAATAGTACTTTATACATTTGCTGAGATAAATGATTTCAAAATTCCATACAAGGTCACAAGGCTGATTACATCAGTTTACAAATGATACAATTGTGAAAGATTACAACAACTCAGAAAGTGAAAAAACAATCTCGAGCTAGAACACTTCTGCACTTGTCACGAACCAAAAATCCAAGGAGACCAATGGATAGCTCTACCACTCAACCATGTGTAACTCTGAGGTCCACCCCTCCAAGCTAGGAGATAACATCGAGGCTCCACTAAGCCAAAGTCACAACAAGGAATACAACAACAAGATACAGACTCCATGCAGGCAAACATGATAACAAGGCTGTACAGACAAGATAGTACTTGCCAAAACAAGACAATCAAATCATCAAGACAAGTCTGCACTCCAGAGGTAACAACAAAAGATAAAATAGGAAGTAACTACACTGTAGTAGGGAGAGTGTCATCGCATGGTCCTATCATGGGTTTTCTAGGCTATCTCTCACTAGAAGTTGGCCCCCATCTATGGTTTTCCTGTCGACCGCTCTATAGGCACCGGCCCCATAGGGTGACACATGCGGAGTCAACACTTCCTCTCATGGAGATGAGGAAGTCAACCTTGCCAACCAGGCCTTCTCATCCCATCCTTAGCCTGTGAAAGCACTCAAGGCATGGGAGATGCATCATACTTATCTTGTTATATGGATCACTACCCAACCCACCTAAATCAATTATTTAGTTATCACTTGCTTACCACTTCCATGGGGTTTTCTAGGCAGCCAATTTGGGCACCAGCCCCACCATGGAAGCCACTCCCCCACATACAACTAGCACTCCTAATCAGTATCCAAAACAAAAACATACAAGAGCAAGGGAACTAATAACATCTGACTTTTACAATCCAACACTTCCAATTCCCATTTCAGCAATAAAACTTTTTCCTTACCCATAAAACCACTCAAATCAAGAATCCTCTAGACAAAATGACAACAAAATTGATTGAAGACCCAAAAGGCCTATCCTCTGGAGTTGGTATATACACACAAGGCCACTTACATAAATCCGTCTCACAACATAAAATGAGGATATAGACGATTTACGACATGTCTTATAACAATATGACTCAGGTTAAAAAAAAATAACACAATAACCCGATTGCATCAATGCAAAATCTGATATAATTAAATAAGAAATTTCAACCATACTATAATAACAACAATAGATGGTATAAACCGACAATCGGCTCAAAGTTTCTACTCTCTCTAACAAGGTAATCGATACTTGATTATCACAATATTGTTACCTCATGAAACTAGAAACAATAATTCAAATTACTCTAAAGTTTCTGTCTCTATATTTATTTACTAAAATAATGTATCATGGAGATGACTACCCTATATACATCATTACTCCCAACAAGGAATTTTCCAAACAAGACCATATTAAAATTCAACTCAACATAACACCAACGAGTGACATAGATCGGCAACATAGAAGGACCAAATAACCTATATATTTTCATCTACTAATTGCATAGTCGTTACCAAAGAATCTAGCATGCTTAACTCGAACACACAAAAACTTAAACTAATTATTTATTTACTTACTAACATTTACGTGACACGAACTAGCATATTCCAATACATGACTAACAAGTTTAAATTTAACAAGGTGGAAAAAGTATAACTAATATTTAATGACCATATGAGTCTAGTATAAAAATTCAAATAACTCTAACTCATTATTTAATTCCAAAATAAATAACATATCACAGGATAGCAATTAACAAAATTATATTTACTAAAATGGGCACAACTTAATTATTTGATCTACTTGCATATACCAAAAAAAAACATTAATTAATTAAATTAATTCTAAAATGATACACTTCTATCCTACTATCATATGAACATTCTAATATTAACTTACTCTCTAATATTCTAATATTAACTTGATAAATCAAAACTACACTCAAAAACCAAAGTTAATGAGTTGTGCACAGAGTTAACTAGAGGTTTCCTAATAGCAATATTTCCTCCAAGCATTCTAATTAAATTCAATAACAACAAGTAACTATTCTATGAACTGCAGAAGAAGCACATTCCACCATTTTTATTTGGAGAATTTAAAAGAAAAATTAGAGGTATGGGAATAAAAATCATCTGAGGTCTAGACAGAGAATAACCAGAGCATTTTAATTGACTGGCAGAGGAGAACTGACTCAAGCTTCAGAGGAATCAGAGACATCACAGGTAAGACAAGATTTCATTAATATTATTTTCATTAAATAAATTTCAGGCAACAAATCAAGATACAGAGAAGCTGGGAAGAGTCCAGAAGGTGCAACTTAAAGCAATTTTGAGAGGCAAAAGAAATTAATTTAAAACAATCCTTGTGAAAGTTGTACGGCGGCCCACAAAGAGGGTCAAATGTCTATAAGAAAAAAAAATCACCCAGATCTCTTCTAACGTCGTACGGTCTATGTCTATCAGAGAGGGAAAAGAACAGAAATTTTAACCAAAAGATGAATGAAGATGGGGATCTCCTATGCCATACGGTCAAGGCACAAACTAAGGTATTTCTCAATCTTTAGCAGCATTCATACAGTGGTTTCCATAGCTGAGGTAAAAATTTGCAAAAATTGCCATGTAGTTAAATCATTTCCTTAAGAAACAGAGTCAGAGCTTCAAATCTTGGCAAAAATTCTGAGAAACTACGGTTAGATGAGGCCTTACTACGGTACTGAGAGTAGCTAAGGAAAAGAAATGAGGCAAGAACTGGAAGAATGATACATATGGGTTATTACCTTTTTAATTTGGGCCACTTTACAAGATTTACAAATGATTGGACTCCAAGATTTCAAGAAGGATTTAACAAAGAGTAAACCAAAAGAAGAGTAAATTTGGGAGTAGCAACAAAGGTTAAAACATTGACAGACATCAAAGTGTAATTCCCAAGATGAAGGTGTGGTCAGGGGCAACTACATTCGGACAGACAACGCACAGAACGATTCAAGCTACAATAAGATTTATATTCCAAGCCACAGAATGCAAATTTCACTCTCAAGCAAAGAAAGATCATACTACAATAAGATTTAAACTCCAATCTCCATAAATACAAATTTCACACACACAGAGTCAACATAAACATACCAGAATTTCAGTCCCCTTCAGATCTTCTTCGTTTCTCGCAACCAATTCTTTGTTTTTCCCCAAATTTCTGTCTTTTCTCTCCTCTCCACAACAACCCTTGGGTACCATTAAAACCCATAGCCACAAACATGCATCTGTTACCAAAATCCCCACTCCTCCAAGAATTTTAAAATTTTACTAATAATATAGATTTCACAAATCTGAGAATTCACATTCGACAACTCACCACCATAAATTCTTCACTAATAATATTCTTTAATCAACTATATACTCATTACCTGAACCAAGAACTTATGACACAAATATTCTTAAATTAACAAATTGATTAGTTTTAATCTATTTTTTAAAATTTTACTAAAGTGTTATTTCAAATTCTAGGCTAAACAAAATACTATCCAATCAAACATATTAAAAGCATTATTATTTTAATAATAATTCATTAAAGTATTACCAAATTGCACATAGGCACAACTAAAACAAAACTTCACAACACATGATGACCAACAACATGAGGCAAGGACCAAGCGTCACATCATGACACACGACCACAACCAAAGGCTGGGACTGACCTAGTGGAATAATCCTCTTGTTATCTCCCATTACCGACATTCATTGGTGCAAGAGCCCGCTCAAACCTGCTATACCAAGTGGAGTTGAGGCTCGGTACCTGCAGCCTACATCAGAACAATAGGTTGAATATGATCAAGTACATAAATGTCTACACACACAGAGTCAGAGAATCATGGCGTAGTAGGGTGCTCGAAGCGAGTAGTACTACACCGTCCTTGCTCTTGAAACAAAACTATAACCACTTTATTGGAATTCAAATATCAACAGATCGAATAAAACATGATAATATTAAACCATTACTAAACATGTCAAACTCATCATAACTGGAATAATAATAATGTCATCATGAACTCATAACACATGTCAAAACTATATCAGTCGAACATAGTCCATCATGATCAAAATAAACATAAACCATAAACCTACTAATCCAAATGTCTCAGAACTGTATAAATGCAATGAAAGACTAGCAACTGTCTCAGAACTGACAGAGAGAAATGTGAAACTAACAACTATCACAAGCCAAAATACGAGGGGCATTACAAAGAAACTAGGAAAAATAACTAATGTTAGAAAAATCTTAAAAAATGCACTACACTCCACATGAACATCCTTGTTTCAATGGAAAAAGAAATTGATTTTGATATATATGTTAAAAGAAATGTGTTATGAAAAAATATAGGTTTGAAATTTTTGATAGTACTAATTCAAAAATTAATAATAAATAAAATATTTAATATTTAAGTAACAAAAACTATTTCTACACTAGACATTGGAGTTAATCTAATTATAAGAAATTGTGGAAAGTTTTTATTTGTAGTGAAATTTATGCAATATGGAAAAATGTCACTCAATTAAAAATAATAGAAATAAATAAAAAGATTGAAAAAAATTATAAGGATTATGTGATATGGAAATAGGTCACTCAATAAAAATAATAGAAAAAAAGAACATTGAAAAAATGATAGAAATAATTCTTCAAAATTTTTTAAAAACTTACAATTTGAATCTACATAGAAAATTCCGCAACTCGTTAGTTTACATTATCATTAAATTCTTCAATGTTTGTTCGTTACAATTGACACAAATTGAAATATGCTAAAATATGTTGATTTTGAGTGTCCCACTTAGGTCAAAAAGTGGGACACACTATTGTGATGTCACCCAAATTTGATTTTGGTGAGATCTTCTCTCCTATTGCAAAGATTACAATGATTAGATTTATGTTATTTGTTGCTATTGTGTTTGACCTTGAGGTTGAACAAGTGGATGTGATGATAACTTTCTTGCATGGGGATTTAGTGGACACCTGCATGACACAACTAGAACACTTCATTCTGAAGGGTAAATAGGATATGGTTTGCAAGTTAAAGAAATCCTTTTTGTTTGAAACAATCTCCTCATATGTGGTATTATCAATTTAATTCATAGGTTTTGAAGTTGGGTTTTATTAGAGCTAATGCAGATCACTATGTTCATTTTTAAGCAGATAGGTGATCATTTTATTGTTATCATTCTTTATGTTGATGACATATTATTTATCATTAAAAATAAGGAAATGACCAAGGTTTTGAAATCTTATCTTTCATTATAGTTTCATATTAACAATTTAGGGGTTGCTAAGTTTGTTTCAAGTATGGAGATCAAGAGTGACAAAACTAAAAAACACTTTGGTTAAGTGAGTGGAAGTATGTTGACTTTATTTTGCAAAGATTTAGGATGCACGACTGGAAACCAACGAGTGTTTCCATTACCATGGGAATAAACTTTTCAGTTGAGTAGTGTCCTTTGACACCTAATCAGATTTAGGACATAAGCCATGTCCCTTATGTAAGTGAAATAGGTAGCTTAATGTATGCCATGGTCTGCACTAGACTAGCCATTACCCACACAATGAGAGTCCCAAGAAATATATATCCAATCCATGCAAGGAGCATTGGATTGTCATGAAGAGGGTCTTTAAATATCTTAATGACAATTTAGAGTATTATATTTACTACTAGAGAGGACCTTATTTGAGTAGGACAACGGATATACATGGATCCATGGATTACAATTAGGCGAGAGATGTTGATAGCAAGAGGTCTATTGGTGGTTATGTTTTAAACTTGTTCAATTGTGCAATGAGTTTGATGAGAAAGACATGGGATGTGGTTTCTCTTTTCACTGCAAATGCATAGCACATGGTAGATACTCATTCATGTAAGGAAGGAATTTGTCTTCAGAGATTGTGTTTGGATATTAGGTTGAGTCAGGATATAGAGTAGATATAGTGTGATAGTCAAAGTGTCATCAATTGAAGCAAAGGACCCCACTTTCCATGCACAAACTAAGCATATCAATCTACAATACCATTTTGTTTATGACATGGTGGAGGAAAAGATGGTTATGATTGAGGTGTATACTTCGATGAATGTTGTAGATGCATTGAAAAATCTTGTGAACTCAAATAAGTTCAAATGGTGTAGGATGACTATGGGAATTTCTCCCTGGCAATTAGTTTACTTTGTTAGAGCCCCCTTGTGTTCATTTGTAATGTATGAAACAAATGGAGGATTCTTAGTACTAGGTGTTGTACACCTTCAAGTTCCAATCTTTTGTAATAGTTTCATTAATTGTGATATTGGGTCCTCGGCAAATGGGGAGCCAAACATGGAGGAAATCATAAAATTCCTTGAGTGGCACTATCCACCACTTGGCATTTGTTATATTGACACATGTAAGAGAATCTATGACATTTAATAGTCATCTATGAGAGGTTTGTAAGAGGTAACAAGTGCTCCTATGGGGGCACTTGGGAGTTACATATGATCCCCTTGGTCATAGGGGTCAAAGATGATTCGAGACGAGTTACATAATATTTGGGAGGTCTCACAAATATGAATTGCGTGCATGGATCTAACTTGGACCAAACTTGGTTCATGCTTTGAGCCTATGATTTACTTTTATATATTAAAGGCTTGCAATGGAGATTGGATGTAAATTTTATTGTAGGGTTATGCTATCAAATTGATTCTAGAGATTGAAGACCTCCATTGAAGCACTAAGACTCTACGAGTGTATTATAAACATCTTGATGAAGATTGATGCATTGTGTGTGCTCTTTTGTTGCTCAGTTTTTCCCTTTTGCTTGTTTTCCCATGGTATATATTGTGTCTCTTGCTGCTACTCTATTAAAATTTATACATATTTGTCTCTCTCATAGGATTATTATTAATCTAGACTAGTTTCCTTTCATTGGCATCTTTTAGATAGATGTATTTAATAAAATAATATTTTGGTCAAAGCAAAGTTAGAAAATAAAATTTTGCTAAATTCTCTATTTATTGTGTCAAAATGAGTTGCAAGGGGTATTTTTGACTCTGCATTGTCAATTTGTAAGGTTTTTTTAGTTTTTGTTAGTTATGTGGTCTATTTATGTGATCAATAATGACAAGTTTACAACATTTACTTTTCTTGGATTCCCAAAGTTGATTAGTAAAAACATATAAGACATGAATAAGTTTTAATGCTTCTAAAATTGTAAATTGTAGATTGATTGATACTAGAGGTCTAAAATAGCACGTAGGCACCAAATTTGTGGAAAAATTTTAGGAACATTGAACACCAAACTTAAGAAGCTATACAAGCATTATATCTAAAAAAATCTTGTTCTCATCAAAGTTAGGAGTATAAATCTCCAAACACTTTTTGTAACTTAAGGATCTCGATGATTAGTTGTCTACCTTTGAGAACTCTATAGATGATGAAGATAACGATAGATTTGGTTTTATTACGATTTACATCATCCTATGATTTGTTTGTTCAATCCTTATAACTAATTGGAGAAACCCAAACACTTGATTTTGAGAAGTTATAAACACTTGTTCTATATAAAGGAGCTAAGATAGAATCATATGCAAGCATCAACTTCAAACACTACATAAAGTGCATTCAATGCAAAGATCAAAGAAAATCCATGCACAACACTAGTCATTCATCAAGTGATTCCTTCAAAGGTAGTAATATGTCCAAGAGATTAAAATGGAAATGTTTTTACTATAATGATCCTAGGCGTTTTAAGAGAAATTATTGGAAAACAGAGTGACATGGCATGCCAATGGAAATCCAAGCTAGATAATGTGGTTGGAAGTGTTAGTGGACAAGAAGTGATAGAAACATTTATATTGTTGCATCACAAGATCAATTAGCTAAGTCCACAACCTGGTATTTTGATTCATGTGCATCTAGACACTATAAATGCCACATAGACCGATATTAACTTTTACTAAAGATAATAGTAGAAGTGAATTTGTTTCATTAGGTGAAGGTTGAACTCACTATGTTAAAGTGCATAGCGATGTTCATGTCACATTGAACAATAATATGAGTTACACTTTTAAAATATTTGATGTTAATAACATTGACAAAATTCTTTTGTTTCTTAGTGAAATATCAAAGAATCTTGGTATTTTAGAATTTTATGGCAATAACATATGGGCGTAGATTTAAATAATAACAAGGTGATTGTTTTCTTTTTTTGATACAAGAAGAATCATAGCATAGTGACCTGGAGCCCACTCAAAATGTGCTAGAAGGTAGGGTGAATCCTCTATAACTCTATGGCCATGCCTAGAGGCCCCATACCCTGGCATCACGTTTTTAATTAAGTTTTCAACCTGCAGCTATTGTTTGTATCTTTCAATAGCTCAACCATTCAATTCATACTTGGGGGCTATAACAAGATGATTATTATTGGTATATGTGTGAAGGGTTTATATTAAATTGTTGATAACAAAAAAAATGCTCATGCACTAGCAGTTATGGAGAATAGAAACGCACTTTGGCATGAGAGGTAGGGACACCTAAATTATTAGTTTTTGGTAATATTTAGTAAGAATAAATTGGTTGATGTACTTGCATCCATTCAAGGATGTTAGGATGTGTGTAGAGAATGATAAATGGGCAAATGGATTCCACATTCATTTGATATTGATAAAGCTTGGTGTGCCAAAGGAGTCCTAGATGTGTTTCATGCTAATTTCAAAGATCTTATGACACCAATTTTGTCTAGAGCAGAGTGTTATTGTTTCTATTTGAATTTTTTTCTAAAAATAGTGTGGGTGTATTTCCTAAAAAAGCAGTCTAAATATTTCTCACTTTGTGGCATTCAAAGATTTACTAGGAAAACAACTAGATATATAAATTAAGACTCAATTTTGAGAATGGCGATGAGTTTGCCTCCAAACAATTTTGGGAATTATAAAGGATAGTAATATACATTGACAATATACTACTTCATACACTCCACAACAAATTGATTTGTGGAATGAAGGAATGGGATGGAAAATGATGATGGTGATAGTGCACAACAAGAATGTGTCATAGTAGTAAAGTAGTGGGCAAAATATATGAATACATCAATCTCCATACTTAACTTAAGACCTTATAAAGCATTGAAGAGTATCACTCCTAGTGAAGTATTATCATGTAGGAGGCCATTGGTAAGTAAATTTAATATTTTTTTATTGTATTGATTCCTGTAGAAAACATAAGTTAGATGCAAAAACAAAACCATATATGTTTCTTACCTATATTAAGTAGTCCAAGGAATAAAAGTTACTTGATGTTTCTATGAACAAAATTATTTCTAGTAGAGATGCTTTTATAGATGAGAAGATTTGTATTTCTTATCATATGATAGTACATCTACAAATAGTATTATATGATAAACTTCTAATAATTATGATACAAATTTTGACATGGAAATCAAACAAGGCTTGGAACAAAGGTAAGTTTTGGGAACATTATAGGAGTCAATTTCTATGGTTTCTAATAAAGAATGAGATAGTACCGCTATTATATAAAGGAGCCAACAACAAAGGCCAAAGTGTTTTATACCATAGTGAAAGATGTTCAAGGAGATAAATATCCACAAATAATGGAAGGTCAATCTACACAAAGGGGAAATAACTTTGGAAAGTGATGAGAAGGTAAATTTTACTCTGATCCATAAAAGGATCCTTTTTTCATTTCATGGCATGCTTAAAGTGGTTTTACAATAGGGGATGTAAGCTCTTGGACATTAGAGTTTGATCAAATGGCATGAGACATCAACATGTAGGCTTTTGACAAAAGTGAGTTGACAATGAGTATTTTTAGCTCTATGAAGAATTTATTGATTTCTATAGGTGGTGAAAGTGAATTCATCATGGTAATTTCAAAATTGCTATGATGAAAAAGAAATCCCTAGTTTGCAAAAAGTGATGGTTTTTCTCTATAATAAAAAAATGTGCCTCGTAATGTTCTAGTTTATAGTTTTATCTTCAATTTCCACATCCTTTCAACTTCCCAACACATTGAAAGGATTTAATAAGCCAACATAGACCTAAACTATAAAATTCTCATGCATTATATGCATTCTAGAGGAATGGAAAAGGGACTTAAGATATATTTTATAAGTTCCTAGTGAGCATTGTTAGATAAGTAGTAGGAGAGATGTTGAGAGATTCCAAAGGTCATTTGGCTTGATTCCATGGTTGGATTGTGCTTAATTATCAAGCCTGAGAGGCTTAGACCAATTATATTTTCCATTAGAGTGGTTTTAAGTGAGATCTTGGTCACATTTGCTCAAGTTTTACCCCAAGTCAATTTATCTAGGGTATATCTATTTCTTACTCTATTTGGTGAATGTTCCTTTTACTTTCCTCATTACCCTTTACTTTCATGCTTGTTAAAATTAGTCTTGTTGTCATATTTGATCCATAAACTAGAAGGATATTCCCTAACTAGATTGTTAACAATAGATATTAATTCTTATTCTAAGAGAGCACACATGACCAAATTATTAGTAAGAAATAAGCAAGGAAATGGAAACAAAGACAGATCAAACACCATAAGGAGATAGGTTTAGACTAGAGAAATCCCTTGTGGATAAATAATCCATAAAATGTTAGTTTATTGCATTACAATGAAAGTAAAACCCTTTGATTTTAATGACAGTGCCTCCAAACAACAATCATAACTCCTAATGACCTCCTAAAGTTCTCTATACCACTTCCCATGATGTTGCTAGTGCAACATATACAAAAAACAAAAAATTTCATAAATACTCAACTCTTACCTCTCCAACAAGATAGAACTATATGCAGCAATATAAATTTCTATTAAAAAAGGTAAGAAACTATTGCAAACCCTACAAACTTATATCAAATGCACCACCAAATAGATCAAAAGATAAGATAAAATAAATGTTACCAAATACGCTTAAAAATGTGGTTGCTCAATTGGTTTTTTGCATAACTCCGAATGTAAATTTCTCCAGCCAGGGGGATAATTGAAAATGAAATTGGTTTTATAATGTTTGGGTAAAAGTGGTTTAGGCAGTTAAACTGTAAATTAGTTGAACGATAAGAGGTAGTTGGGGTTTAATTTGTTTTGCAAATGGATTTAGTTTAATAATAAATTAAAGTTGTCAAATTTAATTTATTATTAATGAGATGGGAAATGTGTAGAAAGGGGGGATTTAATTAATTTAAGTAATTAATTAAATCTCATGCAAAAGGATATGGTAAGTAAATAATAAATTAATTTTTTTAATTTTAATTTATTATTTATGGAAAATGGTGATTAAAGGTAAATTATTTGCGGGAGGGATCAAGGGATATTTAATTAATTAATTAAAATTAATTAAATTTCCTCTGGTCAATTCTTTATGTCTACATTTTGCCCCTCTTTGAGATGATGTTGCCAAGATGTTGCGAAGCAATGTCGTTTCAAAGAAGATTAAAACATAGGTTTTGGATTAGGATTTTGGGTTGGATTGGTTTGGATCAGATGGGGCTCATAAAAATGAAGGATTGGTAGATGATGCCCCCTTAAGAGGATATGCAGGGATGAAGGAGCTGGATAGACTCTTGAAAAAGGAAATGAAGGGACGGAGATGGAGTTATGCTGATTAAACTTTGAGCAACCTATTGTCTGATATAGCACCTAACATTATGCACCAAGGTATAAAAGACCAGGGTGACGATGTGTCAAATGCGCCCAGCGTAATACAACCTTGCCTACCATATGAGGAAGTAAACTTAGAGCATTATAGTCCTAATGCACAAAAGATATGATATGACCTTAGATGCAAAGGATAATGTAAAAAGCTATTCCAACATACACAAGATATGAATATTAGCTGGAATGATACGGATGTGATTCAAATGCAAGATGAGATAATGCCACACACAAGCAAGCATGCGCAAATGATTCC
The DNA here is from genome assembly GCA_027924645.1 of Cunninghamia lanceolata. Taxonomy (NCBI): domain Eukaryota; kingdom Viridiplantae; phylum Streptophyta; class Pinopsida; order Cupressales; family Cupressaceae; genus Cunninghamia; species Cunninghamia lanceolata. Next base: position 779,998 of record BSBN01001317.1, on the reverse strand, counting down.
AAAACAAACAAGGTATTGCCCATGTCGAGCTGAAAACCGATGATCGATTGGATTGATTAATGCTGATAATAATTGATGATTGATAGATAGATAGTGTTGTTGATATGGGAATGATTTATCCTAAGAACAACGCGAGGATTGTGTTGTTGATATGGGAACGATATATCCAGAGAACATCACTAGGATAGGGAACGATGTATCCCATTGATGATGATGATGATGATTCATCGATCAGGTTTACAACAAGGCTAGAAACAAGACCATTGTTGCAATTGGATAATTTGACTTGATTGGTTGACTTGATTGGTATGGAGTAAGGATTAATTGCACTTGGATTATTGCTTGGATTGACTTGATTTGATGATTTGGATGAAATGATTGATTGGAAGGATCGGTTTGATTGGAATGATGATGATTTGATGAATTGAGTGAGTTGGATTAATTTGAGGAATTGATTTGAAGAATTGATGTGATTGGTTTGATTTGATAATTTGATTTTATAAAGTGATTGGATTTGATTTGGATTGAAGAGTTGATTTGATTAAATGAATTGATTTTATTGCTTGGATTTTTATTGGATATTTGTTTTTTTTGTATTTTCAAATATTTTGATTTTTTTGGAGTTTTGGTTTGTTTTAGATGTTTAGCATTGGATTGCACTTGAATAGCCTTTGGATAGATGTTAATGACAAGGGAAAACCAAGCCAAAAGGAAAGGATCATGATAGGATGTGGATGAGCAATAATGGATAGGATAGGTAAAAGGATTAGATGGATGGATAAGAGGATGGGCGATAGGATAAAGGTAGGATTAAGAAGATTGGTAATGGGATAAATGTAGGATTGGATGGATAAAAGGAGTGGCGATAGCATAAAGGTAGGGTGGATACTAGGAGTGGTGATAGAAGGATAATGGATGGGAAATATATGATAGATGGGTGAAAGGAACCGATGATGTGATCTCCAAGGACTACGTTGCATAGGAATAACCTGCCCCCACTCTAGATATTATGCCTTAGGATTTGGGGATGATGGAGATAATGCTTGGAAAGTATGAATGGAGTTAATAGTAGATGGATGTATGGAGAATATTCTTAGAAGTGGATGTGAGGAATTTGGAGTATGATAAGAGGTGTCAAAAGCATTTTTCAACATTTTGCCTCTACACTCATCAAGATCAAAAGGAAGGAAAATGGATGGTGCATTGAGGAAGGTATGATAGATATGATAGGTAAGGATTGCAAGATAGGATGGAAAATGATAGGATAGGATATGAGATGGGATAGATATGATAGGATAGATGTGATTGGATAGATAAATTGGATAGATGCAACAACATGCCCCCAAGTGTAAAGCACATAGATAATCACCTACACATGATGCTTGTTTGCCATGTTTTCATCATGGTACTTATCCAAGGCACCTGTTTACCAGGTTTTCACCATTGGACGAAGGATTTATCTTTACTATTTTTATTTTTTTATTTTTTTTACTTTGGTAGGGGATAGTTGGAGGGAATAAGTAAGGACTCAAGATTTTGTTTCCATAGCAAGGTGTTAATGTCCTATGATGGATAGAAGTCACACATAGACCATGTCAAGTGGTATTATGCTCATGGATGTTGGTAGAGGATTGCATGAGAGGGAAAGTAAGGAGATAGTATATGGTGGATACACGAATAGTGGATTATGATGTGGGTGAGGATGGAAGGATAGTTGATTAAGATGGAGATAAATAGATAGAAGGACTTATGTAAAAGCATGAACCATAGGGATATGATGGAAGAGATAAGTGGGAGAATAGATATAAAATGAGGAGATGGAGGTATGTGGGAATGTTGTGGAATGGAAGGGAACCAAGACCAATGGTTGCACACACCAGCTTGGATTTTGAGGTTTTTTATTGGAAGGGGGATTTGGGAGTAATGGAGATGTTCTCTTAGGGGTTTGCCTATTTAGGTCTTTAGGGACCCAAATGGACTTACGAATTTTAGGATTTTGTGATGGGGAGCAGGGTGTTTGGGATTTGAGGAGTGTGGATGCTCCATTTGAATTAGGTACTTTTTTGCTTGGGGACCCAAACCATTTTAGTTTTGAAATTATCTTTTTGAACTGTGGACTTGGTAACCTTTTTGAGTTTTGATTTTTCTTTGATTCTTTGCATTGGTGCCATGTGGCATGAGGATTATTAGGATTCTTTTCTTCATGGGTGGAGGCATCCAAATTTTTACTTTTGAATCCCATGGGGGTGTTTGTGATAGCTTCATGTTTAGTCGATGTGTGCATTTGTTGATCATGATTAGGAATTGTAGGGGATTTATGGGAACGGGATGTATGAATGGAGGGATTAATGGATTTGTTGCTGAAGTGATAAGGGGATGTGAGAATAGGAATATCAGGAGTTGGAAGGAGTTGAGGTAAAGTGAATGGAAGGATGTTAGGAGTTGGAAGAAGTGGAGGTAAAGTGGATGGAGGGAGATGGATGGTCACATGCTTTTTGGGTTTGTAGGATGATGGAAGGGGGATGGCAACATATGTTTTATGGGTGTGATGAGGTGCACCTAGCTTGGGCTTGGATGGAGTGGATTTAGGAGGTGAGAATGTGGTACCAACATCTTTGGATTGACTTCCTTGAGGTACATAACCAATACCATACGGTTTCGGAGAGACTTTGACATAGGTGTGTTCCAATGTACCTTACTCATGAAGACCTAAGCCTTCACCTTGATAATTCATTTTTTGGAACATACGATGCACAATGGGATGCTTATGTTTTAGGATACAAGATACAAATCCCTTATCGGATGAAGAAGGTGAGGTGGTAGACAATGGTTGTTTCTCTCCTAGGGAAGAACATTCATGAATGAAAGTACCCAGACTATGTGAATAAGTTGATGGATTTGAAATGGGATCACTATGAGATTGTGAAGGAGCAATAGGATCTTGATTATCATTATGCGCATTAAGATCCAATGTATTTGTTTGATCATCTATGTGCTTGTGGGGAAGTGTCTCATCAAGGGAAGTGGATGTTGTGGGATGATGGATAAGACTAGGTGGAGAATGGACAAGAGTGGTGGAAGTTTCTTGAGCATGGATAGTATTGGGACCATGAGTGGAAGGAGTGACAAGTTCTTGATCTTGGAATGTATAAAGTTGAGTAAGAGGATCATCATGATTTTCTTGATCATAGATAGGATCACAATCGTATATGGGAGCTTGATCATAAATAGGATTAGGTGTGTTAAGGATGGGATCATTTTGCTCAAGAATAGGCTCATCCTCATAGATAATACCTTGGTCATAAAAAAGGTATAGGTTGTGAATAGGTTGAATGGAAGGGCTTTGATCTTGATTTAGTAAGGAGCAAGGTTGATCATGCTTTGTATTTGACTCTTGACATAACTCTTGAGTTTGAATGGAAGTGGAAGTGTGAAATGCTTGGATAGGCTCAATGCATGATGTGGAATGAATTGGGATTATGGTAAATGGATTTTCAAGAGACTTGATAGTTTGTGTACTACAAGATGGGATAGGATAAATAAGCATGACATTTGAGGGTTCTTGGATATTTTCAAGGATATGGATTTGACATCATGAGGATGGTGGTTGATTTCTTGCTAGTACCCAATGGATCACATCCTTCATTAGCACATGGGTAAATGGAAAATATAATGGATGGATAATGAGGGTGGAAGATATAGGATTAGGATGCAATGGAGGGATAATGGGATTAGGTGTGATAGGAGTGGGATTAGGATTGAGTGGATGGACAAGAGAATTGGATATAATAGGATTGGGATTTGGATTGGGTGTAGGGATAATAGGATTGGACTTAGGTGGAAGATTTGATGGTTTAGACTTTAAGTGTGTTTGGGATTGGCTTAATGGATTAGGATTTGAAAGGTTGGAAGGATTATATGATGGAGGCACCATAGGGATGGATGGATGAGGGGAACTAGTAGATGGATTTGTGTATGATTCCAAACTTGATGTGGTATCTCCCTTGTCAAGGGTATCATTAAGATGTCTTGTGAATTCTTGGTCTTGGTGCAAGGATGGATTAGTTCTAGCATGCTCATGTTGTGGAGGATTTTGATATGGATATTAAGGAATATTCATGAGATTGGTTGATGTGGAGGAACTAGGTTGGCATGATGATGGGGTGACTCATAGAATTTAGGTTGAATTTGTTGATGTTGTATGGATGATGGCGGTGAAGGTAATGAAGGGATTGACGAATTAGAAGGTTGGGGGACCAATGGATTAGGATTGGGATTAGATGGAATTTGTTGTTGTTGCATGGATAAAGGTATGGTGGATGACATGTTAAATGAAGGTTGTAGTTTTGGTTTTTGGGATAAGATATGTTTTTGTTGAAGGAAAGCTTGTCTTTGTTGGATTCGTTGTTGAAGATATGAGGTGAGAGGATTTTGTATGTCTAAAGATGAAGCATGGGTGGGAATTTGAACTTGTGAGGTTTGAGGTAAATTTATTGTTGAATAGGTTTAGGGTATGGATGAGTTGGGTTGATATGAGTGATAGATTGGTCGTGATGAATATTTGTATGAGGTGAATGGAGATGACTCATAGAGTTGGGGTGTTGATGTGGTAGGATGTTGAAATTGTGAAGATAATTGGGATAGTTGTGCCAATTGAAATCTAAGATATGCCTCTTGTTGTAGTGATTGAGCGAGTTGTTGTTGTAACTGAAGGACTTAGGGATTAATGGATTTCAAGGTTGAGACCTGGGTAGGATTATAGTTTCGTGAGGTTGAGGGCATGGAAGTAGAATCTTGGGTTGTTTTAGGATGATAAGAATGATCTTGTGGATAAAGATCATCATAGATATGTCTAAGCTCTTGTATTTCCTCATATTCTTGGGATGATAGTGATGTTGGTGGAAGTGAATATGGGGGGATATATGGTTCATGGGTATCAAAATATGTGTCATGATCTACAAAATTCTCATCATTATTAGAGCTAGGAGGGCCTCCTCGGATTGTGATTTTGGGTTTGATAATGGCCTTATTGATAGTTGTAGGACTAGGAGTTCTACTTTGCCTGATAAACTTTTCAAACCAGGAATCCCTATTGTGCATGATGAAGGATTTCAAAAGGTATTTTGAGATGAGCGTAAAATGATGACTGTATAATGAGAATTGGGAAAATTGCAAAGTTAGTTTGACACCAAGATTTGGATATGTGCAAGGTTTTGTTTGCAAGAGTTTAAATTTCTATTAAAAAAGGTAAGAAACTATTGCAAACCCTAGAAACTTATATCAAATGCACCACCAAATAGATCAAAATATAAGATAAAATAAATGTCACCAAATACACTTAAAAATGTGGTTTCTCAATTGGTTTTTTGCATAACTTTGAATGTAAATTTCTCCAGCTGGGGGGATAATTGAAAATGAAATTTGTTTTATAATGTTTGGGTAAAAGTGGTTTAGGCAGTTAAACCGTAAATTGGTTGAACGGTAAGAGGTAATTAGGGTTTAATTTGTTTTGCAAATGGATTTAGGTTTTGATTTAGGTTAATAATAAATTAAAGTTGTTAAATTTAATTTATTATTAACGAGATGGTAAATGTGTAGAAAGGGAGGATTTAATTAATTTAAGTAATTAAATAAATCTCATGCAAAAGGATATGGTAAGTAAATAATAAATTAATTGTTCTAATTTTAATTTATTATTTATGGAAAATGGTGATTAAAGGTAAATTATTTGCGTGGGGGATCAAGGGATATTTAATTAATTAATTAAATTTCCTGTGGTCAATTTTTTATGTCTACAAGAACAACACTAAGAACTTCCTATACATGTCCTAAAGGGACTACATATAGTTTTCCAATAGTTTTGGAAGTTGAAAATTCACAAAAATTATACCAAGAAGAGGAAAATTTGAGAACTAGAATTGCATTGAATGCACACAACTTGTTCTGTCAAATTCATTACTTCTAAAAAAGAGAGATTCATACAATTTATATGATATATAGCAAATTTTCCATGGAAATTACACTTTCACCACCTATTAAAACTGACAATTTGCTAACATGGAAAAATACCAAGTTTTTGAAGATCTTCTCACACACTAAAGCCTCACATGGATGTCCCATTCCACTCTAAACATTCTCTAACATTAAAGTTGTCCTAGTTCCAAAAACATGCTATGAATTATAAAATTGGATCCTTTTTTAGATCACCTCTCTAAATAGGGATCTTTTGGTCCCTAAAAGCTTCGAGACTCATTGAAAGAGGGTGGAAGAATCCATTAAATAATGATACATGTGCCATCTTGTCTCAAACCATAATAAAAATAAAAACCAAAATTTGACACATCTTCGTCTCCAACTATCCATGTTATGATAAAGTACATTGCTTGAACATGGAGAGACTTACTCAACATTAACTAGTCCTCTCAAAAGGAAGCATTATTGTGTTTTCACTCACCTTGCCAGGCAAATTCAAGACCTTCGTAACCTACTCTCTACCCTAACAAGCATGTACACCATGAAATATTTGTCATTCTTGATGACAAGATATTTGTTAACCCTTCCATAGAATACTACTTTCCTATTTAACAAATATGAGTTATCCAAGATGACGCCACACAAATCTATAGGATCAACATCAAACATTGTTTCATTATCAAAGTTAGCTCCAACTAAAAATCTCAACTTGCATTGCCTACTAACTAGCATACCAACACCTTTGATCTAAACCAACTTATAAGGCTTGGGGGTGCTAAACAATTTTGAGGTCTAAATTATCCACCAAATATTGTGAAACCAAGTTATATTTAGAGTTGAATCAAAAAAAGAATCAATATTACCACCATTGACATTCATCTCAATGCTAAATAATGCTTCTTACCAAGATACCAACTTTTCTATATTGCAAGAAAATATGGAATCCTCCTTAGAATCAACATCAATCTCCTTAGTCTTTTTAATGGATACATTATCTTCATGCATGGAAGGGATGGTGTTTTACTTACCCTTCTTACCTTACTTGTAAGGGTTATTTTCAAGATATTATTTTTAACATGAGGGATCTACATGACTATCCTTACCACAATAGTCATAATGAAGTGCCTATTTCTTCTTGGTGCTTGTATAATTTACCTTTTTATCCTTTTATTAGCCTTCACTCATTAGACATGGAAGAGGAAGAATGTTCATCTATCTCAAGATAGTGAGCATGTGTGCATACTTCATCTATTTCAACCAGTTTAGAAAGCAACACGAGCTTATAGAAATGTCTATAAAGACCTCCTATATATTTCATTAGTACTTGTAACACATCTTTACCCATTTGTATATCCCTTCTACAAAATTTACTTGTGGTTTTTTGTAAACTTTGACCATATTTTTCTTTTCCACTCTTTTCTTCATTATGACATATTGGATAGGATTAATTCCTAATTAATTGCTTAAAATGCTCCCAAGACTTATAAAAAAAAATCATAGCCATGGAATATAAGAGACTTTCAAACCAAGACAAAGCATGGTTTTCCAACCTTAGTGTCGAAAAAGAGATCTTTTGAACTAAAGTGAGAGTATGCATACTAAAATATATCCAATGCGATCCCATTGTGTGATCTAGAATCTTGAATGAAATAAAAGCTTCATTTGATTGTGTGGGTGCTAAAATTTTCTTGTCCATCAAGGAAATCTTTTTGATATCTCTTATTGATCAAGATGTCTTTATGGTTGGTGCGTCTGTTCCTTTTAGTGAGCAACTTGTCGCTAATTCTTGAAGTATTGACATTAGCCTAGGTTCCTCTTTACAAAAGAAGAATATCCAGAGATGACAAGTTAGGTGGTCTTGTCCCCCCTCTTTAGTTCAAGCTTAATTTCAATGGTGTTTCTAAGGGAAATCCTGGTCCTGCTTGGGGTCATGGGATTAGTAGAGACCATACAAGTGAGGTGTTGGGTGCTTTCTCTAAAACCTAGTTTCCAAGTCCAACCATTTTGTAGAAGAGTATATTTCTTTCTAGGAGTTACGATTGGCTAAGGAACTTGAGATTCAACATTTGGTTGTGGAAGGTGACTCCCTTAACATCATAAGTTTCATGTCTAAATCTCATTCCCCGTACTGGTCTATTTAAAATATTATCAATGATTCCCTTAGCCTATTAAGTTCCTTCCTTGATGTTAAAATGGGTCATATTTTAGGGAGGGTAATGGAGTTGCAGATTTTTTTTCCAATTGTAAGGTTGTGAATGAAGGCCACTCTAAGTGGGTTGGGATGGAGAGCCTCCCCCAAGATGTTATAAAACTCATTCTTGATGAGACCCCTTAGGCCCTCCTTTTATGGTTTTTACGCTCCCTTGGTGGGTGAATATTTTGGTTATTGGGGTGGGATCTCCCTAATGTGTGTTTAGAGGTTTCTTCGGGCTTTGAGAAGCTTCTAGCCTTCCATTTTCTATTACCACATTTGGGTGGTCCCATTTCTATGCCAAGTAAGCATTATTAGGGAGGATAATAGTGCACTGAATTCCAAGCTCGTGGGGAGTGAAAGGAATAGGATTGAACCCATCTCTTATGATGTAGTTAAGAAAAATGCCACAATTTGGCATATTCTAAAAAAGAGGTGGTTTCTCAAATTTTATGGAGAGGTGAAGGGTCACGACCCAACTCTATGAGAATAGTTTGTGAAGAATTGGAAATTGAGGGTGATGAAGGTGAGAGAAGTGGAGTTCGAAATCACTGAAGAATTGATTGCCCTAGTGATGGGCATGTCTACAATTGGCAAGAAAATTTTCAAGGACAAACACAACAAGGAGGAACTGTTGTGCTCTTTTCTTGGAGGAAAAGAGAAACTCAAAAAACTCTAGTCTCGCTTCACTAGAAATTCTCTCCCACAATCATGGAATGAAGTGGCCCTCCAAATAATTTGGTATATTACTCTTGAAGGGCAATTTCAAATTATCTACTCTTTCCATTTGTCTCTATTAGCTTTCAAATCATTTTTGGCATATTGCCTCTATTAGCTTTCTTTATTTTCTTGCTTTCCTCTCTTGAGTATTCAGTTTTGGAAGTTATCCATGGCATCACTTCCCTTCCCTTATATCAATCACTTATACTATTGTTGGTCAACCACATCCTATCTATGAAAAACTCCCCTTACCTACCCCCTTCAAAGGCAGTGTTTGCACCTCGTCTTGATTCCCAAAGACCCGAGAAGATGACAAACATAGTCCTGTGGGTGGCAATGTTGTTGATTAAGATATTTCTGTACATGGGAATGGTGTTTTAAATAGAATAAAATGTTATTGGGTTGAGGATTTATCTAATAGATTCAATTTGCAAAAAGTAGAGGGCTTATTCCCTTGACCCTCTTCTAGCCCTCCTTACTTTTCATGCTATGCATCCTTTAGTGTTGAGGAGGTGGCTTTAGTTTTGGAGCTACTAGGGGATCAAGCTTGTAGTTTGGAGAAGGAGCTTTCTGTGCACCACAATATTCTCAAGTAGTTTTTTCTTGAAGTCAACAAGATGAATATTAAAATTACCATTCTTAACCAAAATTTTGGTGGTGATTCTCTAAACCAGCAAGAGGAAATCCATGTAAACTAGAAAATTGGGATGCTTTAGATAATATTTGTAGGTTGAAGGAGAATTCCAAACAGAAGGTGAGACTTAACTTGATGGAAAAAGAGATGCAAGATTTCAAAACCAATCTGAAAAAGGTTGTGGAAGTCAGTAGGACTACCATTCAGAACTATGCCACTGGCATCCAAATGCTTCAAGATCATTTCAACGCATGGACCTCAATAGAACATGTGGGCTCGATCTTGTGGACTCACAAACAAAGAACAGAGGAGGAAAAGACCCCTAATGTTGACAATACAAAATTTGTAGAGAAACATCTTGAATGGGAGTCCATTGTGGCTTTGAATCTTTTATAATTTGTCTTCTTTGTTGTGTGGTTGTTGACCCTTTGTTGCTTTGTTGCAACATTTTGTCGTTAGTGTTGTCCTAGTAATGACCCTCTTTTTGGGGGTTATTTTGCCAATGTCTTGCTACTTTTTTTCTATTTTGTTGTAAAAGGGATGGAGCTCCTTTCAAACCCCCCTTTTTTACCATCAATCAAAAAAATATCAAGATTCTCCATATCCACATCACCTTCAAATGGTAGTAACTTAATCTTTACCTCTACCTTGAATAGAAACTTGCTTGGAAGTTTATGATCACCTTTTGAAGACTTCACTTCTTCATTGGTATTAGCCTTGTCGCCATCTAATCTTTCCATGAACATCTCCATTACAATCTTCATTGGAAAATATAAAATTATTTTTCATAACCATGGAATATAAGGAACTTTCAAACCAAGACAAAACATGTTTTATCAACCTTAGTCTAGCAAATGAGATTTTTTAATCTAAAGTAAGAGTATGCTATATACCTCAAGTTGTGTGATCCAATTATCAAGCTTATTCACATGCACATCACCTTCAAATGTGCTATCTCACTCTCATCCTCTACCTTAATACTTTCTTGGAAGACTCTTATCACCCTTGGAAGACTATCCTTCTTCATTGGAATTGGGCTTGTCACCATCCAATCTCTCTATGAGGATCTTTGATGCAACCAAGGACAAGGGACCCAATGAAGGGTAACCTTTTTCTTGTGGAAATACCACTAAACACCACTTATAACAACACTATAAGGTTCTTGAAGCAACCAAAAACTTTAATTTGAAGACTCTCTAAAGAGATCCAACTCCACACCGAAACTACACTTGCCTAGTCATTGAACATCACCACATAAACTAGGTTTTTGCATTGATTTTGGAAATTAATTAAAAGATATTACTTTCTGACTTTTATCAAACCTTAAACACTCTTAAACCACACCAATTTATTGATTTAAATCATATTAAATAAAATTGAAACAATCAACTCTTAATAGTACTAATTTTATAGGCAACTAGTGAACACCAAACATGTTATTTTCGTTATCACAAAAGGGCAACATCACACAATATTAACAGGGAATTTTTTATAGAATAAACCCTTAAAAAATATAGTTTCCTTTGATCTAAAACCCTAAAAAATACTCCCAATATCCAATTTGATAAATACAATAACAATATCATCAAAACTAGGTAGACATATGCCAACACTAGCTCCAATCATTGACTCTGAACTTCTCCCATGGGCTCCAAAATTGAAAAAGACATTTACAACACCTCCTTCCACCTTAATCCTACAATAAAATACTTTTGAATCCAACCTTTACAAGTTCCCTTCATCCTTTTTTATAACTATCTTAAATAGAGTGCCAAAATTGAGAAGATTCCCAATTTATAACTACAAAGCATGAGTATGAGAAAAAAATAAAAGTTTTAGGAAATAACTCCTTCAATTTGGAACTAAAGTATAATTTAATGAGCTCCATAATGTGGAACCCAACCTTAAAAAATAATCAAAATTCATGCAACACTTCAAACCAAGGCTCCTAAAATATATGAGAAAAAGTAGGAGTTGAAATCCAATTGTAACTACCAATCTGGACCTCCACTCAAGGATGCAAAATTAAACTCAAGATTTGATTCCAAGTGAAGATCCATGTCCAAATTAATGAGATTAAAAAAAATCTACATTCAAAAAGTAATTTCCCTAAAGAATTAGTCAACTGACATGCAAAATTGAATTGAACTGAACTAGATGCATGGATTGAGGGACCAAAAATGAACTAAGTGAATGGATTGAGGAACTGAGCAAGAATTGAGGAAATAATGAAAATGGTGAGTTCATTTAAGATAACTCAACTAAATCATGAAAAAGGTGAATCTTGCAACTACAAACTCTCTCCAAACTTAACGTCAACTTCTCTTCTACTCAACTTTTCGAATCTTTCTATCTAGGCAATTCCATTGAAAATCTTCAACTTGTAACTAAAGTAAATTATCCCACACATATATAATGTCATTTTGAGATGGAAAAGGATTCAAATATTATAACAACCAAGGCCCAACACCTCCCTATCAACCTGTTAGGGTTCAGGCAGATCAGAGCAATAAACACTAACAATTATATGCAAATTAAATAACCCAAATACAACAATGAAGAACAACACAAAAGAGATCAACACAGAAATTTAACGTGGTTCACCCAAAATGAGCTACATCCACAAAAACTCAGCCATCCAATGATTTTATTATCCAGTGCAAAACATATTACAATCTCGTGAATTCCACACCCGCAACATACATCCCAACCGCTTATAACAAGCTTTTTGGAAGCTTCTCAAATTTGGGTTTTACAATGTCATTTTTCTTTTGTCGGTTAACAAAAATTAACAATCGATTCTGAACGGGAAAAAAAGAGGGAAAAAAATTAACCCCGGTAAGGATACGTTATGTGTGTACAATACTTGCATGATCAGTCGCCACATACCAACAGAACTTAATAAATATCAAGGCTAACCCTTGTATCAAAGTTAGGGCCAATTTCAAATTCAAGCCCAAAATAACTACATAACCAACAGATAGTTCTAGTGACTATGCCTCTCGAACAAATACTTAACAATCTTATTGGAGACATTATCCCTGGCCAAAAAAAACTAGTGGATGATACAATTATGTAGTTTTGGCCATGTTCTATTCCACATGACCAATGAATTACCCAAGGGGTAATTTGCAACAAACCATTTCAGCTCAAACAGCTTAAGGTGCTTAACATGGGGAGAATCCACAATAATCTATAGCCATATAGAATGTTGTCCTAACCACCCAAATGCATGGAATGTCAGTAGAGTAGGATCTAAAGATTGCATTTGAGCATGCCTTGTTTTCTTGGACTGAAGGAGATGATGTTGTTTTCGACAATATTGCATCCACTTCTATAGCTCTATAGGTACAATCAAAGTACTTTACCATAGCAAAGAAGAGGGAAATGGAGGGGCACAATCAAGTTACTAAAAGTGTCTCAGTGATTTAGAATGCAAGCATCCCAAAACACAACACTCCTCTAATATAGAATTAGAACATCTTTGTGACATCAAAGCAACCTGAAATGGCTCAAAGATAAATTTTGCCTAAGGTTACCAATGTACTGAGGCCAAAACATCAATCAAATCTTGGTAACCTATCAAGGATGCAAACAACTTGTTCATTCAACATGTTAGAATAGATGAAGAGGACTACTGCCAACATCTATATGTGGGAAATCTTGTCCATTTCTAAGCAAAGGAGTTTTCTTCAAGAAGCTCTAAAAATGAAACAGGATGGAACAAAATAGAATGATAAATTTGTTGATGATAACAGGCAATCCTTCAATAGCTTGAAAGGTGTCCAACCTAATCAGCCGACTACACTTCCTATAGCTAGCACAAAGGCTAGTAAAAACAAGCCAATGTCTTTCTATGTAACATTGATTATTGGTAAAAATCTCCTCCATAAGCCAGGAGCCAATACTTATATTCTACCTAAGAAAAAATAATTGATGGCTTATAGTTAGTTTATTAGCCCATGGAGAAGGGTGTGATGCAATTAGATGGTTGGCATGTCAAGACCATAGGAATGTTTGAGGATTTACCCCTCACCTTTTATGCCCACTTGAATATCATTGTCAACAAGGAATTTATGATCATAGATATTCTTGCTACATTTAGTCTATGCCTTTATAGGGACTACACAACTAAAATAAGGGGCTACCTATCACTTGACTGGACACACATGGTATTGAGGAAAAAAATATGGCACCAGAGTAAAAATTCTCATAGAACCAATAGCCAAAGAGCACATCACCCATGAGTTCTTGGTTAATTTTAAGCTTGGCCACACGATGTTTACCTAAGAAGAGCAATCCAACCTTGAGATCATTGAGGATGAGAACCATACTTCCTATCAAGTTGATCAAGTTAACCTTAGGGGGCAAAGAATGCAACTTCTGACCCTTATGGTAACTATGACTCAATCGGAATAGGGACAATGGCATATATGAGGATGAATAGGCTATTCCTAAGGTCAAGGACCAAGGAAAGAGATCCTCCAAGAAAAAAAAATGATCAAATCGACTTGAGGAAGCTATTTTTTGTGGCACATGATGTGAAAATGGTGTTGGAGAAGGTATATGTTTGATATCACTAAGTGGAAAAAAGTTCCTTCATTTGTACATGTTATGATTTAGTTGTATGAACAATGAGGCTAAATATGTAAGGAAGCTAATGTAGTGGAACAACTTCCTACAATAATCTTGAGGGGAGGGATATGCAGAACTTTTCATATCTTTGCAACAATTATAGAAATAAACACAAATAGCAATCATACCACAATAGTAGTTACATGGGGAAACCCTTTCGGGAGAAAAACCCCACTCCAAAGCCACCCAATATATTATTCAGGAATCAAGAAGATTACAATATACTTGCAGAGCAAGCTTTCACAGGAGTATAACCAACCAGAGATTGGGAGGCAACTCAACACCTATAAGACTCACACACAACTTCCATCTCAAGATCCTGATATATAGGAGATACAATATAGTAAATCGTCAATGGTAATTACAAAACCATGAGCCAAAACCACCCAAAAAAGTGGCACCCAAATTATCTCCAACCAAAGATGCCTTGTGATGTGCCAAATCACACACCAACATGTGTAACTCTCCCCTTTACAATTCTTTTAAGTGTCCAACATGTTTTCACATTTCCCAGAACAGGAGATCCAACGTCCAAAGGCCATAACTTTTGATCCAGTTGTTCGATTGACAAATCAGTTACGACAACTTTCAAGGCATTTAGGGACCTCTAAGTGCCTCAAATCTGAGTTTGAAACTTTTTTTGAGAGTTTCAAAAAATGGAAACTTTATTATCTTGCAATCCAAGTATGATCTTGAGTCGAAACTCACCCAAGATGTTTATTAGGCAGTTCCACATCTTTTGGGAAATTTTTGGGTCCATCCATGTTCAAATGTAGAGTTACTAAAAATAGTAAGTCTTGTCATTTTAGCCTTTTTTGAAAAGTTTGAAAGCTCTAAACCATTCTTCAAGATAAAGAGTATTCGAAAAGACCAAAATGGGAAGAATAGAAGCCTTTTGTAGTTGCAAGGTTGAGACACCTTTCCTAACAAAATACAAGTAGCTTGTTCATCAACCCTTATTTGCAAAGAAAATGGGTGTGAAATAGTTGCAAGTGTTTGGAGATTTCAAACTCATTAGAAAGCAAGGCTAGTAATCATAGCAAAGAATGCTTAGATGAGATTATATAGACATAGAGTATGGGATCTCATTGAGGGTTTTGATGTGATTAGTTTCCAACTCATTCCAAAAGAGCAAAATTCTAGTGCTAATTGCAAGCCATCATAGGCTCCTAATTTGATCTAGTTAGCGATATGTTGAAAACTAAAAATCACATGAAGTTGATAATCAGGCTAGCTATACTAGACAACTAGGCTCATTGGCAAGTGTTTGAGAGTGACAAACAAATTGCACTCTTTTTCCAACAGCTTTGTGAGATCATTGATAAACTTGAGCCTAAAATACAAGAGGTGTATGGAGAAAAAAATTTCTAGTTAAGATCAAACAAGATATCAAAAGGGATAATAACCTTAGAAACCTTATTTAGCTCCAACAATTAGAGGAATGACAAGAGAAGGATCATGGCTAATAAGGGTGATTACAAAGATGTGGAGATAGATCCCACTAAAATGTTGAAAGAAGCCAAAGTATGCAACCAAAAGGAAATCGACTTCTTGATCCACTTGTGTCGTAAGTATGACCATTTTATGGCCTAGAATTATGATGAGCTCAAGGGCTACAATAAGGACTTAATCCAACATATTATAGAATTGTCTCGTAATGCCAAACTGATGAGACAAAAATAAAGGTTCATAAATCCCAAAATAGAGCCTTTAATGAAACAAGAGCTCAAGAAACATGGTGTAAGCTAGTCCTCGTTAGAAAGGAGTGGATAAATAAGATTGATCATTGATTTCAAAGATCTTAATAAGGCCTCATTGAAGGACCACTATCCACTTCCATTGACGAACCACCATCCACTCCCTTCAATGGATCAAATTTTGCAAACTATTGTAGGCTATGATTGGTTTTTTATGTTGGACAACTTCTCTAGTTATAACCAAATCTGCGTAAAGGAGGAAGATCGGTTCAAAACAACATTTACCACCAAGTTGGGTACACTTTCTTATAGCAAAATGTATTTTGGGTTGTCCAAAGTTGGGGCCACTTTTCAAAGAGCAGTGGATATTACTTTCAAAGATCTCATAAATTAAATCATCTTCATCTACTTGGACTACCTAAGAGTGTTTTCAAAGAATAAGGACCATTGAGAAAATTTTCCAGAGGTGTTAGGAATTCAACATCTCCCTCAATCCAAAGAAATGCATCTGCATTGTCCCTCAAGGTAAGCTATCAAGTCACGTAGTGTCAAAAGAAGGGATGGCCATAGGTCCTGATAGGATCAAATCAATCCTAGAACTTGCTTTGCCTTAGAGAAGAAAGCTCTATAGTCCTTTCTTGGCAAAATTAATTTTGTCGATAAATTCATTTTAGATTTTGTAGGACTAGTGAGGCCTATTCCATCAATGTTGAAGAAGGATTGAGTTTTTAAATGGCCATATAAAGGGAAGGAGGCTTTTGAGTTGGTGAAGCTAACAATAATGACTTTTGTTCTAGGTGTTGGAATATATGCTTCAACATTAATATGTAACAATGGGCTGTTGTGCATGTAGACAACTTGTCGATATGTGTTGTTAACAATTTGTTAGATGTAGGTGGATGTTGTAGTTGTGTCAATAGTTGTTAGTGTGTTGTCAATTAGTTGAGTTAGGTGTCAAGTGTAGATCCACTTTTGTAGGACTTTGTTATGAGTTTGTAATCTCTATAAATTGTAACCTTTATTTGTTGAATCAATGACGAATGCAGTTGTTCTATTTTCTATTTTGGTATCAGAGCTAGACAGGGCATGACTCCCTCATAGGAGTGCCCATGTAAATGAGAGGGATGTGAGTGGTGTGTGGATGCTTGGATTTTTTAAAGATTTTTTGTCGGGAAGGGTGCAGTAGAGGATAGATAGATGCACAATAGTCTAAGGTGCTTGTGGATTGGAGGAACTATACCTCATTGCGGTTATAAGACATGCATGTGAGGATTGATGTCCAATAGTTTAGGGGAGATCTGAAATCTAGAAGTTTGGCATCATACCTTTACAAGGGTAATGAGACAATTCATGTGCAAATGGTGTCCAATGATGTTGCGAACGTGGATTGTAGCTGGGAGACTATACCTGGAATAGGGAGCAGCTTTAAGAAGTCTTATTGATCTAAGAATTGTTTTCAAAGAGCAGTGTCTGAACAATTTATTTTTTGGTTTTAATGTTGTTAGTCAGTTTAATGTTGTAGCATTAAGAGGGGGTGTTGGAATATATGCTCCAACATTAATAAATGTAACAATGAGCTGTTGTGCATGTAGATAGCTTGTCTATATGTGATGTTAACAATTTGTTAGATGTAGGTGGATGTTGTAGTTGTGTCAATAGTTGTTAGTGTGCTGTCAATTAGTTGAGTTAGGTGTCAAGTGTAGATCCACTTTTGTAGGACTTTGTTATGAGTTTGTAATCTCTATAAATTGTAACCTTTATTTGTTGAATCAATGAGGAATGCAGTTGTTCTATTTTCTATTTCTAAGGTGATTTTTTCTAAGGACTTTATTATATGTGTATGGTGGTGACTACAACATTGTTGTTGTCCTCGCCTAGAAAGGTGATGGAGGTTAGGATGAGCATCTAATAGCATTCTTTAGTCAGACACTTCAAGACTATGAGATCAAATATAACATTATGGAGAAGCAAACATATGCTTTGGTCAAGGCACTAAAAAAATTTGGCACCTAGTATCAAATAATAAAATAACAACATTAGTGATCCAATCAACTATCAAGAAGTGTATTATAGGTGGCAAAATTAGTGAAAAACATGCTAATTGGATCATAAAAATTCTTGACTACGATATTAATATCAAGCCTACTAAGTTGATAAGAGGATGAGCTTTATGCTAACGTCTAGTTGAAGATCCCATTGCTCCAAATGATCAAGAGCAACAACAAGTTGAATCCATTTTCTCAAATCAAAGGGAAGCCAACCCAAGTGGATGGGTTGATGTGAGGATTAGATATATAGAAACTAGGCAATATCTAGTGGATATTTCTCCTACAAAAAGAAGAGCCTATAGACTCCAAGGAGTTCCATACACCTTGATTGATGTCATCATCTTTAAAAGGAATTTTGATGGAGTGTTGCTCAGGAGTGTCAAGGACAACCAAATACCTATTCTATAATAGGAATTTCATCAAGGGTTATTAGGTGGGCACTATTATGTCCAAACTACAACCATCAAAATTATTAGAGATGGATACTATTGGCCCACAATGTTTATAGGGTCTCATAGGTGGGTTAGACATTGTGGGTTAGACTAATCAACCATTTGCACAATGGGCTTTAGGCTTCATTGGGATGGTTAACTCAATGACAAGTGCAAGTCACAAATGGATACTAGCAACCATAGATCACTTTCCCAGATGGACTAAAGAAATCTTGTTGAAAGAAGCTACAAAAGTAGCCATCGTAGATTTCCTTGAAAACGTTGTAACCAGGTTCAAAATTCTAAACATTGTTATTACAGATAATGCAAAAAGTTGTTGACTCTAAGATCTTAGAATTTGCACTAAAAAATGGTGGTATATATCTCGAAACTTCATCAAACTATTACCCTCAGGGTAATGGTTTGGTTAAATCTACCAACTAGAAGCTCGTAAGGATCATCAAATGTATTGGATCATAATATCAAAGGGGATGGCATTTTTTCCTGAAGAGAGCTCTATAGGCTAACATGATCACCCCTAAGAAAGCCATTAGCACTTCCTCTATGCTCTGGTGTATGGAAAAAAGACATATCTACCTATATCACTTGAGCTACCTACACTACAACTTATCCAACAATAGGAGATGAAAGAGAAAGGACTCATGGTTGTGAGGTTAGAAAAGTTACTAGAGTTGGAAGAGGAGAGAATTGGCTAGAAATGCAATGCAAAAGCACCAAAAGATTGCCAAACATTGGTTTGACAAGAGATCCACTAAGCAAAATTTCAATGCAGAAGATATGGTCCTCAAGCGGGGAAGAAGAGAGCAAATCTGAGTCGTGACAATAAGTTTGATACACTTTGGAGTGGCCCATACAACATCTCAGCACGCAAGCAAGAGAGCTCTCCACTCCAAGAAAACACAAACTTCCAATTCTAGTTAATGGGATATGTCTTAAGCCTTGCGCTTTAGGTTTTTGAAGAACATGCAAATATGTAACATATTTTCCTTTCCCTTCTACTTCTTGTTTTATTGTGTTTCATTTGCCTCCTTAGCATGGGTTTGTAAATAGTGTGGTGTGTTTTGTCCTTCAGACTAAGATTCTCAGTTGGGTTATGCTGCTTGTGTATTACATTCATCATCAATAAGCTTAACCTATATGCTCTCCTATGTGTTATCAAAAGGACCTGAGGACCATAAATATTTTCAAAGATCGATGGCTCTTGAGAATCTAGTGATGTGCTAGCACTTCCATTAACGTGAAGCTCTTTCATCCATCTAATCAAATGTGCTAACAATCAAGAGCCATTGAGATCTAAGAGGGCATTTTAAATTGAGGAGATTAAGTAGAAAAAGGCTTAAAGGAAAGGCAAGGTGACACAATTATAGATCTAAAAGTAGATGAATGGCCCTGGCAACATCAAATGTTGTCAAGCTCTCTTTGAAGAAAGGATTTGTAGCAACTGATAGATCATAAATAATAACTTCATCATAAATTGTCCAAACTTCTATAAGCTAAAAGCTCAATTTAAAGGATTTCAATGGCACAAAGGAATGGTTAAGGTCACATTATCATGCAACCAATCATTTCATGTCAAAATCATGAGTGAATGTGATAAACCTTTCAAATCATTCACATGCAAATCAATGAGGCATATATCAAGATTCAAAATTTTAAGCTCAGCGTCACCTATTTTAGGCAACATGAGCATTTATGATCATAAATGGAGTTAATACAACTACCTCGCACCAAAATTAGAGATATATAACAAATATTGCCTTGGTTTTGATCATTTTTTAGTTCTCATTTGTTGTTGTATCTTGAGCTCTGACAAAGAAATTCTAAGTTGTAGAATCTAGCCATTAGTGTATGTTTTTCAATGAAGTACCTTCTAATAGTTGAGAATATAGTCGAAGAGGTAGAGGTTAACAAAAGAGTTGTGCAATGACCTAAAGTGTTAATTTAAGAAAAAAATGATGAAAGGGAAGGCATAGATGGACATTCCACCTCCTCCAATACAAGTAAGTCCTACGCCTTTGCACCTTTACCAATTCTTTCTACTCATGCAAATCTCAGGGGAAGAAGGATATAAAAGGGAAAGAGGGTAGATAGTGCTATAATTTTTTATTTTGCAAATCTAATAGCCAATCCCAACATCTCAAAAGCATCTAAGAACTTAAGAGAAGGGGCTCATGAGCAAATATTGTTTAGCTTACCTAAAAATGAGGACCATACTTTTAGGATTGGAATATGGACAACCTCATTGGCTCAATGTATTGTTCCCCAAGTCCACCCGTATCCTGAGTTGGTCCAAGTCTATGATGATTGGTATCAGAGTTATCCAAGGGAAAACTAAGAGAACAATTATTAGTTTAGATATGATTAGGTGTGTGTTGCAATTGCCAGTTGTGCCTAACTCTTTTCCCTACACATATCAATCTCTAAAAAGAACCTGGGACACAAGAATTGAGAAACTAAGTTTCCTAACAAAGAATTGTACCTTTCTAAAGAACTTCTAGTGATCCCCATTCCCTTGAAAGATTTTACTAATGATGTTAAAGAAGCTTGTTCCATGTTGGGTTCTTCTTTGGTTAAGAAAGTGATGAATTGGCATATGATATCTAGCTAGGTGATTTGCATAAAATGAAAACCATCACCAAATAAAAGTATTTGTCTTTTGATTTTGTCAACACCACAATTGACTTAATTCACAAGCAACTTATGAACTTCAATGCCCAAAAAAAATCCCTCCTTCCTAGCCCATTTAATATTGTACCAAAATGTGGTTTTTTTCAAGTCTTCCATTGGTTTGTTTATGTTTGATGAATCCTTCTCTCCTATGAGACTTGTCCCCATCTCCACTTGGAACCATATCTTGCCAAAGTCCTTAGACATTATGAGTTCCTTAAGTAGTTTCTAATGCTAATTGTGGCAGATTTAAGAAATGATGACCTTGTGAAGCTTTTTGAGAGCCATGTTGCACAATTAGGCAGCAAAAATCAAAGGAGATTGGTTTTATGGTACAAATAATGTGATGTTTAGGCTACATGGTTTCGAAGATGAGGTGTTCATGTTGCCAAAATATGTTTTAGATAGAGTTTTTGCAATAAAATTTGCTAGATAGTTGCATGTCATTGACAACAAATTCAAGGCTGGCAAGAAGAGGAGGTTTGTGTACAATGTCCCCGTGACATGTGACAAAATAACTAGAAATAAGAGAAAATCCAACCCTTCCTTGACATTAAAACTTACTGATTTGGGATTAGAACTCATTGAGGACTGTTGGTTCTATGACCCAGCAAGACATGTAATAGCTTGGATTGCATTTCGAAAGCTCAAGGAACCATTTGTCCATGAGCCAAGACTGGAAACTGAAGCGAAAAAGTGCCCCAAGCATGATGACCCAAGTTAATATGTAGAAATCTTTGAACTCCCTACCAAGCCTCTCCCAGCCTAGGAGAGTTTCTATGTCAAAGAAAGGACCTATGATCCAAATAAACCCATGGGAGCAGGAATGAGAAATAATCTTCGAGTGAGGGATTGGAATGAGAATAAAATCAAGAACTTCTAGAACTATTGGCAAGGAATTGCAGAGGAGACCAAGCCTTTTGACAGAGTTCCAATAGATGAAAAATGGGAGAATCTTTGGGATAAGGTGAATGCCTCACCTATGTCCGGCTATGAAATGAGCAACCTAAGGCCAAAGGGCATGGTCAAGCCACAATCCAAGGAAGAGCAAGAATCAGAAGAAGAGGAAAGCAACAATAAGGTAGAGGAAATCTCATCTTTGCAAGGACAACAACCCAAGGCCCCCTAGCCTAAGTCACTATATGACCAACAACAAGGATAACCCCTACTACCTAGCAGCTTCAAGCACCTGAGGGTAGTATAGGACACTTATTCTCTCAACAACGAATCTTGTAGAAAGAACTTGAGCATTTCCAACAAGCAATTCAACAAGATCCACCTGCTCCATCAACTCAAGTATTGTCATAGGAACAGGATGTTCCTCAATCTTCTCAATAGAGTGGTAGGATTAGAGGACAAGTCACTCAACCTATTCAGGCTTCAAATTCATGTGTTCCCATTGTGGCCACCACTACCTCCAGGATTCCCCAGGAGGAGTGTAGCAAAACAAGCTCAAGTTCACAATCATTTGTTGATTATTGAACATTATGTGTTTGTTAAGACAGAAGTAAATGTTTATCCAGTGAATCGCTTGTCAAGTTGTTCAATTAGCTTAAGCTTTCTTTATCAATATTTTAATTCAACATTTTCTATCCCTTTACTTTGTGAGAGTGTGAAAGAATAGATTAGATAAGGAACCAACCTTTTCATCTCAAAGGATCTTCCTATGAGACAAATCCCACACTCACAATCTTCACATACTTGTATACATAAATTGAAGTGAGAACAAATCAGAATATCAACTGCCATGAAAAAGCTTTTGTTTTGGTAAATTCTTCTTTAGAAAAACAAGAACACAAAAATTCCAGCCTTATTTTATCACGATACAACTATTGATTTCACACATTCTAAATATACTTACAAATTCACCACCCACGCAGGGATGGTAACATTGTGCCACTAGAAAATTGTATTTCCTACTAAATTTTCACTTTTATTTCAAATTACTTTTTACCATTACATAGGGCTAATAAAAGAACTTTCCACAAGACAATAATTATATTATGGCAGAGGGAATATAGTAACATTATTGACATACTAGGCAAGAACTCTACTTACGACATCCAATATTTATTACATTTATGTACATGGTTACAATTTGGCCTTTGTAACATGCAAAACCACTTGGACATTTGCATCATCCCCCAATCTATCCACATGTTTAGTGGATGATGGTAGCCTTACCACTATCAATTTCCTTTTCTTCATTCTAGAATGCCTTGTAAATACAATTAGGCTTGTAGGTCAGCGACTGCCTCTCCTGGTAAACCAACAAACCAATTTCAGCCCACAATTAAGTTGATCGTAGCTGAGTAGTTGTAATACCTGACCACCTCTATTTATCTTGTTTCAAAAAGTGGTTAGATCTTACCACTTTTCCTTAACTCTAATTGCAGACATGAACTTTTATTATATAAACAAAAGAGGAATAAAGTAGAGTCAGTATTATCATTACATGTATTTTGTCCCATTTGCTTGTGATGTTATTTCTACTGTTTTTACAGTGAGTTAAAAGTACAATCAATCAATGAAAGTATGCATCATCTGCATAAAAGAACAAAGGTGGCAGATTTCTTACCATGCATACGTTTTACAAAACGTTCAAACTCATTAAAATTGGTTTTCTCCATCAAAGTAGGACTGAGTCTTAGGTATGTGAAAGCTACCAAGCATCGTCCATCAGGATCATTCCTTGGCTTTGCATTTTCTAGGATCTTATTGTATCCATCTCTATCGAAACATGGTAAAGCATTTTCACTAGCTACAGGAATGCCAGCATCCCAAGCCGCATTTAGAACCTGAAATGACAAAGGTACAAAACAAATTATAATACGTTTTTAATTTTTATCCCACATGGTAGTTGGAACCAGGAAGTACTCTTTTACCTGCCAAACCAGACCCTCTGGATCTGCCATGGCCTCAGGAAAGCCTTCTTCATGTGCCAAAGTACGCAATTCAACACATGTGAAGTTGAATGCAGCACCATGTTTCTTAAGCATATGAGCAATTGCTTCATAACCATCACGATTTGAAGGATTATAGAAACCTGCCGCAAGCTCTGCAGCATGACTAGCAGTCTTATACCACCAATGTATTCCTGAAACCTACTTACAACCCACACAAATGATTCCCAAATGTCACTATTTATAGCATAATTCACAAAGTTGCTAAAAAGGCATAAAACATACACATGTAGCTTTCTTACCTTAACAGCTATTCTTGTCCCTTCATATGCCAGATTTGCAAGAGAAAGCACACGATCACCATGATCTAATAAAACCTGTGAATACCAACGAAGGAAAAAACGACCGTAATAGCTGTCATAGTCCCCTCCATCACGAAAAAATCCAGTGTCTTGAGGCTTAGAATTATAGTTCCCTGCATTATCAGGTCCTCTACCCCAGAAAGTATGTCCTCGTGCTTCAGCTGCTTTCCTCAGACTCTTTTGAAGATATTTATCATAACACTGTATCAGAACCATGGAAAGGCTTTTGTTATGCACATATATAACATGTTTGATAAGATTTCAAAGTACAAATGATCCTTAAAAAGTTTATGATGATAATGTGCTTGTTCAACTCCAGCAACCCTCTTCAAATAACCTCATTATAAAAGGACATTCATTTGAAATTAGGATCCACTGAATTTCATAATGTCTATGTCTCAGAGTTGCCTCTGAGGAAGTAGATCTAATTCAATTTTTGAGATTTTAACAAGTAAACAATTTGATACATCTATCTTTTAACTCTAGTATATCCTCCTTTCTTTCCAGATAGATGTATCAGAAAAAAGATCGAGTGTGAATATTTCAGGTTGACATAGGGTAAATTTCTAAAAAAAATTGCTCGATAAAATGTTTAATATCTTATCCTTCTTATATTTTATTTTGTTCCCTCAAATATCTTACAGGAAGCAAGCAATCATTTTACCCTTAAGACATTAAATACTCCATATGGCATCCAAGGATATAAAAGTTTGGCTTGCACTGATCGAAAAGCAAGCATTATAAATTGTTCCCAAGGTCTACCAAGAGTAGGCTTGCTCTTGTTGGTAGTAATTGAATTTTTTCACTCATTTTCTATCTATGTAAGATTTCAAAATCTCTTTCTTAGGATCATAAAACGGTTGTTCTGAAATACTAGATTTTGAATATTAGAAAGTTAATAGCTGAGAGGTGGCTTCTAACAAATATTTTAATGGGTATTTCTATTGCATAATAGTGGGAATAGTTGAAAAGAGGGGCCATGTCTTCCCTTGTATCACAAACTTGCTACATACACCTATATAAGCACCTACTAGTTCAAAAGACACCAACAAATATGTAAATATATATATTGGCCATTGTACAATCACTCCAGAGACATGCACAAGGAAAAATAAATAAATGGCCATAAATTCAACTCAAAAGAAGATACCATTGATGCAGTCCTACTTAAAGTTCAGAACAAGAGAAATGCAAAAGCCATTTTCTATGTGAAATTTGTCCTTCCAAGTGCCACCTAGAAAGAGTAGGATATAAACTTCCAGTGGAGCCTAGAAGAAAACCCATCCACTCACTAATCTCACAAAAGGTCTACAATCATTGACACTCTAATACATGTAGCACACTTTATGCTTTCACAGTCTGTCGATTCCCACTAGAAGCACACCATGTCTTTATGTAGCACCCAAAGGCCTCCTAATTAAGGGTAAAGCTAAATGGAATACCCAAAGGTTCTGGCACTTTGCTCTAATCTAAAATTAAAGTCTTCTTTGTTATTGAAACACTTTATGACTCCTAAATTAGTAAACACATAACAAACTAAATGCATCACTTCTTACATGTAACCTGTGACTCAAGGTTGAAATATACAATAAAGTAGTTTGAACCGACGTCTGGATGCAAGGTGCTGTGGTCCAGACAACTTCAGAAATGAAGTGTAGGTCATGCTGAGACAAATGCTGCAGCAGACCTGTTATAGAGCTGTTACACTGCACTGACTTCACTTCAGAAGAGAGACTGGACAGTGATATGTGTTTAAAAAAGACTGATGCCCTCTCATTTATGTCATGGAGTTCCAAGTTGGCCTACCTATAAAGACTTCCCATCAGCTCATCTGTAGGCCACCATTATATACGTTTAATCAATTCTAGCACTTATTTAATGGTATTTTAGCTCTTCTATGGGGTTCTTCATCATCAAGGATCCTTATTGATAAAATAATGCCCTCGTATATCTTTAAGGGTGTAGGTAGATTAGGAACACCCGGTTTCCTTCCTGAGTTGTCACAAGGTTTAAACCTCAAGTAATATGATTTTAGAATAAAATAGAAATAAAGTGAAAGCTCCCTTGTTTGTGCTTACTGAATAATATGACTCTCATGGATATGGTAACTGCCTCTTTTACTCACTATTGTATCAACATTTCTTACTACTTCATAACCAAATGTGATTTGTCCTAAGAAATTTGTTTTCCCGGGTTCTGAAATCATAGCCTGTCAAATTTGTTTAAAATTTGTACTATTTCTATTATCTATTGATACACATATCATACAAAGCACGCATTTAAATCATATTTCAAAAACGTGTCTGGACTTCTGCCTTCTACAATTTCAACCAGAAAACACAAAAACATCTGTTCATTCATGTATCCATTTTTGCTTTCTGTTCTTCATGCTGTGTTAAAATAATTTAGATGGCTCTCGTACCAAAGCGTAGGCTTTTACACCTTTATCCCAGGATCACTTTAGTATGTGTATCCCATAGAAAATGGAATCCACTTTCGTACACTGTGTATAAATTATACTGCACTTATTTAATTCTCTGCAATATAACAAAACTAATATGGTATGTAGTACTATACAGAAGCAGATCGCAGCAAACAATCAATATTTCTTGTGAGATATCATTTCTCGCTGCAGAAGCCAAGAAATTCCTGAAAACATCATGCAAATTTCAGTTTATCAGTCAACTGTATTTTGACTGAAAAATTTGCCGATAAATTCACGATTTATCTCAGGTTTCACTCCAATAAATTGCTAGTTAACAGAAACTTGCAATAAATCACAACTTTGTAGGAAAATCGCATTTGTTTGCAGATAAATTAAGTTTTTCTGATTTTCACCCTGACCTGGCCCGATACTTTCCCGATAAATTTAAAATATCTGTCTTTTGGTTTGCCAAGAAATTCCCGAGAAAGATATTTTCTTAATATCAAAAGATTGAACACAATCATCATGAATCAACTACAACAAAATATCTATTGCTGTCAAGACAAAAAGAGCAAAGTACCTGTAACCTTCTCATTTACTTTAACAATACACTCATATTTATCTAAGTCTAATTCATGTTATCTAATTTACTATTAATTAGGCCTAAATATTGTAGGGTGTGTTTTTATCCATAAAAATTATATCAGAATAGAATAAATATATTAAAACGTACATCCCAAACTGTCACATCTTGCTAGGGGAGGATTGAAAATGTTTCTTTTGGTGAAACCACCATCACAAGAATACTTGATGAACATATGTGGAGGTCAAATTTAAACCCTGATTCCAATCCTCAGAGATACTCAATTATGCTGATTTGACCAAACTTTTGAGAGGCAAATTGACCCAATCCTCAAAGATACTTGACTATTGACCCATCAATTTTGTTGGTACAGAGCATATACAGCACGGAAGAGTAGTGAAAACAATCTAAAAGCTTTACAAGTGTCTTTTACTACTCTTCCCTCATATCCTGAAACCATAATATGGTTATTTTATGGAGCTAGTCCACATTGGGGGAAGTGCTCTTTTCTGCATGCATGGATGTATGAATTCAGTGTCCAGACTTGACAAAAAAGCAGCAATATTATTACTATTTCATTTTTAGCATACTAGATATTGAATAGGAATGTTCTTTCCCACACTAAGAGGATCCCCCTGTTGGTACCTCTAGGTGACTCCACATTGGGGCGGAGATTTATTCTACAACATGAAATTTCTTTACACAGCTTCTTTTAAAAACACAAAACTTTACAGCATAACTCTTCATATTTATTACATATGAATAGGAATTTTCTTTCCCAAACTTAGAAGATCCCCCTGTTATTACCTCTGGGTGACTCCTTCACATTGGGGCACAGATTCTATCTACATCATGAATTTCCTTTATATAGCTTATTATAAAAAACATGACTTTACAGCATAACTCTTCACATCTACTAACTTATAATATAATGATACTCTATTACTCATCAACTTAAAACTCTTAGTTTTCTTAATTACTCAAGTAGGGGTTCAACTATCTTGGAGGATTCTATGATATCCTGCAAGGTCAAGGAAGTTTCTAATCTTGTTTATGCTTGTAGATGACCTTCAATTCAAAAGCACTTTAATTACCTAGGGCCTACAATTCGTTTAATGGACTATTCTTTATCAAATAACTAATGTAAATAAATTGAAATATAGCTTATATCCTCTAAGGAGCACTTGCACTGTATCTAGATGCTTTTAATCTAAGTTGTTGGTTCTTGGATGAGATCGAGTACAGGTACGGGGTTTTGGTACGCTAGTACGGCAAAAAAAATTCCTTGGGTATGGAATAGTTGGGTACGGCTATATTTTATATATATGTCAAAGGGGTAGTGCTTAAATGGCAAGGCCATAAGGTTCTCAAGATGAAGATCCAAGTTTGAATCCCCCAAGTGACATCTACAGTTGGAACTCCAAGTTGTGGCTCTTGGACTTCCATTGCGGCTTCTATGTTGAATAAGTAATCTAAGTAGAATATGTGGATGGGGAGGGGGTCCCCCTTGTGACCTCCATTGGAGTGGGGCCAGCCTAAATATCCCCACAACTTACCAATCAAAATATATATATTTGATAGGCAAGTTGCTGCCATGGGGGCAGATCCCATATATTAAATTTTCAAAAACATTCCTCAATGAGGATATACATGGTTTTTGTTACAGATCCATTATAAAGATTGCAAGAAAATGAAACATCTTCCCATTTCCTCCAAACGCTCAGACTGTTGTGTAGAGAGAAGATCTGGGTGCCTCAACGGGTGCCTTTTATATTCCTCAATTTTTTTAACAATATTACTTTCATGAACAGCCCCAGAAACTCCTTTAGCAATGCATTGTTTTTTAATTTGTTTATGCCAAACACCCCACCAATATCTCCGAGGGATCTTTTCCTGTCATAGTTAGAAACCAACTCGTGTGCCTTCTTTACCAATGCCACCTATAGAACGTTATGAGTAGCCAGTTTCGCACTCATTTTACGGCCCATGATATCCACATACCATGTTAAGAAGTCGCCAACAATGTCATTATTCGTGGTTGTGTCTATTAATAAACATGCGTGTCCCCAACACCTCCATGACCGCCACCTCCATCTTAGAGTTTCATGTTTTGAAGAGGCAATGCAGTTGTAAAGAAAGGTTCTCCCATAGGCATTCACAACCCCGACTCGCAATCTTAACTCTATCCTCCATTATGCGGGCATCCCTTAACCCGCAAGCTTCTTATAGTGCATCCTCTCCTCAAGGTAAATTTAGTCAAATATGTGTTGCCTCTTCATCCACTAAATCTGTATCTTTCTTGTTTTCTTGGAGATCATCTAACATCCCAGAGTCACCAGTTTTAGCTCCAGATATCATTTTTGCCTCCAGTGTCCTACTTAGACTGTCCCATATCTCCTCTCGATTTGACATCTTAAGCTCCTCCATTTGCTCGCATCCGTGGTTGGCTAATAAAACCACCGCCAAAATTTGTTTCCCTATATATATGCCAAATAGTATAATCTTTAAGTTTGTTCAGAAGGATATCTATTGCATCGAGCCTTTTTTACAGTTTCCAATTCAACATTTTTTTTGTTTTAATTGTATTAATGCATAGTAAGGAGTCACCCTCGATGTCTGCCACGTCAATGTTCTTCTCCACACACAATTTCAGTCCTTCATGCAACACATCCAATTCTGCATCATTATTTGATCTTGGAGGAAGTCGCTTAGTAAGAGTCCATAAGAGGATTCCCGAATCATTCCTTATGATACAACTAGCTCCTAAGATCCCAAGATTGCCTCTCGAGGCCCCATCAAAATTCAATTTCAATCTACCTCTCGAAGGGGCCATCCATCTTGCTTTTGTACAAATCTCTCTCCCAATTGCCATCTTCCTTGGAGCAAAAAAGCCAACTAGAATTTTCGATAAATTCCATCGTTTGGAGATACCATCATCCCAAGACATGTATTCATCGGGTCTAGACATCATGAGCCTAGTGTTAAGGAATTCACAAATGCCAATTTCTATCTTTTTTATGATCTCCACAACTAATAAAGATTTATCATTGAATATCATCCTATTTCGTTCCTTCCAAAGATGCCAGATGACTAAGGACGGGCTCACCACCCATATGCTTCCCCATGTTGACTTTTTGTACAAGTGTGGCCAGCATTGAAATAATTTTGTGATATCATTCAACAAGGCCCCATACCAACCAATCTTCTCTAACAGCCATGTCCAGCATTGGAAGGCGACAGGGCAGTTAAGCAAAAGATGATTTGTTGCTTCTTCCTCACAACATAAAGGGCACTGAGAAGGCCCCATTATCCCAAAAGTCTTCAAGTGCTCTCCAGTTAAAATTCTCTTGTGTAAGGCAATCCATGTGAATGCCCCAGCCTTGGGGAGAATCTTATTTCCCCAACACAGAGTCGAAAGCCATCTCTTATCAAACTCCATTTTGTCCTACATATAGAACTCTAATTTAACTGAGAATCTCCCTAATTTCGCCCCCATCCATATGATTTTATTTGCCTACAGAGAGAAATTGCCCGAGCTTTTAGTATCTCCCTGATTTTTTATTTTGCATTCTACAAAATAGGAGCATTTCCAAGATCTTTCCAATGCCATTCATCCAAGTCGTCCAACTTTGTGACATAGTCTGCCACCTTTTCTCCTCATATGTCTTCCATCACCGTGTGACATCCATATAGATCAGGAATGGCATCAAGAGGAATCTCCCCATTCCATGAGTCTGACCAAAAGCAAGCAGATCTCCCATTATAAATGTTCCATGATAGATGTTCTGTGATAAGCGACCGACAAGAGATCATAAAGATCCAAATTTGTGAGCCACCCGAAGGATCCACAATAGTGAGGATACGACTAGGATCATCATTATCTAGGTATTTTTTCTAGAGTATCTGACACCAAAGTGCCAAGGATTTTTCATACAACTTCCATATTAGTTTTGCCCCCAAGGCATTATTTTGTTTTGTTATGCATTTGATTCCAACACCAACCTCCTTGCACCTCCTAACGGAATACCAACCAATGAGCGGTATTCTTTTCACCTCATTTGACCCCTCCCACAAAAACCTTTTCATTATTCTATTTATATATGTAGCTACTCTCTTTGTGAGTTGAACAGATGACATCATATAGATTGGTATCGCAAAGAGCACAACCTTAATCATTAATAATTCTCTCGGCAAGGGAGAGCCACCTTCCCTTCCAAGCTTCTAACTTCATTATGCAAGTCTCAATTGTTTCACCCCATAAAGTTGTTCTATCCGCACCATTGAAGAGCGACACTCCCAGGTATTTGCCCAGCATGGACTTGATATTGAATCCCAATAGCTCAGTAATTCGACATTGAGCTCCTCTCCGCACATTGAAGAAATACATGCTTGATTTTTCATTGTTTATGATCTAACCCGACAATGTTGAATACAAGACCAAAGTTTTCTTGATCGTGTTAGCTACCTCCAATCGAGCCTCCCCATATAATATTGTATCATCAACGAATTGTTGATGTGTGATCGGATTTAATCTTCTTGCCACCTAAACACCATTCCATTCACCACTCTCTGCCTTTACTTTTATTGCTCTACCCAGTGCCTCGGCCATTAATACAAAGAGACAGGGGGATAGTGGGTCCCTCTGCCTCAAACCCCTGGAGGACTCAAAAAAGCCACATGGGGTCCCATTCACAAGTACCAAGAATCTAGTCGAAGATATACAACAAAAGACCTAGTCCAACCAAACTTTTCTAAAACCAAAACTCTTAAGAATGTGCATTAGAAATAGCCAACTTACCCGATCGTAGACCTTACTAATATCAAGCTTGATTACCATACATTTCTTCCTAGAGATCACTATGTAGTGGATTGCCTCATGCGCTATAATGATCACGTTAGTGATTGACCTACCCAAGGTGAATCCACTTTGTTCCGTCGATATGATATTGGGAAGGAGAATTATCAATCTAGATGCCATGACCTTCGATATATTTTGTAAACATAAAGAGATGGGACAATAATCCACATAGGACAGACACTCAAGCTTCTTCAGGATCAATGCAATATTCGTATTGTTTGTCTCTAAGAATTCTCTTTGCCTTCCACACAACCTCCCACACCTTCCCAACAATCCCCCAACACTTGTATAAAAAACAAGCAGGAAAACCAACCGGCCCCGGAGCTTTATCAAGGTGTGACTAGAATACTATCGTTATTACCTCCTCCATTGTAACAAGAGCCATAAGCATTTTGTTGTCCTCCTCCACTATCAACTTTGGAATATTTCGCGTGAAAAGACTCATGTCTCTGACATCTGTCGCACCGTCAGTAGCTAGAAGGTTCTCAAACAAAGACACTGCAGCCTTTTGAATGCCTTCCGTATTGGTGATCACAAAGCCATCCGTGACCTCGATCACAGCAATCCTGTTTCTACTCCTGCAAACTTTGGTTGCATTGTGGAAGAATTTTGTGTTTAGATCACCCTTCGCCAGCAAGGTTTCTCTCAATTTACACCTCCAAAAAGCATCTTCTCTTGCCAATATTTTTGCGTGTTGTGCCATTAGCTCCTTTTCCCATATATAATCCCCATGATACATACCGCAAGTGATTACCTCATTGTTTAGAGTATCCAATTCCCTCTCAATCCTTCCCTTCTCAAAGATATTTTTGAATGAGGTTTTGTTCCATTCCTTTAACCTTAATTTTATATATCCCATTTTTTTTGTAAAGTGGAACATCTTGGATCCCTATTGTACCTCCGCCTCAAACCACCATCTCCCAATCCAACCCAACAGTTCCTCACTTCGAAACCACATCCTCTCGAATTTGAAGGATGATTTGGTTGGGGGCCCATCCTCAACCACAAACAACAAAACTGAAAAATGATCAGACCCATAATACGACATGATTGCAGATTTGAACAAAATAGGAGAAAATAGGCTAAAAGCATAAAGGAATCTATTTCAAGCTATTTTAGGGGTTTTGTTTCCTCTTTTCAAAGGATAAAGATAGGGTTGATTTATAAGCACAACTTTAAAAGACATTATTTTATTACTAATTCATCCCTAAAAGCTTCTTCTAATGAGCTTATAAATAAGTGCCTTAAGCACACAATCATAGTGGGAGGAGTTGATGCCAAACTTATGTTAGGAGATTGCCATACGAAAGTGGAAGTCAAGTCATTGTGTTTTTGTGTGTAGCAAAGGATGGTGAATGTAAATCTTATGCAATAGAAAAAGTTCAAATGTTATTGTTAATCGTATGTTTGTAATTTCGTGTGTTAAATTGAAATGAGTAACCTTGTTAAGCTTTGCATTGATGCTCGTTATTCATTGAAGTAATAACTTTGCCTATTGATTTAGCAATTTATCTTCTGCAATCATGTGTTAGTTCACTTAATCATTTCATGTTGATGTAGAATAGTGGTCTCACATTTAGCCAATAGTCCGGCATACATTGGTGTTATTTAGTTAAATCTTTGTCTTCCTCTACAATGGCTACTACCTCTGCCTCTATATCCACCTGATCAAATCATGCAAAGTCCTTGCTAAAGACGAGATCCTCAGCCTCAATGATCTAATCTGACTGTGGATCAACCTCCTCTAGCGTGATGGGAGATAAGTCAATGCCTAAGATTTGCTTGTAACAGAAGCAAAGGTTGTAATAAACATAAACAAAATCATTCAACTATTGCACCAACATGTTTTGCCTCTTGAAGTGTATGTGCTCAAACATACTCCAATTGCGCTTGCGTATTGAAGTGTTGCATGGTTGACTCAAGACATGAATTGCAATCCTTTAAAGATTTGGCACCTTAGCAACAAACTTTTCCCACCATGCATTGGAAATGAGAAAAAAAAAAAATCAATCTCATTATTCAACTTCAAATTCAACGTTTACCTAGTTGCAATGTTGTATAAGTTGCCTTGCATATATCTCGTGCAAAGAGGTCCCCTTGCGCAAGTCTGTAGATCTCAATCTTAAATAAGATCTTCACTCTAAGTCGAGGATCAGGTTCCATCCACTCTATGATTGTGTAGAACCCACTCAAAACCTCCTCGTCCACCTTGAAATCCAAGTAGAATTGGAACATTGGATTCAAGAAATAAGCAGCTAAATGTAAGGGCCTATGAAGTTGATGGTGCCATCACCAATCAACGATGTTTCGTATGGGACGATATTTATCTCCAACCCCACTATAGATTGGATCTAATGGCCTCCTTGGCCCATCCATGCCCTCATATATATAGCCCATTACGGGCTTCTCCCCATCAACAACTCAAAGGAGAACAACTAAAGGCTTTGTGAAATGCAAAAGAAGGGAACATAAAAATTATAAACTAATAAAACTATTATAATTGATAAACTAATAAAATAATAAAAAATAGAATGGAAATATGAACTTATATCTACAATCTCTCTTGCCAAAAGCCATGATCATTGAAAACCCAATCAACCACATCCACCCCTACATTGGTCTTAGCATATGAAGATATAGACCACTCTTCACTAACAAACATGTGCCTCAAGGCAGCCTTTGACTGAAATAAAAATTGCAAGTGATAAAATTTGTTATAAAACTGGTTATTTCAAGACAAGCCAACTCTTTTTTGTCCATATACCTCATTAAGTTGAAGACCCAAGCATAATTCTATATGTATTTGCAAATATTTTTACCATGCTCCACACATGCTTTGATCCATGGGATTTTGCCAAGATCCTCCAATACAAGGTCAAGTCAATGAGCAGCACAAGGAGTGTAGAATAAGGATGAGTGCCTATCCATGAGACGTTTACTTGCAGCAACATAATTTGTTGCAATATCTGTAACTATCTGCACAACATTCTCCTCACCCACCTCGACCAAAACTTCCTATGAAATCTAGCAAAGGAAATCAATATTTTGTCTTTCCTAAAGCATCAATGGATTTCAAGAAAATTGCACCACCTCACGAAAAAACAAGAAAATTCAAAAATGTCCTATTTCTCCTATCTGTTGAACCATTAGTCATGATAGTGCAACCCTTACTCCATATCTCACGTTGCTCCTCAATTTCAGCATTCACATCAACCCCCTTTTAAATCAAAATGGAGCCCTTTATCTCCTCATCATTAGGGGCTTTGAACCGCACCCCACAAACAATCATGGCATCTACCATATTTTGTCAATAAAGAGACCTAAAACAAATAAAATAAACAAAATAAGTATTATAAAATTTAGAGTTTAAATTCTACAAACCTTTAAATTTAAAACAAAAATAGTAATTAATTACCCCGTTGCATGAAATGGAATTGAACAATAAAACCAAAAGTCACCAATTGCATTATTTGCCCCATCATGTTTGTCATTGTTCCAACTCATGCTCTCAAGTGATGGTTGGGAACCTGAAGTAATGTGTGGTACAATATATGAATCTAATTTGGATCCACGAACTCAAGCCCAACACTAGCACTGCCATTGCCACTAGTGGTCAAACATCCAAGGAATGGAGGAATCGAAAAAGAGAGTCT
The DNA here is from genome assembly GCA_027924645.1 of Cunninghamia lanceolata. Classification (NCBI taxonomy): domain Eukaryota; kingdom Viridiplantae; phylum Streptophyta; class Pinopsida; order Cupressales; family Cupressaceae; genus Cunninghamia; species Cunninghamia lanceolata. The sequence goes on along the minus strand of BSBN01001317.1, from coordinate 744,197 downwards.
CCATGAATCACCATCATCTCTTCTCTTTGCCTCTTTTTTAGTTCCTTTTGTTGGTCAAAGGTCTCGAATTGACTTTGTACCTCACACGCAACATCGAGAGATGCAACTTAGCACACTTTAACATTTCGGCATGGAATTTGTGCAAGGTGATATTTCAATCAGTTAATGCCTCCTGTTGTGACCAAATCACACATCACCCCATTAGGAATAGGGACCCCCCCTTTTTTTTGAGCTCTGTGCTTTCAATGAGTTTTCAATGAGATTGTAATGATGACCTGACTCATCTTCCTCTGCCGATACGGTAATAATTTCCTCGCCTATGACCTTTGGTTCATGATTGGAGGTGGATGAGCTTGCAATAATGAAGAATTGTGATAAAATCCCATCTAGATAATGAGTTTTGAGGCCAATCCTGAAGAATGTTTGAGACCCTGAAAAGACTAAGCCTGGAGCCTGAAATCCTGAAAATCCTGAAAAAATGGCTAAGTCTGAAATCTGGTGAATCCTCCAAATTCTATATTTTGCATCTTAAATCTGGTGGATTCGGGACCTATCTCAAACATCCTGAAAGGTATATTGAAAAATATTTAACTCAACTTATACTTAAATATATTTTTCAATATACCTTTACTCGCGCGATCCTGAAAAATACCTGACAAGTCCAGAGGATTCAAAACACTGATCCAGTGCGACAGGGTACTTAAGTGGCGCAAAATCTTGGCGCAAAATCACGAAGGAAAAGGCGCTTGAGCCAGAGGATTTCAATTAATGAAGTGATGCACCACCTCCCAAGACCCTTATCAAAACACTTAATAAGAAGAGATTCAATCCTCCATCTAATGCGCCATGTATGAAGGGAGAGTGAAGTTTGATTTCGAAGACCTCATGTTACCCATCTAGTGCGCCACACATAAGAAGAATCCAAATTGCCTAACTAGTGCGCCACAGTCTAGAGGATTCCAATCCTTGATCTAATGCGCTAGGAACTTGAGGATTCCAATCCTCCATCTAATGCGCCACTCCCTTAAGGAGTCTTAAAACATGATCTAATGCGAAAATCTTGAGGATTTCAATCCTCCATCTAATGCGCCATTCCTTCAAGTGAGTAAAACTAAGTGTCATCTAGTGCGAAGTGTTGAGAGGAATCAAGAATTTCATCCAATGCGACATGATAAGAGGAATTCAAACCTTGATCTAGTGCGCCATACATGAAGATTTTTGAGGGTGTCTAAAGTCAAATACTAGAGGATTTCGATCCTTGATCTAATGCGCCTAGAGGGTATGAAGAAAGATCATGTTATTTCAAAGAAGAAGACAACACCATGCTGATCCAATGCAAAATGCAATGAGGAAGTCAAATACGAATCCAAAGGATAAGAAGAAGACTTCGAAAACATCATCCAATGCGAAGTACAAGACGAGAAGATTTCAATCCTTGATCCCATGCGCTTGAGGGAGAAGGGAATTACAATCTACAAGGAAGATCACTAAGACCCCATCTAGTGCGCCAGTCCAAGGGAGTTAGAAACATTTAATGATTTTTGCCTTGGAAAACGTGAAAATTGCATTTATTAAATAAAGATCAATCCAAATTAAATGTTTTGCACTATAATAAAGGAGGTCGGCCTAGAGAAAAGGTAAAGTTTTTTAAGCAAATTATATATATATACCTCATCTCCTTTTCATTTTTATCATTTTCAAAGAGCAGATTTGCTTTCCAAGAGCAGATTTGTCTTCAAGGAGCAGCAACAAGAGTTTTTTTTTTTAAGTACAAATTTGATTTTATCAAATTCAAGCAAGTGGTGGATCAAATTGCAAGGTATCCAATTCAAAACAGCCTACCAAGTAAGTCTGATCTGAACATTTCTGATCTGATTTTCTTCTTTTTCCTTCATTAGATGCATTAAAATTGTTTAAGTATTGATAAAATTTAAGAAGGATAAATGGATTTTCATAGATTCCTTGAGTTTAGTAGTGATATTTCATAATTGTAAAGGAAAACTTCATGAATTTAATCCACTAAAGATGCTGAAGTAAAGTCTAGATTGTGTTTGCAATCACTTATTCGCGTCAAGTCTGCAGGATTATGGCCATGACTTCTAAAGAGCGACAAGCAAAGATCCGGATGGATGCCAAGGGGAAGATTCCCGAATCAAAGCTCATCTCAAGGTGGACAAATGTAGGAGACACGAATATGGGCAACAGCAGCTTAGAAGATATCAAGTTAGTCCTTGAAGAACCCAACGGAGGAAGTCTTGCTCGAGCCATCATGAGGAGTGGAGCCATTGAAGCTGCTTGTTTTCCGCCAGTTTTGCCGTGTCCAGAGATGATCATCGAATGTGTCAAGAAATATGATGTAGATACAAGGCAGATTATAGCCAAAGATGGAACGATATTAGCTTATTTGCAAAAGGAGGCAGTTGAAGAAACTTTCAACATTCCAACTAAGGAGAGGATGATCAGTATCTCAATACAACAAGGTCAGCAGGAATACGATGTCGACTCCAAGACAAAGTTGCAAGAGATAAGGAGAGAATGGATGGCCAATCCAGCTATGAAGTTCAATATGAATAATCCTCCACAGTTCCACAAGTCAGATTTTCATCCTGAAATTGGATACTTGATCATGTTTCTAAATAGGATGACAGGAATGCCTCAATCTGCTACCTTTCAGCCTTGGATGTACTCTTTCATCAAGTCAGTTCTCAAAGGGAAAATGATTGATTGGGCTGGACTTATCAGTCAGAGTATACATGAGCAGTTCATCAATTTTGCTAAGACTAAGACTTGTCATATGAGTTCCTATGTAGTGTACCTTCTCGCAAGAAATGAAGTCTACTCAGGTTTGACCAAAAAAGGAGAAGTCGGCATTGGGCCTAACAAGTACCTATCGCATCAATGTTATCCTCAGTTGCACCTCAAGAGTATCAATCATTATACAAGATTCAATGATGCATTTGCTATGTTCATAATGAAGAAGCTAAGAGGAGAATTTCATAAAAGGTTGTCTAATGCGGCGAGAGAGTTCATTTCAGCATATGGACACTGGTATACTCAGCATGAAAGGTACACTTATCTAAGGATCCAAGGGTTTACATCATATCCATACAGATTGCCAAGGTATCCAACCAACAGGATGGTGATGCTAGAGGTTACAAGGCAACTCCTAGAACTCATCAGGTTGCAGAAGTTGAAGAAGAAAGGAGGAATCCAATTTCCACTTCTTCTTGGACAAAATCTGGAGTGTCCATCCTTATCAGCAGCTGAATATTCTGAGATAGAGCTACAGGCATATCATTTGCAAACTCATGGCACCAAGAGGCTTAACTTTGATCCTTTCCAAGTTTGCTGGAAATACAACAGAGAATTCAAACATGTCAAGCAGTTGGAAGACCACTGGGCCAGTGCCCAAGATGAAGATGATCTCCGAACACTTCAAAGTTCGAGACTCACCTGGGATTTAGTCAGAGCTTCCAAGGTTTTCAAGATTCCAGACCAGTTCACCGAAGATGATACTTTGTTGATAGATGAATTTGATAAGATTAAGGATTTGCCTTACACAGTTGATTGGTCAAAGAAGGATGTATCCGAAGAAGAATTGATAAAGCCGGTCCTAGCCATGACCCAAGTATGTATCAATCAACTATTGCAAGAGATGAGTGATGAAAGTCAAGTTCTCACTTACAATAAGATGGATGAAGGAGAACCAGGACAGCATAATACACATAGCCAACCACAACATAGTGGGAATGATCAAAGTAATAGTTCAGCTAGAAAGAGGAAAAGACCTAGTCAAGATCAAGGGGAATCAAGCCGAAGACCTCAAAAGAAGAATAATCCATCTACTTCATCTAATCCACAAGAAGGTGCTTCAGTTGTTCAAAATCCAATACAAGAGATAGAAGTTATAGAAGAAGTTGCCTTGATCCCGTCAGAAGAGATTCAATCAAGCCCCACTGTCATAATGGAGGAGAATGATGATCTTGGTCAAGATGAAGTAGGTCAAGCAGAATCTGATGAGGAAGTAGCTCGGGTTCAACACAGCCAAGCTCAAGGACAGCGAGACCTTTCTGCTTTTCCACCTTGGTTGAGGCAAAGGATTGAAGAAAGTATGATTGTAGAAGCTTATCAGCCTGCTCCAGTTGAGGAATTGCTTGTAAATGTACAAAAGAGTAATCAGAAGAAGAAAGCAACAGTCCTTTCTAAAATCACTCAAGATTCTGCTGGAAATAGAGAGGTACACATAGCTGTTCCTAGAATTGACAAGGAGTTAGAAAATATGACACCTGAGGATTACAATATGACTACTATTGGCATGGGTCCAATCACAAGGGAACATGTAGAGGAGGAACTACAAGATTCAGTGAATAGTGTAAGAAGTATGTTGAAACAAGAAAGAGAAGCAAGGATGAAGGTTGAACAAGATTTCAATACATTGACGCATTACATCCAACAAGTCATGCAGCCCATTCAATAGAAGGAAGCTACTCCAATTCCTCCGTCCATTCTTCCACAGGAAACAGTATCCCAAGTTGAAAACATGAGAATTTCATCTCAGATGATGAAAGGATGGATAGAAAAGACAGAAGAGAAGGCCTATACTTACCTTGAAGAAATTGTGCAAGTATATGATAGAGTCATTAAGCTTAAAGATCGAGTGCAAGCTTTATTAAGAAATTGTGCTGAGTTCAAACCGATCAAAGAGCAATACATGCCACAGCTCAAGAGTTTAATGGAAGCTCCATTAGAAGATCTAATTCGTGATAAGGTGATTAATAGAGATACTCCACATGACTTCATCACTTGGTATTTCTCCTTTCACAACAAGGGGCAACTAGTTGACAAAATTGAAGTAGATATGTCCAGGATAAGAAGTGTTCTTCTAAGAACAGAAAATCATATATACACTGCTTTGACAACAATTTGTAATCCTTATGGAAATGTTACTATTGAGAAAATGAAGCAACAAGTTAAGGCATTCTACTTTCAATATGATGGATTTGATGAAGGTCAACTGGATAGTATATTCACACTTGCATATCGTCTTGGGGAAAATAAGTCTTGGATAAACGACTGGGAGAAGACACTTGGCGTCTATGAGTCAGATGTAGCAGTAGCAGAAGGATCCATTAATGCAGCGACAAGTGTACCAATGGAGGATATTATTCAAATTGTGTCTAGATTCATTGTATCTCATAGTACTACTACATAGTAGGCACATGATGTGGCTTCCTTATCTTCTTGGAAAGCGTGCCTTTGTTCTCTCCTTCACGGCTTCTTTCATTTAATAAAGTGAGCCTCCTTCATTTAATAAAGGATAGTTTGTTATAACTACTTGTGATGTGGCTTGATCTGGTCCGCTGATTCGGCCGATCGATCTTGACCCTTCTTTCCTTTGAGGTTTATAAAAGAGCTCTCATTGCTCTCATTTGAAGAGGTTGGAAATTCTGAAATTGTTGTAAGAGCTCTCTGAGATTATAAAGGATTCATTGTTTTGGTGATTCTATTTATGTTTCTGAGTGTTGCATGGTTTCAATTTTCAAACAAACATTAAGTTATAAGTTTTCTTTAAGTTTAAGTTAGTTAATGAAAGGTTGCTTTATTGCTTTGTAGTGAAGTTTTTAAGTTCATACCATTTGTAGTCTACGGCTTGTGGATTGCAGTGCATGGTTAGTCTGAACAATTGAACGTCAATTTGATCTTTATGCTTGTTGAATCTTGCATGAGCATAATTGATTTAAACATCTTGTATACCTTTGAAGATTGCACCTATCTTGTGTAGTTGTTTTATCTTGGGGAAACAAAATTTGGTTCGATTTTACTCTAAGCAGTAAACGTCCTTCCATTTAGGATTAGATTAGTGTTTCTAAACCCTACATCTTTTGCCCCTTTTTTATCATTAAGTTAGGATTAGAACCAAAGAACACCTATTGCTAAATCATACGCGTCAATTGCAGTACTTGGATTCTCTAGTATTTACTTCCATGGTCCTTGAAACAACGAGTTACTTGAACAATTGTGTAAGTCCCTTTGTTTGTTAACAGCAGAATCATACTTAAATCGCTGAGCTGTCTCTTACCGAAAATATTATCAGAAGGAACCTTGGAGTTATCTCGTTTGATCACCTAGTTCAGCATCCGAGAGGCTTTGCTCAAGAGAGAGTCAGATACTCAGTATTTCACTCTATTGTTGACTTGTTGAAAAACAACCATCAACACCTCCCCCATTAATTTTTATCTTGCAATGTTTGCAAACCAACTCCCCTTTCCTTGCCCTTAGGATGGCATGTTTCCAACAAGGGTCCTTTCTAACTAGGGCCGACGTTATAACAATCTATAAATGTGAAGTACACTGCAATAACAAATAAATGGAAAATAAATTAACATTTAGGGTTTATAATTAAGCTAAGATTAAAAAAACAAAAATAAATAAAAATAGTTAGGATTTGCTGCTTAAAAATAGATTAAAAAATAGAAAAACAGCTAGGGTTTGTTCCATGAATCTAAAATGAACAAAATAAACAAAAGTAGAAAAACAATTTAAAAAAAAAAACAAAAAAAAAAGAATAAAAATAGGAAAATACATCTTCAAACTTGTTTCAACTTGACAATGGGCTGCTCCAAATCAACGATGGGCTCTTCCAAATGCACTATAGGCTCCTTTAGATGCATCGGGGACTACTGCAAAACCTGCCCAAGTTCTATTCAATCAACATTTGCTGCCCAAGTTGTTTGCTGGTTTTTGTTTCAATGGCATGTGATTTTAGCTCCAATATTCTTTTTACCTCTTTCTTGAGCTTGCAAATCAAATGAATGCATTTTGAGAGTGTTAGAGGTCATTTTAGAGTGTTCAGTTTGAGTTTTAATTTTTTATTATTTTTTTCCTATTTTTTCCACCTGACTTAGATGGCCGAATCTCAACAATGGGACTCGCTTGGGTCTGGCAAGTCTAGTCATTTAACTAGACTCATGGGGTACCTAGGTCTTGAGCCTCTAAGCTTCAGTTCACCCTGCCCACCTTGAGACTTGCTAAGTCTAGACAAGTCCTATAACTATGTTCAAGACGATGCAAAGGTGATAGAAGGCCTCTTCAAATGAATCTATAGAGATTTTCCCCTTCTTCAAAGGATTGGCAGACAACTATGACAAGTTGCCCTCATACGAGCAAGAAAAGGAATTTTTTGCTAGTGTTTGTGTCGTAGAAGGCAAGACCACCTTGAAACCAAGTATTTGGAATCAAATTTTGCCTTTTCTCTCTTTGAAAGTTTGAAGTGACTTTGAAGTTTGAAATACATTATGTGTATATATATACATATATATATATAGAATCTTGATAAAACTTCGGTTTTGTCAAGTGCAATGGTGGAATTGTTTTGGGAAGGAAGCCAAAAACCTACATGGATGGCGATGTGCTTTTTGAGCCAACCATTCAATTCATTTGCTTGTAAGTATTCTTGGAGTGTAATGCAATCCTTTGACTCAATAGTTGATGAATGATTTGGTGTTTGCTCACCACAACCTCCACATTTGACTCAAGAAAATTTGAGGTTAGAAAAACTTGCAGTTCTAATTCTAAATTCTAATTATTGTTTTCTTGCAATTTGCAATTCTAATACTTATTTTGTATGCATCACGAACTTATGCATTCAATTTGATTATATCAAGGGGTGTCGAGGTCAATTAGTCAATTAACCTTGACAAGACTCCATCCAATTCAGAGTGGATCACAAAGGATGAGCCACTTTTTGATGATGAGGACCTAGCTATCTTAAAGGAGGTATATGATCAACAAGAGATTGATCAATTTGGAAGCATGGACCCTCAAGCATCAACATCACAATCTACATCCCACTAGTGGATCCTAGCAACTAGTCGCTAGCCCCCCCGCCCCCACCTTCACCCCCACCCCCCTATTTTGTTACTTTGCAGGTTGACTTTGTATTTTGTAATTTGTAATTGATTTCTAAATTCAAACCTCCAAGTCAAACCATGTAGTAATGTACTATGCAATGTAATCATCAAATTTTGAACAAAATCCATAATTCTATTAGAATAATATCTTTCTATTTATGTTATTAATGGTCATCTATGTCGGCAGTTTTCTATTTTTAGAAAACTTGCCTCTTGTACTTTGTATATATTGAGCATTTTTGCTCATTTGCGAATATCATCGATTTTGTAACATGGTATCAGAGCGGGAAATTTTTTCCTGGGCTCTTCGTATTCTGTACGATGTACGGATTGTACGACGCCATATGGGCGGCCGTATCCGTCTATTTTCTGCACATTCGTCTGAATCGTGATTGTTTGTTGTTGATCATTTCCTGGAGATCGCACAGGGGTTTGAAATCGTGTTTCTCTGAGCCGCGATTTCCTGTTCGAAACCCTAGTGTTTTTCTGAGTCATGGACCTTCTGTTTGGCGACATCTTCATCTTATCTAGTCGTCGCTTAAACCCTAAGCCGTCGGCTTCTTGTTTCAGGGTTTCGCATTTTCTTACTAAGGTCGCAGTATTATTTGCTCGCGATTTCCTTCCGCGCACTTTCTGGTCACGACTTCTCCATCCGACGATTCCTTGTTTCTGATCGCGATTCCTTCATTTTTTATCACCGTCTCTTTTCAAGTCGCGGGTTCTGTGTTTTTTTTGGTGGCGTCGCTTGGTAGCAGGCGATTCTTGGCGGGTGTCTTTTCTGCTGTGGCGTTGTCTTCAATTTCAGGCTGTCTTTCGCCTTACACGAAATTCTCCGACACGCCCGCGACGGAGCCGTTGCCTTTACGGGCGCTCCTGTCCTTGCCTGAGCAAGGTAGAAACATCTGGAAGCCACCATTTGCGAAGATTTGAGGTTCTGTGTGATGGTATTAGTAAGCTTCAGGGTGCATCACAGGCAAGTTTTGGGGATTTTGGGATTTTCAGAACCTTGCATTCAGCTCTCGATTCCAACCTAGTAGATGACTTGTTTCCTTCGGTGCCTCATAATCGATGTTCCTGGGTTTTTAATAATTTTTTGCCCCTTATAAAAAAAAAAAATCTGGCTCCTGGGTTTTTAATAATTTTTTGCCCCTTATAAAAAAAAAAAATCTGGCTCGTGGTTTTTTAATAATTTTTTGTCCCTAAACAAAAAAAAAAAAAAAAAAAATCTGCTTCGAGGGTTTTAATGATTTTTCTCCTTAAAAAATTCTGTTTTGGTTTTCTGATTTTTTAAATCATGGGAGGGTTTATAATTTTTTCCTCAAAAATTAAGGGTTTGCTCCTATATGCCCTAGTCAGGGTTTTCGCAATTCGGGAGGGCTCTCTGGTTTTTGGAAAGGTTTTACCGTTTTTTCCTTAAAAACGATGATTTGTATTCTGATCCGTGTCTCGGATTTCGTGTCTGGTTTTGATCGATTTTTCACCTTAAAAATCGTGTCTGGTTTTGATTGATTTTTCACCTTAAAAATCGTGTCCGGTTTTGATCGATTTTTATCCTAAAAAATCGTACTTTGTTGCAGTCTGTTTTCGTTGCCCCTGCTGGGGCGAACATCTGCACAACTGTTCTCAGTGTGTCTCTGGTTACAGGGAGGGACAGTTCTCCAACATCAGGTTGGACGGTGGTTGTTGTTTTTGGTTATTTCCAGAAGTTCTGCAGTTTCTGGGATGGTTGGTGGCAGATTCATCTCCAGTGGCAGAGTCCGTGGCGGCTCTTGTCTTTTGTTGCAGAAGCGTTCTGAGAAGGAGGCAGCCTTCTCTGTTATCTCTTTGGGTAGTTACAATGATGACCATTAAGGGAGGGCATTAGAATAATATCTTTCTATTTATGTTATTAATGGTCATCTATGTCGGCAGTTTTCTATTTTTAGAAAACTTGCCTCTTGTACTTTGTATATATTGAGCATTTTTGCTCATTTGCGAATATCATCGATTTTGTAACAAATTCATGGTGTACACTCTCATTTTGTTTTAGATTTCATTTGTATCCAATTCATTTGGCATGAAATTAAAAAATAGCAATTTTTTTTCTATTTTTTGAAATTTTGTGCTTTTTTTTAATTTCCCAAGATTTGCCTAATTAAATCCAAGTTAATTGAAAAGCTCTTTATCTTTTGGTTTGCCAAGTTATTCCTAAGAAATACTTGTGCTACTATGGTTCCACTGCACCTATGGAGGTCGGGTTGAAGTTGTCTACATATGACGATTCATCACCAATTGATGAGTCATTTACAAACAATTGGTGAGCAGTTTGATATATCTTACATCCAAGGTACTCTAATTGGGCCAAATCAGTTCATACTCAAAGATCAACTACTAGTTATATTTTCTCTTTGGGGCTCAGGAGTTGTTTCATGGTAGAGTAAGCTTCAACACACTGTAGCTTTATCTTCCACAAAAACAGAGTACAAAGTAACTACTACTGCCAGTTGTGAAGCAGTATGGTTATGCTGCTTTTTGAATGATCTGCAACTTCCTCAAATTACACCAACTCCACTTTTCAGTGACAATCAAAGAGTCTTGAAGTTAGTGAAGAATCAGTTAATCATGCTCGCACCAAGCACGCTAAGGTTCATCATCACTAAATTGGGCAATTGGTTAACGTTGATGATATTTCTCTCCCTCCACTATTACATATCTCAAGAACAGTCTGCTGATCTAATGATCAAACCTATTGGTACCATTTATTTTTGTAAAATTTCAGGACAAAATTAGAGTTGTCTCTAGTTTAGTCATTTAGGCAGAGGGCAGCGGGGCAATCTTAAAACATAATGTTAACTATACTTCACACACAAGCATTTATTGTTCATGTTAATGACATCATAACATCACATTAGTTATGTCTAAACGTTAACTTACAATGTAAGTGACAACAACCAACATAACTTTCCCCTACGATAATAAATACAGGCATCCACACAATGAAGTGTGCGCCATCCAATTGTCTCAAACTCTATGCATTCACTCTTCCAACATAACCAAACACAAACTTCATTTGTGAGCTTACAGCAAATGAGAAATCTGCAAAACTTCAAGACCATACCAAGAGAAACGATAAAAGAGAAAGGTTTAGAGTAGGTAGATTTGAGAAGCGTATCATTTGTGAGCTTATGTTCACTCTTTTTGGCACTGACCACGCCATAATTCGCCTGCTACTCATTGCCATTGTTTGCGGACATAGCTGAATATAGATATATGTGCTGTTATATTCTACTATCTGTTATTGCTATGAAATTGCTTACTGTTCCTTTCCAACTAAGCTGTAAGAACACACTAGGCTGGGTGTATGGCATCATGTGGTAATCATGTCTTTATGCAATTTTCACAGGATATGAAGAATATAAACATATTGTGTTATTCGTTCTCCTTGATCTCTAAGATGAAGACATAAAAATAACATCTTAAAATGATATTAAAAATTAATGTCAAATATATAATATATTCGGCAAGTGAAATTTAGATAATTCCCTTGCTTTCCTGCTTCTCAAGTTCAGAATAGGTACAAGGTGCTGTTGATCCAGCAAGTATTTTTAGCAATTCACAAATATGCTCATAGAAATTAAAAGGAAGAATATAAAAGAGAGAAATTGAAAGAAGGGACAAGATACCTGAAACTGGCCAATTCCAGGATACTTCCAACCATGCCTTTCTGGATATGAGGGATACCTCAGTTCTCCACAAGGGCCCAGTCCAATTTCTATCTCAGATATAAAACCATTTTCAAAGTAATCATTAAATTCCATTCGGAAGCTTCTCATGTAATCAAAACAAACCTACAAAAAAGTTCAAACAAAAAACATGAATATGCTAATTTACTGAAGCAAATATGAGGCCTAAAATTAAAGGAAATTTCATCATAAAAGATGATATAATATCTTTGATCTTTATGATAACTCTGGAGAAAACATAGATATTAGTTATTACAATATGTTTGGATAACTTGATCTGATGTTCATTTTCCTGGACAACCACAAACAGAACTGCCCATTGTACTTAGCAATTTTGGGAACCTTGATTGCAAGAAAAATGAACATTTAACAAACTATATAATCATCCAGATATGCATGACTAATCTAACACAATAATTGTGTCACACAGAAAGCATTTCTTAGGATAGCAAATCCTTATCATAAAAGGTGTGATTTTACTTTGTGCAAAGGAAAGGCAAACTGGAACATTATTTAAATTGTCAGTCTCTACTTCTTGGATATATTATCATCCAAAAGCCTGATTGTTAATCACAGTTCCAAGTAAAGTCTAGAACAAGAAGAAGTTAAAGCATGCATGGAAAAATTATATGATAAGAAAAATGACCAAAACTGCATTAATACCTCAAGACTTGTTCGACCTCTCAAGACTCGTTCTTTATCGATGCCCCAAGTAAGGCATTCCATATTTCGCCTACCTTCTCGATCTGTGAAAAATATATCAGGATTATCTTGTCCAATTTCCAATATCCATTTGGGTAAAGCAATATTTACATCATCACCCACATTTCCTCCACATTCATGAAGTGACATAACCACCTGGTGACAAAAATTAGATAAGTTAAAAATATGGGGAAACCCAAACATATATGTATTTTGAAATCAACATCACTATTTCTCCAAGAAAATATAGCAATGGGAAATTCATGTGTAAGCAGTCATGCCATGGAACAATTCACTAAACAACTCTGTAACTGCATTAGATAGTTAAGAATCAATGAATGTAGAAACAAAAATATCTATCAAATATTGCAGGCAAAACTTTGGGGTCAACAATTAAAGTAGCAACTCTCAATAAGTAGATGTTTCACAAGTTTTAAGTCCAAAAATAGTGCTCCTATTGCTGAATGCAATGGCTAAATGAGATATATGCCACAGAAAACAGGCATGCAACAAATGTAGTGTTCTACCCTACACTTGATTTTAAAAATTTTATCCAGAATCTGTGTTCACATGCTCCTAGTTAGCAAGCATAAGGAAATTAAGCACAGAAGGAAAGCAAATTAATTCTGTGCAATTGTTATGGACTATCCCACTTGTGCCTGCACCCAATGACAATACAAGGGCAAAGACTATGGTACATGCACATATACCCAAAAAAAGGTTAGTAATCAAACACAAGAAATCTGGTATAAGTAGACCCCAGCAGCACCATGTCTAATGGATGCCCATCCCTTGATGTTCATCAGCGTCAAGCATCACTAATTTGGGACTCCTACCAACTGTCTCTCCATTATCTAATGAAGTTGAATGCAGCTAAATTTAAAGGCTGCAATTAATAAATTTTATTCTAATTCTTTTCATTTCATCACAATTCATTTGATTTGCCACTATTCCTTACTAAATGGTGAGCTACTCAACCACTCAAGTAACATAGGTCTCTATGGGTCTTCACAAGTACCCAATCACCCAACTATCCTGGGCCTTTGACTTTTCATCACCACCTACATACCTCTCATGGCCTTCGTTGATGTTATACCAATGCCCAGTAACCGAACTCTCATGGGCTTTCATTAATGTATGCTGACTTAATTATCATGGGCCATTCATTGGTTTTCATCCATACCCAATAAACTAACTATCATAAGCCTTAATTGATTCAAATCAATACCAAATCAACCGACTCTCATGGGTTTTCATAAATGCACATTCCCTCAACTATCATGGGCCTTCATGGGTTTTAACTTTTCATCAATACCCAAGGTCCCAATCAACCATCGTGGCCTTTGTGGGTTCTCATCAATACCCAGCCACCCAACTATCAAGGGCCTTCGTGAGTTTTTGTAAATACTTAAATAGCATATAGGTTTCTCACCAAAACCCAAATAGTGCCAGTTTCTCATTAGAATCGTTCCTTTCAAGAGTTCAATATTCAGTCATATTGAAAATCATAAATATGAAACTAAACAATTTTGCATGAAAGGTGATATCCAACTAAAACACACAGAGTCATCACACCTTTCCAAGCAAATCAGATTAACACTCATATATCTCAGTCAAATTGAAAGTCAGATGCTGCCATCAGTCAAAGAGACTAATTTAGTGAAAGTTAAAACACTGTGAAATGTCCCCTTTTAGGATATTCCAGATTTCTTTACTTGCATACAATAATATCACTAGAAAGGGACATTAGAAATATTAAAGGTCAATAAATTAAGATAATATTCAGTTCAATTCATAACACAATTCAGTATTGACTATGTTCAAGTCTTAATTTTTATTTCTCTTTCTACTCCTCAACCTTGGATGGGGAATTACTTGTCTAGGGCGCGTTAAACCTTCTCCAATGTAATTGGGATGGGATTACTCCGCCTCTCCCTAACAACCTTGTCTAGGGCACGCTAAACCATCTCCAATCCATCGGGATGGAATTACTCCGCCTCTCCCTAACAAGACCAACCTACCCTGAAGTTAGAGGAAATAGAAGTAACTAAGTATTAACTTGACTATGTTCACATCTCAATCTTATCTCCCTTCTAATCTTCAACCATGGATGGGGAATTACTTGTCTAGGGCGCGCTAAACCTTCTCCAATGTAATTGGGATGGGATTACTCCACCTCTCCCTAAAAACCTTGTCTAGGGCGCGCTAAACCATCTCCAATCCATCGGGATGGAATTACTCCGCCTTTCCCTAACAAAACCAACCTACCCTAAAGTTGTAGGCAATAAAAGTAAATAGGCAATGAGATGAACATACCATTACTTAATATATATAGCAAGTTTCATAATGTATATATATAATGATAATCTTTCCATTATTTGTCATTACATGACATTCATAACAATCATAAGATTATCATTAGATACATCATACCAGATAACTCTTGCTTTTTAGAAATCCTAAGAATTCCTTTCTTGCAGCCTAATAGACTGCTGAATAGAACTTTATTTGTATACCTTGTCCTCTTAGATTATTCAATATATCTTGTAGTGTATTCCTTGCTGCTGTATATTCCAATCAGATGTTATATAAATTCTCCTTATGCAGATCTGAATATTCAGATATATATATATTTTATTTCCCCATATATTCTTTTTCTTCATATTCAGTAATATATTCCTTCTTGTGCTCTGCTCTATATTCCAATTAATATTCCTTGTTTAAATCTGAATTATATTCCCTTTTATATCTTCATGTATTCATGAAGAGATGTATCTCTTTTTAAACTCAGAATTATATATATTATTCTTATTCACATATATATTTTCTTTATCTGCCATTCAAATCAGATATTCTTTTTATATATCTACCTTGCAGATTTAAGTCTGCTTACCATTCAGAATGTATCTTCTTACCTTTTTCAAATTGGATTATAAACAACTATATACCTATGCTTCCTATGAAGAAATGTATCTTAAACAAAGGACATGTCTCCTAAAGAGATCGTATTGTTTCTAAGAGGATGCAACCCTTCATAAAAGCTTCGATGTTTATTACTATATGCATAATGCTAATCGCTGCTTTTGAAGCCCTTCTTAAATGATTAGGACTTGTCTCCTAAACAGTTCATTGCCTTTTATTTTCCTAACTGCTGCTCATCACATCTTCTCTTTTGTTAATCGCACCTTTTCCCTATTTTGAATAAGACAAGAAAGGTAATATATGATATGTATTTTATTTCATATGTTGATCGTTGCTTAGATATTATAATACCTTTATTAATATATATATATATATATATATATATAATATCATATCATATATAAAATATCTTTATTTTATTAATATATTTATATATATAATATAATATCTTTTGAATATATTAAATATATTTAAGTGTATATATATAATATGTTAATATTTATTTATATTTATTTAATATAATA
The DNA here is from genome assembly GCA_027924645.1 of Cunninghamia lanceolata. Taxonomy (NCBI): domain Eukaryota; kingdom Viridiplantae; phylum Streptophyta; class Pinopsida; order Cupressales; family Cupressaceae; genus Cunninghamia; species Cunninghamia lanceolata. The sequence continues at coordinate 728,417 of BSBN01001317.1, read as the reverse complement.
ATATATCATAATAATATTAAATTATTAATATTTATATTGATATTAATAATTATATTTGCTATTTATATTTAATAGTATAATTTAAATAAATATATTATATATTATATTTTAATTATATTAATTTATATAGGACTAATTTATTATTTAAATAAACATATTCGATTTACAATGAATAATTCAATTATAAATCACTAGTATAGGGACATGACACACTGGTCAACATTGTTGAAATGTCAATCAAATGGTCAGATCTGGTCAATGCATCAACTATTGTCACTTCACTGGTTGATCCTCTTTTTCCTTGGATTTTGTGTTGAGGACTTGGACTCTTAGTGATTTGGTCAAAATGGATCATACTAGTGAATTCTAGTGACCTATAAATATTAAATAGTTATTAATGCAAGGTTAATCAAAGAAGATGCCATGCTTGTTGGCTCAGTCCTGTAAGGTTAATTATTGAAAACTCACAAAATTCCATGTAGGTTGACTAGATGAACGAAAATTTGGGTTTGGAGTATTGGACCCGATTTCTCTTAGCTTTGACTTTGATACCCTTCTTCCTTCATTGCCCATAATATGCTCGATAAATGAAAGACAGCTGATCCTTATCCGCCTCATTTTCGATCCACGCCTAAGGAAGAAGGAACAACTGACCCTTCTCACAGCCATCCTCAGTTTACACCTAGAGTGAGGAAGGGAGACTGACTATTCTCAGAGGCACACCAAATATGTGCTTACCACATGTCAAAATCTCAATAATGGGACATGTGTCAGATTGATAAACAAATGTAGCTCATCTCAACCTACCTCATTTGTATAGTTTGGACCTTAGCTCAATGTCCATCATCCGATAACAGGTGTCCTTAGGGGTTCATCAAATGTGTGCTTGGGAGCAGGATACCTCTCCTGTGTGGGTGCATACAATATGTCAAAATGTCAATATGGGAAGTGTGTCAGGGTCCCAAACAAATATAGCTCAGCTCAACCTACTGCATTTGATGACGAGGATCTTAGCTCAATGCCTAATATCTTGTAGGAGTGTAGATATGAATCACTTCATCTTCTTGTCATTTGTTCTTGAATCATCATTCATTGAAATGCTTTAGAGAGAAAGTTAAAATAGAGTGATCAAAAAGGAATGAGGTCAACATGAAATGAAAAAGAAATTAGCTAGAGAAAGAGGAAAGGGGAGGTTGCCTAGTAAGTGAAGGCTCGATAGGAAGAAGCTGGGCCAAGATTGATCTGTAATTATCAAATCTGAAGCAAGATAAAATTATGGATAGTGTTTTTTTTCAAACACTAAAATAAAGTCATTTTCATTCTGGTGTCATTGCCTTGCTTTCACAATGCATAATTGTGTGTTCTTAAAGGTTGACTGATTGACTACTGATTGATTTGGCCCTAGTTGCACCTTAGGCTAGTTTCTCATTCATTTACATCAACTGAGAATTGTTGCAGAGTTTTAGAAAGAAAAGACAAAATCAATATACTATGGTATACTTACGTCAAATTTGAAGAAGATTTTAATTTACTTTCTTTTATTGACTCCAAAGGTTCTTTATCCATTAGCTACCATGAAAATTGTATGGCACACTTTTTTCTTTAGGACATCTTCCTCTATAAGAGGAATCTTATCCAAACACATTTATAATCAGACTTGAGAAAATATAAACAATCACCCTGCTGTCACCAACACACCCAAATTTTAAAATTTGGGACCCCCTTTCAATTTATTAAAAATCATGGTCTTTTGGGAAGTCTCTGTTGTCTAATGTGGGGTATTTTATGCTTAATATTTGGTTGTCATTTAATATTGTAATGTCCCCTTCTGGGATTTCCCTAAACCTTGCCCTAGAATCACAAGTTTAATATAGTTAGGGTTTAACACTTACCAATTAAACTATCAAAATCATAAACTACCAATGCCCATAATGCATAGTGGAAATCTTAATCATAATAGGGTTTGGATGAGGAACATGATAAGTCCGCCCAAAGCTATCCATACCAAGCCCAAGAGCACGAGTGTCTTAAAACAACCCACCCCTTGCCCCTTGGTGCAGGAATGTCCAAACTAAGACAATTCCACCCTTGAGTTGGCATACTTGGCGGATAAACTTGTATCTACTTTCCCTATCCATGTTACCTATCCATCCCTCTTAAAACTCCTTAAATCCATCCTAACAACCAGTCATAGTTCGGCTTGAAAGGAAAGCCTTGAAAGGGGTGCTTGTAAACTACACCCACCTAAGCCCAAGAGCACGAGTGTCTTAAAACAACCCACCTCTTGGCCCCGAGCGGCAGGAATATCCAATTCCACCCTCGGAGTGGCGTGCTTAGCATGAGGGCCCATAAACAGCATTACCCTATCTTGACACTACACTATCAAAAAGGAATGAGGTCATAGGATAAAGACATACATAAATACATATATAATCTATCTCTTTTAAAGGAATATACTCTAAGCATTGACCCATCACATCAGTACTATGAAATATCAGAAGATATTAATATTTTGCTGATTATTCCCTTGTATCTCTTCTTCTTATCCATTTGCAGATTTATCTCTGCTGAATATATATATTTCTGCCCTTAATATCTGCTGTAGTTGTTTTTCTAACTCTGGTGGTGTATGACTGATCTGTCTTTTCATTCCCTTTATATCTTCATAATCCTCTTGAAAAGATGCGACTTCTCTTAAGAGAAACACCTCTTCTTAATAGACACGCCTTCTCATAATGAATCGCTGCCCTTATCATTATCGCTGCCTTCTCATAATGATTAAACTAATCACTGCTTTCTGCTATTATAATTGCTGCTCTTTTTTTATTATAATCGCTAGTTTTCTCATTATATTCACTGCTTATGTATATATGATTTCAAACTATTTACATTTGTCTTTGGCGTCAAAAATAAGAAAGTCGGCCATCATGAAGGGAGGTTGGTCTCCTCAAAACTTATTAAATTTATTTATTAAACTTTAAATGTAGGGGCCTCCAAATGGAAGGTCGGCCCAAGTACGGGACATTTCAAATATGCTTAATATACAGCATCCCAAGGCTGGTTTAAAGCTTTCACAATTCTAAACATTTCCCAGCCTTCGCAAAGGTTATTGCTAAATACACTTCACAGCTCCTACAAAGTACACTGCAAATATACTTCACAACTCATTGGGAATAATACAACAAAGTATACCTTGCAGCTCACTTCACGCTGCAGACAAGGAGCACTGCGAACCACACTATCAACACATCAGGCCATGCCAACATTACATGAAAAGACATATCATCAACAAGGTCCATGTTACCTACTATTGAAATTTCGTTTTCTCCCATCTAGCAATGGGCAAGAAGGAAGATGAATGATTGGAACATGATTGGTTTCTGTAACCATCAAGAGAGAGATTTTTTAAGGAGCTAAGCCTTAAGAAATTAAGGCAAAGACTCAGTTCTCTTTTGCAGTTTATCTCCATTGATGAACAGTGTGTATTTCTTGCTGAATCATATTTCAATTCAAGCACAATGTTTAATTTGAATTGCTATTATTTTAAATCTAGGTGTGAATTTGATTCGTGAGCTGAAATCTTATTTATGCTATGTTGTTTTCTTAAATTAATCCTCCACCTTCAATGTTTTGCTGTTTGTCTAGGAAGATTGGGAAAAGTCGAATTATTAGCTTTCATCAATTGAACTTTTGCTATTTGATGATTGTGAAATAGTTTGCCACAACTCTACGTAGATTGTGATCATTTTGGACTCTGTCATAATTGATGCAACTCTTTTTGATATTTTTACATTTTTACAGCAGAATTTGATATGGCTGCCACTTATATACTTTTCATGTATTCATAACAGTAACTCCAAGAAAATCTCCAAAAATAAAGAAATTCCTTTTCTTCTCTAATTTCACATTGAAAAATGTCCCTTTAAGCAATATAATTTCCGGTTGTAAGTTAAATTTCGTTTTGTTAAGTTCCCTACAAATTTTGCCAGGTCAACAAAATTGGCACTAAAAGAAGGGCCTTTCTTTATTCAATTTCAAGTTTCAACAAATACGTAGGCTTGGGAATTTAGAGTCAATTTCGATTCTGAAGGAGCTACCACACACTCTCAAGTGAGGTTTGGAGAAAAGAATTTTTATCCCTTAGAATTAGAAGTGAAATGAGCAAGTCTAGGGCACAACCAATATAAGGAAAATCTTTAGGAAAATCCTCTCCAATCCAGACCCCATTAATCTTAGGAGCCAAAGCTTGCCTTTATAGGTTGCATATATAAGCATTGCGCATGAACCAGAGAGCTAACTCCAACCCATGGAATGCCAATGCTGATAACCATCCTACTTGTCTTACCAGTTCAACCATAAATTTCCCTGGTAAAGGTCATGATTTGCCTAGGAATGTTGCGAGATATTTACCCAGATTTAACAATAACAGCAACCCCACCACTCAAGAACATGTTACTACTTTTAAGTCTTCCCTGAGATTACTAAATGTTACACACAAACTGAATGTTACACACAAAGATGTAGCTTGTAGATTTTCCCCTTCTACTTTTGAAAATCTAGTTTATGACTAGTCCTTACACTTACCTCGATATTCCATTGTAGGGAGGGAAGATTTTAAAATCACATTTATCTCGAAATAAGGAGATCAAACAGATCCTAACACTCTCTTTGAACAATCAAGTCGGATTAAAAGAGAAAATGATGAACAGATATGCAATCTTAAATCAAGATTTCAAGGGCTGCCAAATATGATCCTAGTTTATAGGAGACCAACCACACAAATGCAATTGGATGTGTATTTAAATTCTCTATATCCCTTTGCCTTCATTTTCATTTGTAGAAATGCTATCAATAACGTAACAACAAGCCTTAGAGAAGCCATTGTGATTGAAAGACAATACAGTTCATCCCACATCAATAACCCAATGAATGTCACACTCTTACAAATGATTATTCCATACCAGAAACCGTGGAGAAAGCACAACAAAGTTACAAATACAAAGAGTGCTCACAACAACCTTATGTTAAGTGTAGGCTCAGTTCGTCAAAAGAAAAGTTCCTATCCCAATTCAGAAATAGAGGTTGTGTACACCATAAAATGACCTTACTAACATTTTTCTTTGTTGAAATTTTTTGGCACATTAACCTTCCATATTCGGAATTTGGGTGAGCTGGATTAAGTATCTTGTCAAATGACATGTAGGTCATTTCCTTCCCCATAATAATCTCCAATTGAGCTCTAGATGAATATCATCCCTCCTAACATGCTGAAATCATTAAAAATAGGGCTAAGTCTAAATTTGAAGAAGTCATCTAGAACTGTCTTCTTTATTATAGCTTCTAGAGATTTTAAACTGTTTTGCACACATCCTGCCGGCATATTTAAAAGATAAAATATACAAATATAAAACGTCATCTTAAAAAATAAGCACCTCTAAAACCACCTTAGGAACCCAGCGAGCTGTATAGAAATGATAGTTTTAGGGATCACAACCATATAAATAGGAACTAGAAGGTTCGTTGAACCTAGTTAATATAGCTATGTAGCTAACATGTGCAAGAAGCTACACATTTATTATAAAAATAGGGATTTAACTTTACACCTTCCCTATGTAATCGATCAAATCCATTTTCATATCAATACAACCTTTTGTGTTTTACCACATCTTTTGGAGAAGTATTTCCTCCATTTTTTCAATTTATAGTTGTAGTCCACTCTATGGATATGGAAGTGACCCCATTAATTCTATATTTGGTGTAGTTGGTTTGCTAGGGTTGCAGGTAGACTACACCTACTTTGCCTCATCTAAGTCTATTGTGGTAGTTAATTCATCTACAATTTTGTTTCCTTCTTCATTCCTATTGTTGTTCTACACTTGTTTGATTGTCCTCCTTGCACCCATTTCATAGTTTTTGCCTACAATCTTTTCCCTCTTGCTGGCACTCCCTATTTACTTGTTCGCTCCATCATTCTTACTCCCTCCATTCAATATCTTGTTATGTCTATCCCTATCACACTTTTCTTTCTTCATCTACTTGCTGTCTGATAACTTTTAAAGCATTTTGGAAACATTGTAACAACATTAGCAACTTCGAAAATTCTTGCAAAATCCTCCTATTTGGTGTTCATTCTCATTCTTTGCTGTTCTGTCAGATCTTATTGCTTGTGTTGGACCAACTCTAGTCTATTTCAATCATCTTTTAGTGTGTCTTGGTTGTTTGGTGTCCTTTCTCACTTGCTTTGAGAATGTTGACAACATGTGCAACATGGAGTCTTGACAACTTTTACAACTTTTGAAATTTGTTGTTTTCTGCCCTTCAAGTTGTTCTCAGTGCATTTCTTGATCATCTCAGCATCATTTCAGTCTCTTCAAGTGTTCTTGTGTTCTCTCATACCTTGTCTTTGCATTTGGCATTGGTTTTGACTCTTTGAGATACTTTTGGGGTGTTCTTATTGCAATTTTTATCATTCTATTGTGTGAGTCCTTACATTTTTTGACACATTTGGTTATACCTTGTAACTTTTTTAAAAACATGCTAGGATCATTCTTAACACTTAGCATGATCAGTTCCTCACAAATATTGTCATTCTTAGCTGGCATATTCATTATTTGATCTCTTATAACCTAGTTACTCTTCATTTTCATTAGTATCATCTCAAGCATCTTATTTCTATCAGCTCAACACTTCTCCCTACACTCTGCTTTTGTCCATACTTCTCTTGCTATCAGCTCAATCAACACCTAGCACCTTAAAGTCGCCAATGCTACTGACCTTTTTTCCAACCATCCTAGCTACATTCCAGGTTTACCACCCTCAAGATCAAGTCAAAACAGTCCCATATCACCACAAAATGATATTTCTTCAACCCAGCAATATGCATGATGCCTAGTGATCCAAACACCTTCACTGAAGAGCAAATAACCCACTTCGAGGATAAGGATCAGCCCAAACCCCCTTCATCTTCAGAGACAACAATCCACTTGACTTTAGCCAACATCAATGATGCAATAAGTGGATTGATCAAAATAATGGAAAAGCAGGGTAAGCAAGAGGAGTTTAATCAATCCAATGCCACTCTTCTCACATAAAATTTGCAGGGGATAAGAGAAATCCGGCGGGGTATAATCAACAGCATCAACAAGCTTCAGGGTCTGAAAATTCTCCATTACTGCTTTTAGCAAGTCCATAGGGCTGAAGCTGTTGAGAAGATAATGGGAAGTGATAAGACAAAAAAGAAAGCAACGCCCTCGATCAACATTTCAGAAGTTGAACACAGACAAACAAATGACAAATCAGAGACCTCTTTCATTGAATGATTTCAATGCCTCTGCTGAATGGTGGAACTTGTACCCTGAAGGATATGGTGACAGTCATCCTGGTTGGGGTTGGCACATGGAGAACCGTATGAATACTGGCAACAACCCACCAAAGTGACACTACACTATCAGGAACAATAACTGATTGTAGTCGGATCTTCTTTGCTGAATCTGATTTATTGTCATGACTATGTTCCACTTTGAATTAACTAAGTTCTTACAAATAGACTTCAGCATGATCCTGCCAGGGAGGCACTGGATGTACAGATTGATAGTGGTTGCTCACCACAAAGTGCGGCGCAAAGAGTTGGGCATCAAGAAGATGCATATAGTTGTCGACACATGTTGATCGGTACCAAGAGACAGAGAACCATGTTACAAAGAGACAAGGTTGGTTGGTTGACTAGATTCATAGATGCTCCAAATCATCCAGATTTACCCCTTTTGGATCAAGGGGATTTGTTGGTTTTTGTGGTCATTGTTGATCAAAAAACATCTTTTGTTTAGGGTGTTTGATTATATTTAAAACCTATATTGTCATATGTAATTGTTAATGTAATATGTTATTCTAAGGGTGGTCAGATTGTAAGGTAGATTAGCTAATGGTAGGTACTAGGATGGTTGTTGCATGGGAAAAAGTAAGGAGGCTTATATAAGCCAACTTATTTTGCAACGTAATTTATCCGGACAAGTTTATTTAAATAATATTTAGGCCTGCGTATATTTGTCCTCCATAGTGTAATCTCTGGATTTAATATGCTCTCTGATCCTACAATGTGTGGTGTTCTCTGCATTTTAGTGTTCTATACCATTCTTTTATACGTTCTTCTGTCAGCCACAAATGGCTCAGTTTGGCATTTGTCCTTTTGTCCTCCACTACATTTGGCCTCTACTTTGCAGTCGATTTTAAGTCTTCCAAAATTTTTAGCCCCTACTAAGCCCAAGCAACTTTTGACCTTGAACTTTACCTTTTATACTCATGCAGGTAATTCCCTAACCATTATGCAAGCATAAAACTAACGCATTTGTGCAGGGAATCATTTGCAGGTATTCACACTTTTGCTTGTGCATTCCTACAAAAGTTCTTTTGCAGGTTTTACTATAGGGGTCACATGGATCCACACTTCACAAGATGTTAGCCCACAAGCCATCCTGATTGCATCCAATTGGTGGGTTACACACCAAATGGCTGTCAACATCTGTGGCATTTAATTTATGAAGTGTGTATTTGGCGTTAGATGATCCCTCTTCCTCATACAGAAGTTTGCATTTATATCTTAAAAACACATATAGATTGCTTGTGCATTTATCATTTGATACTTTTTTATGATCTATAGCATGGTATATAACACATTTTATTATTTGTACATTGGCATTAACCATTGATGAAAGGGTTGAACATGAAATGTTTAAGTTCATTCAGGGCAATGTAATTTAGAAGTTCGATGAAATAGGTGTCCACATTTCTCAACTGAAACTCTAAGAATGCAGAGTTTGGAAAAACTCTTGCATGTAGCCCAATATGAAGATAATGGAGATTTCTTGGATTAGTTTTTGCAAGACTATTGTTATCCGCTCGGTGTGGTATAATGTTCTGCTAAAAGAACACCCTATTTTCCCTTGTAAAACTGCCCATTTTTCATTATGTCCTTAATTTTATTAGATTTTCCAAAGCAGATTCGAAGTTCAACGAAGTAGCATTACTCAAGACAAGGATTGACTTGCATTGGATCGATTAGAGAACACTTATTCTTCAGCAGCTCAGTGAATATCCTTCATTTTTATTCAGGTATGGCCCTAAGGGCTTTTTTCTTTTATTTTTAAGAGTTTTTAATTAGTTTCAAACCCTAATGGCGAGCATTTTTAACATTAAACCCTATCCATTAAGATTTTACTTTTAAGTTTTATTATTTTAAATTTTAAATTTTTTACCATAATATTAAACTGAAACCCAAGTTAAACCCTAAACCATAACCTTAAATTGTTTTTAGTTTTAGAATAGGGTTAGCTTTTTCCAGGGATACACAGGGACATGTCCCCAATTATTTTTCAGGTGTCCCCATCCCCATAACATTTTGAGGACATGGGGACGCCTCAGAAACATCCCTGAGGCTGTCCCCGACCCCTAGGACAGAGCAGGTGCATCCCAGAAATGGAAAAAATAACCTGGAAATGTCCAGGGATGGCCAGCCGTCCCCAATCATGTAGCATCTAAAAAAATAAAAATAAACAACAAATGGAAAAATAAAGGGGGTGAGGGGCCAAAAAGGCCTCCACATCCCTTTTCAAAACCCTAAACCTAAAGCAAACAAATTCACATTAAAAAACGTCAAAACATACTCATTTGACATTTTGCCATTTTGCTATTTTGTGAGAAGAGAAAGGAAGGAGAGCAAAAGAAAAGAGAACAGCAGCATTCACTTCATCATTGGAGGTAAGTTTGTTCATTTTTTAAAATTGTTTTCAATTTTATTTTCTTTCCTTCAAAGTTCCAAACTCTTAGGCAGTTTTTTTTTCAGTTAGCAGCTGTTTTTATTCAAAAAAACAATATGAGCAGCCATGATGAGTATTGTAATGAAGAGATTAGCATTGGACAGTCAAACCAAAGAGTTGTTAGGGGTTCTTCAAGGTGTGGAGTGATGTAGGTGAAGTGGGACATAACCCATTTGAATGCCCTTCCCCTATTCTAAAACCTTATGCAAAGGGCCTGTTCAATGCCACCAAACCCCTTTTGCAATTTGTGACAATTTTAGACAAAGAAAAAAGGAAAAATTCAGGTGGGAGTAGACATTGAATGTGCCATGTGTGCAATAAGGATTTCAAAGGGAGGTACACTAGGCTTACAATCATCTCTTGTGCATGCCTAGACATGGGGTTAGGATTTGTGGAAAAGTAACCCTAGCTGAGAAGGTTGAGGTTTCTAAGTTATTTATGGAGAGCGAATCAAGATCTAAGGATATGCCAATAGAATCTATACAATCTACTATGCCATACAAGGTTGTTTTGACTCAAAGGGTAGAGGGTTCTACCAATGGAAAGAAAAAGGTTGGTGATAGGCAAGGCACAACTACAAGGATGTTGAACTTGCAATCACGCGAAGAAGCAGATGATGCAACTACCTAATCTTTTATGCCAATGCCATCCCATTTCATGTGGTTCACTCTCCTTATTTCATAAACATGTTGAAAAAGACAAACATTGGTTCCTCCTATGCCCCCTAGAGAACATACACTACACACCACCCCCCTTGAAAGACAATATTTGAAGGGAGTTTGTTGGTGGAGGACGTGAGGCAAACTTGGTTAAACACAAGTTGCTCTATTATCATGGATGGGTGTACCAATATTAGACATTGGCCACTCATCAATATCATAGTTACATATGTGGTTGGCTCTTATAGATTGCTTAGGGAAGCGCGAGGATGTGGAATTCCAATTTTAGATTTTGCGAGAGGCCACAGAGGAGGTTGGGGCCTCAAATGTCGTACAAATGGTGATTGATTCAACATGTGTTTGTATATTAGCTAGCATGATGGAGGGTGCTTACAAGCACATTGTTTGGACCCCACATTGCGTTCATGTTTTGAACAACACATTGAAAGACATGGTGAAGATAGATTGGGTGAAGACAATGGTGGCAAAACCTAGAGATATACAAATGTTCATTTGCAACCACCACACATCATTTGTGCTCTTCATGACTTTTATGAGTAAGGAATTCTTCAAACCTATGGAGACTAGATTTGTCAATTACTTCATTTTTCTAAGAGAATGATTGAGGTGCGGAAGCATCTACAATTAATGATGGCTAATGCTAAGTGGGGTAGGTGGGCATAGGCCAACACAACTAAAGGAAAAAATGTGAAGCAAAAGATCCTTGATGATGATTGGTGGTCCACTCTAAGGTAAGAAATTTATATTATTAATGTTTGTAACTTATAAATTATTTTAATTTTTTGTATTTTAAATTTTAAATTTTGAAAATTTTAGCATTCACTTTGTTATTTGAGTCACATTCTTTTTTGAAATATTTGCTTGCAAATATATTTGCTCTTTCATCTCACCCATTGTGTGGGTGATTAGGTATGCTAATACAAACTTTCCTAGTCTTGGAGAGATTTAAGAGACATTTGACAGCATGCTTCGCCAAATGAAGCAAGCAATTCATAGGAAGGACCCTCATTTGGGATCATATGAGGAGCATATCAGGCCCATTGTGACATAGCAGTGGAACACTATTACCACCTCATTTCATATGGCAGCCTATGCTCTAAATCCCAAATGACATGCACCAAGGACCGGAAGAGTGCCTCCTAAAGATGACAAGGTGAAAGAAGGGTTCATGAAGGCCCTTTCGAAGATGTACAACACTGAGGAGGCAACCAAAATTCAACAGCACTAGATTGGTTTTGTCAATCTTTGGTGTCCAACATTCAGCAAACCAGAGAACAGGACAAATAAAGCAACATTAGCTCAAACTGACGCTAACGTATGGTGGACATGGCATGGTAAGGATGCAATAGCGTTGAGGATACTTGCACTTCACCTCCTTTCACAAGATATCAGTTCCTCTGCTACAGAGAGGAATTGGTCCACATACAACTTCATTCAATCAATCAAAAGGAATAGGCTTACCTCTTGACAAGTGAAGAAGTTGGTAGTCATGCATCATGCCTTGCGACTTCAAGATTGACAGAATCATAAGCATCGTCAGACTCTAGCCGCATGTTGGGATGTCAATCTTGAAGATGCCATATGGATTGATGAGGCCGCACAAGAGGGATAGGTTAAGGTACCACTGGATGAGTCGATCCCTCATATTGGGAGTGACTCAGATTCAAACTTTGATTTTGATGCAAGCAAAGATGAGGTGTAGCAACAATAGATTTAGTTGCTATACCATGTTTGTACGTTTTGTCATTTTGTAGTTGTGGTCTTTTGAACTTTGTTGTCTCAGTTATATATGCACATTGACAATGAAAATAATGAAATTTTGTTAGTTTGTATGTCCACTCTCATTTGAATTCTTGATTCAACTTTAATGTTATGTAATATGGTTATATAATGAATATGGTGAATGCCTTATCATATGAATAATTGAAATTTCCTATATTTTTAAATTTTCCTTATTTGTTTAATTATCAGCTCCTACCATCCCAAAAAAGAAGGCATGCCATCCCCATCTTGGAAACATCATGGAACATTGGGTTTTTTTAATTTTAAATTTCTACTAACCTTGACGGTTATCTCTAGACTAGTTTTTTCCATTTAGGGTTGGGTTAGGGATTTTATTTTTTTTAGTATGTACTTGCTACTTATTAACTCTAACCCAAACCCTAAACTTTTTGGTTTAGGGTTAGATTTAGGGATATTTTAATTTTTACTTAACTCTAATCCAATTAAGGATTTTTAAACTAAATTTTTTGTCTAAGGTTAGGGTTTATATTTTTGTATATTTTCAAGTAAATCTAATGGCTGTTCTTTTTGCTTTATTTTGCCGCAAGAAAAGGATTTCACATAGACCTATGGCAAAGACATCCCTAACTAGAACAAAATCAAATTCATTTTTTGTGGCCTTGAATGCTTTGGGGGTATCTACTGCTTCAAATGGCACTTGGCAAAAGGTCTCAAGGTATGATGTTAATAAGCCTTGCAAACAGTGCCTCCCAGATGTCACCCATCAAGCAGAAAACAAAACAAAGAAGGCAAGAACAGCTGTTGGACCAACGTTTTCTGAGACTAGAGTTGATCCTTAAGATGAAGTTGAGCCATCACACTTATAGTAGCTAGTTGTGGATTCATCTACACCTTGTGCATCCCAAAGTCCTAACACAAGTGAGGGCAACATTAATGCCTTCTTTGCACCTCGTCCTACAACTAGAACATCTTTGGTGGTGAGCATGAGGTGGAGAGAATGTTCACGAGCAAGCCAAAAACGCCATTGCTAATTTTTGGTTCTATCCTAGCTTGCCATTCAATGTTGCTATCTCTCCATACTAATACGGGTGGGTGGATGCAATTGCAATTGTAGGTACTGGGTTCAAAGCCCCCTCAAATGAGATTTTGAGGAATGAAATTTTGAAAGATGTAGTGCAGGATGTGAGAGATGTCCTTGCCAAACATCACAAGGAGTGAGCTAAGGCAAGGTGCACAATCATGTTAGATGGATAGATAGGAAAAACTATACCCTCATTAATTCCCTTGTGGCATCAAAGATTGGTATGGTTTTTCTGAAATATGTCGATGCATCAAATAAGGTAAAATCAATACAAGCACTTTTCTCTCTATTTGATGAGTGGTCATTGAGGTAGGGCCACAATATGTGGTCCAATTTATACCACAAACAATGTTGCTAGTTTTGTGGTTGTTGGGATACTTGAGATGAATAAGTATCCCACATTGTTTTGGAGCCCATGTGCGACACATTGTCTCAATTTAACACTAGAAAACATTGGAAAACTTCCATGAGTTAAAATTGTAGTAAAGGGGGCGAACCATTATCAAATTTATCTACAATCAAATCAAGGTGTCAAATACAATGTGCACCTTCATAGATGATAGAAATTTCTTTGCCCAAGGGTGACGAGATTTGCTACCCACTTCCTTACATTGCAGACCCTTTGTGCACAGAAGATGAAGTTGAAATGAATGTAGTCATTTGGATGGTAGGACCATCACCACACATGTTTTTTATGAGTTTTTGGTTGAACGCACAACAAATTGTACAAATTTCTAAGCCTTTGATCAGAGTTTTGAAACTAGTGGACGGGAAAAATCCCCCATGGACTATTTTTATGAGGCCATTAACAAGGCTAAGGAGGCTAACACGACCAAGATGCACAATGACATCTCTAAGTATATGTTGATATGGGAGATTATTAAAGATAGGTAAAATACGCAAATGTATTGCTACCTCCATGTCGTTGGATACTATCACAATCCAACATTGCTTGGTGAGTCCTTTAGAGACAATGCAAAGATGATAAAGGGCATCTTCAAATGCATTGAGAATTTTTTGGTGGGCAGCTATTGCAGAATTTCCCACGTAGTAGCAAGGAAATGGATTTTTCTCTAATGATTGTATCGTAGAAGCTAAGACGACCTTCAAACCAAGTATTTGCAATCAACTTTTGCCTTTTTCTCTCTTTGAAAGTTTAAATTTTAAACTTTGAACTTTGAAATACATGATAGATATTAAATAGATCATAGATATTAAATTTTGGTTTTGTCAGTGCAATGGTGGGATTTTTTTGGCAAGGAAGCCAAAAACATACAATGGATGGAAATGTGCATATTGAACTAGCCATAGAAATCTGCCACTTGTGAACATTCTTCAAGTGCATTTGAACACATACACTCCAAGAAATGTATATGACTCAAAGAAGATGAATGATTTTGTGTTTGTTCACCACAACCTCAGCCTTCAACTCACAAAATTCGAGGTAAAAAAAATTGCAATTCTATTCTAATTATAGTTGCAATTTGCAAATTTAAAATCAATTTAAATTTGTTGCATAATGCATATGGATATTTAGTATATGTCACAAACTTAGGTGTTCAATTTAATAACATCAGGAAGTATTGAGGACGATCAATTGATTGATCTTATCAAGATTAATCCAAGTTTGGAATGGATTGCAAATGATGAGGAGCCATTGATGATGAGGACCTAGCAATCTTGAATGAGGTATGTGATGAACATGAGCACAATAAATTGCATGTGATCCTAGACACTGGAGCTTCAATGTCACGATCTATAGCCCTCTAGCAGATCATAGCCTCAAAGGCTCTCTCTATATTTTGTTACTTTGTAGTTTGTATTTTGTAATTTGTAATTGATTTATACGTTTTAACTTCGAACTTAGAGATAGAGAATGACCATGTACTATGCATTGCAATCAGCAACCTCAAAAATTAATGAACAAAATCCATGTTTCATGTCTAACACTCTTATTTTGTTTCACTATCTCTCTCTATGCCATTTATTTTGGTTTGCGAGTTAATTCCAAGAAAGATTTTTGCTAGCATGCTTCAAATTATTCTTTTCTGCCAAATTCATTAATCTAAAATATTATAGGTATATGTTCACTATTAAATTCATTAATAAGTCTTATAATCGGTAATTCAGGGAAAGTAAATTATTTTCTTTAGTAATTAGATGTGATTCATTGCATGCATGTAACATACAACTGTCATAAGAAGGTATAAGCATAACTACCACAAAAGGCAGTTGAGCCTCATGGTATGTGGATAATACAAAGGCCCTATAGATGTAAATAAGTAATGTATTCGAAACCATGAAAAATTAAATGCCTTGCAGACCGAACGGTTGAAAAATTGGTATATTTTTCTTCAGACTTCTAATGAATTGCATATCTTGACTAAGGGGAAAATAAGAAGACCACTCCCAAGAAACAATCTTCTATATCAACATTTAAGATGACTGCTGCGCTTAGATTCCATTAGAAATTTTCTTAAACAATGAACTTCAATATGCAGCATTAACTAACAAGATCGTGATGTCATGATCCATATTATATTCATTTGTCAAAAAATAGATCATAATAGAAGATTTCAGAAAGTTTTCATCTCAGAGATGGAAAACAATATTTACTTGAATCCAAGGAAAGATGAGACAAGAAGCTTATCTTGAGAAAATAATAATGTTCACCTGCAACTTGAGCTTTAATTCGCATACAATATTAAATAGTTCTCTATAGCCAGACCAGTTATACTTTTGTGGATTCTCACCCTCCACTATACCCCACCAACAATCCACCATTACACCATCAACATTGGCAGATTTCAAAGTTGTCAAATATTTGTGCAAACTCTCTGGATCTACCAATTGACATTCATGATTGACAGTTCCAAGCTGTCATTAAAAGATTGACGAATAGATATATTAGCACAATATAGTCATTTCCAAAAAACCACAAACAAATCACAAAATCAACATGGCTTTTGGTAAGTTGCCCCTTCATTTTAAATCAAAGTGATATAAGAAACTCACAGGGAGCATTACATATACTGGAATATATTGTGTTCCGGCAAAATCCCTTTCTGGCTCTTTTGGGAGTATTTTTTGCACCTATAATATGTTCAAATTAAAATAGATGTTAAACAACAATATTCAGTAAACTCAATTTCTCCAAGAAAAGAACCCATGAATCATTCAAGCAAAGTTATTCCGTTAGAAGCATAAACATATGCACACCAATAGGTCATAAAATTTTCAAATACTCAAATGGTCACTTAACTCTAGTTTACATATCAAAAGGCCCAGACTAAATAAATTGTTTATTACATGTACCATTTTGCTTCAAATGCAGTGAATTAGACCAATGTATAATCACTAAATGCTACCTACTGTGAATAGAACGTGTGCCTTAGACAACCAACTATGAGCAAAAGTGCAAATGCAAAGGGATCTTGTTGAATATCATAAAGTCACAAGGCTTTAGTGGATAATACGTATGCACATATGAGTGTCATCATGAGTATGTGCTTCATGAACAAGTGAGGGTTAATAATCACTAACTCACAAGCCCTACCCAAAAAGACCAATGTAAACTATTTAAAGATTGCCATATATGAAAGGCTTTATAGTTACCTAGGAATATTTATAAGACTCACACTGAAAACTTCCTACAAAATATTGTAGAGACAGAAAAATAGAAAAGGCATAGTTAAACTGCATGCATACTTAGGCTCTGCCATATAAATTCCACAATTATCCAAGCCAACTTGAATACTGCATCAAGTGGAAGCCTACCAAGAAAAAAATACAAATCAAAAAATGTAAACCACTGATTTATTTAGGAAAAAAGTACCATGGAATTCATTTAGGTTATCTCTTTAATTAGTTGTAAGTTTTGGGTATAAATTAAAGACATCAATTGCATTGCTTACCTATTACCAATCGTCCCACCTGTACCTGCATCCAACAACAAGAGACAAGGCAAACAACTAGAGAAAATGTGCATATAATCAACACAACTCAGTATGCAAGAGACAAAAATTCTGGTATGAGTGGAGACCAACACCAAATCATATCTAGTAAACAAGAATCCCTTGATGTTTATGTCATGTCCCTCTGTTTACCGGATCAATTATATACTATTCATTCAAATTAAAGATATGAATATGTCGTAATCGATTAAGTAATATAGATTTAATATATTTACAATAATAAATTAAGTATTATTTCAAATTAATATATATAATATATATTCATATCAAGATATATTATATTATATAAGTATCAATAAACAGATATAAATAATATTAATATAAAATAAATATAATTACAAATATAAATATTATTAATATAAATATAGATTAAATATTATTATAGATATAATTATCAATATAATATAAATATTATATATTATTATTATTATATAATAACATAATTATCAATATAAAAATAAATATTAAATACTATTACAATGAGTATAAATACAAATACTAAATATTATTATTATAATGATAAGGCAGCAAGTATTAAAGCAGCCATATAATAACTACAAAATCTTAATAAGACAAATCTGTCTTATCTAAGTAAGATAAGGAAGAGTCACTAATAAAAGACTACAATCATAAATAGTAGACTTCAGCGATGACTAAGAGTCATTGATTCCAGGGGGTGGAAGGGAGGGCGCCACCTCACACACTAGTGAGGTGGCTGATCATGGCAGGCCAGGTCAGAGGCCTGTCAGGGGTGGCATCAGCAAATTTATGACGTTCGGGATGGGATGCGAAGAGGGGTGTCGAGTAATAATTTAAGCACATAGAAGGCGGCTGATGGGAGTTTTGGCATGAACGAAGGATGGCAGGGGGAATGTTTTTCGTTGCCTAAGGTACCATGACAGAGAGTGTTTGAGCTGGCGCGGCAGGCGTGGAATGTAAGATACCCAACTAAAGCTACTAAAATTTTTCCTTACTTAAACAATTTTACTTGCTATCAATTCATCAACTACTGCAACAATACAAAGATATACATCAAAGACAACTACTTGAATGAGAATTGGGTACTTGTCTAGTTACTTGATTCAATCAACTTGCAATGTCTTATTACATGGATAATGCTTTCAATGGCATGAAGTTACACTTTATTCAAATGGAATTACAAAAGCAGGCTTTGGAGCCTTGATGATTACAATGCCTTGCACACTAGATCATCTTAATCAAACTCAACGATGTCAACTGAATGTCAACACCTCACAGTACAACAAGGGAGCATCACCTTGTCAGTTGAGGGATCATCACCCCAACACTTGAAACTCGCAGGCCTCAAGATTACAAGCTCAACAACTTTGCAGAGAGAATTTTGTCAAATGCATAGATACCAAATGAATGAGAGAGCTCCTCCTTTTATAGGCCTTCCAAAGGCAATGAAGGCACGTTTTTCAATGCACAAAGAGGAATCAAGGCACGTTTCCCAAGAAGCATATCCAAGGGAATATTCCATCTGATGACTCATTCTGAGTTGGCAAACTTATCCAAAGACCTGGACACGGATCCCGAGGACATCCTGTTGACCAATGAAAGCTCAGGTAGGTGCAACTTCCTTATCTTCTGACTAGGCGCCCATTTGGAGTAATATGATCATGGATGGCGCCCAATGTGACCTAGGCGCCCAACTGAGGTAGCAAAGCCCTGAATATGCGCCTTGAAGAATTTGATGACTCCATGCAAACTTGGAACTTTAGCAAAGATCTTTTGGATCCTAGGCGCTATCTGAGAATTGGAAAGGAGAGAATTGACACTTAGCTTGCTTAGGCGCAGAACTGGTGTCCTTTTGACTGGGCGCCAGCTTTGGAGGATTCACAGGGATTCTGGCGCCTTGGTTATAACTTATCATCTTTTCAAAGAACCTTGAAAGCAACTTGACTACGAATGATCATCATCTTTCCCCCTGATGGAGCGCCTTGTTCCATAACTGGTCTGGAAGGCTTGCAACTATCTAAGGCACACATTTGGTGTAGTTTCAACTAGAATCAGCACCTAGTATCTCAAGGAAGATGTTCTATACAATGCACTCTTTCAAACACTTGCAATCAAAACCCTTTTGATGATCCTTTAACCCAGCAACCTCATCTGGAGTTCTCACAACTTGTTTGAATCTTCAATTATACTTAGGCGCACTTATTGATGGAGAAAGGTCTAGATTGGCGCCTTATCTCCTTGAAGCAAATTCTAGCTTTCCAAGAGTTTCTGAGTCTTTTCCAAGTACAACTTTGTTATCATAACATCAAAAATCATTCTTCTAAGCGCCATATGACTTATCAAAGGAAGGCGCAAAGGTAAGGTTGGGAATGAGGAAGGATGCGCCTCAACTTCTCAACACCATGTTTAGACAAAGATGATGACTTTCACTGGAATGATGATCAACATGACCCTTTTATGGTATATTTGCCCTTTTAACTCACAAACTAGCTAAGGCGCTATCCAAGGGTTATCCAGATATGATCTAGCGCCCTAGGCGCAACTTTGAGGATGAGATAGGTACTTAAGTGCGCCAAAACAACTTTAACAATTCTTTCAATCCTAGGCGCCAGAGATAAGGGGTTTCAACCAACACATGCGCCTAGACTAGGAGTTCCCCCAAGAGACATCTTCTACTTCAAACTTTCAATCTATATCCATCTAAGCTAGGCGCTCAAATGGAGGATCCCTGGAAACAAGTATTGGCGCCTAAGATGACTTTACTCCCTTAAGTCAAAATCTCATCTCATCTTTCATAAGTACCTCTAATCCAAGTGGATTGGAAGCAACTCCTAGGTTAGGCGCACCTTTAGGCTTGCACAAGGAGGGATTTGCGCCTAAACTTGAGATAATCAACTCCCCTGCAAATGCTTACATTTGAAGTCATCAAGGTGAGTTAGAACACTATTCCTAGTGAGCGCCTTGATTGAATGAAAGATTTAAAAACTACTTCTCCATTTAGGCGCATATCAGAGTAGCTATCACTAGGCGCACATTTGGGAGGATTTGGCATGGAAAATGCGCCTAGCTAGACTTAGCCAATTTCCTGTGAATTTTGAAGTGTATGATGTTTCAAAAGTTGCTAATATCATCTCCACAGATAGCGCCACTCCTTGCCTCCTGCCCTGACAACTTGAACATATGAAATGGCTCTCAGACTTAGCCAAACTTTAAGTTTCTGACTTGGATCCTGCAAAACAATAGAATTGAATTAGTCAAAAACCACTTCATTCCCTTATCATTCTGAATTAGCCTCCGGGAATGATCAATAGGCTAATCCATCCTTTACTGGATGATCAAGCCGAAAACGGGGACATGACATGGAAGGAGGCACGTCTCCTACTTCGGAAACAGCAGGTATCCGTTGCTCATTCGCAAGTGTATCGGCGGCAGAGATAGTGAATGGAGAGCTATCCGCCGCCTATTATCATTTCTCATCTTCCTCCAGAGCGGCTTGTATGTGGTGGTATGGAGTCGCCAGTTTGTCTGACTGGTAAAGTGAGGCAGATAGCCTTCAAGGGTGGCATTACAGACCAGAGGTTGCGCCGAGTGCTAAGGAATTATGATGCGTTTATAATTGGGGCGATTAAACTCATTATGGGGAAGGCGTTCATCCAGGAAGGAGAGAGGTATTGGGTGGACTCAGACATTCCGTCCAGAGTAGCGGCGGCACTGCTGGATGTGGCAACGCCGAAGGATGAGGTGAAGGCGTTAATGCAGAAGTTGTTCAAAGCCAATCACATGGTCGGGTTAGAGGAAGTTCTGGAGGCTGCGTAGAAAGGAGTGGGCCTTCCTAGGCCAAAGGACTTGTGGAAGGCAAATCAGCCAGGAGAGGTAGTGCAGTATTTTCCCTTCATCCTAGATATCAAAGGCGAGGAACTGCAGCTGCATCGTTGTAATGTCCCCTTTTTCCTCAGCATTAAACAATTTGAAAAATAGGTTAGTCTTTTACTATTTCACGAAGGCTAACAATATGTGAGGGAAATATAGCTTCTAAAAATTGATAATAGTTAAATAATTATTATGCCTATCATGCACATTGAAAATACTATTATTTTTTAGAAGTGGTGGACCTGATGTTGGAGTGGTCGCTGGGGTTGGTGGGACCACTGTCATTTTTATTCTTGCCTATTCCTGGGGTGTCCGTGGGGGTGGAGGAGGTGCTCCATTGCAGAGGCATTCAATAGGATTCTTTGCTATTATTAGATGAGCATTAGCTGAGTGGCGCCAGAGTGGGTCAGACCTTGTTCTTTGGCTATTCTAGGCTTGGTGTGTGGTTATTTAAAAGCAGAATTCGCTCATTTGGAAGGAATGCATTTGGATATTTTCATGTCTTCCATAAACTTATGTTGTTGAGCAGAGTTTCTCCTTGGGGTTGTTTAGCCTCAATATTTATATCCAGTTTCGATTGTGTGAGACCAATCCTAGCTGGTGTTGTGGATGATTACACCTCAAAAATCATATTTGAGTATAATGGAGTTTGATGTTTGTTGATCAGTTGGAGTGCAAGTTTTGTATTGCTAATACCAGATAATATTGTGATGTTTGCTATGGCATTTTGGAGTGTCTTTGATAGTTTCGTTTGAAGTTCCCTTAGTCTTTATGCTAGATGTACATGCCCAACCTTACATGCTGCTTGAGGGATTGAAGTGCAAGTTTATGTGAAGCGATATACCTTTATTGAAGACCTAATGTCATTTGCTTGGGTGGATGCTCAAAACTGAGCAGATTCCAGGGTGTGTTTGAATGCTGATCTTAAAGACTTTTACCAGCCGTACTGTCATCCCTGGTCGTACATTTTGTGCATGGAACGTGAGCCTCCTGTAGCAGGTCGCTTGAGTTGTGTTTGATTTTGATGATGTTTGAGGGTCCCCTGGACCAGACCAGCTGTTAGAGGAGCTTATGGAGGAGGTTGATCTCATAATCTGCCTTTTTATGATATCTGCCCTGTGACAGGCCATGCGTACAGCAGCAAGCAATGTGCATTTCGAGTTCAGTCTTTGGACAACAAAAAGGGGCTAAGTTAGCACAGTAATAAGGTGATCAATGTTCTTGTTTATCTGATATCTCTTCATTGTTGTTAGAGAAATCAGTGTTTAAGCATTTCTATAGGGTTATATGAGCTTTATGAGCTAACATGGAATGCTACAGCAATGATATTTTTTAAAAATCAGACTTTGTTAAGTTTTTGCAGCAGTCTTATTGATTTTCATTAAGCTATTAGTCTATAAAACTAGGGTGATCATTTCAGTGGTATCAGAGCTGGTATCCTGCCAGCCTGTGAAGTTCTTTTTGACTCTGCATGCAGCAATCTAGTGACAGGGAAAGGAGGTATAAGCAAAGAGAGGAAAGAAGGTTGAAAACTACAGTTATCTCACATACAGTCGAGGAAGAATCAGTCATGGCGGATGGGGACAAAGAAAACTGTCCACCTGAAAGCCCAGATAAAATAATGGAGAGGAAGTTTGATCACATGTATGAGATGATAGCAAGATTAGTGGACAAATTGGATCAAAACTTAGTTCCAGACACAAGAAACAATACTGAAGCCAGCAGCTCGCAAAACAATGGAGCCCAAAATGATCATGTGAGAACACCTACCAGGACCTCAATGGGATCAGCTGCAAGACCCCTTCAACCTTTTGCAAATAGAAGGGAAGAAACACCACCTGAACATGAGGAGAGGACTACGTTCCGTGATGATATTATGGTGAATCATGATGAATATATGACCCTTCCTGCTGTTGTTCGTAGAAGTATAACATTTGATCAATTTCTAAATCAAAAAAAAAGGAATGGTGGAAGACCGGACAACAAGGAGAACAAGGATTACAAGCATGCTTTGAGTAAAGTGTCTATGGAGAAATTTGATGGTAGTGGAAGAAGCACTGCAAGAGCTTGGGTGCAAAAGCTCAACACTTATATTACTCTGAAGCCTATGCCTGAGGAGACAGCCTTAAACTTTGCAACTTTACATTTGGAAGGGGCTGCCTATGAGTGGTGGTATCATGGCCTTGTGACACAGAGTCATAACCTGATTACAACCTATGATGAGTTCATAAATAGACTCATCAAGAGGTTTGACAAACAAGACCCAGAGCAAAGCTTCAAAGACTTGGCACAGCTGAAGCAAACGGGTAACATTGATTCATATATCACTGAGTTTCAAAGGCTTAGTGTCATGGTACCTGATATTTCTGAGAGAAGGCTGATTTTTCTGTTTGTTGAAGGACTAGCAGAACCAATTAGAGGATGGGTCAAATCCTTGGACTCTCAAACCTTGCAAGAGGCCATTAAAAAGGCAAGGAGCATGGAGTTTTCAGCTCCAAAGGCCAAGATGGAAGTCAAATCTCCTCCACTCAATAAAGATAAGGAACCAATTTCAAAAATTTCCAATGAGCAGAAGCCACCTATGCAAAGAATGAGTGATGAAGTCAAAAATGAGCTCAAGAGAAAAAAAATTGTGTTTCCCATGCAGAGAGCCATGGGCTCCGGGTCACAAGTGCTATGAGAAGGGTCAAGCACGCAATTTGGAGGTGTATGTAGATACTGATTATGAAGCAGAAAAAACAGAACAACAAGCTCAATTCGAAGATTGTGAAGAATTTGATGAAGCTCCAGAAGGGCCAAAAAACACGAGAGTTGATGATGGTATTTTTGCCCAACTTTCATGCCAACCAAGGAATGATCCCTTTAGGATTCGTGGTGTACTGTGTGGACAGAGAATCGCTGCCCTCATTGATACTGGTGCTACTTACAACTTCATTGATGAAGGAGTTGTAGCACGAAGAGGCCTTCAAACGGAGGAGTTTGAAGGATTCAATGTTATGGTTGCAGATGGGTTTACAATCCAATGCACAAGTACGATTCCAAATTTGAGCCTCCATTTGGGATACTATGAGGTCATGGATGTGTTTCATGTAGTAAGTATTGGTGATTCAGATATTGTCCTTGGCATTCAGTGGCTTAAGTCATTAGGAGAGATTTATTTGAACCTTCAAACCAAGAAACTCAAGTTTCAAAATGATGGAAAAACAGTGGTTTTGAGGGGAATGTTGAATGATACATCACGTGTTCATACTGTAAGAAGAATGGAAGAGAAAAGGGAATACCTTTCAACTCTGCAAGCCTTACCGAATAAGCAAAGTCAAGATTTCAGCCGCAAATGGTCTGAGAAGTTTCCACATGGAGATGATGAGCTGGCTGGAAAAATCAGGACAGCAGCAAAAAATGCAAATTCAGAATTTATTTTGCATGGAGAATAGGTAAGCCAAGGGTCTGATCATGTTTTTCAAGCATTTGATAATCCACTCTATAAAGTAGATGCTGATTTGATATGTGAAAATTCATTTTTTGAGTGGGATTGGGAGACATTAGCTGTTCCTAGATCCTTGGGTAGTAATCTTAACATGTCTAAGTTAGGAGCTAATAAAGGTATCTCAAATCTACATTGGAAGCAAGAGGATGAAATCAGAAAGCATGCAATGTGTGGTGTTAGTTACGGAAATCCCAATGCTTTGGAGGTTCCATTTGTTGAAAGCATTTGGATTGGATGTGTGAAAGACATTCTTATTGGGAGACTCCTTCGAGGCAACTATTGTTCCTTGGGTATGGAGCTAAAATCAGATTATTCAGCGCTGATTTCAGTAATGAACAGCAGCAAGGATGTGTTTTTGCAGACCTCCCAGACCTTGAAAGTTCATTTTACAAAGGGGTATGACGTAAGTTATGATAGTTTCCCTTGGAAGTTCAGTCAGGACAGCAAACTTCTACATGCTTGGGTTCACCATTCAGAGACTCTTGGAGGAAGAACAATGATGATTGCAATTGTGAGTCAGCATGGCACATGGTATTTGGGAGTTCACAAACATCCTAGACTAATCGGGGATCCTGGAGTGACATTATTCAGGATGGCTCTGTTGGTTATGGTTTGCCAATTGCTTGAGGGGCAAGCAATTCCGGGAAGGGAGGACTATAATGTCCCCTTTTTCCTCAGCATTAAACAATTTGAAAAATAGGTCAGTCTTTTACTATTTCACGAGCGCTAACAATATGTGAGGGAAATATAGCTTCTACAAATTGATAATAGTTAAATAATTATTATGCCTATCATGCACATTGAAACTACTATTATTTTTTAGAAGTGGTGGACCTGATGTTGGAGTGGTCGCTGGGGTTGGTGGGACCACTATCATTTTTATTCTTGCCTATTCCTGGATTGTCCGTGGGGGTGGAGGAGGTGCTCCTCTGCAGAGGCATTCAATAGGATTCTTTGCTATTATTAGATGAGCATTAGCTGAGTGGTGCCAGAGTGGGTCAGACCTTGTTCTTTGGCTATTCTGGGCTTGGTGTGTGGTTATTTAAAAGCAGAATTTGCTCATTTGGAAGGAATGCATTTGGATATTTTCATGTCTTCCATAAACTTATGCTGTTGAGCAGACTTTCTCCTTGGGGTTGTTTAGCCTCAATAATTTATATCCAGTTTCGATTGTGTGAGACCAAACCTAGCTGGTGTTGTGGATGATTACACCTCAGAAATCATATTTGAGCATAATGGAGTTTGATGTTTGTTGATCAGTTGGAGTGCAAGTTTTGTATTGCTAATACCAGATAATATTGTGATGTTTGCTATGGCATTTTGGAGTGTCTTTGATAGTTTCTTTTGAAGTTCCCTTAGTCTTTATGCTGGATGTACATGCCCAGCCTTACATGCTGCTTGAGGGATTGAAGTGCAAGTTTATGTGAAGCGATATACCTTTGTTGAAGACCTGATGTCATTTGCTTGGGTGGACGCTCAAAACTGAGCAGATTCCAGGGTACTGAGCAGATTCCAAGGTGTGTTTGAATGCTGATCTTAAAGACTTTTACCAGCCGTACTGTCATCCCTGGTCATACATTCTGTGCATGGGACGTGAGCCTCCTGTAGCAGGTCGCTTGAGTTGTGTTTGATTTTGATGATGTTTGAGGGTCGCCTGGACCAGACCAGCTGTTAGAGGAGCTTATGGAGGAGGTTGATCTCATAATCTGCCTTTTTATGATATCTGCCCTGTGACAGGCCATGCGTACGGAAGCAAGCAATGTGCATTTCGAGTTCAGTCTTTGGACAACAAAAAGGGGCTAAGTTAGCACAGTAATAAGGTGATCAATGTTCTTGTTTATCTGATATCTCTTCATTGTTGTTAGAGAAATCAGTGTTTAAGCATTTCTATAGGGTTATATGAGCTTTATGAGCTAACATGGAATGCTACAGCCTACAGCAATGATATTTTTTAAAAATCAGACTTTGTTAAGTTTTTGCAGCAGTCTTATTGATTTTCATTAAGCTATTAGTCTATAAAACTAGGGTGATCATTTCAATCGTGCCAGGGTTCGGCGGGGCAGAGATTTCTTGAGGAAAATGTTTAGTCTGTTGCCAGCGGAAGGGGTCGCTTGGTTTGGAGAATTTCGCGACTATTTGTTCGAGCAGGGCGAGATCTGAGCAGTGGATGGACGTCTGGGGCATTCCTCTGTGCAAGGGTTGGTGTTTTTTTTTGTAAGCTTTGT
The DNA here is from genome assembly GCA_027924645.1 of Cunninghamia lanceolata. Classification (NCBI taxonomy): domain Eukaryota; kingdom Viridiplantae; phylum Streptophyta; class Pinopsida; order Cupressales; family Cupressaceae; genus Cunninghamia; species Cunninghamia lanceolata. The sequence goes on along the minus strand of BSBN01001317.1, from coordinate 701,566 downwards.
TAAAATGTTTATGGCAGGGTTTAAGTTTTTTGGGTGGTGGTTCTCTGCGGTCCTGATCTTAGTCATTCTGGGTCTGTCTCGGGGTTAAAGGTATAGGGTTTGAAATTTTTTTTGTCTATTCCAATTATCAGATAATAGGTTTGTGGGTTCAGTATGTTAATGTTTTTTTGACCCTGCATGGTCACCTGGGTTTTCAAAATAGAAAGGAAGACAATGGAGGTCTGATCTGCCCCTCAGTATCGGGCATGAAATGTATCTTTTTTTGAAATCAATATAATACTATATCTTACCAAGCAAAAAAAAAAATAGTCGATTCCAAAAGAGATAAGTATTTGCCATGGGTAGTAAGAATAAAGAAAAAAACTAAGAATCATCAATTCGTAACTAAGAAGCAAATATTATTTGGCAGTGATTTATATTAGTAAATAAAAGCCAGTGTTTATTAATAAAGCCAAAACTTATTAACTAATATGAAAGCAGCAAATGTTATATATGGTGCAAAGCAGCGATCATTCTTTAAGGGACACGATCACTATGAGGAGTGATGTCTCTTACAAGAAAGAGATATTTCAAAGGTATAAATGGTAATCGATGGGCAGCAAAAAGGATATATCATCTCATCGCACAAAACATCATTCCAAAAAGGAATATAAATTAGCAGCAGAAATACAATAAAGAATTATCAATGAAACACGAATAAGGAAGCAATCAGAATTCATTCAAAGGGCAGATCGAGTAATACAAGCAGGCATTCAAATATAAATTATCAAGCATTTTAAATATAAATCATTCAAAAGCAATCAATCAATCACAACAGAAATATATAGAGGAAAGAACAACAATTATTGTGGGAAGGAGGGACAGCGATTGAAATCAAGCAATGAATACAATTCAAGTTATATGGAAGGAAGAGAAGCATCGAAGATAGCATCTAAGCATCAATCGATAAATCATCAACACATATCCTCATCGAATTGGAAAACAGAAACAGCAATAGAAACACGTCTTCCTTCATTCGTACATTCTTTGTTATACAGTCTCATCTGAAATTATCTACTCATACTCCAGCGATCAGCAAGGAAATATCAATCAACTCACCCTCCAATTAAGGCATCAAACAAATCTGATAACTGTATCACTCATAAAATAGAGCGCAGCATAGCTATTAAATCTGCATCAGCAATTGCCATACTCAGTCTTTGACAGCGAATTGATCAACAGGAAGTCATTCTTGTGTGCAAGGTTAAAAATAAGAAACTTCTTATAAGGGACATTACAGTTTATCACTCATAGACATCACTAATTTGGGACTCAAACCAACTTTCTCTCATACACACAGCCAATTCAACATATCTATTATCAAATAAAATAGAACAGTAATTCATAAAGTCAAATTTATTTCATTTTATTCGTTCATTCTTTTCACTTCGTCATAGTCCACCTGATTCGACTACAATCCCACTATGCCAATTATTATTGGCTTGTCATGGGTTTGCAAATTTTTCTATAGAGCAAATTTCAATATCTATGAGTTGCAAATTTGTTGGCACCAATGTACATAAATGGTTGAATTTTGGATGGAAAACTTTGCAGTCACTTTCTCTGTATGCATTCTTATTTGTATCTCTCGTCTTTATGAATTCATTAATAGTTGTGATTATTTTCCTATATGATTGCACAAGCACAAATGCTTTATATAGGCCTTGTTTAGGAAAGGCAAGCAACTAGATAATGAGGATGTTTATTAGATCACATGAGAGTAATGTGTTGTGCTGCTCATTCAAGAAATTGTCATCTACTAGTGTAGTCCCTAGTATTTGTTCCTCCAACTAAAGTAATTAAACCTCTTTGCCCTTGGTTTATAATAAAATATCTCTACACACTTTAATAATTAATTGATTCTAAAAGAAATTAAATAAATTGTATCATGTGCAAAGATAAATACAACTTAAAGTGGACAGCTTTTAATGACATGAGTACATAATAAAATTTTCCCAAACACATTTGACTAAATTAACATGGTGATAAGACCACTAGACCACTTAATGATACATGAAGATCAACCAGTGAAATAGAATGTCAAGCCAATGCCTTATCTATTGAGCAACAAAATCAATGAAGATGGTATACTATGAAGCCCTGCTATCAGATTGAATGTGCTGGGTCCTGAAACCGCAGCTCACATTCCTAGAGGAATCAACTTACCTCAAGGCCAGGGACTTGTCGTCTTGAGGGGGAATCAAGCAGCTCATCAACAAAATGTGAATGGTTAAAGGCCAGTTGTTGAGAGTGGATAATCTCTCCTTCACTTTGAGTTCAACTAGACTCAAGGTGTTCCTAGAGGTAATCCTTAACAAGATTTGATCACAACGGAAGGTAAACAAGATGAAACCCTGCAGTAGTATCCAATGTACGCTAAACCCCAAAGATTGTCACTGGGCCACAGACTAACCTACTACACATAAAACCTTTGATTAAGCTGAAGCTACACCTTGCAAATGCACCCATCATGATAACAGCATTATATCCCCAAGAATAAATCCACTTAACTTTTCATACACAAATGCCAATCATAGACATGCATGATATGATTCTCCAATGATTTACTTGTTTGGGATTGCTTAAGATTGTTCTCTGGTTTGCAACACCGAATCATGGAATGCATGTGAAACACTAATCTACTCCTACAGCTAACGAGTACAAAGGATTAATCAATGTTCCACGGGGACCCGTCCCCCCCCCCCCAAAATCCAGCCATCTCCCCGTCCTGGATGTTTCGGAGACTTGGGGATGATTGAGAAACGTCCCCCCGTCACCCCCCCACTGCCGCCAGGACGTCAGAAACTTTGAGGAAATGGCAGGGACTCTTGGATGTCTCGAGGACTCCTAGCCGTCCCTTGAGCGTCTCGGAGACTCCCAGGTCCCCCATGCTGGGACGTCCAAAAAGGCATTTTTTTTTAAAAATTCTTTGATTTTTTTGGGAATGTGAGCCTTGGGCCGAACCCTAAAGGCTTGTGGGACCCTTCTAAAAGCCTATAAGCCAAACAAAACACTCTCATTCTTCATTTTTTTGCTCACATATGCCTATAAGCTTGACCACGAGGATTCCAATAGTTCAAGTGATGAGGAGATTGGGGATGATTAGAGGCCTCCCTTCACTACATTTTTGCATTTTGTACTTATTTTGATATCAATGTATCATGCTACTCATTGTAATCATCTTTATGATATGATATTATGATGTGACATGTCATATTTTCCGATTTTCGATATAATAGAAACTAAGAAATCTCAAATTCTACAATTTCATTTGTCAAATTTTAATATTTTATTTACTTTTAGTCTTTTAGTAATAGTATTCAAGTATTTAAAATGTTAGCATTTGCAATTTTGCTATTTTACTAATTTGCCAAAGTTTAATTTGAAATGTTATTCTTAACATCTTTTTATAACTAGTTATTCAAGTACCATATGTATATCAGCACCACCCCCCCGCCATCCCCAAACTTAGACCCTTTGTCCCCCCGTCCTCAAAACCCATCCCCGATAGGAAACTCCGTGGAACACTGGGATTAATTAAAAAGAGTGTTTAATCTCTCACCAATCAAATCGGTGCTTACTCCATTGGGCAACATAGTCATGAACTACAGGGAGAAAGGACATACGTCCACCAAAACATCAACAGAACTAGATGTGCATTTTCATACAAATCAAAATTAGATTACATGCAATGGACATACTTAATAATCCAAAACTGAATTGCAATAACCCATATGCAATAAAGGAATGACCATTACAAGAGCCTTGCAATGCATTAGATGTTGTCACACATACATCAAACCCTTATTACAATCGCACCGGCAAATGTGGCGATAGAAAATACATAATTGCGATTACATATTCCCTTGAATCACTACAAACTGCCACGGAGACATACCATCACATGCAGATGTGCATTGTAAACCCTTCCAACAAATTACAAGATGTATTCCCGCCCCTTACAGACCAGAAGAACATTGCTTGATGCCCTAGAATCACCTCAAAGCACTTGCAAACCAGAAAATTGGCTCGGCAACCAACCGCTTGAATGAGTAATAAACTTGTATTTATAGCTTTTCCTATTTCATACCCTTGGGTCCCTTGCAAAAACTCAATGCACAACAAGAAGTCAAAATATTGAATGCAAACTAGGGTTTTCAACCACCAAATCCATGGAATCTGCGACATCTTCATCATCCACTGTTGAATTGGCCTTTGGAATCATGCCCTTGAAATGAACACTGTTGATTGGGTGAGGAAAAATGCCTTTGAGAAGTTGGAAGGGTCAAATCTGGCACTAATGGCATTCTAGGAGATTGTTGGCATGTTTTGGGGAGTTGCAAGGAAGTTTGGAAGAAATGCGGAAATTTGATGTGGAACGAGATGTGAGAACAAGATACGAGCGAAAGGAGGAAGTCCTGCAAGACGAGGAAGTTCCCATGAAAGGAGGAAAGGGAGATGGGGACAAGAGGTAGAAAAAAGGATACAAGACCAGATATGAGACATGCAAGGCACGTCCTGTAACCTATCGAGTTCCTGCAAAAGTGAAAATGATTGATTTTGAAGGAAGGCAGGGAAGTCTTGTGAAACTAGATGAGGATACTGGATCGGGTGAAAAGAGGAATGATCCAGTAGATAGTCGAATCTCCACAAAGGTGGCAATGCAAAGGGAACGATGAATTCAAGCGGGACATTGGTGCAGGAAAGGATGAAGGAACAAGATGCAAAATAAAGCACACATCCAAGAGCACGACAGGATCCCATAAAGTTGAGAAGTGAAGGGGAAAGGGAAGAAACGAAAAGGAATAAGCTTTGGAACTCCGCAAAACTTCTACACAAAACCGGATATAATACCAGATGCAATGCTAGGGGAACAAATCCAATAGGAGGACGGGTCGCCACAAAAGGGGACAATGAGGCAAAAAAGAAAGGATGAAGGGTTCGAAAGACTTGCAAAGTTCTGGTGAGAGAATGGAGGAAGGAACTGGATTTGCGAAAAAAGGGAACAAGACGGGATGTGAATGGGAGTTTGAAAGATAACATCCAATTTCCAAGCGGGGTTCTGCAAACAAGAGAAAGCAGGTGGCGAAAGGACTAAGGCATGAATAGGAATTTGTGGGGATTCAACGCAAAAGTGCAATTGGATACAGGATGGGATGCAACACATGCATTATCCAGTAGAAACTCCGCATCCGATAGCAAGGAGGAAACCCGCAAAACACCGGAAACACTAAAAAATGACAAGGAATTTCCTAGACTTAGAATATCTTTTGGATTTTTGCAACTTCCATCACATGATAAGCATATTGGGGGTGACAAGGAACAAAACTTAGGCAAAATTGACCAAGGGGCGACCCATTTAATATTTCTCAGATCGATTATCTATGTTGGGCGAAACAAGGCATTAGCAGCAAAGTGGGACCAGACTTAGGATTTTTGGAAATTTTGAATTGGGTCCCAATAGAATGTATGAACCACAAGTGATGTCACATGTCTTCCTTATCAAACGAAGTCCCTCATGGGATGACTTTAACCTTGATGATGAATGAAAAGGCCTTTGGATGCCTCGTACATGTCAAAGCCATGTGCCCAAGTGTCATTACATGCCCAAGTTTAAAAAATAGAGATTCTGAGGTTGTAAAAGGCCTTTGGATGCCTCAAAACAAAGCAATTTGAGGCATTACCCCCATTTACAAAATTGGGGGTGACAAGGTTATTAATATATGATCATATATTAAGGAAATAGTGTGATTATTATCAACTGACAATGTATGCTCCCCATCAAGCACTTATTGCATTCAAGACTGTAGAATCTCCCTACCCAAAATAAAACATTAAACCTTGCAGATTTTTTATCTATTGACGAATTATTTATATTATTTATCATTTTCATGTTGGCGTATACCAATGATTAACTAACGATCAACTAAATTTAGGAAACAACACATTGTTTTTCTTCTTGAGGTATTGTGTTAGTTGGGCCCGCTATATGTATAAGTTACCAAAATAAACTACATTTACAGCATGCATAACAAGATTCATATCAAAACTTTAGCAAGACCAGAAGGAAAAATGATTGCTAGGAATGGACTAAGGAAAAGAAGTGGACAACTAAGCATAGGACAAGTCTCAACTCAAAAGAGCAGTTATATAGCATTAATCACTTCCAAATATTTCCAAAGGTTAGGATTGAGCAACTAGAAGAGATGAATAGTAGTCCTCATACATATGAGTGAGCACAAGAACCCATTCCTACGGTGAACTAGTTTATTGATGAGTTATTATTTATCAAGTTCGGTCATTCCTTAGATAAATACTTTAGTGCAAAGGAGAACCTTAAGAATCTTGATGATCTAGTTTATCTGACTAAGCATGGAAGTGAAGCTGAAAAATAGAGTTTCTAGGGGATCTAGATTGGGAAAAAAGAAACATGTAGCACTCAATAAAAAAAGATGGCTATAGAACCAATAAGAAAGGAAGGAGAGCCAGAAGCCAAGCGTTAAGAGTCTGTGGTAAACAGCTTGTACATTTTGGACACTAGGCTTAATTGGATAGGATAGGGGTTTGTACAGGTAAGAAGTCAATTCTCTATTGTAATTACTAATTTGTAGTTGACTGAGAGATGACTGCTTGGAATAGGATCTAGCCCCAGTTTTACAGCCATATTTTAATATTAATTAAAGATCAATGAAACTTGTTAAATAATTAATGAAAGTAAAAAACTTAACAAGTGCTACTTTTTAAGTTATACTAGCACAGATCCTTCTTAACACAGAACTGACACGTACATGGCTATCTAAGAGACTCAAGGTGTCGATTCATGTGTTTTTGCAGTCATACAATACAACTATTGTGGAAGTTGTGAGATTGTGGTTGCAAAATCCTAGGTATCTCCTCACTCGTGTTTAAATTGGGTGCATTAGCAACTGTAAACAGTAAACACTGCATTTACCTGGCCACAAGAATGCATCTCTTGGCCTAAAATCAAAACCAAAGATTGTTGTGATAACATCATCTCTAATGTTTCTTCACTCATTTCATCCATGAAAAATCTAAACAGGAACTGTAGTACGTGTGTAATTTCCTCATTGAGTATGACCAACAGCACCCAAGCTCTTTCCACATGACTTTATGTCTATTGTTATGAATGCATTCACTAAACGGCATTCCCAAAGAGATTTTTGAAGACTTTATACCGACTTCCCAGGAGGAAAGAGAAGGCTCTGGAGTCTGGACAAATGACATAACAAAACCGTGCCAAAACCCAACTTTTAGAAAAACTATATATTCCAGGTCTCTGTCTCAACTATACTATCAAAAAACCTCCAAATTGTTAAAAAACTAAAAACTAGAAACTAAAAGAATCGGTTTCCTCTTTTTCAACTATAGGTATTAAAACACTTGTTTTTTAGGAAAGACGGAACAATGTTGGCCCATTCCCTCTCTAACCTTAAGTGACCCTAAATCAAAATTTCTATATAAAGGAAGTTATTCATGCTTTTGGATATGTGCTTGAAAAAAATTTCATGTCATTTTTTCAATTGAAATTCCCTCAAGAGGCTCAAATAACTGGTGTACGGGATGGTGTATATGCACTACAAGCTATCTGGAATGAATCTAGACCTTATATTGTCCCATTATTTGAGCCTCTATAGAGAATACCTTTTCAATTTCGTTAGCTCAGTCATATTTGACAGTTTTGAGCCACTGGTATTTTATTTTCTAAGAACATCGCGGCTATGGTCTTAATTATTCGGTGATGCCCTAAAGCATAAATCAAATATAACCCAAATTAATAAAATCACATCTAAGTATAACTACTACTAAAAAAGAACTCCTCCTCCTAGGGCATCATAGGCACTAGTACAGCAAATTCTTCCGAACAAAAGAATACAAACTATCCCGGGACAATGAAAGCAAGCAGGAATATAGAATAATTCAAAAAAGACTAATGATGAGCAACAATTCATGGGTTCATGATTGGCCCCCAGATCAACTAAGGATAACCCATCTGAGTCTATAGGCTACCCTAGGGTAAACCCCACTACTCGAATCCAAACCTATTACAATGTAGCATGTATTGCCCATATTCAAGCACCATGTAATAGTAGCGTGTGTAACCGAGTTAAGATAACAAATTAAATGATGCCAGATGCATGTAATTTTAACAGGTACTGCCTATATTTAGCTGCTAAGTAGCTCCTTGTAACCAAATTAATTGTAACTAGATGCAGGACAGGTGCCTTAGATATAGATGAATGGTGTTTTTAAACATATAATTAATAATGAAATAGTACCTCATCAGGCTCTTCCAAACTGGGCTCATCCTCCTTGTTCTCATATTCCTTGTTCTCGCCCACCAATGCGGAAACGATCGATTTGCGTCTCCAAACTGACCGCTTATTTTGTGGCCTGAACGTCAACCTGGCTGGATTGTTAATTGGACCAAATTTTAGTTCAGGGAAAGCTTTATTGTTTTTTCTGAGTGAAGGAACAAAATGTAGAGGCCCAGTTAGATTTCTGGAGTAGGAAGCAGCCATTGTGTGAACATGCAGTTCTAAACAGAGCATCGTTTTTGTAAGTGTGGGAGGAGGTCTTGCGATTGACTCCTCGGGGGTGACGCAGTGGGGACGGCAATTCACGGGAAACTTTTTTTAAACTCTCCTGCCTGTGCGTTGCTTTTCCCCGCGCAGGTAAAGTGTGACCAAGGCGGTGGTACCGTGATCGTTCTCCATGAATTGATGGAGATGGTCAGGTATGTGGTCTAAATTTGATGGTCGTAGGGCTGTATTTAGATTATTTTTTCATAAAATACAATCAAAATTTGTAGTGTATTACATGAAGAGATTTCATAGAGTTTTCAGTTTATCATATGGAGAGATTTCTCAGAATCAATAATTATATGTATAGTTTAGCTATTCGATAGGAGAGCCAAGAATTAGAGGGTATCTATTCCGCCAAAGTCGCTTGTGGTACGATCCCAACCTCATCCCTTATGGTGTCGGGGCTTTACACTCAACAAGACTTGATTCCTAGTGGGCTCATTCAGAACCATTCAACTTCACCAGTAAACCAAAAGTCCATTGACAAAATGTTTTTTTAAATAAGTTATGTTTTAATATTTGAAGGATCATTTTGAATGGATAATTATTATAAAAAAATTGTTTGATAAGTAGGGTCAATTGTCAAATCTAGGTTCTGGTTGGAGGATATTGGCTACGACTTGGGCTTGAAATTGTTTTAGAGTGATACTTCTTTTTTATTTGCTTTTTAATAGTATAGAGGAATAAAACACTCCTAAATAAAATATTTAGACTAATTAATTAATTAAGCAATCAATAGCACAATTAACCTAGATAAATGAGTTGAGTTTATATAAAGCACTAAAATATGTACGGAAATCAACAAAGAGAGAAAGAGGTTCTTAGCTCTATATGTGACAATGGATGTTCTGTTGAAATGCATGCTTCTATGATTCAACTTAGACTTATATTATTAGATCTAAATGTTGGAGCTCTAATAGATTGAAAAATGATTTGTGTTTTGTCAAGGTTCAAATCTGCACGTGTAGCCCTAAACCTAAAATTGTTGTCTTGAACCTAAGGTCTTGTTACTTTTGAAACTAGTTCACTTGTGTGTATCTAAACTAGTTGGTACTAAAAAGCACTAATCGAATTTATTATCAAGTGGGGGAATTTGTGTCTTGTCTCGATTACAATTAGACATGTGTATCAGTTCAATGGTGTTTGAACAAGTTTAAAGACAGTCCAAGAAGAATGCAAATACTCTAGATGCTTTAATAATGCTTGTCCTTTTATACAACACCCTAGCATTCAAATTTAAATATTTCACACTTAATTTGACAAGTAATTACTAGTTAGAGTTAAGTTAGCTTAGGCCTGGGATTAGAAATTTGGAAGTTTTTGGAATCAAGGCCACACCTACGATTGTGACCCAAGACTAAGAACAAGAAGATTGAGGATGGGATTCGGATGCACCAAGGAATGGGACTTGGGTTAACTTAGGTTTCGGATGAATATCAACTCTTATATAGAAATATGTCATTTGAACACTAGACTATTGTATTAGGGACAAAGCGAGTCTAAAACAAGTGGGGAAAAGTGCTAGTGATGCAATTTTCACCTTCATAAATAGATATCATCATTTTGGTTGGTACTTCTAGGGATAAAAACATACCTAAAAAATATTTAAGGTGTATAAATTAAATAGAATTTAAAACCACACCTTGGATATGTAAGAAAATATGATGTCAAACAACAAAATGCCAATGAAGTTTTAAGAAACTCATGAAGATGAACTACTAATGCTAATGAAGTAAAATTGTTGCTAATTGTAGACACCTAAAATCGTCTCACACCATTTCCATTGTTACTTATCTCATCACCTAGCTATTCCTCCAAAATTAATTACATAAATCTTATTTATTTGATTAATTACTCCAATTTGTCTACCAACATTAATTAAGTAATTTTAATTATTTAATTAATAAATTAACTACTCTTCCAACATTAATATAATTAATCTTATCCTTCTGCCAAAGGGCCCTTGGTCTGTTGGTGAAGTTGAAAGGTTTTGAATGATCCCACTAAGAATCAAGTCTTGTTGAGTACAAGGCCCCCAACACCATAAGAGATGAGGTTGGGATCATGCCTCGAGCGAATTTGGTGGAATGGATACCCCTTAGTCCTTGGCTCTTAATCGAAGAGGTTCATTCTAAGGCTCGTGCTCTTATATTGGGTAGCAAAAATGATTGTAGATGATCTCCATAAAAAAAAATCTTATCCTCCTAATATCATCCCACGTTTAGTTAATTAATTAGTTAGTTTCCTATTTTTTCCATGCACACATAATTATTTAAAATAAATAAATAATTATACACTATCCAATCCCACTTTTCACTCATCAATCAAAATAAGTTAACTAATTAATCAATTTGGTTGACTCTCGATCAAAATTAGTTAACTAATTAGTCAATTATTTAACTGATCAATTAAAGAGTTAACCTAGTTAACTAATCAATCAATTTTAGTTGACTAGAACAAGCAATTAGTTAACTAGCTAATCACTTGCACAATCTAAGTCACGATTATCCATGCAATCTCCACTTTGTATGCATGCAATCCTCTCAATCAACGTCACCCATTGGTCTCTCAAATTAATTCATCCATTGATATTTAACCCTCTCAATCTTAAATCCAACCACACCCAAACCATTTGTAAAAAGAAGCCCTAAAATGCAAAATTATGTTGTTGGTGTGAGCAACCAACATACTTCATCTCCATCAACAAATCTTAACCACATCCATGGCATCAAAAGAGTGTTGGTGAGAATTTTCTTGTTATCTTTTCATTCTTTTTGCACTATTTTGTTCAATCAGAGGTATGGTTCAATTTAGAATAAAGGGTTTAATATTATTTTAAACTCTTTATATTTTGTTCTAAATTAGGCTTATACATTTTCGCATGCCCAGTGGGACCCTGTGATCCTGATCTAACCTCAATTTTGTGGGTTTATTTAGCTTTATTTGACAGGTTTCCTTGGAGGGTTTGATTTGGTTTATTACATATCACTTGCATTTAGAATCACTTTGGCACAAAATGGATGTTGACATTGCATTCAGAAGATGTCAAAACATAAGGATTGACTATCAATTTGTCAAATTTAGTGCATGTCAAACTAAAGCAAAAAAAGTTAACCCCGAGTATGTAGCAAGAGGTCGTATGGATGCCTACGCAATCTGACATAGGGAGGTAAAAAGATCATTTTTTTTATTCAAAGAACAAATAAAAAAATAAAATAAATTAAATTAAATTAACAATTAAAATTTTTAATATGTATATCAGGGTAGGGTATGCAAGGTACCTCGTACCTTGCAAGTTGCAGGGCCCAAGGCCCACACCCCACCCACCGAGGGTTTGAAACCCTCCATCACCTATTAAAAGTGGTGCCAAGAAATTTCTTGACCAAAATCCTTCAAATCGCTAAAAACAACAAAATAAAACAAAAACCAAACCACCCATTCTTTTGAAATCACCTGCCACTTCATTTTCTCCCCTAATCACATTAGTGACCAGGGCCTGCTACTAACCCCCAGCCATAACACTTGACTGCTAGCTATTAACTGCAATCCTAACCACTACATGTGACTAGAAAAACTTTAACTGATAGCATTAACACTAATCGCTAGCCCCTGAATGCCACATGTGACCATTGCCACCTAAACCACTAGACTTAATGCCCTGATTTGGACCCCTCTTTTGACCCTAAATTAGCTTTTTTTTTTTCAAAATTGCATAACTTTTGCTAGATGTGTCAGATTTCAAGTTTTTACAGGTGTTGGAAAGCTAACTCAAAGAACTTCATTGTGAAATAGGTAATTTTTGTAGATTTTGCTCCAAAAATTACGTATAATTGTTTGAAACCCACTCTTTTTATTCAATCTTCAAACAAACATAACTTTTGCATATGGAAGTGAATTTTAGATTTTTTTTAAATTAATCAAAAATTATAAGCAATATGTTGATGACATTTTTTTTTCTATGTCGTGACATTATTTTTTATTTTTGTAGGAGTTTTTTTTGCAACTAACACCTTGTTTGTAGCCATTTTCACTAGTCCAAGGCCAAATTTTTAAACTACTAACATGTTTGTGATGTAGCTTTCACTTGTCCAAGATCATATTTTTTTTATCACTAATTTAATTGAACCGTGAACATGCTAAGGTGGTGAATTTTTGTATGTTTTATTTGAGGACTTCCAAGTTTGTATGCTCTCTCCTTGCACCTTTGGGTGACCTTGGAGATCAAAACCACTTTTGAGTTCTCTTTCGTTGTTTTAAATTCCAAGAAATCAAGTTGTGTATGCTCTTCCTTTGCACTACAAGGCGATCTTAGGAATCAAAAGCACTTGATTTTCTTTCCCTTTAGTGGGTCAACCTAAGGATTTCATCACCTTAGGGGATGACTCAAACCACATGGTCCGGTGGGGTATATAAAGGGGGGAGAGTGAAAGTTATACCTTAAAGGAGTCATCATTGTGTCTAGCACTACCTTGGTGCTTATTTTCATAAGGAGTTAAGGTGAAGTGGAATTGGTCTTACCCATGAACACATGCTTGTAGATGGGCTCCAGTTCACGGACTTTGGCTTCACGTACATAGTGTATATTTGAGGACATCCCCTGGCAATTTATTTATCCTAGATAGGACCCCTCGACCATACATAGTCTTGGTACATCGGTAAGTGGTTAGCCTTGAAAACTAACTCACCCTGTTGCTCCTAGAACCAAGTGTGTACAAGTTGTGTATGCTCTCCCCTTGTGCCATTGAGCGATCTTGGGTAATCAAAAGCAACTGGTTTCCTTATTATGGGACTTGCACACCATGACTAGACAAGGCATTTTGATGGGCCCAAGATTATGCACGCACCTATTTGAATAACTAGGATTGTTCATGTGCTTGGCATGTCTTCTTTGTGATAAACCCATGAACACCCTTTGAATCTAAAAATGTCAAAGATTTGCAAGCCTTGAACATTCAAAGTCAAAAATCAAACTTTGAAAAGAACACAACAAATCCTCTTGCAAAAGGTTGAAAAGCATTTAAAATTCAAAACATTTTCTAACCATTGTCTTTTTTCCCAAGTCAAAAGTCAAAAGCTAAATCAAACAACATGAGCCCCTTAGATGAGATTATCTTTGTAAACCAAGCTAGAACTTATACATCCGATGATGATAGCCTCGTGGATCAATAAGAATATACCAATGATCCTAGCACTAGTTATCCCTTAACGGTAAAAGTTGAAACATGTGTCACACTTTTGGCCAAATAAATAGTTTCTATAAAGAGGGTTCCGCTCGGAACCACATAGCACTTATGCGGCATTATGTGGCATGAATAGTTCTGGGCGAAACAATTTTGCCCCAAATTTTAAAAAATATAAAAGTCAATTTAAATTTTTAAAAATGTGTTTATTTACATTGAAGGTTTCGGGCGAGAAAGTTTCACCTGAAACCTTTTTGAGCGATACAATCTCGCCCGGAACCTTTTCAAGCGATACAATCTCACCCGGAACCTTTTCAAGCAATACAATCTCGCCCGAAACTGTCTATGTGGCATCCCATGTGGCAGCCAACCCCTCATTTTACAACAAATTGAACAAAACTTCAAGTTCAACTATAAATTTCTCCAACCAAAGGGCATTTTCATGAAAATTTAAAAATACCCTTTGGTAGATGTTGGAGTCTAGATCTTAGAAATATTTTTTTTATATATTTTGATAAGTTTTATTAGGATTATTTTTTAATTTATTGCAAGTAGGTTATTATAATAAAACATGCAGCTGATTAGAAATTTAAAATAAATAAGCAAAACATATTCAAAAAATTTGAAAAATATATGGTTCACTAGAGGAGAGAATCCTCTCCAAAAGGGTTTTTTTTAAAAATATATATTGTAAAAAAGTTGACGTCTCATGGAAACTACTCTGTTTTGATTAAAATTGACTTAAAATTAAAAAATATATATATTTATCAAAAATTAAAATTTATTTTTCCATGCACTAGATATGTGAGTTGGCTAATTAGGAAAAAAAATTAAAGAAAAAAATATTTTTTTCTATATTTTTCTTGACGTCCCATCAATGTCACTTTTTTCAAAAAATATCAGCATTTAAAATTCATCAATTAAATTTATAAAAAAAATATCCACCTATTTTAAAAAAATTAAAAAAATTATAGGCATAAACTATATTAAAAATTTTACATTTCATTAGTTTATGTCATTTTAAAATTTAAAACATACATATGACTTTTTTGACGTTTAAATTAGAAAAATATGTTTGTGTCGGTCGTTCCCTTATAAAAGTGTGACACAGTTTTGAACTTTCACCCTCAAGCATAAATTGCATATTTTTTGGTAATCCCCATGGTAATTATGACAAGGGAAACACCATTGTAAAACAAGATCCTATCAAATAATTTATGGCCGAACTCCAAATCCTAAGTGAACAACTAATAGCCATAAATCCCCCACCTTTTAAACCTTCGTCGTCCAAATCATCAAACCCATCTTATCAAAATAAATCTTATCCACAATCCTATCAACCATCCAATCATCAACCTTATCCAACCCCATCCAAACAACCCATTAAGGATTTTATCCAAGTACTCTTAGCAAAGGATAATCATCTACCTAGAAAGCACGAGGTTATTGAGCTCACATCTGCCAAGCCTATCCAAAGGTCACCTAGTACCTTTCAAAATCAAACACTATCATGCAAATCAACACTCATCAATCTCATCAATGAGCATCTTATCCCAAGCTCAAGTCAAACCTATCATGCAACCATGTTGTCAACCATCCAAAGCATATCATGGTTATCCAAGAACTACTTATTCTATCATCCAAACAATTAGAGCTATGTCTTGAGAATAAAATCCAAAGCATGCCCAACTATGTCCCCATCCAAATCAAGATCAGAGCATCCTAACTCATCGTATCCATGATCAATATCAAACTATCCAAGCCACTACTATCTATGATCAAGATCCTATGTATGGTCGAGAGAACCAATTTGATCCCCTCATCCAACTTTACACCATCTAAGATCAAGAAATCCAAACTAATTTTATCCATCATCCTATTAATCTTATATAATATCCAACTAGTCCTATCCATCATCCAGCAATATCCACTTCCAATGATGAGACACTTGGTCCTCGTGAACACATGGACAATCAAGTAAATGACATTGATTATATCAAGCATATCAATGAGCAAGCTACCACTAAGCATGCTCAAATGATAAAGGCATGACAAGCACAAATAATGATCAATATTTCTCGTGGATGAGACAATAGCAAGTTCTAATAGTTCTTGGCAACACTCCAATGGGCTAGCATCATGCTTCAAAACAAGTATCATATTGCAAACAAGATATTTAAAAGCATTAATTAGCAAGGAAAAGGATTGGGCCTTCACAAGTGAGGTATTCTAGAGTCTATCCCAATCTACATCAGTCATAGCCAAGGCATTGAATATCAATCATCTAAACAATCTAATGGTGTTAGTTATACTTCAATGCTCACCGAGGCAACTTCATCCAATGAAAGCATCAAGATAGGGACCATTCATAACACCTACAACAACCTTGCTACTAGCAATTATTCCATCTCCATTATCCATACTATCAAAATTTATCCTCCACATACTAAACCCGTCAATTGGGACCAACAAAATTGTAAAACATACAAAGCAAAAGATCCAAATCAAACATCAAAGGCGCATGAATCCAAAAATCAAGGAAGACACATAAAAGCAATATGGGTCCCAAACTAAAGTAGACCAATCAAATCAAGAGAAGCAAAATATCCAAATCCAACAATCACTCAAAATGTGGAGCCACATCGAAAGATGCACCTTTCATATATTAGGTGTCCACTTCCTTCTAGATTTTATAAGAATGTTAGTCCTAAATGCCATCTTAATCCACAATCCACACTCCATGATCCATCATCCCAAGTATGGCGAGTCAAGAATCTACCAACCCAATCTAAATCACAAATCTATCCACCTAAACCCTATTAACCTCAATCACCTAATTCCACATTCAACATCCCCTGTCCAAATCCAAACTCACGCCTTAAATCCAAAAAACCCAAATCCTAAATCCACTACATTGTGGTAGCAACGCTTTATCATAAGGGCTATGCAGGTACCATATCAAGATGTAAGCATTCAAATAAGGCCAACTTTGTTATCAATGATGATCACAACAACATCAATGGATTGTACATAAGTGTTATGATCCTGATGAAGCAATTACTCTAGTCGGGTCAATACTGGCATGTTATGACAAGACCATCTACATCAACTATATCAAATGGATAGAGACATGTGAAGACCCTGTGAATATCAAGTTATCAATTCCATCTAATCATCGAAGCAAAAAATTAAAAAAATTAAATAGTAAAAATAAATCAAATCAAATGAAAAAAAAAAAAAAGTAAAGAGAAAAATCATCCAATGGTGAAAATCATTCTTATGTCACCTTGGACAAGTACCATGATGAAAACCCATTCTTGAGCATCACATGTAAAATCCATTATTCATGAGCATCCTACACTTGGGGGGAAGCATTTCCCATACTATCATTCCTATCATATCACTCCCATCCTACCCTACCCATCCATTATATCTGCATACCTATTCCATTGCACTCAACCCATCCTCCCTTCCTACTTTTGACCTTGATAAGGACAGGGCCTAATGTTGAAACATGCTTTGGACATATCTTGATGTACCCAATCTTTTACAACCAATCATACAATATATCCCCATTTTCCACCTTATCTTCTCATCCTAGTCCACTTCTCCATATCCATTATTATCTATTATTATCATTTTTTCTCATCTTGTTCGTTAATCATGATTTAGATTGTGCAAATGATTAGTTAGTCAGCTAGTTATCTAATTACCATTCAATTTCATCATTCTCTTCCAACTAACATCATCATTTCCTCACCATCTGATCCATCCCATCATTAGTCATAATACATCACATATGCATCCATAATATCATATCACATATATTCATTATCCATTATCACATCCTTACATCAGATCATACAAAAAAAATCAACACTCGTATACAACAATGCATCTATAATATCATTGCATGAATATCCATAATCATCCACTCATCTATCCTCATCCTTCTTTTCCTCATCTACCCATCTTTTCATCCATTTTGAGAGCATACCCATGTTCTTCAAACCCACCTACCCACTCGAGGGGGCATCGTCATCCCTACATCGTTCATCCTCGTCACTCATTTTTCAAGTGGTCGGGTTATCCCTTTCCATTCACTATATTTTGTCTTTCTTTGAAATGTTGTTACTTCTTTTAGTCGCGACACCATCTCAAAGAGGGGCAAAATATAGACACATAAAATCATCTCATGCCATTTTCATTGTTATCTATATCATTGCCTCACTATTCCTCCAAAATTAATTAAATAAATTTTATTTATTTGATAAATTACTCCAATTTGTCTACCAACATTAATTTTATCCTCCTAATTTATCATCTTGCATTTACTTAATTAATCACCATTAATTAATTAATTAGTTTCCTAATTTATCTATGCACACATAATTATTTAAAATAAATAATTATACAATATTCAATTCCACTTTTCACTCATCAATCAAAATTAGTTAACTAATTAATCAATTTAGTTGACTAATCAATTGAAATAGTTAACTAATTATAGACACTTGGAATTGACCATGTCCTTACATCACCTCTAACATCACTTACGACACTTTCTAATCCCATTTTTTACAAGACCACATGTGTAACCTATTTTACCATAACAAAGTGTTGAGTTAATACTAAAATTAGTAATTGTACTCTAAAAGGATAAATTAAGTGTTAATACCATATATTAATGACATCCAAAAACATAAAAAAGAAAGAAATACAAATATAGGGCTGAATAGTGGTGTGGGAGTACCAATAGTTGTGATAGTACTCAACTTTATAATATTTCATCTACCTTTCTACCATTTCATAAGTTTTCTATAGTTTTTTTCTTAAATTTAGGTGGATTGACCCTTATCCATTTGTTAGGGGAACGTACTAAATACCTCCTACAAAATTACTAGCTATAAGAATGGTTTGAATGGTTTGTGGGAACGTAGAAGAATATATTTAATAATATTTAATATTTATTGATATTTTATATATAATATTAAATATTAAATAGTGGCAAAAAGTGTTCCAATGTGTGATAGACTTGGGGTTATAGTCAAGCATTCTAATAGAAAACCCTACATTAAATATTAAGCTATGGTACTTTTACATTGTAAAAAATGGAGCTTGGTATGGGTTGGTCCAGATCATCTAGCTCCATTGCAACCTCATGAATGGTACTTTTACAAAAATAGAGAGAGAGAGGAATAGAGAAAGAGAGATGAAACAACACACATCCATACGTGGTTTTAATGTTATCCACAACCAAGTTTATTTACCACCATGTATACATGTTTATTCTACTCGATGAGAGAGAAATATAAGACACATAGATATATAGATAGAGGGAGATTGATAGAGAGAGAGAGAGTCCAACAATCCAAATAATGCAAGACAATAGAAATGATGGGTGCCACTAGATCCATTCCTTTTATGTGTTTATCGACCAAAAACCTAAAGTGTGAAAGAAAGAGAGAGGAGGAAATAGAGAAAGAGAGAGAGATGGAGAAATATAGAAGGGCAGAGATGGAGATATGAGACATATCTTTGTTTCTCATTTATAAGCAATGTATCATGCATGGTAGCCTGCTCATTTGACTGCCTATTCACTTAGCCTAAAATATGCCAATAAATTGGATTGTCTCATGAATGTATCTATGCACGAAGGGAGCAACAATATTGAGTAAAAAGACTTTTTAAGATAATTGCATAAATTTGCGTGAACTTCAAAGTAACATACTTCATGAAGTGCATTCTATGTAATGTTCCTTTTGCAAAAGTTTTGCCAGAGCGAGATTGAACACAACGGGCTCCAATGACATAAAATGCACACCATTTTTGAGGTCTCAAGATATTTCATCTATAAATCCAAACAAATCAAAAAGTTTTTCCCTTCAAATTAAATATTTTTAAACAATTAGGAATTCTCAATCTAAATTGTAGCATGTCTAAATTAAATTTTAATCCATTTTACCTCTAAATTATGCAAGGGTGTGAAATTATAAAACTAATAAGGTTCACTAAGTTTGATCGATCTTTGTATCGTGTTACTAGGCTAGATGATAGACAGATAAACATGATGTAGGTAGTGGCCATGCTTATATTTGCAAGATAATGCCTATTAAGCGTAGGTGTGAAAATGTCAAATATAAGGCTTGTGGTACGCAAACATACATGCTTCAAATAGTATGCATAGGTGACAATTGATGGAATCAAAGTGAACCTAGGTGCAGTACATGAACAAGAATCTAGAAAGGGGATGCATGCAAATAGAGACTACACACCAAAATGAAAGCTCGCACATTTGAAGTAGCTACTAAGCAAGACATAGGGATCTTCAAATCTATTAAGATTATGCAAATTATTTCACAACACTTGAGAACAAAAAAATTACATGGGCCACGGGGATACAAGACAATCATCATTCACTTAGACATGGCAATTGAACTTCTACAACTGTTCGACGTACCCATCGCACACCAAGGTGCAATTGCTAGTTATAAAACGTGATATTAAAAGTATACAAATAAAATCAAATACAATTAACATAGATAAGAAAGCTATAATAAAGTTATTATTTATTTATGAAGAAATAGTGAAAAAGAATTAATATACTAAGACAAGACAAAAATAGTAATAAAAATTAAAAAAATAAAATAATGAAAATATTAAGTTACAAGTATTGATATTATTGAGAAAATCATGAATATACAATGAACAAAATTATTAAAACATAATAATAAATAAAACATAATGATAATATAAAAATATAGTTATTATATCCCTGTTAATGGGGGTGGTGATGGTGATATCCAAACAAGAAGGAAGGAAACAAAGTGGAATCCCCTGACAAAGGGATGGGTAAAATTAAATTTTGAAGGAGCCTCGAAAGGCAATCCTAGTATTTCAAGAGTTGGTTGTTTAGTCAGAGATGAAGATGGTAAAATCCTGAGGAAGGCGACAAAGAAGCTTGCTTTTGGAATGAATAATGAAGCAGAATTTCAAGCTTTAATTCTTGGGCTAAACCTATGTCATCGTCTTGGAGTTAGAAAATTGGAGGTGGAAGGTGACTCCATGGTGGTCTTATAAACACATTAAGAACCAAGAACTTGTCTAATTGGAAGTTAAAAGGAATTCTTGACAAGACACTAAGCCTTTTGGATAATTTTGAAAATAAAGTTTCCAACCACATTCTAAGGGAAGGAAACTTAGAGGTCGATGGGTTGGCGAATAATGTAATCATTGCGCAGAGCGCCTTGCTATGGGAGATAAACATTAATGATGAAGCCAATGCAATTCAATGTCAGGCCAGCTAAGTTTCGATTGGTGAAGCGTGCAGAAGGCTTTATTTGGTGTAGGAGAATGAAGCTAGCAGAGCATTTGAATGGTGGCTTGAGCGAGTTAATAGCCATGGAAACCCCCATTCGCCTAACATGCAACAAGCGCCAGATGTCCTTTCTTGGACAAATAACAGATAAGAGGCTTGGGGTGGTTTTGAAACCCAAGAGTGGGATTGTCCTATTTGTAATTAAGTGGGTTTTGGGCAAAGATTTCATGCAGAACAGTAATCAGTATAGGGTCAATTCTGACCTATCATCCATGTTTTTGGCTATCCTACTCAACCTCAATGAGGATGCAGCCTCGATAAAGAAGTTAATGGAGGATTATGTGGAGCCTGGTTTTCCTAGTGGATGGATGGAAGTGGTCAGGGTTGTAAGGTATGGGATTGACATTCCCCTGTCAAACAACTTTCATAGAATTAACCATGCTAGGGACGCGGTGCAGTGGTGGTCGTTTGTGGTGGAGGTAGTGGATAACAAAGTAGTAGCTAGGCGACGCAAGGCAGCAAAAGGCGTTGCCTTCCTGAAGAAATTGGTGGGCCTCGAGGTCGAATACGACTAGATGCGGGAGTTGCTCGATCTCTACTATGCGGAGGATGAAGATGCCTGAGCAGGGTGATGGTACTTGTATTTTCTTCTATTGCTTAATCAGTAGTTTTAAAAGCTTTTCATGTTAAATCTCTATATAGACTGGTTTGTAGTGGGTAGAAATCATAATAGTTGTATATCTTAGGGTGGTAGGGTTTGCTTATGCATAATTAGGGCATTTTGTTTTTAAGCCCTTATATGTTAATCTTTCCAGTTGTTATGCTGTAACTCTGTTCATATTTTGGTTAAATATAATACAAAGGAAGTTGACCCCAAGTCAACAGTTTACCAAGCCAAAAAAAATAGGTATTATATAAAAAATATAATAAAAATAATTATTATAAAAAATAAATTAAAAAGAAATTGTTTAGATGGAAGTGGAAGAGTTCTAATTGTTCAAGGCCATGAGGCCAACATATGTTAGTGTCATCAACATAGCGCTTCCACCATCTAGGCTTGAGGGGAAAAGAGTTTAGAGCTAAATCCTCAAAATGCTCTATATAAAGGTTGGCTACGACAGGGGATAGAGGAGAACCCATGGAGACTCCATCGGATTGTTCATAGACCACATCTTGGAATGTGAAGAAAGTTGAACAGAGGCACAACTCAACAAGAGAAGTGATTTCATCATTGGTGTGGTGTCCCGTTCAACTTTCTTCACATTCTCTTGTTGAGTTGTGTCTCCGTCAACTTTCTTCACATTCCAAGATGTGGTCTATGAATAATCCGATGGAGTCGCCATGGGTTCTCCTCTATCCCCTGTCGTAGCCAACCTTTATATGGAGCATTTTGAGGATTTAGCTCTAAACTCTTTTCCCCTCAAGCCTAGATGGTGGAAGCGCTATGTTGATGACATCAACATATGTTGGCCTCGTGGCCTTGAACAGTTAGAATTCTTCCACTCCCATCTAAACAATTTGGTCGAATGCATTAAATTCACCAAGGAGCTTGAGGACAATAACCAACTTCCTTTCCTAGACGTCCTTATCATTAGGAAAAAGGACGGTCTCTAGGTCGTTGAGTCTATAGGAAATCCACCCACACTGATCTTTACCTCCATGCTTCCTCTCATCACCATCCTAGCCAAAAAGCCAGTGTCCTTAAGACTCTAGCCACTCGAGCCTACCGTATTTGTGATCGGGAGCACATTGACCAAGAGCTTTCTAACCTGTCACAAGTTTTTAAACTTAATGGATTCAACAATAAATCCATCTCCAGAGCTTTTACCTTCGCCAAAAATCATATCAACCCTAAGCCTAAGTATGATGTTTCCAACCCTTCCTTTGTCACCACTCTCCCCTACATAGAAGGCCTCTCTAGTAAGAACTCAAAAATCTCAAGTAAGAAAGGCTTCATGTGCACCTTTAAACCCTTCTCCACTGTTAGCAACCTTACCCCTTCAGTCAAGGATCCTAGACATAATATGCTTAACTCAGGAGTCTATAAAATTGTTTGCTCTTGTGGGACCTCGTATATTGGTGAAACTGAGCGTTCCATCATCACGAGGATCAAGGAACATTGTGCTAACATTAGGCATGATCATGTAGTAAAGTCAGCCCTCGCGGAGCACTCCCACCAAACTAAACACCATATTTGCCTTGAGTACACCCAGGTTCTCATTAGAGAAGATATTTTTTCAGGAGAAAACTCTTTAAAGCTATCTTCATTAGAAATCACCCTACCAATCTTAATTGTGACATTTAAGCCTTGCTTGGCAACCCTTGTTGAACTCCGTCCATACCTTACCACCTCATACCTGATTTGTCTCCTCTTTCTCCTCTTCCTACCTTGGCCATCCTGGTTCCCTCTTCCTCCTTTCACCTCCTTCCCACCTTTTCCCTCACTTTCTTCTTTTTGTATTGTTATTATTATTCTTTCTTCCTTTCGTTATTTGCTGTCATCATTCACTTGTTCATGGGTAGGCATTCATTTATGCATAGTGGTGGGTTTGTTTGTTTGGTCTTTTGTTTGTTTCCTTGCTTATTGTTTTTTATACTTATCTTTGTGAGTCTATATTGTTAATGCTATAGGTTTGTTGTTTGGGTGTTCATTTTCTTGGTTTGATTCATTTAGCATTTTTTTCGTTTCTTTCTGCACGAACCTTTGTTTTTGTCCCCTTTTGTTGTTTTAACCTTGTCTTTTTTCCTTTATTCCTTTGCTCTTGACTTTCATTTTTTGTCTTTTATTTAGTTTAATATTATATGTCTTATACCATGCATATTTTCTTTAGCATACTCAATCCACCTTTTATTTATTTTTTATGCATTTTGGGCCTTTCTTTTTCTTTTTGTTTCCAGGTATACTCATTGTATTTGACCATGATTTTATATCCAATTTCATGCATATTATTTTAATATTATTTTATGTATTGCTTACTGGTTTTTTCTTATTTTAATACTATTTGTTGGTTGTTTTCCATTATTATGGGCAATTATATTCCAAATGATACATTTTAACTATTAGGTGATATATATTATTTTTCATAAGAATATAAATTGACCATAATATGTTATATATATTGGATCTACTATTACTACTTATTATGTTTGTCCTTTTGTATTTTTTAACATTGTCTTTATTTTTCCTTTATTCTTATGCTCTTGACTTTCATTATTTGATTTTTTAATAGATTTAATATTATATACCTTACTCTATGCATATTTTGTTTAGCAGTATCTTAACCCACCTTTTTATTTAATTTTATGCATTTTGGGCCTCTCTTTGTCCTTTTGTTTCCATGTATACTTAACGTATTTGGTTATGATTTTATATTCTATATCATGCATATTATTTTAATATTATATTATATTATACTTACTAGTCTGTTCTTATTTTTAATTCTATATGTTGGTTGCTTTAATTTATTATGGGCAATTATATTCCATATGTTACATATTAACTATTAGGTGATATATATTAATTTTCATAATAATATAGATTGACCATTATTTGATATATACATTGGATCAACTATTACTACATATTTTGTTGTAATACAATACTATTTAACCTTTCCTAATTTTCGGTTTCATGTTTTCATTTTTTATTAATATGTTTATTTCCTTGAACCTCCTCAACCCTAACCCCTCCTCTCATCCTTTTTATAAGACAACTTTGCAATCCCATTCTTTAGTATCCTTTTTCCTGAGGATGGATCACTGAGTGTGATCCTAAACGTTGAAACAAAGAAATACACACAGTGAAATCCAAAAGCATTCTTTCTTTATTCTATAGACTGTGGAAAGCTCATGCCTACCATTACATCATTAATGTTCTTTATTAGACACTTATCGAAATAGAATTCCACATTATAACCATGTTGAGTTATTTGAATTACTAATAGAAGATTTTTTGATAACCTATGTACAAGGTTTAGATCTGTTATTTCTAATTTCTTACCATCATGCCCATTCATTGGAATTGAACCCATTTCTTCAATTTTATGTGAACTATCATCACCAAAAAAATGCTTGCACCTTTCACTTTTTCTAAAGAACCGAATAATCTCTTATTGTAGGTCATATGTTGGCTACCCCGTGAATCAATGTATTGTGTGTTATTTGAATTTCTATGAACAACTAAAGAGGCTATCAATATATATTTATTATGTTCGCCTTCTGTTTAAGCAAAATTTGATTGTTTTCTTTGATAAAACTTTCTTTTCCCTCCTACATGTGATTTTTTAGGACATTGATCACTTTTATGCCCTTCTTTGAGCCATAGTTGTAACATGTAATGAATTTTTCCCTTGCGAGTTGTCCTTTTGATCCTGCCATTTTTGAAAATTATGTAGATGATTATCCCTTAGTTGATTGCATTGCCTTTGATTATTTTTATGTGGACTCCCTTGATTTTTTGGTCTTTGATTTTGGTAATGATTTATCTTAATTGTAATTTTTATATGTCCCTCTGGCCATAAATGCTTATGAACTCTTGCTAGATTCACCTATGAACTTTTTAGGCCTAGCCTTTTTATTCAACAAATCCCCATATACTTCTATTTTTATATTGTCAAATTTTCAGTTAGCTTCAATGTGCATATGAAATTATGATACTTATTTGGAATACTTTTAATCAAAAAATCTATTCCCATCTCTCTTTGTGTGTGTGTGTGTGTATCACTCATAATAAAAAATAAAACAAAATAAAATATAGGTCGTTATATAAACATAAAGTTGTTTAAGTTAGTGAATAAAACATTTAATCTTTCTCTCCAATTACAACTAAAAATTTACACCTATGGATAGGAGACTCTTCTCCTCTCCATCACCGTTGATGTTTATTAATGATGTCATTTGAGATTTAGCAAGGAAATTTCCTTTGGTGACTTGCCGTATCATTAAAAGTATTGATCTTGTCATTTCTAAAAAATAAAAGAACTAAAAATCAATGTTTTTAACTTGACTTATGTTAGGGTGTGCTTTAATGAACAAATCAAAGTGATACATTTTTCCTCTTCTTCCATTTGTATATATGTGGAACCCAATTAACTCACTACTAGATGAAAATCATTTTAACGTTTGGTTACAAAGTCTCTTTCATGCATCTTTAAAGAATACAAATTTCTTTTCAAAAATAACTTTTTACAAGACACTTAGTTTGATATAATGGAATAATTTTATCTCATAAACTCGTAACAACATTTTGTACTAAAACATTCATCAAGATTGAATTAGAAAGACATAACCTAATAGTAGATCTATCTCTTCTATCCAACTCGTCCCATTCATCTTGATCCATTGCCTATGGTAGAAAATTGAATGCAACAATTATTATGATCCACTAATCTATCTCCACTAAAAGATCTTCAACCTTCAATTTCTACAACTCAAAGTTTTACTACTGAACTTCTCTATCTCAATTGTTAAGGTGTTGGCCATGACTTTTGATTTTCAAATGTTATTTTAAATCCACATGAATTATCTCATAAAAAAATTGAAAGAAACATAAGAAATGGATCCCTTCCTCATGCAACCAATCAAATCAAATATTTGACACCAAATGTTGGTTTTACAATGCTTATTCTTCAATTAGGAGCAATGGAAAGTAATAAAAATTGTTGACATAAAGCACATATAACCTTAATTAAACGTAGAAGAATAAGTGAAGGAGATAGAGAAGATAAGAGACTCACCACCAAAAGTAAACCTTAATATATTAGTGAAACACATCATTTTCTTAAGGATCTAATAATTCACCTTTAAGACCTATTTAGTGTACCCATTGTACGTACGCTAAAGTGTAGTTATCTCTAACAATAACAACATCCCATCTCCAAGCTTCATTCATTCATACATGGCACGACCAATTTGCAGTTGGAAAGAATGTCGCTTATTGAAGTGTCTCGACATGGACATTTGTAGCATCTCGAAAGTCCAACAAATGAAAAAAACACTTAACACCTTCTACTGTTCGAGTCCCCTCATTTCACCACCATTCCAATAGTAGATTATCAATGTTTTCAAGCATCCTATTAGAGTGAACTGTTTCTTTACTAGCCATTCATAAGCTTTCACAATGATATTGGGAGCATTCCTTATGGCAAACAGAGACCTTGGGCAGAAGATCCACGGTCAACATTGCACGAGAACCAAGCAAGATGATTGAAATGCATATGGCCATCTATTTTTCATTGGTTCATCGTAACCTTTTTCTGTATTCGTCTCGCCGTTTTTTTACTTCCTACTATTTTTCTCGTTTGTCACATTTTCCAAGAAAAAGAGCACCAATGTTCTTTCTGTGCGTTTGCCACACTATTGGAAGCCATCCATGTATAAAACTCCACCCACGATTTTTCATACCAAAATATGTTACATGTCTAATGACAACAATAGCAAGGGGTCGATGAATTGTCTTGGCCGTAGACGCACACACTTTGGAGACTTTTCACATGCTGACAATAATACTATACACATTGTCAAGTCTTCAATTAACTATACATATTCTCAATTTTACTTCCAAATAAAATTATATAAAATGGAACTTGGTAATTAGTTTGCTTTTGGTTCATTTCCAAATAATTGTATTTCTATAATTATCAATCCTCATCCCCCAAGAATTAGTTTGACCTTTTGCTCTTCTTTAATTTAATATTTATTTTCTGATATATAATTGACATATTATTAGTTCTTACTACCAAACAAGTTCCTTGTGCATTCGTTCCATATTATCATTATGAGGAAAATAAGTATTTTTTTGGGATAAATTAATTAATCTACAATGTTAAATAATTATTATAGAATAATGGATGGGATTATAAAAATATATTTATAAATATGTAATCAAATTAATAGAGGAAATTATTTAGGTGCTTATTTTAAAGAGCCAATGTAGAATATTATGTTGCATACAATGCTATGCGATTCATACTAGTATTCAATGTTTAGTATCATGTCAAATGACACGTCTCAAACTAATTTTTTTTAAACAACTACAATCTATGGAATTTGCATCGTACATCTCCAGATCCATTGACAGACACTGATGATGAGAGAGAGAGAGAGAGTCTATTTTCTTTATCTCTTGATCTGTATTAGGATCTATGACAAATTGCTAAGTGAATGCTTAACGTTTACAATGCTTGATTTAAAAGTCTTAAAACGTAATAATGTTATTGAAATGCTTAAATAAACATTACAATGAATTAGAATCAGAGAAAGAAAAGAAGAGAAGAAAACAACAAGTTGATAACGGAGTTCACCAAACGGCTACGTCTCCGGGTCCCTCTCTAAAGAGTGACCGATCCTTGATTATGCTCTAGAAATTGGTTTACAAGGCTTCAACTGTTACAGAGTCTCCTCACGTCTCCTTGATAATGAATTACAAAAAGTCCTCCTCTCCCAAGTACAACAAGTTTGAATTCAAGTTCCCAATGCACAGATCACAAAGGAAATTCTCTTCACAATTTTCAACTTTTTTTTTAAAAACTCCTAAACTCCCCCCTTTTTATACATGAAATTTGCTTAATATGGTTTATAACCATATGATTTTAAAAATCTCCAAATATCCCTTAAAATAACATCAAAATCCTTAATAATCTTCCTAAACCCCTTAAAAAGTCCTTTAATAATCTTTACATATCATTTTGAATATTATTTAAGCCCTTTATAGTCTTTAGATATTTTTTTAAATATCACTTAATCGGGCTTTTAAAAAGGGGTTTAGTTATGTTAAATAAAGGAGAAATTAGATTTATCTCTATAATAAAGAAAAACGGCCCCGAAAATCTCTCATACCAAAGGTTTGGCGCAATGGTAGGAGTTGCCAGCTGGAAAAGAGGAGGTCAGCGGATAAAACCACCTCACCTCCAATTTCGGCTTTTATACTTATAAATCGAATGCTCCATATTGTATAACGAGGATTTCAGATGGTGTATCGGGGGAGTTTAAAAATAGGACTGAGAAGGTTAGGAGCTTGATTCGCCCAACCAAATTCTTAACAAACAAACTGCCAGCCGAACCTTTGCCGCAGAGGTGCCACGTGGCACCATTTCATTGGTCCACGTGGCACTAACTGATTTGCCATTTGCCACATCAGTTGCCACATGTTGGAACCCCATTGGTCCACATCATCGCCACGTCCCCTGCACCTGCACCTACCATGTCATCCGCTCCTGCGACGTTATCTGTGCGGATGCCACGTGTCAAGCTTTGGGGATGCCACGTGTCAAGCTGATGTCATCCTTGGCCCCTGGTCAACCTTTTTCCATGCAACTTTGACCAGCTGTATTTTGCACATACGAGCTCCGTTTGACATGAAACGAGCGGTGTCGGACTCGTGGTGACAAGCTCTTCATTTTGATGTCATTTTTGACCAATTCTGGTATGATAATTTTTTGTGCCCTTGTGACTGGCCTCCTAACTTTGACTGAGCATATCTTGAGCGTACGAGCTCGTCTTGACTCTGTTCAAGTTGCGTTGGGTTCCTTTTTCTGAGTACTTCCGCATGGCAACAATTTTTGGAGCATATGGAACACTTCAAATTTTGACAAAAAGTATCCACCTAGATCATCTCTCTATCTATTTTTGTAGAAGCGTCATTTCATACCAAGCTCCATTTTTTTACATTGTAAAAGTACCATAGCCTAATCTTTAATGTAGGGTTTTCCATTACAATGCCTGACCATAGCCTCAAGTCTATCACACAACATAACACTTTTTGCCACTATTTTTATATAGTTAAGTTTAGTTTTCTAATCCCATGATGGCCAATGATTTTGTGTTTTTAGAAATGTCTCAACAACACATATCACTAAATTCTTTCAATTCCACTGATGGATGGACAACAACCATTCACCATCAACAAAAATGTATGCTCTCTTCTCAAGAAATGAGAATTGAAGGTGCAAAAGTTGCTTTGCATTGTTTGGGTGTACCACTCAATTATGTTGTATTTGTAATTTTTTTTTAAAGAAAACAAGCTTATCCTCAAAAGTTGGGTGGAAAAAATACATCAAAAGGGTAAATTGATTGAGGTGAAAGATCTGAAAATTTTGACAAAAGAAAGACTTGATGAAATGATTAATTCAATTGGATGTTTTTATCTGATAATAGGTGGAAGCCTCTATAATAATTTGACAGGAAACAATAGGAACACAAGGGATGGGCTAGAGGGGAAGAATTCCCCTATTTTCTATGAATTCCTACGGATTGTGAATAATGTAAGGCATGCAATTCATTCAAGTGTAACTTGAATGAATAATGAAACCTTCATTTTATACTAATGTGGACTTCAATTGCTCCATATAGTCAAAATAATGTCCATAATTTTCAATACTTTTTTTTACTAACCTCTTCAATTTGGGGGCAACATGACTATGAAAAAACAAGAAATTACTAATCTATTTAAGTGTAGACAAGTGCGAAATAAAGAATTTGTTCCTAGAATACCATACGGGTCTATAATTGGCATGTTGATTGTGCAAACAAATTTTCTACATAGAATCAAAATAATAATAACGTTCATAATTTTTAATACTTTTTTCCGGTAGCCTCTTCAATTTGGGTAGGAACTTGGCATTGAAAATAAGGAATTGAATATGTGTATAGTATGCCAAATGGTGTATAGGATAATCATATCCTTATTTATGTATGATGTTAAACTAAAATTTGTGGATTTAAAGTATTTTTAAGTTTCAAGTAGAAAACATGGCTACATGCATAACCTTCATATGAATAATTATTTTCATATTTTACCTTTACCACCCATGACAATTGAAGAGACATTTCCTAAAACACAAAATCATTGCCCATCATGGGATTACAAAACTAAGTTTAACCACATAAACACAATGACAAAAATAAGGGGAGACTACGACCTATGATCAAACATTCTAATGGAAAACCCTACATTAAAGATCAAGCTATGGTATCCATTAGAACCTCATGAAATGGTACTTTTACAAAGGGAAAGAACAAGGCAACATCCCATCTCTAAGTTTTCTCTAACAATAGCAACATCTCGTCTCCAAGCTTCCGCTAGAAATAGCAACATCCCATCTCCAAGCTTCATTAATTCATAATGGCACAACCAATTCAATTGGAAATAATGCCACTTATTCAAGTGGCTCAAAAATGGACATTTACAGCATATCGAAAGTCCACCAAATGGAAAAAACGCTTACCACCGACTATTGTTCAAGTCTCCCCTCGTTTCACCACCATCCCAATGGTGAATGATCAATGTTTTCAAGCATTCTATTGGAGTGAACTGATACTATACCAACCATTTGAAAAAACATTGACAATGATATTGGTTCATTACAGAAAGATATTACAACCCATTGGGAAAGAATTTAAAAAAACTAACATCCATAGAATTTGCATTGTACATCTATAGATCCATTGACAAACAATGATCATGAAAGGACAAGAATTGACATCAACAACATTGATCACTAAGGGATAACATTCATAGAAATATCAAGAGTGTGCAACCTTGCAAGTGTTCAAATATGCTAGAGCTTTGCATTCCAAAGATATGCAAGGAGAGGACCAATTAACAACACTTTCACATGTAAATGGTTGACCGGCACAAACAAACCAAAAAAAGGTCCATCATTTCTATAACTATTTTTTAATTTAGATATGAAGCTTTCTCCTTTTATTCACAACAAACTTTACTTACCAATACAGAACAACATACATCATTACATGGTTTCAAACTTCAAATGATGACACAAATCAAAATAGACCCAAAAAATTAATGCAAATATTCTCTATACTCTATTTTTGAGAATACTAATATTAGAAACAAATACAAATTTCCTCTTTACTACTCTTACAATTATGCACCGCTTATTTATTGCTCTTACATACTCAATTTTGCAAGCTATGTATACTCTAAGTTTCCTATATGCAAAATAATGTTTGCTTTTATCAACATAGAACTCCTTTCCACATCCATTCTCGGTGTACCCATTGCACACTAAGGTGCGATTGCTAGTTGTAGTTTGTTTGGAGTCTGCGTTTTTTCCCATTCGATATTGCATGTTTGGACTAATAATAATAGTTTATGTATCTATGCCTAACTTTTTTGGAAAATAATATCCCTTTCCATTTTCTAGATATAGAAAGATGATAGTTTATGGGATAGTTATTATTATTATTATTATTATTATTATTATTATTATAAATGAGGTAATCAGTTTCCATACCTTGTTTTAAATAGATAATGTTTGAAAGGGAAGTGCATCTAAGCTTGTTGAATTAGATGCACTTCCCAAGAGTCATGCATTGACATATTTATATTTAATATTAATATATACCTAATATGTGATATTTATATATTTTTAATATATAATATACAATATAAATATGATATTTAATATTAAATATCAAATATTTATAAATAACATAGGAACTTCAAATATAATACTATAAAATATATTATATTTATATATTTATATGTATACTATAATATTATAAAATTATATATTTAACATTAATATTTATTTTATATTTAATATATAATATTGATTTTGGTGAATATAAATTGGTTATACAATATTTTTACATGAATGTGATATATTGATAGAGAGACATAAATATAAAATTATCTCCCCCTCTCTCTTTACCCTTTGTCTCTATCTATATCTTTCTACTTCTCTCTTTCTCTCTTCCTCTCCCACAAACTCTACAAAGTCTAATATAATTGCATTTAATATGAGAGAGAGAGTTTCAATCAATCGTTTCATGCCAACAATCTAAAAATAACATGTGTCCATTAGGAACTAGAATGAGGGATGGCACAACGCTCTGGTAAAGCTTTGACATAATAATTACACTAAACAAGATATTCTGCCAGACCAAAGAAGAACCAACACAAATTGATTTTTGTGCTCTTCTCTCAAATATAACAAATGTGGAGCCAGAGCTTGAAGATTGGCAAGTTCTAATGTCACATCCTAATTAAGTGCCTTAGATATTGGTCCCCTTTAAATAGATAGGCTTCAAAACAGAAAGATGGAATCCTATAATGAACAAATCAAAGTGATACATTTTTCCTCTTCTTCCATTTTTACATCTATGGAAGCCAATTGACTCACTACTAGATGAAAAACATTTAAATGTTTGGTTACAAAGTCTTGCATCTTTAAAGAATGCAAATTTCTTTTTAAAAATAACTTATTTACGAGACACTTAGTTTAATATAATGCAATAATTTTATCTCATAAACTCTTAGCAATATTTTGAACTAAAACATTCATCAGGATTGAATTAGAAAGATACAACCCTCCTCTATCTCTTTCTCATTTCATATCTCTCTCTTTAAGTTAGATTTCTTTTAGGAATTTAAATAGTACTATGTATAGTAATTATATATTTTATATTTATATTTAATAATATATAATAATAAATGGAACTAAAAATATATAAATTTTATAAAACTTAAGATTTCTTATAGGAATTTAAATAGATATAGTAATTATATATTATATATTTATATTTAATAATATATAATAATAAATGGAACTAAAAATCTATAAATTTTATAAAAAAAATATAGAATAAAATAATCAATATAAATAAACATCAAATATAGAATATATTCAATATAATTATATTCAATATAATCATAGCATTATATATTATAATATGATATTAGAAATAAAAATAGTAATTTATATTCTATAAAATATGGTATGGTATGTAATAATAAATATAGTTATATTTAAATTTTTTTTATATAAAGTAAATATAATAGATTAATGTAGATATACATTTTTTATAAATTCAAATTTTTGACAAATTAAAAATAATTAAAAATTTTAGGCATGTTCAAATGTTAAGCATATCCTAATAAAATATTGGTTATGTTTTCCAAAAAAAATACAACCAATAAGAAATAAAATTAGATAAAATGATACATTAAAACAAATAAAAAATATTTTTTTTATATACATTTATATTATTTTACATTTTATAATTTTAAACATTATACGTAAAACTCCACTAAAATTATTATCATTAACATCAACATTATATTTAAACGCACTAATTCTAAACTTAAACATTAATAAATAAATATTATCTCTCTATCTCTTTGTCTCCCTCTCTATCTCTCTATTTCTCTCTCTCTCTCTATCTCTCCACCTCTCTCTATGCCCCACCCCCCTTTCTCCCTCTCCTATTTCCCCCCTCTCTCTCATGGAAGGTCAATTATATTGATGGGTTTCTTATAAGTTAATTTAAACAATATTATATATATATAAACTATATATTCTATTATTTCTATATATAATAATGTATATTATAAATTATATAATATATAATAGATATAGTTATTAAATGGTATATATATATATATATAATGTGAAATGAAGCATATATAAATATTAAATATATATGTGTAAGGAACTAGAAATTATCCCTAATGTGTAGTACTTTCATAACAGATCTATTCACCTAATATTTATTGATGTCAGACTCAAAGAAATGTTTCAAGTCTTGATTTAATAGAACAAGAAAAGAGAACTAGACAACTATCTTTGTTTCAAATATTTATGAAGACAAGTTTAGAGTAAAACATGGGGGCATGAGATCAACAATCAGGGTTTGCACTTCTATAATGATGAACCATTCCAAACTCAACCCTAGCAAGCATCAACAATCAATTAGATTTGAAGCATTCATTTACCTCTTTTAAAATTATACTCTCTAATAGGTAAACATAAAAACCTTTTATATTACAATCAGGTAGATTTGAAAGAGTGCCTAATAGCTTACTATTCAAGCACTCTTGCATCTAAGATAATCGAGACTAAGCAATCTACTGAAGTGCAAATAGATGTAGATGAAGTAGAAGTGAGATTGTCGGCTTGAGTAATGGAAAGATTGGTGAGTATCCAATGTGTAATGCCCCAAGCTTTCACACAGGACATTAGCCGAATAAACATTGAACCAACAATTTTTTCACGTTTGCATGTGCAACATTTACATGTCGCATTGCACTCACGCACACACAAGGTGTTGCAACATGAACAACAACACCTAAAAAGACATCACCATTGCACAATGCAAGGTGGCACAAGCGGAAGACTTCACCCATCATGTGACAACTCACCACGATGACCAAGAGAGAGGTGGAGCTCATTCCATGACGAGGATCAAATACATGTCCACGACCTCGCTCCCTCGCAAACACATGGAGTAGGATGAGGGTGACATCCACCTCAGTCTATTCCATGATGACACAAGACATCCCAAACACAAGGGTAACGCTCACCCATGGGATAGTCCAACTAGGAGGTACGATTCCTCAACCAACTAGAATGGTCACTAATCAAACTCATGTAAAGGCACACATCCCAATGCAAAGGAGGGAATAATCCAAGAGTGCATATCACATCATGGAAATGACACCAAAACACCTACGAGGCTAAAAACAGTAATCAATGCCAAAGATGATTCATTTAAACCAAAAACATTAAGTTGTCGAACCAATTATGTCCACATGTCAAAAAAGACAAAAGCGATACAAAAGGCTATGCATGTTCGCCACCAACGTTGACATATGCCAAAAGAAAAGATAGGATCCTCACCACCTATGTGGGATGAATACGATCCAACACAAACATATCCATAAACATCAAATAACTAAGTCTAAACATGCTAACATAGCTAGATTCTAACATGTAAAATCTATCAAAACATGCCAACGTCCTCACAAACTGAGGCATGGAAAAATACAAGACGATATCCAATAATTACAATATTCGAAGGGCTTCATCCTAAACATAGATGAATCATAGACAACATCATAAATAAACTCAAAGCATTAATTACATCTTATTACAAGGGTCTCAAAAGACCTACATTACAAAGGTTACAATAATCAATAATGATAAAATACAAGTGGATAAACCACCCAAAACCAACATACTCTCCAAGGTGCAACAAGGCACAAAGCACAAGGTAAACCACCTGCAAAAAGATCAAGGAATCCATCCAGCACCTGAAGATCATCATGAAGGATCAATGGGGAAATGTTGCTCACCTCCCAACCATATTACCATCGTTGAGTGCAATAGATATCTATGCAACTCTAGGCAACCCCTGAGCTACAGAGAAGGTGATCATGGCAAACCCGCTAAGAGCATCTCACACATCTAGGGTATACAAGCAACATATGGCATACATGCCAATCAATGCACACAACACGCATGGCACAACTGCTAATACAATGCATATAAACAACACATGGTACAACTACCATCTAATTGCATTCAAGTAGCATATGACACACTTGCCAAAGAATAATAGAATGACATCACAACATTCAAGCATAAGGGAAATAATAACACATTCAATGCATGCTAAACGAGGCATAAATCATAGTCCATCATAGACACATACAAGCATGAATCATGCATCACAATGCACATACAATCACATGGTAAACATCACACGTCGAGTCAAACTCCGACGGTGGAAGAAGGAAGAGAGACCTAGGTAGTTAGGACAAAGAGTGTCAAACGAGGGCAATACTCACCTCGCGGTAGAACATGAGGGCATAACCTCCTCATAGCAACCAAACACTACACCAAAGATTGCTCTTTACACTCAAACCCAAGCAAGGTGGACACTTCACCAGCACATGCAGTTTGGTGTAGATGATCTTATTATTAAATTTTATTACCCAATGTGTTTAAATGTTATTTTTGATTAAAACTTCCAGTCGATAAATTCCAAAGACCTCTTTGGGTCATGTCACATGATGGAAGCCGCTCCTTTCCTACCCCTAGACCTCTTCCTAAACACCCATAGCACCAATTTGACCAATTGGGCATGACACAAATTTCGAAGTGACAAAATCACAATTTTGACAAAAACACAATATATTCTCAAAAGACGCAAAATACCATTCTAATTGGGAGACAATTCATCCCACAAACTAAAACATCAAGGAAATGCCTACAAAGTAATTTTCAAGTTTTAAAAAATAGAGAAATAAGTGGCACGGATTTCAATACACCAAAATGTCTCAAAAAATAACATAGTTTCACAAGGTGCAGAATCACATAATATGAAGGAGTCAACTCATCTCTCAAAGCAAATCATAAAGGAAATGCATAGAATTCAGTTTTCATGTTTTCTAAAAGTGCAAAATAACCATAAGGCCCTAAAAACTCCATTGGAGCTCTCTTTGGCACCTTGACCAAAGTTTGACCAATTTTCTAACTTTTATTTTTCAATAGCTATGGATGATTTGACAACTACCTATTATAGATAACATGCCCAACAACCAATATATGTAATAAAATGAGTTAGGGATTTCCATAGAAAATTTACCAGGGTTTTGTCTATATTTTCATGTTTCAAAAAATGAAAATACATAAAAATAAAAGCATACAGAGCTGAAATAAATTTTTTAAGTTTTCTACAACTAATTAAAGCCATCTTCAACCATTCTAGATGGTGTGGCATGAAGGAAATAAAATAAAACAATTTAAATGAGAAGATTGGAGAAACTTACCTTCCAATACAAACAAAATCCAAGGAAAAGAATGAGGTTGAATGTCAGATTTAATCCACACACAACAAGCAAACACCAAGCTCTTGAATCCAATCCAAACTCCAAGCAATTCCAAGCAAAAATCCCTTCCAAGCAATCAGATATTCATTTTTCAAGCAAGAGGGTTTCAAACAAAGGAGAGCAAATTTTGGAGAGAAAAAGAATAATGAAAAATACATGTCTTTTTCCTTTTATTCCTCAAAAGACAATATTCCTTTTTTGGTAATAAATTAATCTTTTTGGTGATTTAATCAATCAATTCAAAATTATAGCCTTTGCACAACTAAATCATTCAACTCATTTAATTCAAAAATTAAATAATTGAATGTCTCTTTTGCAAATCAAATAGGCATTTCAAATAACACATTAGTAAACCCTTTTTTCACTTAAAACACCCAAATAATTCACTCAAATAGATAGGGAAATAGTTAGTTGAATGAACTCAACTATTCCAAACAGGTTATTGCCATTTAACTCAATCTCATTCCGAAAAGTACAAACATGCCTTACTAGGCATTCAGTTTCTTCATTTAATGCAATTTCTACCTTTTTACGAAAAAATATCAAATTTCAGAGTTAAACCGAAATCGCTCAAATTTGTTCCACAAGCATATAATGATGCAACAAACATTTTCGCTAAAACAAAAATAACAATTTCCAAATTAGAATCATTAATTTAATCTGAAAACACGGAAAACATGCTTTTCAAAATATTTTAAAATAAAATACAAGAATGCTAAGGAAACACACACAAATGATATCAAACACACATCACGGGTTTCCACAACACAAGGATAAAGGTGAGATGGCTTAGCATCCCATGTCAACTTTCTCCACATTTCCCACATTAGTTAACACTTGTAATTACCTGCACACTCAAGTAAACCATCAGGCATACCTGCTCCATACATAAAATAGCTGAAGCACATCATAATACCCAACGTGGCATAATATTGCATAAGCATCATAAACATGAGTCAACAATCAATCGACATTATAAAATCATATATGCATAAATCAACTAACACAATCATACTGAAGACATCACATCCATCCAACATATTACACAATTGAAAACAATGAAGCTGAAGCACCACAATAATCTAACACACATGAACACAACATATGCAATTCATAATGCATAGTTGGAAAGCCAAGTAATAAAGCAAAATGCCATTGGAAACACCTCAATGGTCATGTAGAATACACCCTCAGAACCCCTCGATGGCACTATAGACCTCATTGACAAGTTCAGTGCAATGCATCAAAGCATAATAATCACATAATACAATGATAATCACTCAAAACAACATATAACACATGAATCAAAAGCACATAAGGCAAACACTAGGGTGGGCATTACACAATGCCCTGAAAACCTAAGGATTCTTTCACAATGTTTGTCCACAAAGGGTGAGTTAGGGCCTAAGATCATGATGAAAGGCGTAGTTGATGGACAATAGGTTAATATTCTTGTACTATCCTTTGTTGGTCCTAAGGGACAGAGTAGGCTAGGTTAGCCGAAAGATGGGTATCGGTTCAAGGTCACAAGGTGACCCTGCTTTTTTGAGGTAAAAAAACACCCCTTAAACCCTAAACAATAGCTTTAAACACTTACCTATGTCACCCATGTAACTTTTATTTAAAAAATAAATAAATTTACATGCTCTTTACATGCTCATGACACGACTCTCCCTAATGTCATCAATGTAGAATGCCTTTGTGTTGGCCATGTAATTTTCTTAAAAATATATATAAATTTACATGCCCATGACATGAAGCTTCGTGATACCATGTAGAATGCTCTCCACATAATTAAAAAGAAAAAGAAAAATCATAAATATCTCTAAAATAAAATAAAGTAAATCTAGTTTGATTAACATATTAATTGATAAGGTAAAACAAATTTTACTGTTACAATATTTGAAGTTTAGCCTTAACAATTATAATCTCCACTGGCTTTGAAAGTATTGAAGAATTATTTTATTTTATTTACTTTGATTTTATCTAAATTTTTATTTACTTTTATTTTATCTAAATTTTTTCTAAATTTTTATTTACTTAAGAGTTGTTTTATTTGTGAAGATGATTTTATTTTACTTTATTTGCTTAAGAATTATTTAATAGTTATTTTATTTACTTAAGAGTTATTTTAAATAAATAAAATAACTATTATACAAATAAAAATAAAATAACTCTTAAGTAAATAAAATAACTATCAAGTAAATAAAAACACTTCAAATAAAAATCATTCTTGAATAGTTATAAAGTAAAATAAAATAACTTTCAAATAAATAAAATAACTCTTACATAAATTTTTATTTTTTTTAATATAATATTAAACTAAATTAAAATATATTTATCCTTAGTCAATAAAATAACTCATTGTTTTATTAAGAGGTTTAAATAATATATTATATATTATAAACTAGCATACGATAAGTAGGAGGTATTTTTAGCAGTGTGTCAAATGATGATATTTTATTTCAGGGTTTAACTGCATAGTTTTTTTTTAGTATAAAGAGGGGTAAAAACTTTATTAAAATTTAGAAAAGAGCATTACAAAACATCAAAGGGCCAAGGCCTCGGGAATCCATAAGAAACAACCATACAAAACATGAAACAACATCATCCTTCACAAATACCATTCCCATCCTCGGCAAGAATCCTCTCCAAGTCATGTCAGAGCTCATGAGGAACTTGCTCCCACTCATCAATCTTCCAGCCATCTAAATGCTCAGAAGCCCACTTAGCCAAACAATCTGCTGCCCTATTCCACTCCCTTGGAATATGGACAAAAGACACCATCTCCATCAAAGAACTTATTTGCAGAATTTGCTGCACCATCATAGCCAATTGCCAACTAACATCAGATACCTTATGTTTATTCAACAAATTAATCAAAACTCGTGAATCAGACTCACAGATAACCTTGCCCCATCCCAAAGCATAAGCCCTCTCCAAAGCGTAGAGGATCGCCAAACCTTCCATAAGGTTGATAGTCTGCAATCCTTTATGAACAGAAAAGAAAAAAACCACCGATCCCGAAAAATCCCTGCCAGCCCCACCAATCCCAGCAGGCCCAGGATTGCCCCTTGAAGAACCATCAGTATTGAGCTTCAAAATGCTAGCTGGAGGGGGTAGCCAACTCCCCACCCTTTGAACTTTCTTTTTCACTCGCCTTCCTCGCCTGACACAAGCAGAAGCTGAAGACAACCCCTGAATACCCAATCTATCCACCAGCTCAACATCCCCTTTCTCCAAAGGGAACACCACATCACACTTAGCTTCCACCGTCTTTCGAATCATACTCAAAATTTTGTGCCAAACTTGTTGAATCAAATAATTGCGTAGTTTTTGAGTCAAACACATGACTCATATTTCATGAGTAGTGGTTCACATGAACCCATCTCTCATGTTAATGAATGGCCCACTTAGCATTCATTGCATCTAGGTAATGCTCACATGGGTGAAGCATCGGGACTTCCTGGGAGGTCACCCATCCCAGTATTGGGATGGGTGACCTCCCAGGAAGTCCTGATGAATGGGGTAGCAAGCTAAGTGGTCTTGATCTTGGGGGAAACTCCATGGTTAAGCGCGCTTGAGTCAGAGTAGTACTGGGATGGGTGACCTCCTGGGAAGTCCCGATGCTTCACCTCTGTGAACATTACCTAGATGCAATGAGTGCTAAGTGGGCCATTCATTAATATGAGAGATTGGTTCATGTAAACCACTACTCATAAAATATGGGTCATGTGTTTGACTCAAAAACTACGTAGTTAAACCTGAAATAGCATACATATCTTAGATACATCTATCTAAGAGAGGTCAATAGACTTATCTATTCTAAAAAATAATTTAAATATAGACACCTAAAGACTAATATCTCTCAGTGTCTTTAAGATAAATATATTTAACATATCTATGCTAGTTATAATAATAAAAAATTAAAATTATTAAAAGTCTAGAAAAGAGAACAAATTTTATCTTAATAAATAAAATAAATAACTAAAATTAATATTATATTAGTTTAGTTAACATATTAATTCACATAATACAAATGACAAGTTAAAATTATAACAACATTATAATTCACATAATACAAATGAAAAATTAAAATTATAACAACATTATAAAACATAATAATAACAAATTTTATATTACAATAATATTTGGAAGGCAAGTACTATGCCATTACTAGTTATAAAAAGTAGTGACAACAAGAATGAATATATGAACGAATTTTGATGAGGTCCACAAGACCAAGCCCTCTAGGAACCAAGAAAAAAAGGATTCCCATCCAAGAAAAAAGTATTGGACACCGAAGCATGGCAATCGTAATTTCCCTGGCCTGCTTGCACTTTCCTTTGTCTTTCAGGGTTGAATGCGACGACGGCTGGTGGGTCCCTCGATGTTATCTATATATTCATTAATTGCCCCTTGAGAAGAGAGCTCTGAGCGCAGGCAGTAATGGCAACAAGTAAGGCTTTTGTAGTGACATTGTTGGTGACTTTGTCAGTTGTAGTAAAGACTGCATCGCAGCTTCCCATTCCTCCAAGATACGATGGATTTGTGTACAAGAACAGAGTATCTGCCGATTCGATACTTGTCGAGGCATTCTTTGACCCACTCTGTCCAGACAGCAGAGATGCATGGGGGCCGTTGAAGGAAGCACTTCGCTACTACAAACACAACATCACATTTATTGTACACCCTTTTGCCTTACCGTATGTTATCTCTGCTCACTCTCCGTTAGAGAATTACAATTGAAATACAGTTGAAGATTTTCAATTTCAGCCAGAATTAATTGAAAATAAATGGTTTTAGAGGATACTCATGTATGGATGATTAGAATTCTAATGTTGGGCCTTTAAATTTACTTAAACCTGCCAAACTGGCCTGTTGTCGTTGACTTTATGAAGACTTAGAAAATTCCTGTTCAAGTTGAGTTTAATTCAATTGTAAACTTATCTGATCCAGGAAGACATTCAGAGTTAGCTTTGGACAGGAGTTTGCTATTTAGTTTATTTAAAATACCCATAATTGTGAAGCCGCACTAAGTTAATTGAATTGTAATCTATGTAACTCAATCTTTGCCCTTTTTTGGGTTGCCTTCTTTTTTCTCCTCTTCTGTAGCCAACTATCTGATTCTTATGCGTATTACCCATATAGTAATTTCCTATATCAGTTAATGCAGTTTAGGTGAACATATAGAGGTGGTCTTTTAGATTACAGCCTAGCCAGTATCCTGGGCTGGCATCTGAGATCCCTCTTGTGAGAACATACAGAGCATTTCAACTTACTTTATAGATATTGTTCAAATTTGTTAAACATTGGGTTTTGACCTCATGATCGTCGTGTATACCCTTCTTATGGGAAAATGGGTTTTTTTTCTTTTTACCATATATATGTTGTAACTTGTCTAAATTCTGTAATCCATAAGTTTTGACTTGTGACCAAGCTTACAACTAAACCCAGCCTCACAAATCCACCCATACCAGGAGAACACTTTGGTGTAGGTGGGTTGAGCATGTGTAAAGATGCCCCTGGGTTTTATTTCCCAGTGATGCATAATTTAAAGCAAGCTACATTATTGTTGTGCTAATTTGGATCTGCGAACTACAATCTGCTAAGGAAATCTGTTCATGTAATTTGACTGAATCAAGCCGAACTGTTTGATTTGAAGTTGTTGTGTATCTCTTTTTAAATTCAAGGATGGTATTTCTTTGTAATTTTGAATTGATTGGTATCTTGTCAATGCAACTCAAATAGAATTTACTGCTGAGAATAAGTGATATTTAGAGAGCATCTTTCTGTGCTTGACTTTTCTGTTTTACCTCGTTAACATCATAAGGCTCTTAACAGTCTGATAGGCTTGGATAATACCCTCACTTTCGTGTAGCAAGAGGGCATATAGTGCCATACATATACATCCAATTCTTGCTCTGATTGAAATCATTTTCCCAAGGTTGACTTGAATAGTTTTCCTAAGCTGGTCTAGGATGGCAAAACCATTCCACTCAAGGAGAGGTGATCTGTAATTGTTGTGGATATGCCAACCATGATTCATCGACATGGATTTTTCTTTTCCCTGTATGCTGTCACCAAGTTCTGTGCTACTGGAACAACGATCTGAAGTTGCAAATTGGTGCTTTCTACAGCTCTATGGCTGCCAACATGACATATTCATTATTCAATCTTAAACATTCTCATGTTTGTTGCGTATCTTGTTTCATACTCCAACTATGCTACTGCCCACACTCAAACTTCACAAGAACAGAAGTGCAACAAAAAGTATGTTGACTCTTAAACTTCATGTAAGAATGTATTCAGTTCCTAACTGCGGTTATTAACGAGTGCTATGCTTGTATTAAACTTAACATCTCTTTTTATGCTCTCTTCAGTGCTTGAAATAGAAAAGTAATTGCAGGGAATGAAAGTCAGCAAGCAAAAAATCAAACACACATAGAAATGTGAGATAGAAATAAGCAATTACCCTGGAAAAACCCAATAGGAAAATGCAGGAAAAGTGGATCTATGTTTCCTTGTCTCCATTGTCTTCATTGCAAATTTACAAGCTTACTGCTGGCTTGAGGTCTTCAAGGACACCGACATGATATCAACAACATTTTAACACTTGCAAATGACTTGCTGTCCTCAGCTAACTCAGTTGTGCAGTCTTCTTTTTCCTTAAGACTTCCTTAGATCACTCTTAGCAATCTTAGCTTCATTCCATTGCCTTTTTTCCCCATAACCCCTAACAGTATTTTATGCTAAGGAACGAGCATATTAGTTGAACAGGGGATCCCAAATGCCAAGGAGCTGAAGAGAGATCGTTTTCTGTAGTACGTATTAATTGCTGTAGTTATGTTTTATGTACTTAGTTATTCCGGATGGTACATTTGTGCCTTGTTGGCTTGTGGTAATTATAGGATATAGTTCTGTGTTAGTTGCAGGAGGTTGCAGTCTTTGGGCAACCGGGTGTCAAAGGATTTATATAGGTCCTCGGTAGTCGGGGAAGGGACCACATGTTGATGATACTCACTGTACTGCAGTTTTTGTATAAGAGCATAAATATATATGAATGAAAGGAATTGTTCACATTCTTCTGGAATTGGAATTTATAGTATGAATCATTGATGTGTATTTCTTCT
Source organism: Cunninghamia lanceolata (assembly GCA_027924645.1). Lineage (NCBI taxonomy): Eukaryota > Viridiplantae > Streptophyta > Pinopsida > Cupressales > Cupressaceae > Cunninghamia > Cunninghamia lanceolata. The sequence goes on along the minus strand of BSBN01001317.1, from coordinate 656,657 downwards.
GTTTACTTTGCAATATATAAAGGTATATTAAGTAGGCAGAAAACATTTGCTACCATTACTCTTCTCATGCTTTGTAAAGAGACAAAATTGTTGCTTGTATCAAGGCGAAACTGCTACCTGCGAGCAAAACTGCTGTGACACACACACAAGTGCCACTTACATCAGGTCAAAGCTGCCACCTGTGGGCAAAAACTATACACATGTACAACCACCACTTACATTGGGGAAAATCTGCCAACTGTGGACAAAAATACAACTTGTGGGAAAAATTGCCACCTGCAAGCAAAACCACTAGGACACATGCACAACTGCCATTGACACAAACATAACTACCAACCTTTTCATTTTGTGCTTTTATCACTAAAAATATGTTCTTTGATTCTTGGTTGTATTTTATCTCTGCTTTGCTCTTGTATTTGACTCTATCTTTGCCTTGCCCGATTCATGTCTTGAGCCCTTCACAAGTGATCAATTCAACCAACTGAATTTTGATGAAATCTTTTTACGGTCCAGTTTGGATCATACGTTCTCAGTTTGGAAGCTTCTGAGTCCCAAAAAAGCTTTATAATAAAAATATAAGAATTTAACTTGTATCCTCTCAAATGGGTTACCTTTTCTTCATCACTTCTCAAGGTGTGACAATATTTTCTCTCTTGTAGTTTTCTGTTCTAACTTGCAACTTTGCAAATCCAGATTAGTTTTGAAGTCTATGACTCCTTCAAATCTTTGTCAATGAACTCTCATGCACTCTTGGGTGTCCTGGTTTTCTCTTACATTCTTTGGTTTCTAATCCTTTTCTCTTGGCTTTCTCTTAGCCGGTCCTCTTAGCCTTACTGCTGCAACATACATGCTTGTCGGTTAGAGTGGTGCTCTCCCTTAAGAGACGCTTGTTTCAACATTTTTCTTTCTCATTCACCTGCCTACAAGTACACAATTTTTTTGGATAATGTAAACAGCTATATCACTACCACTGTTTACATCAATGCCCTTGTCTTGCGTATAACAGCTTGAAATTTGCATCGACAGTTGAACAAATGCAAATATACACATAATGAAATCAAGATTGTTAAATGAATGTGTCATGGATGCAGTGATACACCCACCAAATTAGTGGTATTCTTATGCAGTGCTGCTCGCCATGAGTGCTATTCTCACCTTACCTATCAATGACAAAATGTAATGACACCTTTCTCCCACCATGATAGAAACTTTGGTTCATTAGCATGCTTGCAGATGCCTATCAATGTGCCTATACAACTGTTATCATACAAAAAATAGTTTTGGAAAACTTGCTGCAACCATGACTTATGTCCATACTTATGATTCTTAGATGGACTTTATGGATTCTCCTTAGTCACCCTTGATGAGTGGAATGCCTCCCTACTTACTCCTACAAATGGAATTAGTTCCTTTCTTCTTTCAAAACAAATATAACACATAAAGCTATTTCTAGCTGCTTCTAGACTACTAGTTAATGTGAGTTCTTGTCACATAAATGCAAATCAATATCTTAACTTTGCAATACCTTTGCAAGGAATTATCTCTTATCATGTGTACTGCTCTGCAATGGTGATTAGGACACTATATGGGCTACTCTCTCTTGATAGATTCTTCCTTGTATAACTTTTCTTCTTCATTTGCTACCTCTTGGTTTGTAAGTGCATGGACAACTCCACTCCTGATTTGAATTGCTTCTTCCTTCATGAACTGTCCCTTACAATTCTTTGGGTGAAGTGGATGAAGTTTCCAATATTTCGCATGCGAATGTCCACTCATGTTGGAATGAGTGCAATAATTCTTGTCTGTGTTCTTGGACAACATTTTTTCTTTTTTTCTTGGTCTTCATAACTTGCATCCTTTTTGCTTCTTACACCATGCCTATTTCTTTGTTTTTGAAAATGATGTAAGCTACTCGTCTTCTTTTTGAAGTGCTTGGATTGCTTGATGATGAATTGCTTCTTCCAACACATTGCCAAACAATAGTTACTCACTCCACAAAATCAATATGGGTAGGCATACCAACATTCATGTTCTACATGAATCTCCTTTTTACAATTGAAGTAAACAATAGAAGATTTTCCTTGAACTGATACATTCTTAGGCAATGCTCTACCTCCTTCCTTGGGCTGTTTTCTTCTTGGATGCTTTTTCCCTTGTTAAAAGGTTAACCTATCTGTGGAGATTCTTGCCATACATTTGTGTAGTCATGGAATGTTGATGGTATACTTCTTCCTTCATGGGGCTCAGCTTTGGCCATTTGTGGTAGTGCAATGCCACTTTCTTCTTCATTGGAAACCTGTCCATTCTTTTAAGAATTCAATTCATCATTGGGTTTCATAAAACGAATGATTCTATTACTTGACTAGGCTGATTTTGTTGAGCTAGTGGCTTGGACTCCTTGTCTTTGCAAGGTCCCTAGCATGCTTCTCAAAACTAACAAAGGATTCATTCAATGGTTGTTTAGAAGAAAGACCATATGGTATAGTTCTTGCTATGCATATTTCAGTCATGGTTTGAGCATCCTTGTAGAGGTTGGCCTCCTTTCCATGGTATCATTTACTCCTCTTCACACCTTTACCATCTTTTTGGAGCTTTTCCAACAACTCCTCTTTTGCATGCAACTCTTGCTACAACTCCTCCATGATACCCATAAGGAAATCTCTATGGCTTGTCAATTTAACTCACAAATCTTGATTCTCATTCTCCAAAATTTTCATCTCTTTATTCTCCATTTGAATTTGCTAATATATTTATTTCAAGGTCCTGAAGCCTTTCTCTCTTTAAATCATTTTCCTATGCCTTGGACCATGCAACCCAAAACTTGCACTTCCTTGTCAAATATCAAATTTGGAAATTTGTTAGCAAATCCTTTCAAGGAATAAGGAAAACCTGCTTTGATTCCATTTTATTCAGAATTACTTGGATATTCTGATGCACAATTCACTAACATGGATTTTTCTTTTGCCTACATGTGCTATCCTCAAGTTCTATGCTATTGCAATAACAATCTAAGGCTGCAAATTGATGTTTTCTACAACTCTATTGTTGGCATCCACATTATATATTCATTATGTAATCTTAAACATGCTCACTTTCATGCCTACATTCACTGCATATCTTGTTTCTTCCTCCAACTATGCTACTACCCACGTGTGATTCTTTTCAAACTTCATAGGAAGAATAATTCAACAAAAATATGGTGTAATATACAACCCCAAATTTTTTTTCCAAAATATAGAACAATGATAAACAGTGTTAGCACAACTAAACTCCTCCACACTTCTGATCACCAAGATCCCAACTGGGCGAGGTGAGAGCATAATGCGTTTCAGATTACAATTTTAAACATTATGCAAATAAGAAACATTCATCTGCATATGCAGGCATCCACTTATGCAGTGGGAATACTCCACTTTTCCAGTGGGTAAGAAAAACAAAGGAAAGATTCGTTCTCCACACTGGCGGTATACCATCCAGGGGTTCTTAATGTGAATTGAATTCCAATGAAAGTAAAATGATAATCAATATAACCATGATCAATGTCACAAAAGTTAGAACTTGACAAATTATTTCCCTCAAGATCATTGGTTAGAAATCATACCCTGCATCATGATTGGCAACAAATCATCCAATAAATGATAATGATTGACTATTCTGAGATAAACTGACTGAGCACTGTTTATTCACCTTGCTGACTGTGATAAGCCTATACGGCTGCCATTATAGAGAGCTGGAAAAACCAACAAACATGACACCCAACTGATCCACTTTCCCTGCCATAAATCTAATGATTCTGATCAAACAAATGATTCTGAGCACTCAAACTTTGAAACCACAGACATAAAGTCATCAGCTAATAAAACTCTCATGCACAGGACCGTACGGTCAAGAGGGGTACGGCTGATTGAAACTCACACAATACTCTATCAAAAATCCTTATGTTACTCTTAAACTGATGGTTCTGAGCTGATTAAAATACTAGTAACAATTAGGAATCTCAAAGCATCAACAATAATTTCTAACATCACTTGATTCCCTTCTGCAGTGTACGGCAATAGACATGTACGGCAGTGATATGGCATGAGTCTCACACATTTCAAATGTCTATCTAGAATCTTAAGATAAGAAGCCAAAAAACATTGCAATCCTCATTCAAGATCATCACAAACTGTTATAATCATCAATCATAATGCCAAGAATTTCAAATCTGAAACATGCAGTTGTACGGCTCTGAAATGTACGGACTGATGGTACGGATGTCTCATGGCATACTTGAATTCTATTAATAAACACTGCAAGATCCACATTAATGTGATTGTCTAAGCATAAAAATCAATCTGCAAACATTAAAGAATGCTAATACTCAGACAATAATTTCTGATCATCAATATATCACTTCAGTATGTACGGCCATGGCATGGTACGATCAAATTAGCATCCATCCAATACTAATGCAAAGGCCCTGAAATATGTCTTAAAAGAAATGGTCAAGGCAAACAATGATATTACCAAAGGCATTGGTCAAACAAGCATCAATATTAATTCCTTGCACAAGTCGTACAATTCATGAAGGTACGGCCTGTTTAGTACGGAGCCCCCATAATACAAAGATTGCAAGCATAGAAAACACCCAAATCTGTCTTAAAATAGTTATAAGATCTCATCATGACATTACAATCAAGCTTGAGTTCAAATACTTGAAAGATAAGCTTGTATCAATATCTACCCATTACATGGTACGGCAATATAGTACGGCCATTTCAGGCACACAGTTATAAAATTTTATATATATATATATATTATCTCATACCAAGATTTCATCAATAATCTCACACCCAAATCCGAACTAAAATGTATATCAAGACTCCATGAAAATATTTCACCTTATCAGCTCCATGTGACTCCTGAGTGAAGCCAACCTTTTCCCAGCTAGGGTGGATCTTCCACCACCGAAACTGAGCTTCTTCAAGTGGGTTTCCGTCCACAAGAAGGTACAAATGGAAGAACTCGCAGGTTCAATCCAACAGAGTAACAATACAAATTCCAAGCATGTCTCCAAATGAGCTCACAATGTCCTTTTATAACCTTTTGAGAGGAATATAATATTATTTCCTTTTGCCTCTTCGTATTACTTCTCTCAAAGGACCTTTTTAATTTTCCCTGCCTAAAATACTTAACTTAATATTATAAAGTGACTTTATTGATTGACATTAAAAATAAGTCATTTTATAATCTTTTAATATAATTATTTAATATTACCCTTTAAACTTAGCAACTTTTTGCCAGGTAACATTAAATAATTAAAATAATTATTATTCCCTAGGCGTAGGAAAATTGGGGACATTACATATGGTGATTCTTAGACTTTATGATAGAATGGCTTCAATTGCTAATTGCTGTTATGAACAAGTGTGATACTTGTATTTGGTGAACATCTCTTATTTATGCTCTCTTAATTGCTTGAGACAATAAATTTATAATAAGAGATGACAGTAAGCAAGCAAATAAATGACAGATAGGCATAAGGAACTACCATGGAGAAACCTAACAGGAAAAGCTCAAGAAGATTGAAGCTACTCTTCGTCGTCCCCTTTGTCTTAATTGCGAATTCACAAGTTTACTACCTCCTTAATGCCACACCAACATGATATTAGTAACATATTAATATTTGCAAATGACTTGCAACATTATGTGGATTTCTTGCTTCTTCAATCAATCATGCACAACTGCTGCTCTCAGCCAACTCAGTTGTGCAGCCTTCTTCTTCCTCAAAGATTTCCTTAGATCACTGTTGGAATCTTGGCTTCCTTACATTTCCTTTACTTCTCGATAAACCCTAGAGGGTATTTTATGCTAAGGAATGACTATATGAGTCGAACAATGTTTTTCGAGTGCCAAGGAGTTGAAGAGACATTGTTTACTTTTATTCTCCTATACATTTGAAAGAGGCAAAATTGCTACCTGCAAGAAAAATCTGCATGACTCATGCGCAACAGAAATCACCATGACACATGTGCAACCCTCACTACATCAAGGTAAAACTGCCACCTGCAGGGAAAAATGTCATGACACACGTGCAACTGCCATTTACATGAGCAAAAAACCCCGACTTATGAGAAAAATCACCATGACATATGCCCAAATGCCATTGACACAAATTCAACTGCCACCTCGCTCTATCTGGTGGTTTTGTCAGTGACAAAACTGTTCCTCAATTATTGGTTGTTTCTGTATATGCTATATCATTCTATGTAACTCTGCATCTCTACCTTGCTGAATTCATTTCTTAAACCCTTTGTTAGCTTCATGAACTAAGAAGTACTGCTCATCAACTCAACCTACTCAATTTTGAATGATTCTTTTCATGATCTAGTTTGGATCAAGAAGAGGCAAATGGCAGAATGTGTCTCAGCCATGTAGAAGACAATACTAAATAATGATCTAGCGACCAAAATGGAGTTATGAGATCAAGGAAGTCGTAATCCGAAAAAATGATTACATTTATTTGATTTACTATAATTATAATTGTGTAGCTTTAACAAGCAATAATGATTCAAACAGAATCCCAAGATCCCATTTCTGTTGAAATGTCCTCTTCTTATTGTTGTGACCAAATCACACATCGCCCCATTGCAGATGGGGACCCCTATTTTTTTTGAATTCCAGTGCTTTGCTAGGTCTTGTATGATGCCTTAGGTTGACTGCATGATGAAGTCAGTGGTTTGTTTGAGTCCTATAGCTCCCTGATGACCTAATCTTGATGTTTGAGATCCTGAAAATGACTAAGTCTGGTAACCTGAAATCCTGAAAATTGGCTGTCTGAAATCTGGTAGATCCTCAAAAATTTAGAATCTGCATGTTAAAATCGGTGGATTTGAGACCTATCTCAAACATCCTGAAAGGTATATTGAAAAATATTTAAAGTATAAGAACTTATACTTAAATATATTTTTCAATATACCTTTACCTAGGGGATTTCCATTTCTAGGCGCATTTCTCTACTCGCAGTGACTCCAAATGGCGCCTACAACTCAGGGCGCCTCCCATCAGTCCAACCAACTTCAAAGTTGCGCCTTGACATGAGATAAACATAGGAACAAACAAAGATGGCGCCTTGATTCAAATTGATATAAAGGGCCTTAAACATCAAAGAGTTCAACAAAGAAGTGATTTTGGAGTCTAGGCGCTCAATTCACCTTATCTTGGCGCCTAGGTGAGAGGGATGTTTTAAACTAACATTTGCGCCTAAGAGAGATAGGGATTGAAGTATGGTGTTGAAAACTCCAAGATAGCCGCCTTGCAAATGAAGTCTCTATGATGAGCATAAAGTCACTAAGGAACTAGGCGCCCTTCTATCCCTTTGTGCACTCAAATGAAAGCTTAGGAAGTAGAATGTTTTGGAGGTCAAATAGACTTAGACGCCCTCTCACCTTCATGCAAACATCAATAATGAGCGCCTTGAAGAAAGAGGAACATGTATGAGTGACTAGTGTTGTGTTTAGGCACCCTTTCCCATATTCAAGCCCATTTTGGCGCCCTGATAGAACTCAACTTACAAATTGCAACTCAAATGAACGCCTAAGGAGTGGATAACTTTGATAAGTGAGTTTTGGCGCCCTAGCATGAAGTAAAGGTTCCTAGATTTCAATTCACCTCATCTTGGCGCCTAAGGGTTAATAAGTTTAAAGAGTTATTTTGAGTCTCAATGGAGTTTAGGCGCATATCAAACGTTGGGGACTTCATCATGGCGCCCTTCTTGTCCAGATAACCTCACCTTGGCGCCTAGAGGTAAGCATGCTTGCAAATGCTCTAGATCCCTAAGAATTGAAGTAAACTTACTAGGGCGCCATTTCACATTCTAATCATCATCAATTGGCGCCTAATGAGAGGAACCCTTTGTCATGTCCCCGTTTCCGGCTTAATCATCAAGTGAAGAATGGATTAGCCTATTCCTCATTCCCGGAGGCTAATTCTAAATAATGAGGGAATGAATTGGTTTTTGACTAACTCCGTTTTATTGTTTTGCAGGATCTAAGTCAGAAACCCAAAATTTGGCTAAGTCTTGAAGCCAAGAAGGCAGGAAGTTGGCTCTTGGAGTCTAGGCGCTAATCCTATATCAAATTTCACAAATGAGCGCCTAACCAAGAATCATCAAGTTATCAAGTACTTCAACCATTTCAACTAGGGCGCCTTGGAAGAAAAGAATGTTTTGATCTTTAAAGTGACTTATACATTGCAAATTTTCAGAAAACATGACTAAGTGGATACTAGGCGCCCTTCTCTATCCAAACTGACCCTAATGAGCGCCTAGGGTATTGAAAGCATACAACATGAGGCAAGGCGCTCTGGCAGGAAGAGTTGTTTGGCCTTCAAGATCAAGTTGCCTTAGTAAAATAAGTCAAGATAAAAGCTTATTTACTCTAAGCGCCAATCACTAGTTGCACAATCATGAATGGGCGCCTAAAGTAACAAAACGCTACATCATGGTTCTAGGACCCTGAATTGGCGCTCAAGCATGTAGAAGGAATTTTCAAGGAGCAAGAATGTTTTGAAGAACTTATCCAGAGACTCTATGGCGCCAAACTTATGTCAAGGAGTCAAGGCGCTATTCTATGATTTTTCCTAACCCAAAATTGCACCCAGGGCGCTAGATCATGTTTGAACAACCCTTAAAGAACGCCCAAGGTGTTGGAACTCTAGTTGAGCCCTCCTCCACATCAATTTTGTGCCTAAGTATCAAGGCGCCATTTCTTGATTCAAGTAATCCTCTGTGGGCGCCTAGGCGCTTGACCATGACTGAACAAACCTTGAATGGCGCCTAAGCTAGATTGAGAGTTGAAAAGGGTAAATTCATCATAAAAGGATCGAGTTTGATTTAAGAGATCATCCTTCCAGTAGAAGTCATCATCTTTGTCAAAGTGTAGTATTAAGAGATTGAGGCGCCATTCTACTCTTCCCCTGGCACCTTGTTGCGCCTAAGGGACTTATCAATAAGTGCGCCTAAATGTAATTGAAGGATCAAAATAAGATATTGGTACTCTAGGTGAGGGCGCTAGGTTAAAGAAGCTTCAAAAGGCTTAATTGCAGGTGTTTAAGAGTGAGAATTGTGTAGAACATCTTCCTTGAGGTGCTAGGCGCTGACACTAGTTGAAACTCTTCCAATTGAGTGCCTGAGATACTTGCAAGTCTTCAAGACCAGTTTTGGAACAAGGCGCCCATCAGGAGGTAAGATGATAATCATTTGAAGACAAGTCGTTTTCAAAGTTCTTTGAAAAAAAAAATGATAAGTTGTAACCAAGGCGCCAGAACCCCTGCGAATCCTCCAAAGTTGGCGCCCAGTCAAAAGGACACTAGTACTGCGCCTAAGCAAGCTAAGTATCAATCCTCCTCTTTCCGATTCTCAGATGGCGCCTAGAATCTAAAGATCTTCGCTAAGTGTTCCGAGGTGTATGGAGTCATCAAATTCCTCTAGGCGCATATTCATGCCTCTGCTACCTCAGTTGGGCGCCTAGGTCTACATTGGGCGCCATTCCATGTTCAAACTGCTTCAACTTGGCGCCTAGTCAGAAGATAAGGTAGTTGTAACTACCTGGGCTCTCATTGGTCGACAGGATGGCATTTGGATCCGTGTCAGGGCCTTTGGATAAGATTGCCAACTCAGGGTGAGTTGTCAAGAGGAATATTCTCCTAAATATGCTCCTTGGAAGACGTGCCTTCATTGCCTTTGGAAGGCCTATAAAAGGAGGAGCTTTCTCATTCATTTGATATCTAATCTTTTGGCGAATTTCTCTTTGCAAAGCTCTAAGCTTGTAATCTTGAGGCCTGCGAGTTTCAAGTGTTGGGGTGATGCTCCCTCAACTGACAAGGTGATGCTCCCTTGTTGTATTGTGAGGTGTTAACATTCAGTTGACATCATTGAGTTCAATAGAGTTGTTCAAATTGTGGAAGTCATTGTAATTATCAAGGCTTCAAGGCCTCTTTTGTAATCCACTTGAATAAGTTTGTATCATCATGCTATTGAAAGCATTATCTCTGTAATAGGACATTTGCAATAAGATTGAATCAAGTAATAAGACAAGTACCCAGCTCAAGATTGATTCATTCAAGTTGTTAGCTTTGGTATATATCATTAAGTTGTTGAGTAGTTGATGAGTTAAGTACAAGTAAATTTATTTAAGTAAAGAAAAATTTTAGTAGAACTAGTTGGGTATCTTACAGTGGTATCAGAGCTTGGATCCTGCCAGCCTCTGGGTTATGCAGCCGCCTGAAGTAGGTCCACACAGGTATTATACAAGAAGAGTTAGACAACAACATCATCATATTGAGGTTCCAGCTAACATGGCTGATGAAAGAAGTAGAAGTCCACCTGCTGAGGGTGAACGCGAAGCAAGGGAGATGTTTAGGAACATTGCTAACGGACAACAACAAACAGCTCAAATATTGCAACAAGCCCTGCAATCCCTTCAAAACATGAATCAAGGTGAAGTAGCTGGACAAGGTCATAGAGATGCAGCTAGACAAGAGAGACAAGAAAGACAAGTTGATGATGATGCTGCTAGTGCAATAGGCAGAAGAGTTCGCACACGAACTCCTACAGTTGATAGGCCTTTAAGACCAACTTTCCTTCCGCCACCACTTGAACAAGTCAATGAAGCTGATGAAGAGTTTGATGAAGGAGATCAGAATAACTTTGAAGATGAAGTAGCACTCTTTGCAGATCTCTATGCCAGATTACCAGATCGTGTTTGGGATATGATGTCTTTCAATGAATATTGCCGACAGAAGAGGGAAGATAGGGACAGGCGAGGAAGAACTAGATGCTTTCATCCTCGAAGGGATGATGATACAAGGGAGTATAAAGAAGCATTGAATCGAGTTCCCATTCCTACCTTTGATGGAAGTGGTAAGTTCAGTGCTAAGGCTTGGGTAAACAAGCTGGATACATACCTTTCTCTTAAGCCTTTAACAAAAAAGAAGGCAATTCAATTTGCTACAATGCATCTTGAAGGATTGGCTTATGAATGGTGGCATCATGGCCTAGTCTCTCAACATCATGATAGGATAAATTCCTATGATGAATTTGTAACCAAGTTGATTTAGAGGTTTGATAGAAAAGACACTGAAGTGTACTATCGCGAACTAGCTCAACTCAAACAAGAAGGTAGGGTTGTGCAGTATGTAAATGAGTTTCAGAAGATAGCAGTGATGGTACCTGATATGTCTGACCGAAGAATCACTACGCTGTTCATTGAGGGATTGAACAATCAGATTAAGCCATTGGTAAAGGTACAAAGGCTAGTAAACTTGGAAGAAGCAATTGACTTTGCTCTTGATCTTGATACTACTCCTGTATACCAGCCTAAGAGGAAGTTCTATAAAGGTGTCAGCTCTACCCAAAGGAAACCCTCTTTTCCTCAAAAGATGACTCAAGGCACATCTGTAGCCGAAAGAGACGAGCTTAGAAGGAAGAAACTCTGCTTTTCTTGCAAGCAACCTTGGGAACCAGGACACGGATGCCTTGGTAAAGGTAAAGCTCATCTTATTGAAGTTGTATCTGATGATGGAAGTGAAGAGGAATCATTGAGTGAAGAAGAGTCAACTCAGGATGAAGAGGAGGTACATGAACAACCGACTCTTAATGTTTCAGAAGGGACATTTGACAAAATAACATTAGCAACTATTTCAGGAGTACCTAAGTATCATGCCTTCCGCATTAGAGGAGTTGTGAAGGGTCAGAGAGTCACCTGTCTCATTGACAGTGGTGCTACTCACAACTTCATAGATGAAGGTTTGGTAGCAAGGCGGGGTCTAACAGTTGAAGACTTCGAAGGATTTCAAATAGCTGTTGCTGATGGATTCCTGATGAGTTGTACCAGAAGGGTGACCCAACTGCAAATTCAAATGGGAGATTATTCTTTATAGGATGATTTCTATGTAGTTGGACTGGGGCATATTGATGTAGTGCTTGGAGTACAATGGTTACATTCACTTGGAAGAATAGTCCAGGACTTTCAGAAGATGGAATTGGAGTTCATGCATGAGGGAAGGAAGATCAAGCTGAAGTCAATGTCTGATGGGAACCTTAGAGTGGTCTCAGCTAAATGCATGGAAGCATTGTTCAGGCATAATGACATCGAGTGGGCAGCACAGGTTTGTATCACGGACAATCAGATTCTATCTGCTGAAGAACTTTATCCTGCAGATATCCAGGCAATGTTGGATAAGCATGGTAAGGTGTTTAGGGACATACCTCCAGGCATACCTCTTGATAGAGGTTTTGAGCATGTCATTGAATTGAAGGATGGGGCTAAACCTGTCAACATTGCACCCTATCGGCACCCGAGACATTTCAAGATTGAAATTGAGAAGACGATCAAAGAATTGATCGATATGGGGCACATACGGCCATCATCAAGTCCATTTGCATCATCTGTGGTGCTAGTGAAGAAGAAGGATGGAACGATGCGGATGTGTATTGACTATCACGCATTGAACAAGAAGACCATCAAGAATAGGTATCCAATACCTAGGATTGATGAACTACTCGATGAGTTGCATGGAGCAATCTATTTCTCAAAGATAGATCTTCGATCTGGTTACCATCAAATTCGTGTCCGAGAAGAAGACATTCCAAAGACAACATTCAGATGCCATTACGGACATTATGAATTTATAGTGATGCCGTTTGGACTGACAAATGCACCAGCCACTTTCCAGTCCTGCATGAATCATGTTTTCAACAAGCAGTTAAGGAAGTACCTGTTGGTTTTCTTCGACGACATCTTGATTTACAGCAAGACATGGGAAGAACATCTCCAACACTTAGATGAAGTTTTGAACGTCATGGAGAATCAATCTTTGTATGCAAAGATGTCTAAGTGTGATTTTGGCTTGAAGGAGATTTTGTACCTGGGTCATGTGATTGGAGCTAATGGAGTAAAAGTTCAAGAAGAAAAGATTGAAGCCATTCACAATTGGCCAGTTCCCAGGAACGTGTCAGAACTAAGATAAGAGTTTCCTTGGCCTCTGCAGCTATTACAGAAGATTTGTTAGGGGATTCTCACAGCTTGCTGCACCCTTAACGAATCTGACCAAGAAAGGTGCTTTCATCTGGTCAATGGAAGCTCAAGCTGCATTTGACAGATTGAAGGAAGTAATGAGTACAACACCAGTGCTGGCTTTGCCAGATTTTACTAAGTCTTTTGTTTTAGAATGTGATGCTTTTGGAGAAGGCATTGGAGCAGTATTGATGCAAGATCGTCATCCCATCGCATTCGAGAGCAGGAAGTTGAAGGACACAGAAAGATTGTACTCAACTTATGATAAAGAGATGCTGGCAATTATGCATGCCTTGGCTAAATTCCGTCAGTATCTAGTTGGATCTAAGTTTGTGGTCAGAACTGATCACAACAGTTTGAAATACTTCCTGGGGCAGAAGGATTTAAATGAAAGACAACAAAAATGGGTTGTGAAGATACAGGCATATGATTTTGACATTGAATATGTGAAAGGCAAGAAGAATGTGGTAGCTGATGCCTTGTCTAGAAAACCTGCTATTTGTACCCTGAGCAAAGTTTCAATCGATTGGAAATCTCAGCTTCTAGTTGAGTACTCCAAATCTAAATTTGCTTGTGAGATCATGGATGGAGTCATTCAGGATGATAGGTACAAGATGGTTGATGATATCATCTATTATAAAGATAGAATCTATCTGATTCCTGAATCGGAGTTGAAGCAACAGATTTTGCGAACATACCATGATACTCCACTTGTAGGACACCCTGGTTACTTCAAGACCTACAGACAGATCAGGGAAAGGTTCACTTGGAAAGGTCTGAAGGAAGAAGTTCTTCGGTATGTCAAGGAGTGTTTAATTTGTCAACAGAATAAGTCAGAACATACATTTCCAGCGGGATTACTCCAACCACTGCCAATTCCAGAATATAAGTGGGAGAGTATTTCTATGGACTTCATCACAGGTCTTCCGAAGGTAAATGGAAGAGACTGCATCTATGTAGTTGTGGACAGGATAACCAAGTATGCTCACTTCTTTGCAATCCTAGTTGAGTCATCAGCTTTGCAAGTAGCTGAGTTATTCTTTCGTGAAGTCTTCCGACTACATGGCCTTCCTAAGACCATAGTCAGTGATCGAGATAGCCGGTTCATCAGTGTGTTCTGGAGGGAGCTATTTCAACTAGCTGGAACTGACTTAACACCAAGCACTAGTTATCATCCTCAAACCGATGGACAGACTGAAATTGTAAATAAATGGCTTGAGGGATACTTGAGAAACTATGTGTCTGATCATCAGCGTGCTTGGATTAAGTGGCTACATCTGGGTGAATACTGCTACAACACCACTTTTCACATGTCAATTGGCATGACTCCCTTCCGAGCTTTGTATGGATATGAAGCAGTTTCATTTGTTGATCTGGCACTAGATGATAGTAGAGCTCCCCGAGCAAGTGAATTGATGGACACTCAAGATATTTTGAGAGTCCTTAAGGACAACTTGCAAAGAGCTCAAAATCAGCAGAAGTTGTATGCCGACAAACACCGGGTTGAACGAAACTTTGAAGTGGGTGACATGGTGTTTCTGCGACTTCAGCCATATAGACAAAGCACTTTGAAGAAGTCAGGTGCAGAGAAATTGAAACCAAGGTTCTACGGACCCTACAAGGTGTTGAGAAGAGTAGGGGAAGTGGCATATGAACTTGACTTGCCAACAGGAAGCCGCATCCACAATGTGTTTCATGTGTCATGTCTCAAAAAGGCACTAGGACAACATGTGGTTTCATCTGATGAACTACCACCACTTGATGAGGAAGGAGTGCTTGCACTTGAACCTGAAAGTGTGGTAAACATAAGGGAGAAGAAACTGCGCAACCGGAGCATAAGAGAATATCTAGTGAAATGGAAAGGGTTGCCAATGGAAGATGCTACTTGGGAAGGAGAAAAGATTCTAGAGCATCCTAACCTTCAATTGCTTGAGGACAAGCAATCCCGGGAAGGGGAGACTGTCATGTCCCCGTTTCTTGCTTAATGATCAAGTGAAGAATGGATTAGCCTATTCCTCATTCCCGGAGGCTAATTCTAAATAATGAGGGAATGAATTGGTTTTTGACTAACTCTGTTTTATTGTTTTGCAGGATCTAAGTCAGAAACCCAAAATTTGGCCAAGTTTGGAAGCCAAGAAGGCAGGAAGTTGGCTCTTGGAGTCTAGGCGCTAATCCTATATCAAATTTCACAAATGAGCGCCTAACCAAGAATCATCAAGTTATCAAGTACTTCAATCATTTCAACTAGGGCGCCTTGGAAGAAAAGAATGTTTTGACCTTTAAAGTGACTTATACATTGCAAATTTTCAGAAAACATGACTAAGTGGATACTAGGCGCCCTTCTCTATCCAAACTGACCCTAATGAGCGCCTAGGGTATTGAAAGCATACAACATGAGGCAAGGCGCTCTGGCAGGAAGAGTTGTTTGGCCTTCAAGATCAAGTTGCCTTAGTAAAATAAGTCAAGATAAAAGCCTATTTACTCTAAGCGCCAATCACCAGTTGCACAATCATGAATGGGCGCCTAAAGTAACAAAGCGCTACATCATGGTTCTAGGACCCTGAATTGGTGCTCAAGCATGTAGAAGGAATTTTCAAGGAGCAAGAATGTTTTGAAGAACTTATCCAGAGACTCTATGGCGCCAAACTTATGTCAAGGAGTCAAGGTGCTATTCTATGATTTTTCCTAACCCAAAATTGCACCCAGGGCGCTAGATCATGTTTGAACAACCCTCAAAGAACGCCCAAGGTGTTGGAACTCCAATTGTTGGAACTCCAGTTGAGCCCTCCTCCACATCAATTTTGCGCCTAAGTATCAAGGCGCCATTTCCTGATTCAAGTAACCCTCTGTGGGCGCCTAGGCGCTTGACCATGACTGAACAAACCTTGAATGTCGCCTACGCTAGATTGAGAGTTGAAAAGGGTAAATTCATCATAAAAGGATCAAGTTTGATTTAAGAGATCATCCTTCTAGTAGAAGTCATCATCTTTGTCAAAGTGTAGTATTAAGAGATTGAGGCGCCATTCTACTCTTCCCTTGGCACCTTGTTGCGCCTAAGGGATTTATCAATAAGTGCGCCTAAATGTAATTGAAGGATCAAAATAAGATATTGGTACTCCAGGTGAGGGCGCCAGGTTAAAGAAGCTTCAAAAGGCTTAATTGCAGGTGTTTAAGAGTGAGAATTGTGTAGAACATCTTCCTTGAGGTGCTAGGTGCTGACACCAGTTGAAACTCTTCCAAATGAGCGCCTAAGATACTTGCAAGTCTTCAAGACCAGTTTTGGAACAAGGTGCCCATCAGGAGGTAAGATGATAATCATTTGAAGACAAGTCGTTTTCAAAGTTCTTTGAAAAAAAAAATGATAAGTTGTAACCAAGGCGCCAGAACCCTTGTGAATCCTCCAAAGCTAGCGCCCAGTCAAAAGGACACTAGTACTGCGCCTAAGCAAGCTAAGTATCAATCCTCCTCTTTCCAATTCTCAGATGGCGCCTAGAATCTAAAGATCTTCGCTAAGTGTTCCGAGGTGTATGGAGTCATCAAATTCCTCTAGGCGCATATTCATGCCTCTGCTACCTCAGTTGGGCGCCTAGGTCTACATTGGGTGCCATTCCATGTTCAAACTGCTTCAACTTGGCGCCTAGTCAGAAGATAAGGTAGTTGTAACTACTTGGGCTCTCATTGGTCGACAGGATGGCATTTGGATCCGTGTTAGGGCCTTTGGATAAGATTGCCAACTCAGGGTGAGTTGTCAAGAGGAATATTCTCCTAAATATGCTCCTTGGAAGACGTGCCTTCATTGCCTTTGGAAGGCCTATAAAAGGAGGAGCTTTCTCATTCATTTGATATCTAATCTTTTGGCGAATTTCTCTCTGCAAAGCTCTAAGCTTGTAATCTTGAGGCCTGCGAGTTTCAAGTGTTGGGGTGATGCTCCCTTGTTGTATTGTGAGTGTTAACATTCAGTTGACATCATTGAGTTCAATAGAGTTGTTCAAATTGTGGAAGTCATTGTAATTATCAAGGCTTCAAGGCCTCTTTTGTAATCCACTTGAATAAGTTTGTATCATCATGCTATTGAAAGCATTATCTCTGTAATAAGACATTTGCAATAAGATTGAATCAAGTAATAAGACAAGTACCCAGCTCAAGATTGATTCATTCAAGTTGTTATCTTTGGTATATATCATTAAGTTGTTGAGTAGTTGATGAGTTAAGTACAAGTAAATTTATCTAAGTAAAGAAAAATTTTAGTAGAACTATTTGGGTATCTTACACCCTCTGAAAGAGGAAAGGAGATATTTAGAGTTGTAAATTACATTCAATGAGTCTAGGCGCACTTACCTCTTCCTACAACCATGGATGGGCGCCTTGAAAAGAGAAGTCATGTTCTTGGAGTTATTCTAGATGATAGGCGCAATATCATACTGCTACCAACCCTTTGGATGGGCATCTAGGTGAGGGAAGTCCTTCTAAGATCTTCACTTGTTTGGTAGCATGAAAAATGACAACTATAAAGCTCAAATTGTGTTAGGCGCCCTGTTACTCCTCTGTAGACCCATTCTGGTGCCCTAGAGAAATTATCATTAGTCTACATCATTATGCGTGCCTAGATAGAAAAGGATCGTTTTAAGATGTGTTTTAATCGTTTAAATGGCAAATAGCGCCTTGCACCTTCAATAGTGCCTAAAGGAGGAATCACATCTAGGAGGGAGGGTTGCTTGAAAGGGTTTTAGCGCCCAACTTAGAAGGTCTTCATTAATGATGGAGCATGAAGCAAAACTTCTAGAGGGTAGCGCCTAGTGTTGAGAGTTTTCAAAATGGCTAAAACTAAGCACGAGTCTTTAAGGCGCATCCTGTCCTTCCTCTTTTCCACTTAGGTGCCCTCATATGGATTTCTATCAAGTTTGTGCGCCCAAGTCAGTTTTGAATTTTGAAAATCCTAGAAATTTATATTAAATGCATTAAAACCCTGACTAGGCCGACCTCACCCTCAGCTGGCAGCATTTCATACTAGCAAGATCACTACATAAAGAGGGGCGCTCCTCTTCATTTAAATCATAATTCACATTGCAGTCTACTAGAAGGAGCGAATTTTCTAGAGAGGAGCAGATTTTTTAGGCAAATTTGTATTTTGAAGACTAATTTCTAACATTTTACTTCTGATTTCTGCCATTTTCTACTGATTTTTTGTCATTAAATCCAGAAATCTGCATTTTTCTAGATCAAAAAATTGATACAAGGTATGTTTCAATCACTTTCTCTATTTCATAAATTACCTTTCATTTAATTTTGCAGAATTTCATGATTTTATCATCTAAAAATCAGGATTATGAGGGTAAAATTTATTATTTCTTATTCAAGTCTTGTTTGTAGATAGATGGGCATGACGGCAAAAGAGAGGCAAGTGATGATCAAGATGGATGCCAAGTCCAACATACCTGATTCCAAGCTTGAAACTCATTGGAAGAGCGTGGGGGACACAAACATGGGACACGTCAACTTGGAGGAGGTGAAGGACCTCTTGCTCGCCATCACAAGGAATGAAGACATCAAGGCCATTGCAAAGAGTGGAATTGTTCAAGCAGCATACTTTCCACCTACCTTGCCTAGTGCTGAGTTAGTGTTGGAATGTGTTCAGCGTTATGACAAACAGAAGAGACAGATTATAGCTAAAGATGAGACTGTTCTCGCCTATTTGAAAAGAGAAGCCATCCAGGAGATCTTCAACATCCCAAGCCGAAAGGGAGTGTTCATTTGTCCTACAACTGCTCAAGGTACTTTTAAAGGCAATCCGAAGCACTACATGCAAGAAGTGAGAAAGAAGTGGATGACAGATTCGTCAATCAAGATATACAACTCCGAAGATCCAAAGTATCACAAGGCAGACTTCAAACAAGAGATAAGTTACTTCATCATGTTTCTGAATCGAGTAACAAGTAGGCTTCAATCATCTACTTTCGAAGGTTGGATGTATACTTATTTTGATCATGTGTTTACAAAGAATAAGATGGTTGACTGGGCTGGCCTTATAAGCCATTGCCTTGATGAGCAGTTCGAAAGGTTTGTTGAAACAAAGTCATTCTTCATGACTTCCTACCTTGTTTACATCCTAGCAAGAAATGTGGTTTATAAAAGATTAACAACTAAAGGAGAAGTAGGTACAAAGCCTAGACAGATTCTTTCACATCAGTGTTATCCTCAGCTCCATCTGAAGAACATCAATCATTACAAGAGGTTCAATGATGCCTTCGCCATGTTCATAGTGAGAAAATTGAGAGGAGAACTGCATAGAAGACTAACAGGTGCTGCTAGGAACTTCATTGAACAGTATGGAAGGTACTACATTCAGTATGACAAATTTACCTATATCAGAATTCAGGGTTTCACATCCTTTCTATATAGATTGCCTAGATATCCTACCAACAGGATGGTGTTGCTGGAAGTTTCAAGACAGTTGTTAGAGTTTCATAAGATGCAAAGGGCAAGAAAGAAAGCTGGAGTTCAGTTTCCTCTCCAGCTTGGCAGATATTACTCTTGTCCATCACTTCAAGCAACTAAGCATTCAGAGGTTGAGCTTCAGGCATATCATCTACATCCTCATGATTCAAGGAGGGAGAATTTTGATCCACATGGAGCCATTAAGCAGTCATATTCTTCTTACAGACATGTTGAGCAGCTTGAGGATCATTGGGCCAACGCTATTGATGATGATGATGTCAGGATGCAAAAGTGTTCAAGGCTGAAATGGGATTTAGTGAGAGCTACTAAAGTATTAAGGATTCTTGATCAGTTAGACAATGAAAGAACTCTTTTAGGTAATGAATACAATAAGATCCGGAACCTGCCTTATGATATCAACTGGGCTGAAAGAGAAAGGGTTGATGATGAAGGATTGATAAAGCTTATCATCGCTATCACTGAAGAGCAAATAAAAGAGCAAGTACAAGCATTGATAGATGAAGGAAAGAAACTTACCTACATCAAGATGGGAGAAGTAGAACAACAGGAACAACATAGTGCACCTGGTAGAAGTTCACAGAGTAAAGACAATGAAAGAGATTCAGGTCAAGCAAAGAAAAGAAAAAAACTTGAATCCAAATAAGGAGAATTAAGCAAGAAAAAGAAAAGGATAAGTATTGAAACTGCTTCTTCCAGACAGCCAGGTGATACTCCACTAAATCAAGACATAGTGGTGCGTGTTGAGGATGTAGTTCCAGAGACTCCAGTTGAAGAAGTGCCTTCAAGTCCACATGATACTGAGATCATTGATGAAGCTAACACTGAAGATAGGGATGAAGCTGAAGAAGAATCATTGCCTGCACAAGGAAGGCAAATACAATAGTTACAGGATCTTTCATCATTGTCGGAGTGGCTGCAAGAAAGAATTAGGGAAGATTACGAAATTGAGAAATGTCCTCTTCCAGTTGATGAGTTACTTCTGGACATGTCTAATGAAAAACCAAAGAAGAAAAGATGAAGCAGGTGTAAGGAAAGTTCATGTAGCAGTTCCAAGGCTTGAAAAGAATATAGAAGATATAACGCCTGAGGATTATGACATTAATACAATCAATTTGGGTCCATTGACTGGAATGCAAGTCGAAGAACTTCAGGGTTCAATTGATACTGCTCGAGCTATCATAAGGCAAGAAACAGAAGGTAGAATTAAAGCTGAGCAAAGATGTCAAGCTTTAGAGCAATATATTCAGCACTTGGTTTATCCTATTCGTCAACAAGACAGGGTTTCTACACCTCCATCCCTTCTTCTTCCAGAAACAGTTATACATCTTGAGGAGTTGAAATCTTCATCTCACAGGTTGAAAGATTGGATGAAAAGATCAAAGGAAGCTACATATAAACACCTGGAAGATATCATGCAAGTGTATGATAAGATCGCTGATCTCAAAGAAAGGGTACTTGCATTGTTGACAATTTGTGCTGAATTCAAAGATATCAAGGAACAATACCTGCCACATTTGAAGAGCTCGATGGAGACTTCAGTTGATGAGTTGATTCATGCTAAAGTGATTGAAGAAGGTAGGACATATGACTTCTCTTCTTGGTATTATGGCTTTCGCATTAAAGGACAGTTGCTAGATAAGATAGAAACAGATATGTCAAGAGTGAGGAGTGTACTTCAAAGGATTCAAGATGGAATACATGCATCCTTGATGAAGATATGCAATCCATTTGGAGAGATGACTCTTGATAACATGAAAGAACGAGTTCAAGCTTTCTATTTCCAAGAAGATGATGTTTCTGATGAGAAGCTTGATAGTATTTTCTCACTTGTTGTCCACCTTGGCGCCAACAAAGCGAGGATGACCTATTGGGAGAAGACACTTGGCCTCTATTCAGATGATGTACTTGAAGCTGAAGGAACCACTCAAAACGCGCCAAGTGTACCTTTGGATGATGTCAAGCAGATATTGTCTAGATTCATTGAATGTCAAGCTTCTAGTGATGGATATTCACATGGAGACTCCTCATAGGCTGATGATGTGTTATCCTTATCTTCTTGGGAAGCGTGCCTTCATTGCCTCCTTCATTTACTAAAGATTGCCTCTTTCATTTAATAAAGATAGAAGTTTGTTATAACTACTTGTGCTGTGGCATGATCTGGTCCATTGGCTTGGCCGATCGATCTTGACCCTTCATACATTTTGAGGTCTATAAAAGGGCTCCTTTTGCTCTCATTTGTACGATTGAAGACTGAAATTGTTGCAAGAGCTCTCTGGAATAATATAAGACTCATTGTTTGGTGACTCTGTATATGTTTCTAAGTGTTGCATAGTTTGGATTTCTTCAAGCGAATATTAAGTTAGATTAAGTTTTCTTTAAGTATATGTTAGTTGGTGGAAGGCTTCATTATTGTTTGTGGTGAAATCTCTGTGTTCACACCATTTGTAGTTTGTGGCTTGCAAATTGCAGTGTATAGTTAGTCTGAACGAAATTGAGCTTAAATTTGATCTCTATGTTTGTTGAATCCTTCATGAGCATAAGTGATTTAAATATCTTGTATAACCTTAAAAGATTGCATCAATCTTGTGTAGTTGTTTGACTTGGTGAAGCAAGATTTGGTTTGATTTCACCTGAGCAGTAGTTATACCTTACATCTAGGATTAGATTAGTTCACTACACCTTTCATCTTTTGTCTTTTCTTTTATCAATTTGGTTAGAATTAGAATCCAGTACTTCATTGCTAAATCATACGTCATAAGCTGTAGTACCTAGATATTTTGGTGTCCACCTCTTTCATTAAAACAATAGCTTGCCGAACAATTGCGTAAGTCCCTTTGTGTTTACCAGCAGAATCATACTAAGTCACTGAGCTATCCCTCATAAAATCATAAAAAGGAACCTTGGAGTCATCTTGTTTGATCACTTTGTCCAGCATTCGAGAGGCTTTGCTCAAGAGAGAGTCAGATACTCTGTATTTCACTCTATTGTTGACTTGTCGAAAAACAAACATCAACACTTATGACTTTGTCCAGCTTAATTTTTTAACTTCTGATCCTCTGCAATTCTTGTTTCTTCAGATGAAACTAGCTGCTTCTGATAGAATTCAATTAAAATTTATTTCATATCTTACCCTATTGTATTCTAACTTTTGTTGTCTTCTTTAGGATTAGTTCAATATATATAGCTAATGAAATCCGCCTTACCTATAATTACACTAGAGCTCCTTAAACATCTGTTTGATGACTTTTATCACATTTGCAAATGGATGTTAAATAGAACCGTCCAGTATAGCTTTGAACCAAATTTTCAGTTGGACCAATATTGCAAGCTAATTAGAGTTGCAGTAAGTGATCGAAAAAGCAAGGAAAATAACTAGAAATTAGAGTTTACTGATCCATTAATTGAAAGTAATTATACAAAAGGATCTGCATATACATAGGGAATACTCTGAATTACAGTGTTCCAATATGGGAATTCAGTAGTAGAGAATATCTTTTTGAAATCACTCTCCTATTAAACAACTATAGACAAAATAATAAATTATGTAGAAAAATCAAAACCTATTATTCTTGTCTTGAGACACAGAATCTTGGGACAGGGAATCTCTAAAGTACCCAGTATATCTTGTCTTCCTGGGTTTTCTAAGAAATTTAACAAACATAATTGGCAGCAAGCCAAGAGAAAATATCCAAAGAGCATTTGAGTAAAAACGTGCAAATTTTGAAATAGAAACTGCTGACAATTGTGTCATGACACGTTGGGAAATATAGGTTGAACTTTGAAGTAGTATTTAATTCGATTGATGCATGTCAATCCCAACCTTAACAGAATCTTTACACACATCTCAGGAAATATAGATTGAAGTAGTATTTAATTTGATTGATATTTATCAATCCTAGCTTTAACAGAATCTTCACACATATCTCTCTGAAAAGGAAAGCAAATTGATGTAGCAGCCCATATTAATTGACCTGTCAATGTAAAGTGGTACTAATGAATATAACTAACGGGTATTGATCTAATTGTAGGAAGCTATAAGAAAGTATATAATTGGCAGCAAAGATTATGGCAGGAGTTATGGGAAGTTCACAGGCTAAGTATTGGTCAGGAAAATGACAAAGTAAAGAAAAGAGTCTAAGCAGAACTAGGAATCTCCTCTATCCAAAGGTTAATCAATCTATTTTCTCAGCTCCTATATAGAAATGTACAAAATCATAATTAAAGGATCGTGTGCTTTTCAATCCTTGGAGTTAAAGAGAATGCTTTGTTTCATTTTCCTTTGTATGGATCTCATAGAAATTATCAAGGACATTGGGTACAGTCAAGCACATATGGTGCTCGATTCATAGATTATTATGCATAATCCAACATCTATATTACTAATTTTATAAACAGTGATAAAAATTTTCCTCCTCCCTGCCCTCCTTCTCTCCCATCCCCAACCTCCCCCAAATACAAGTCATCGAGCCTGACATGTTCAGCTTAGATGCATGTACAAATTCATTTTTCTTTACCTTTTTATCTTAGTCCAAAATCAGTCCTTACATCCAAGAATAAAAAAAATTTAACAAAGACCTAAAGGCTACTATAAGTCATGGCGCAAGTTTCAGACCTTCAAAAGATCTTTGTAAATCTTGTTATGAATCTATGGTAAAATTTCATATTCTCTCATAATGGATATGATTGGGGTGGACTAATTAGTACTCAATAAAATGGAAAATCATGTCATCTACTAACTATTCATTAGCAATCTTGTCTCCATTTGTGCAGGTATCATAATAATGCATTCATTGCATCTCGTTCCTTGCATATTGCCAATAAAATCAACACATCCTATACATTTCCTTTATTAGAACGTTTTTTCAAATATCAGGTATGAGATCATCTACTTTTTAATGCTGCCATTTTGAACGGTTTAGACTTTCAACTTATTTATTCTATAAAATATGCTATGCTTCAAACTTTCTTTTTCTATGTATTATTTAAAGATATGTTCTTTGGTATTTTGCATATAAACAAGTTAACAACCATATCATAATGAACCAGCCATGACAACACCTAGAAAGAGATCCTTGAGTGTAATGTCTTCAATTTTTTTCTTTTTTTTTTATGTGTAGTACATAAACCTTACCTTCCAAACTCAAATAAATACAACATACTGGACTATCAATAGCTGAAACCAAAATTTAGTTACTTAACACCTCAATCATGGAAATCTGAGTATCAATGAAACCACATGAACCCTGCAGAAATCTCTTCAAATTGTAACCAGCTGATATCCCAATTAATAATCAGTAACAACAATTATTACATATATATATATTTTAGCAGCAACACAATATAACAGCTGAAGCAGCGTACATTATATAAAATTATTGTGATTCATACCTCCAAAGGCAGTTTAGTATGGTCAAACAGCAGACAACTTCTGATCATTTGCTGATGACTTAGCTTCTTGTCTCTAGCAAGCAATATATTATGGGCCCCGCCAAATAATATTCAGCAGATTTCAATTATCAAATATTTGGCTTTGTGTGATGGCCCCCACCATGCACTTATGAAATGAAATGAAAGATTTTAATAACGTCCACGAGGCCACAGCAGCCTACGGGACCAAGAGCAGCACATAGTCCCCTTAGAAACAGGACACCCACGCCTTATGAAGCTTGTAATCTCTTGTTGAGATCAGACCTTCTGCAGTGAATTTTGATCAAGAAGTTTGCAGTTTTGCCCAACCTTGCCTCCTCAAACAAGGTGCTTAAATTGGCGATTTTCAAGGTGTCTTCATAATTGGAATGAATGTACGGTTGGTTATTTTCTACACTAAACAAGGGAAGAGGCACTTCTGCTGTGCTGGGTCCCACCTTGCAGACCTTGTCCCCTTCAGCAGTTCAAATCATAGCAGTAGCTTTGGCAAGATAAGACCATGCAATCCACTCAAGATAACATATAAACAGCAACCAACATTAATGCAGTCCTATAATATGGCGATCTCTTCATAATATGTAGGGCAGGGATATACATAAGTGCGGCAGCCTCTAAGATTAAGTCGCAATCTTCCCATAAGCACACAAATAGCTGGGATCTCTTTGTGAGTGATAGCCAGGTTAGGAACCTTCCAAACTCAAGTTGCTACCTTCACAATGGAACACAGCTGTAACATCTTGTACGACACTTTTTATACTCTGTCTCATATGAAGATGCTAAAATATGTCCGATTTTGCTGCAAAATAAATATACTATATAAGTGATGCACCCGATGATATAAATCTAACAATAGAGACTATCTTAAATCAATATCAACTGTAGCGATAGCTTTTATCACAAGGCATATATTATAATATGATATTCTCAAATGAGTTGCTGGAAAATATCATAGAATATAATATATTATCTGCATAAGCAACTCCATACAACACCTTATATAAATATATATGAATATATTCTCAGAGATTATAGTGTTTAATTCTATAAATTCATACATACAAATACCAATTGAAAATCAAAATTCTTCAATTACAACGTTGATATGAAAATTAGCTTGCAAATCCAAATTGTTTCCACACAATCGTGATCCCTGAGTGGAATCGCCTTTGATGAGCGATACGTTTTCAACCTGAAGCCTGCAGTGAAAATCGAAGGATTTTTGTCCTTTGATCACCTGCACATCAAAGGTTTTTGTCCTTGAATGCTTTGAACTCCAAATTGGAAGGAAAGTGAAATTGACATAATCTGATGATTTGCTTGATGCCTTTGTCCTTTTATAGTTGCCTTTTTTGGGCCCTACATTTATTTATTTTTAATTTTATTTTTATTTTTCCTCAAAGTATTTAAAAATACTTTTTGAATTACATCCATAGGTCCCCTTTTAGAATTACATTTGAATAAAGTGTTAAGGACACTTTTTTATTACATAGGACCTAGAATAATATAAAGTGATCGGGTTCAATATTATTAATTTTTTAGTTCTAAAAAAGAGGACATGATAGTTCGCCCTTCCCAGAATTTGCTTGCCTTCAAGCAAATGCAAGCCTAGATGCTCAAGTATCATTGTGCCAATGTGATCAGTCATGTTATAATGCCCATAGAGCTTGGACCCTGTACCTATTAGATGACATGTCTCTTGCCAAAGCATACTGCAAGATCTACTATCTCCAATGTACAATCCATGTAATTTTATCACCTCTTTGAAAAACAACTTGGCCTCATAACTCATAGCATCATAAATGCAAACCTTAGGGAGATCTGTGATGCAATGCATGGTTATACTTTTTCATATTTGACTTGGATCAAGCAATGGAGGCAACCAACTCTCCAATGCTCCTCTTGACGTGATGATGAGTGTAAATACCCACAAACTCCCACAAGACCCATGGCTGCCATATGTACTCACCACCATGTTTTTGTTGCACCTCTTGGTTCTTCCCATGTGATGGAGAATTTGGAACACTTATTTGAGCTTCATGATCCAACTTGTAAGCTCCTATGACCTCTTCAAAGAGATTGCAATGTATACCTTCCAAAGTAGAGTTCAAATCACATCGTGTAAGGGCTGGAAATAAGTTAGAACACTCGCATTTCACTTGAAATCTTACCCAATTAGGTACCATGGTGGCTGCAATGGTGATTCCCTTCAGCTGAAACTTTCTTCAACTTCTTCCATCAAGAATATTCCCTTAAATTGTGCCAACTTGCAATTGTTCATGACTGATAACAACTGTTCTAGCAACCTACCAATGATATAATGTAATGAGCACCCAAGTTTTTTTTTTTGAAATTCCACACACAGAGAAAGATGCAATGGTTAAGTTCTTCCTATTAAGATATTCTTCTAGAATCATCTATTTTTAGTTAATGGTCAGTACCGTGTAAGTGTAACGGTCTTGTAATGATTTCTTGGATCGTGTGTCGATCCTTGGCAGTTTCTAAATATAGAAACGTGCCTCTTCGTGTACATTCTGTAACCTATTTATTGAGCATTCGCTCATTGTTAATATCATCCAACAGGTAAATAATCATTCTGTAACCTATTTATTGAGCATTCGCTCATTGTTTATATTTATTGAGTAGTCGGTCATAATTGTAGTCGGCCGTAGCCGGCCAAGTAAATAATCATAAATTAATTAGTGTTGTTATGTTAGGAGTGTTATCGGGAATTAACCCCGACGGTTGGATAGTTATAGAGTCGTTGCCAACGGTTGGTATCTCAACTAACCTTGGCCAAGTTATATATTGGCTTAATACTTTGTAGTAGGGGCGACCCCATGGCATTGTAACATTGTAGTGTAATACTGATATATTCAATGAATGGGAACAATGCTTTATTCTGTGCAATGCTGTTATAATTTCATGCTCTGTGTTATGCACTATACTACTTAATTCTGTTTACTTCATATTCTGTGAAACACACCATATTGCGATAAACATTTGGCGCCGTTGCCAGTTCGAAAACGGGTCGAGGGTGACAAGTCGATGACAAGTTGAGTCGTCCGATGCCATCGGGTGACAAGTTGATGACAAGTTGAGACCATCGGATGACAATTTGGCTATCGATGACAAGTTGAGTCGTCGAAAACCATCGGACAAGTGGCATCATCAGAAACAAGCAAACCGCCGGGTGTAACCAGGGTCGGAAAAAAAAAAAAACACAATGAAGATGGCATCGTGATGGGGCAGCCGACCGAAGAGCCAGTACAAACAAATGAGGATCAAGACGCTCTGACGGAAGACCTCTGCAGTTTGCAGTCGGTCATCTGGGATCAAATGCACGTCAACCAAGAGGTCGACCATCTCCTCACCCGAGTAGCAATTAATGCCCATACAACTCAATAAGGATAAGAATCGAGTACCAAGTGGGCATGAAACACTAGAGGAAAGAACACGAAGATCATTGAGATTAAAGGAACAAGAAGAACGAAGGAAAACACTGAGACAAATTGTCAATGAACATCATCATGCCAACGAAGGAATTTTCAAGACACCGCTGACAAATAAAGAAAAAGGGAATGAAAATGAATTGATAGAAGAAATTGAAAACAGCATATGCCGCATCGGAGAGTTATCCATATCGGACGATGAAGGGCCGAGAGTTGGAAGATCTGAGCCTAAGACCCCAGGGCAGAGGGAGTATCAGAACGAACCCGAGGAGACTCAAGGTGTAGAGGACGCTGACAGAGGACGTGGGGAAGACTCGAACGTGGCCGAGAGTGCAAGTGATGCACCGGGACGTTGCGAGAGAACCAGTCCAGTCAGGTCCAACACACAAGGAGGGCATCGGGGAAGGATGGTGACTCCGCCAGCTGAGAGGCAGACGCTGCCAAAATTTATGGGGGATGGGTCAGAAGATCCAGTACGACACTGTAAGACGTGCGAGACAATTTGGATAGCCAATGGGCAAGATGATGTGGACTACTGGCGGAAAGCATTTCCAGCGACATTGAGAGAGTGCCATCGACTGGTACACAGAGTTGGCCCAAGCACACAGGGCATCATGGAGATTACTTAAGAAGGCATTCCAAGACGAATTCAAACTTCTGAGGGATGACAGTGAAATTGTAGCGGAGATCTACAGTACGAAGCAAGGGAAGCACGAGAACGTGCGAACCTACAACCGGAGATTGAAAGAATTGTTGGAAAAACTGGAGACTCAGCCAGCCAACGGGCTGAAGAAGCGATGGTTCATCGAAGGGTTGCATCCATCGCTGAGAAAGAAAATGAAAGTCGTGCCTCCGTCATCATACGATGAAGCATACAATCGAGCGATGGATATAGAGAGTGAAAATAAAATATCCTTCCGAGGGAAAAGGAAGACGAACGATGAGGATAGTACAGATGACAACAGCGACAGTGAGTCCAAGACCGTGCAAGCACTCAGGAAGGACATGATGAGAATGATGAAAGAACTAAAGGCCGACAAGGAGAGTACGAGGGAAGCTAGAGAACTGTGGTGTACAGATTGCAAGGGGGAAGGTCATACAAAGGCAAATTGTCCGAAAAAATTGTTTTGTGATATTTGCCAAGTGATGGGACATTCCATCAAGGAATGCCCATACAATCTGAAAGCAAGGGGTACACAAGTACTCTTCACTCACGAAGAACCGTCAACACCGCCGAACACACCACCAAAGCCCCAGTACAATAGCCATGCATCCCCTGGAGGTTACCAAAGCAATAGAAGTCCGAGAAATAGATTGTAGTACGACAGCAAAGGGCGACCTATGATACAGTGCCGGCAGTGCAACGAGTGGGGACACTTTGCAAGAGAATGCCCGAACAACAATCAAAACACAATAAATGCATTGTGCAAGTGGTGTGGGCCTGGTGACCACGAAGAAAAAGACTGTTCAAAGCAGAAAGGGTTAAACCTTATCAATCTCAAGGAAAATAATGAAGAAATCCTTGCTATCACTCGAGCACAGTGGAAAAAGGCCACTTATCCAGATCCCCATACGGAAAAAGAAAGACTTCGTGAGGCACGAAAGGAAGTAGAAGCTGCCATGAAAACCGAACGGAGGAACTCAGATAAGAAGGTAACTGCAACCCTACGATCGGAATCAGATAAGAACATAGCAAGTCAAGTATTGCAAACTACCGTACCAATCAAATTGGCAGACCTCCTCCAGAGCTTACCTCAGTTAAAAGTAGCACTATCCAAGGTAATAGAAGGTAACTCGCACGTAGACGAAGCCCACACAACAGAAGATGTTATAGTGGAACCACCGCCAACGGGAGAACAAGTACTCGACCCGAGGTTGCTAGCGGTTGACAGCGAGAAGAAACCGGCCGTAGTGCATATGGAAATACTTGGGAGAAATTTGACAAATACAATAGTCGACAGGGGATCTGGAGTAAATGTATTACCGGAAGAAACCTAGAAAAGCCTCGGGAAGCCTACTCTATGGCCACAAAACTTCTAGTTAGTGGGAGCCGACCAGCACGGGATCAAGGCGTTGGGAGTGCTAATGGCTCAAAAAGTAAGAATCGGTACCCAGCAATTTTTGTTAAATTTTGTAGTCATAACAGCACAGAATGCATCATACGATGCATTACTCGGCCGAGGATGGCTAATAGCCGCCAAGGCCAACGACAATTGGAAGAAAAACACTCTGTCCATAGAAAATAGGCATAAGAAGTTTGTCATTGACTTGAGGACACAAACTGTCAGTGAAGAGTTGGCCTCAGATTTTGACTCGGATGGAGGGGACTCGACAGAAAGTGGGAAAGGGCCGATGGAGCCCGATGATGAAGGGGTGCTGGAATTACAGGAATGCTCAGAAGACGAGACAAATTCATTCAGCGGGTTATTCCACTGGCAGATGGAAGATTACGAGTTCTTTCAATTGGAATGTAATATGATTTCAATAAAAGAAGTCGGCGAGAGCTCTCTGATGAACAATGCAAATCCTAGTAGTGCAAGTCCTGGCAATGCAAGTCATGGCAGCGCAATTCTTGGCAAAACTCGATCGAAGTGTGAAACACTCGGCAACTCTCGGCCGACGAATGAAAGTCTGGGCAACTCTAGGCCGACGAGTGAAAGTTTGGGCAACTCTAGGCCGACGAGTGAAACATTGTTCACGAATGAAGCACTTGATGGATTGACAAACACTCGACCACTTGGTAAGAAGGAACTAGTAATGAGTGACAAAGGGGAGGAAGGCAATAATCAGCGGAAAGTAACAGAGCAAATAGTGGCAAAGACAAGTCGACCAGAACAGACAAGTCGACTAGGAGAGGCACAGAAAGAATATACAGAGGGTGAAGCGAAGATAAATAATACACTTGCAAATAAATTTGAACCAGACAAAGTGATCAGGTATGAAGAGACATTGACAAGCAAGGTGAATCGGGGTGATAAAACTAACGATGGGAACACAACATTGAAAAAATCGGCCAGAAAGAGACCATACAGAAAGAATAAGGACTATAAAGTAATTCTGCCGACTTGCAATTTTTTGGCGATCGGTGAAAAGCAACAGAGAAAAAATGATGTTAAAAAGTCGGACAGTTTGCCGAACTTCCGAAAGACAACAATTATAGTTCCAAGAAAGACAACAGTTTCGGTCCCTGCAGACGATTACAAAATCAATAAAGCCGGAGTTGCAGATCGAACGTGGACCCCGTCGGAGAAAAATTGAAAAATTAGATTCAGGTTGACATGGATGAAAAATTGGAAAAGAAGAAAAAAAAATGTGGGGAAAAATGGGAAAAAATTGAAAAAAAAAGAAGTCGTACGCCGTACGACATCGGCCGTACGACCAAGGCTGTACGACATCAGCGGTACGACCTGAGGTGTACGACATCAACTGTACGACCTGGGCTAACCGAATTTTTTTTTTTAAAAAGAGAAAAAAAACCAGGTCGTATGACGTACGACCAGACCGTACGACGTACGACCAGACCGTACGACGTACGACCAAGTTGTACCCGTACGACATACGGCTACGTCATACGCCGTACACCGTACGGCCACCACGCACTTTAAATACCCCACTGTGCAAATCTTTCTTAGGAGATAGAAAGTCCAGACAGGGAAAATGCAGGGAAAGAGAGGAAATTGCAGAGGCCGTACACAGCTGAAACCGTACTCCTGAGGCCGTACTATGAGTTTTTGGATTGCAGATGAGTGTCCGATTTTGTCAGAAAAATGATGTGCGCAATGAAGGTCCGAATGGTTTTGAAGGTGTTATTTTGGGCTTGGCGGCGGGGGCGCTGCCCCTCGACCTCGCTGGGGGCGCTGCCTCCAAACCCCCGCGAGGGGCGCTGCCCTTCGACCCCGTTGGGGGCGTTGCCCCCAAACCCCCATCAAATCAGTACTATCTTGATCCAGTGAGCAATGGGGTGCAACATTCGCAGCATTTAGTGTGCTATCAGATTGGGTCCCTTGGTTGGTCTACTGGCAGGTGTTCCAGATGTGTGGGTTCTACTTTTACACAGCTCCTACTTCAGCATTGTTGTCGGCAAAAGCTTACTTAATGTCACTTGATGGTTTTCTGTCGTCTAAAAGACGACTAATTTTGTGGGGGGGATGATGTAGTCGGTCATAATTGTAGTCGACCGTAGTCGGCCAAGTAAATAATCATAAATTAATTAGTGTTATGTTAGGAGTGTTATCGGGAATTAACCCCGACGGTTGGATAGTTATAGAGTTGTTGCCAACGGTTGGTATCTCAACCAACCTTGGCCAAGTTATATATTGGCTTAATACTTTGTAGTCGGGGCGACCCCACGGCATTGTAACATTGTAGTGTAATACTGATATATTCAATGAATGGGAACAATGCTTTATTCTGTGCAATGCTGTTATAATTTCATGCTCTGTGTTATGCACTATACTACTTAATTCTGTTTACTTCATATTCTGTGAAACACACCATATTGCGGTAAACAATTGATAACAACTGTTCTAGCAACCTACCAATGATATAATGTAATGAGCACCCAAGTTTTTTTTTTTGAAATTCCACACACAGAGAAAGATGCAATGGTTAAGTTCTTCCTATTAAGATATTCTTCTAGAATCATCTATTTTTAGTTAATGGTCAGTACCGTGTAAGTGTAACGATCTTGTAATGATTTCTTGGATCGTGTGTCGATCCTTGGCAGTTTCTAAATATAGAAACGTGCCTCTTCGTGTACATTCTGTAACCTATTTATTGAGCATTCGCTCATTGTTAATATCATGCAACAAATTACCAATTACCTGTGTAATATGGTATCAGAGCAGAGTTCACCTTCAAAAATATAATTTTTTTCGAAATTATTGAGTTTGTTTTTTCGAAATTCAAATTCCCTGTTTGTTGGCTAAGGGTTCTGGTATTGGTTTTTCGTGAGTTTTTCTCACTTCAAATCGAAATCCTTTTTTTCTTTTCGGAATCAAACTCTTCCTGGACGACGTTATTTTACCTCTGGAGGTCGCGATTCTTTCCAAACATCGCGAATTTCTGAGGCCGCGTTTCTGTGTAACGGATTTCTGCATTTTTTGTTCAAGTTTTTCGTGATTTTCGGGGATGCGATCTGCTTCTGTGCGACGGGTTTTGTTGGTGTTGTGTGCCTTTGTGCGGGCATCATAGCGGAGGTCGCGTTTTTGTGGTCAGTTGGAGCGGAATCGTCATTGGATACACGCCTGGAACGGTCCCTTAATCCCTGGTGTGACTGCGTGTTCTTGACCGCGACCCTTTCTGGTCGCGTTTTTGCCCTATTTGGAATCACGTTTTTTTGGCTGTGCCTTCCTTGCGGATTCCTGTGGTTCTTTTCGCGATTTTAGTGCTGTTTGATAATGTTTTTTAATCTTGGTTCGAAGGTTTCCAATCTACAGTTTGCACTTGCGCATCTTTGATCGATTCATGGCTGCCATGGCTGCCTAGGGTTCTGCGGTTTTTCGACTAGGGTTTTGACCCTCTGGATCAAGTCGGAAATTTTTTTCGATTGCAGATTCTTGGTGGGTTTTTCAAGAGCTTTTCTGGGTTGTCTTCAGAATTTTTGGGCTACCTCGAAATTCGTGCCAGCGAGCTTGTCTTGAAATCTGTTCCTGTACCTGCCTCTGTGCATTGGACTTTGTGCTTCCGGTTCAGTGTATTCCGCCTCTTCCCAGTGCCTCGTTTTTTGTCTCGAAAAGCGTGCAAGATGGCGAGTTTGAACATCATGTTGGAAGGCAGTCAGCGATTTAATGGCAAAAATTATAATACCTGGAAGTAGCGAATGATGACAATCTTTGAATATCGCTGCCTTGATCAGATGATTTTGGGTATTGCTACTTGTCCCGCAACAGCCGGCAAAGACCAGGACAAGTTTGATGAGCAGAACCGTGAAGCTGTCATGCTGATTAAGCTTTCAGTCACCGATGATCAGCTACCCCAGATTCCGGCTGGAAAAACAGCCAAGGAGATTTGGGATCATCTGAAGGGTATGCATGAAACCTCCGACAAGAGCCGTGCGTTCTTCCTGAAAAATATACTGTTTTGTATCATGATGGATGAGAAGACCTCTTTACAGACGCACTTGAACAAAATCCAGGAGATCCGAGATCAGCTGGAGGCTATTGGTCGGAAAATGGAGGAAGAAGACCTGGTTGTGATCACTTTGAAAAGTCTACCTAAGTCCTATGAACATTTCATTGAGACTCTCAACATTACATCAGCTAATGTTGATCTGAAGTTTCCAGAACTCTGTACTATCCTCTTGCAGCAAGATCGCTGGAAACAATAGTTTGGTAGTAGTGATTCTTCGTCCTCTTCAGAGCAGGCTTTTGCAGCCCAGTTTCAGGCTCTGAATAAAGGCAAAAGTCAGCTTTCTCAGCAGAATCAGCAAAGGGGTTCAGCACCATCCTCTGATAATGGCAAGAAGAAAAATGTGCAGTGTAACTATTGTCACAAATTTGGACATTTGAAGAAAGACTGTCGGGCACGTCTGACTTCTGAGCAGAAGAAGCAGGGAGGGTCTCAGCAGAAGGCCAACACAGCGGAGCACACTGAGCAGAGAGAATCTGCCTTTTACACCTTCATGGCTAAAGACCAGCAGACCATGTCAAATCCTCGGCTTGGTACATCGATTCTGGTGCCTCGCGACATTTCACTCACAGATGTGATTGGTTCACCGACCTCTCTCCTTTCCATGATTCTGTCATTTTCGGTGGTGGTGAAGAGTACACAGTTGCCGGCAAGGGCACTGTTCAGATCTAGTCTGGTGGGAGGAATCTCATATTCCTCAATGTGTATTACGTTCCTGGCATGGAACTTAATCTACTCTCAGTTAGCCAGATCATGTGACACTCTTCGCACCTTGATGTGGTCTTCAGCACTCATCAGTGCTCTATCATTGACCGCCTGTCCAAATGCATTGTAGCTGTTGGCATTGAGGATCATGGTCTGTACAGACTTGTGGATTCGGGTGGTCCTCCAGAATTAGCCCTCGCAACTCGGAACTCCTCCATCACCAGTCTCTGGCATCAGCGGTATGGGCACCTAAATGTGCACTACCTGTCCCAGCTCTCCCGGCAGCACCTTGTAGATGGGCTCCCTGAGATTCAGTCTCAGCACTTCGGTGTCTGCGGATCCTGTCAAGCTGGCAAACAACACCGCACTCCTTTTCCGACTGGTGACTCCTGGCGTGCATCCAAGGTACTTCAACTTGTCCATGCTGATATTTGTGGACCTATGAATACTCCCTCTATTACTGGATGCACATATTTTTTACTGTTTGTTGATGATTTCAGTAGGAAAATGTGGGTTTACTTTCTTAAACAGAAATCAGATGTATTTTCAATTTTTTAGAAGTTTAAGGCCTTAGTAGAAAAAGAGTCTGGTTGTTCCATTGTAACTCTTAGGTCAGATAATGGGGGGGAATTCTGTTCAAATGCATTCTCCAACTTCTGTGACACACATGGCATCAAATGCCAATTGACCACACCCTACACTCCTTAGCAGAACAGTGTTGTAGAGCGACGCAACTGCACTATAACTGAGTTAGCCCGTTCCATGATGGAGCACAGATGTGTTCCTAAGAAATTTTGGACAGAAGCAGTTTTCACTGCAGTTTATCTTCTTAACCGGTCTCCGACCTATGCAGTTAAGGATACAACTCCTGAAGAAGCCTGGACTGGTCGCAAGCCGCGGGTCAGTGATTTGAAGGTTTTTGGCTCTCTTGCTTATGTTTGGATTCCAGATGCCAAGCGCTCCAAACTGGATTCCAAGAGTCAGAAACTCATGTTCACAGGATACAGTGATAACCACAAAGCCTACAGGCTAATTGACATTGAGACAGACCGTCTCATCTTCAGTCGTGATGTGGTTTTTGATGAAGAGCAAGGCCCTTTCTTCTCTCTCTCTTCTGTGCAGCAGTCCGAGGATCAGCCTTTGAAGGCTTCTGACCTGGGTGTTCGTCTTCCATTAGGTCCACCTGATGGGAGAGATGTTGATTATTTCTCAGACTCAGATTCCGATGAGTCTCAGCCTGAAATTCCTGAGGATGATGCTGAACCTCCTCTTGATGCACCTGTTCCAGAGCCTCTTGTTGAACCTGATAATGAACCTGCTATTGGCCCCTCTACCCATCGTCCCAAATGGTGGTTAAAGACGATTGCCAATCTTCATGATGATGAACTTGTTGAGGGTAGATCTTCTCGGAATAAGAGCAAAAAGCAGCCTACAGTCAATTTTGCTCTCATGGCACACTTGCACAGTGTCTATGAGCCTCAGACTTATTCAGAGGCTAAAGGTATTCCAGAGTGGGATATGGCGATGGACTCAAAACTCCAGAGTCTTCAGAAGAACCACACCTGGGTCCTTTTTGATCTTCCTCCAGGGAAGAAACCCATTAGCTGCAAATGGGTGTATAAAGTTAAGTACAAGGCTGACTGAACCCTGGACAAGTACAAAGCAAGGCTTGTTGCTCGGGGTTTCTCACAGAAAGAAGGCATCGACTACGATGAGACTTTTGCTCCTACAGCCAAGATGAGCACCATACGACTTGTCCTTGCCTTAGCAGCCCAATTTTGATGGAAAGTCCATCAGATGGATGTGAAGAGTGCATTCCTCAACGGTGAGTTGCAGGAAGAAGTCTATATGACGCAGCCTCCTGGTTTCAAGGTTGCCGGTCAAGAACATAAAGTCTGTAGGCTGGTCAAAGCACTTTATGGCCTGAAGTAGGCTCCCAGAGCATGGTACATCAAAATTGACAAGTACCTCACCGAACATGGCTTTCAGCGGAGTCCCTCTGACTCCAATCTGTATATCAAACACACTAGCAGTGATATCTTGTTAGTTGTTGTCTATGTGGATGACTTGCTTATTATTGGCAGCTCGGCACACCTGATTGATCAGATCAAACAGCACCTGTTCACCACCTTTGATATGATAGATTTGGGACTTTCTCACTATTGTTTAGGTGTGGAGGTTTGGCAAACTCAGAATAGCATCTTCATCTCTTAGTCAAAGTATGCTCGCAGTCTTCTGGATAAGTTCCGAATGCAGGACTGCAAACCCGCCTCCACCCCTATGGAAAAGGGACTTAAGCTGTCAGCTAAGTCCGACTCCCCAGTGGTTGATGAGTCTCTGTTCAGACAGCTAGTAGGCAGTCTTATCTACTTAACTGCTCCTAGACCAGACATCAGTTTTGCAGTCAACTACATCTCCAGATTTCTGACAGCCCCTAAGGCTGATCATTGGGTAGCGGCTAAGCATGTGCTACGGTATGTCAAGGGTACATCTGACTTTGGTATCCTTTACACAAGGAATTCCGATCCCAGCCTTTGCGGCTTCACAGATTCAGATTGGGCAGGTTCCATTGATGACAGAAAATCCACTTCTGGGTATGTGTTCAGTTTGGGATCCGGTGCCGTCACATGGACTAGTAAGAAACAGCAGGCTATGGCACTCTCTTCAACAGAAGCTGAATATCGAGGTGCAGTGAAGGCAGCATGTGAGGCAGTTTGGCTTCGCCGGATGCTTGTAGATATGCAACTATCTCAAGCAGGACCGACTCCCCTGTTTTGCGACAATCAGGGAGTTCTCAAACTTGCCAAGAATCCGGTCTTCCATGAGAGAACCAAGCACGTCGAGACACATTGTCACTTCATCCGATCGCTGGTTGAAGACCACACAGTTCAGTTGCTGTATGTTCTAACTGAGGATCAGACAGCAGATATTCTCACCAAGTCCTTGAGTCTTGACAAGTTTGTAAAATTCAGGGGGTCTCTTGGTGTTGTAAATAGATTGACCATTAAGGGAGGGTATTAAGATATTCTTCTAGAATCATCTATTTTTAGTTAATGGTCAATACCGTGTAAGTGTAATGGTCTTGTAATGATTTCTTGGATCGTGTGTCGATCTTTGGCAGTTTCTAAATATAGAAACGTGCCTCTTTGTGTACATTCTGTAACCTATTTATTGAGCATTCGCTCATTGTTAATATTATCCAACAAATTACCAATTACCTGTGTAATACTTCCACACTCTTTTGATTACCCAGATCCCTATGCGGGCAAGGTGAGAGCATACAAGTGCTTCCGAGTTAGCATTCAAAACCAACATGCAATAATAACAATTTCCACTTATTCAGTGGGCATCCGCTTATGCAGCGGGCATCCACTTAATTGTGGGAATCACCACTTATTTAGTGGGGGAAAACTAAAAGTAAGTTAGGCACATCCACTTATTCAGCGGGAAGCCATTAACAATTAAACCACTTATTCAGTGGGGTGAGAAATGAGCAGAAAACAACTACTCCACTGGTGGTTATACCATCCAGGGTTACATTCATAGATTTATTGCAACATATAAAGGAAACCCAAGAGTTAGGGCACGCTGCAATATTTATTAATTCTGATCAGAACTGAAATAAACTGTTGTAGCATTAAAAATCAGAATATGAGGAGTTGATAAGTTACCAAACATCACCCTAAAGCATACCCGTGAAACTTTGTTGCTGATTATGGATGTAATAAAGATCAAACGCTGAAAATACACCTCTGAAAGCACGCTAACAGCAAAATACTCAGGTCTGATACAAAACCCAACAAACTAGAAATACACAAAAATACTTCTGACAACCCCAAAACTCTTCACACACCACAACTCACCCCAAAACTTAGCACAAAATACTCCAAAAATATCACTGAAAAACATCTCAAACCTTCACACATCAAAATACATCAAAACTATTCAACCCAAAATCTCTGCATGATGACTCCCTTGAAGCTTCTTGTGATTTTTGAATAAAATCACCAGATATCCAGCTAGGATTGATCTTCCACAACCGAAACCAGATGAGAAGTTGAGCCTAAACAACCCCAAGAAGAAAGTCTGCTCAACAACACAAGTTTTTAGAAGAAATGAAAATATATTCAACAACTTAAACCTCCAAATGAGCCCAAAACCCCTTTATAAAGACACTTTTAGGGCAACAAGAGGAAATGAAAATAATAATTTCACTTTTCTTTTAATTTCCTTCTCACATAAAAATAACCTTTTTAATTGCTCACTTTATGTCTCCCTTGCCTAACATTCCTTTTATGTGAGCATCAAATAATATTTTTCAACACCTTTCCAGAGAGCTATTACACTTAAGTTATCTTTTAATATTTCCTATCCTTAGACAACTTAAGTGAATAAATAATTAAATAACTCAATAATATACCCAAGTTGCGGAAAGCATCCAAATGATATAATTTTGCAATTCTGATCATACCAACAGGATATTGAAGACTTGGAATGAAAATCGGAGGCCGTCGGGTGACTGTCTAAAAATAGCATGTTTCTCCAGGAAAGTTGGAGAGCACTTGAGAGGTCGAAACTGAATTCCAAAAGCATCTATGAACTCCAAATGACTAGCCGAACTTAAAAACATGAACAATTGCTCTGTAAGATTGAGCCACGACCACTCCAAGAACGTTGGAGTTCTTCCAAACATGACAAATAGCCTCTGGAAGACTAGGAACAAGCATAATGCGCACAAAAGGTCTCTGTGCCAAAAAGGGGACATTACATATAACAACAACAAAACTGATATTTCCTTGCAAAAATCAAAGGTGTGAGCAGTGTAGGGGCTGAAAATGCTCTATCAACAATCAATATCATGGATGGTAACCCTTTCCTTCTTATGATTAGAAATCCCTGCAAAACCAATTGTATTGAAGTGGTATGGGGGCTGATAATGATGATAACAGCAGCATTGCGGCTGAAAAATTGGTACATGGCTGTCCCAAGTATGTTCCGTCCTTCCTTGGATGGTAGGAGATCATCAACAATTGCTCTCGCCCCTCCTTTGGGTGAATCTTTGCACAAAATTCCAAGTTTGATGCTACCTCACTATGCTTACGCTACACCACTCTGATTTTTATGTAATCTTCTTGAGGTCTCCATGTGATGCCCACGACTGCTCTAATAAGATAGTTGCCTTGACACACAACTCCCTTCACCTTAAAATCCTCCTTAGTAATGAGCTTCTCAAATAAATATAACCAATGCATGCCAACAACTATACTCACCTCTTCTATATTGTTGTTAGAATGGTTACCTTGGACTCCAAAAGTTCTTGTCATGATGCCCCAAGTTATACCATTTGCAGATTTGTTCAATCCAATTCATATGTGTGCTGATAGGTGAGTGTAACAATCATACATTGCTATGAATTTCTTTCCAAACAGCACTAAAGATGTTGGAATGTTTGCACTTAGTGATCTCAACAAGTGAACCCTCTTATACACAACATTAAATCAAGCGAGCTTCTCCATACCATGGTTGTAGTGTAATGTCCCCTTCCTAGGCCAACATTTCTGCATTGGGTTAGTCTACTCACGGGTTCCCGTCGACTAGCAAGGGTGGTTAGGGAACCCACGGTGATGTGGTTCTTTGAGGCTCAATTAGCATACACGAAATGATGAGTTGGACTTCTCTTGGCGAGATGTACATTTTGACACTTTCTGGAGCGAGTTTGGGCCATTTGGCCAAACTTAGTAGGGGCTCACGGGACTCAGAGCGAGTCGGTGTAACGGTCTTGACATTAGGCCTTGTTCCATTGGCTAGCTCAATGGTACTACGGAAATCACCAGAAAGGGCCATTCGAAATATTATTTAATAATCGATATAACTAAGTTAAATTAAAAATATAACTTAGTATATCTTTTACTAAAGTGACTTTATTACTTGGGGGACTTAATAAATATTTTAAAGTACATAAAGTCATAAACTAAGATGGGCGCCCAAGGCATGAGGGAAAAAGAAATAATAAAATATTGATCTCTCTCAAAAAGAGGCGTCGGAGGCAAAAGAGAGAAATATAACAAAAAGTAAAGTCTTTTCTCTTCATTCACGATTGCATATTTTCATGTTTGAGCTTTGTTCTTGGTTGAGCCAAGGATTTTGAACCAACAGACTATGAAGACGAAAACCTTCATTGTTTGGAGCACCTGCAGGGTTGAGAGACACTTCTAGGGTGTTATTCGAGTGGTCTTACTCCAGAGATCGCACTTGTGCTTTAATGGCGGATAATAGACTTGTCGCGGA
The DNA here is from genome assembly GCA_027924645.1 of Cunninghamia lanceolata. Taxonomy (NCBI): domain Eukaryota; kingdom Viridiplantae; phylum Streptophyta; class Pinopsida; order Cupressales; family Cupressaceae; genus Cunninghamia; species Cunninghamia lanceolata. The sequence continues at coordinate 615,145 of BSBN01001317.1, read as the reverse complement.
CTGATTTCCAAGGACATATCGTTCAGGTTTTGGCATGATAATTGTTGGACAACATTGAAGAACACATTGCAGATCTGAGATTGAGTTTTGGTGATATTTTGCTGTGGTATTTTCCTCCTAGACTGGCCATACATCTCCCATGCAGGGCCGTACCACATAGGGAGAGTCTAAGGTGTTTTGGTGGGCATTTGGCCAAGTTTTTCCATTCCAGCTGAGCGGTGATTGCTGTCAACACAGTGCAGACTTTTCAGTGGTCATTTGGAGGGGTTTTGATGACATTTATTTCTGCTATAAACTTCCAGAAGGGCCGTACTATGCATGAGCTGAGGGTGTGGGTTTGTGTTAGCTTCAAAGGACTTTGTTTGATGTTGTTTCAGACCTCCATTTGAGGCGTCCAGGCTTATTATCTGCTGTACATTGCTTTTGAAGTAATAGATTGAGTCCGAGTATTATTTGTAAGAGCTTGAAGTCTCCTAAACTGCTGTCACAGTCATTTCCAGCCATGTACCTTTTTGGACAGCGAATGGGTATGTTGAAACTTTGATATTTTTGAGCATATCATTCATGGGTATTGCTTCTTTATGTATTGTAATGCATTTCCATTGAATAGAAGCAACTGGGTATTTCTATTTCTTGTGATTATCAAATACATATATGCATGCATGCGTTATGTCAAATGCAAAAACATAAAACGCAATGGGTTCAACTAAACCACAGAAAACCATAAGGGGGTGGGATATTACATGTAGCATTGCATTCTCTTGCTCAAAATTAGAATTGTAGTGGCTGGAAACCCTCTTGTCCTAGTTGTAGTGGTTCTTGGTTTATGTAACTTGCAACCAACACTCCTCCCTAACAAGAAAGTCCTTGCACTCTTTGTGTTCACCCCAAGTGATGATGAATTGTTATACCTTAATGATGTTAGGAATGGTGAAGCCATCTTGGGGTAGCTCATCCTTTGTGAATCCTCCAACTTGTTTGTAGCTTGATACCCAAAGCACCATACCACACTTAGTTAGAAAATCAAAATGACATCCAATTTGCTTACCACCTTCCCAAGTCAAGCCACTCGTCCTGGTAGCTTGTTCCTTATGATATGTTCTTTGAGTTGTGAATTTTTCCCTTAGACCATGGAGCGTATCAAGCATCATACCGTTGTCTTTAGATGTAGAATTAAGTTCCAAGGAGTAACTCATGAACTGCAAACATTGAACTCTTACAACTCTGTTAGAACTTACAACATATCCTTGATGACTCTTCATGAACTTCCTTTCTATCCTACTGCAAGAGATGAAGAATTCAATAGTGATGTCAGTGCCTCTATCCACTTGGACCCTCAAAAGATCACCTGGATCCCATATGCAAAAACAATCTTCATGCCCTATACTGCAAGTCTTATCCTTGACTCTATCACCTCTTTTAACACGCTTTCCATGATGACAAGAATCTCTCAATGACATAATAGGAAACAGCAAATCTAAAATATCTTCATACCTTAGGCTACAATCAAAATGCTCACCCTCTTTTGCCAAAAGAGAAATTATTGAGATATCCTCAACACTTCCATCTTTGTGACTTAAAACTCTCAAATTAGAGCTAATCAATGGCTCACCATTTGGAAGTTCGAAGGATAGTTGGTGATTTGGTGCATCTTGAGCTTGTCACATCCAACAAGTGATGCCTTTCCCTCCTTGACTTCCTCACTATTTTGCTGACAAATACAATCATTAGAAGTCAATAAAACAAGTACTATCAAAGAATCTTTGCCTTCAACTTGCATGTTGGGTTCCTTTTGTTCTTGCTCAATGATGTCTTGTGGCTTTGAATTTGGCTGTTCGTTTTTCTTTTTTTCCACCAATTCTTTTCAGCACGAATGCAACTTTTGGATAAAATTGCTTTTAGGAAATGAGGGGGTTTCTGTCCTCCAATCTCCAATAAATCCAAGGGGTTTTGTCCTCATATTGTTGAATGAACACAAAGTGCTCACACAAATTAAACAAAGTTTTTTGGTATGATAAAGAGATGATTTCAAATGAGGAGATTTCATGCTTTTATAGATGCTTCAATGCCCTTCTATCTCCCTCCAAAATGACTCTTAGAATTCCCATGCCCTCTTTTGGGTTGCCAACAATTTAGTAATAAATTAATATTCAATCGACCCAATTTACTAAGTTTGAAAATTATTAACTTGTGTCCAAAATTAAATATTAATTCAAATTATTTTCCCAACACTTTCCTTAGCTCACGGGAAATATTGGAATGGGCTTTTGGGTCCTCGAATTGAATTACTTAAAAAGGGGACATTACACAAATATGTCATGCCCCCGCCCAAAATTATATTCCTTGGGCCGACTTCATCAAGCAACGCCAAAACAAATAGCATTCGATTAATGATATTTTTGCAAAGTTTAAATTAAAGATTTAAAAATCCCAAGCTAATTGTGTTAAGCAATCAACATTAATGAAGAGATTTGATCTATAGAAGAAAGGCATCCCCTGGCTAAGGACATGCTGATCTCTTAAAGGCACCTCCATTAAGGGATATTAAAGGAGAAGGAAGTGGACATCAAAAGGAGGAAGAATGAGTCGATCAATTATCAAGCAATATCAATCATTGGATCATTGAATTTTATAGCAGACATTCGATCTGCAAAAGTATATCTATTTACTCAGTCATATGGACTGTTAAGGACAGAAAAAGGATACATTGCTAAGTCTGAATTGAATTAGGAATTCAATAAGAAACATTATTGGATATACACAGCAGGTAAGATCATTATTGATTGTTGATTGTCTTACTTATTGCATATCACTATCATTTATATATATAACTTGAGACTCACCAGTCAAAGAAGAATGGTGAGGGGACTGTGTGGAGGGAACCCTGCAATGCCTCCCTGAGGGACTGTTTGGAGGGAGAACTTGTAACACCCACTCTAATTTAACTGAATAGAAACTTATCTAATAATAGAATTTCAGCAGAAAGATTAACTAACTTTTATGAAAGAAGTAACAAATACAATAAAATTCGAATTTCAACAAACTTTCATTTTCAGCTGAAATAATCTTTTCTAATCAGCATACATGTAAACCAAAGTAATCTAACTAACTTTAATTAACTATCTTTCTTTTCAACAAACTCAAATATTAAAATAGGAAGAGATGATAAGGAAAGTACAACTTGAATAGTTTCCTGCTGATTTGTTTGTAGATCCTTCTCTGGATTCTAGAAAAAGAAATATCAACAAGGGCTTTATCCGCCCAACCAAGACCAACTGGTCTCCCGTGCTTCTTCAACTGAAGAAACCCGACCCTTCATGAGGGTGATTAACGAGGAATCAAATAACACAACAATATGCCTTTGAGCCTGGTGTCAAGATCCTATACCTCCTGATCGATCTTTTCCCTAAGGTACCTCCTACTGGAAAGATCACTTTGATCAATGGTATATCTGTAACTTGATAGCTGACAGATGCCTATACTGCATCGTAACCTTGGCCAAGGATTTCTAATATATTTATCTGACACTACTGTGTCATTAACATCCACCCTTGCTTGGCATTTACATTATTTCATATGTTTCTTTTTGGTTGTAGGTTTGAAAGAAAATCATGTATGATCCACTTGACATACTTATAGATTCACAAGAGATGCAGCATAAAAACATAGAGATAGAAAAATATCTTTTCTTACTTAGTGACCGAAGTCATATATCTCAAGGAAACTATAAATATATGAGCAGATATAATCGATATATATATATATATATATATATATATATATATATATATATATATATATATATATATATATATATATATATATAAGGTGTAAGGAAGGACAATACTTCTGCAGATTCGAAAGACTTGATAGATGAACAACATATACTGATTCAGAAGACCGATCATGAATCACAGAACAAAGATTACAGAAAGATAGAATGATTTGATAACTACGGCTATGCCAATGATGTATTTCTATTGCATGGCAAATAATATGATGAAGGAACTATGGTCTTGCCTAGACGATTCTTTTATTGATCGAAAACTGAAGGAAGTGCCGAGCAAGACAAGACTGGACTGCCGATTTGTTCTTGCGGCCGCTTTGATGATAATAACTTGATAGAGTTAGCAAGTACGCAGTTGATACACCAAGGAATGTATGATTCGGATTACTAAAATGCAGAGTAGAAAATACTTCCGAAGAATGCAAAACAATGCTCCAAAGTATGTGATTCAGGTTTCAGTAATGTAGAGACGAAGCACTTCAGCGGAATGCAAAAATACTGATCAATGCATAGCTTACAATTCTTGCGAATGCTTTTAGAAATGGTGCAAATGCTATTTTCTATCCAAGATTGAGTAAAAGAATGAATGACAGAAAGAATGAACGCCAATAATTATATGCGCGCTCCTCCTGCCCTGTCCGCATGCAAGGAGGAGCATTTCCTTCTTGCGTGCAGGCAGAGTGGATGTTACAAAACAAGACTCCAGCCCGCACACTACCAAGCGCTCCTCAAAAGGTAAGACACAATTTATATTTTATTTAATAGACATAGGGAAAAATAATTCTCACCAACTAGAAATATATTTATACTTATATGCATGTGCCTTGGCCAAGGCTACGAAGACTTAGGCTTAGACATTAATATTGTTTTTCGATTCCTGTAATCACCCTCTCCCTGTTGATATCCCTTTTTTCCTTGTCATTTGATTTATCCTGCAACCACTTCAACAAATAATGAAGGTTAAATCATTTCCTCGATGCGAAAAATAATATATATTATATCCATACATCCATTTTCACATACAATTGAAAAATATTCGCATATAAGAGAAAATCATTCTCACATAATTATACACATTATTCAACGAATAATTTTTCATATTCACATGAAAGCATTTGTACACAACTAACAACATAACTAACATTTCATTGTTTAGAAGAAGGGGATGTAACATAATTGATTAACACCCTGCCATGCCTCCTTGAGGGGACTGTATGGAGGCATTGTTGACAGTCTATACCCTGCCAAGCCTCCCTGAGGGACTGTTTGGAGGGAGAATGGATTAACACCCTGCTATGCCTCCCTGAGGGGACTGTATGGAGGCATTGTTGACAATTTACACCCTGCCATGCCTCCCAACACCATCCACTTCTATGACTGAGTTTAGTGACACTGAGTTAGCTACATAGTAGTGAATATATGATCTCTCTATATTGATATTGTTTATGAATTTGAATGCAAGGAAAATCTTATCTAACCCTAATGCTTAAAGATGTATATTTGTATATCTATATTTCGTATATGTCTTTCCTATGTTATGATTGCGGAATTCAAGTACAAGAAATTATGCAATTTTGAAGATAACATAAATGGTAATTCTAAAACCCTAACCCTAACTTGTGACATTTGAATTTTCTAGGGCAAATTAGATGAGGGACATTACAAAATACCATGACAAAGTCAACTAGAATGTTGATTTGATGATTGTTTAGGTTGGGTATTGTTTTAGATAGGTTAGGATAGGGTTTAGACACCTTAGGACTTAAGACAATGCCTAAGAATATACATATGCATATAATATTAGTAGTACATTGCTAATACTAATCAAAGCTCGAATTCACCAAAAAAATACTTTATAGTTGAAAACAATAAATTGACAATTTGACAATGATTGACCAACGACATCAGCTAATGGAGATGACTCAATAATGATCAATCTAAATGACCAATGACCAAAGTCAATAGCACAAAGACAATAATGACTAAACTTCTCAATTGACCAAGCCACAGATTGACTAGGCTAAGACCTCTTATGGCTACTTGACTTTGGCCAACTTACTAGTGCATTGGTTACCATTCCATTCGCCCATGACACTACTTATTCATGACACCATCCTTCCTCATGATGCTCTCCCTCTAATTAGGGACAAAGTACCTCACAACCATAGCTCAACAAATGTATGACTTAGTAACCATCCTATAATTGAGGTACATAATCAATATTAAATCATTTATGAATAAACATAAATTAATAATAAATCCATAGTTGGAAAACTCAGACTCAACAAAAACTCGCCAAGCCCAAAAAACTCAACTCGGCAAAAACTCGACAACTTAAAAAATTGCTTAAATTTCATTAGAAACACATGGTTTTTGCAAAATTCAATGACAAGATGTATCGATGAGTCCATAAATGAGTACAAAAGTGTTTTCTATTAAATTTGATTGATTTGAATGCAAATTGAGTACAAAATCGCATCCTCATGCGGAATCCTGATGGCTGATAGCCTGATACAATAGATAGCTAACAAAATGAAAATAGTAAAATTAAAAGTAAATACAACATTTTACATCTTCCTCTTCCCTTATGTATTGAAAACTAGGGGAGAGGTAGAGGTTCTAGTCCTTGGAGTCCGTTGTGGCTCCTCGCTTGGCATGGAAGGCAGTGGCTCGACCTCCATCTTGGTAGTAGATGGCAATGACTCCTCCTCAGCCTCATCAATGTCATCCAATACTAGATCTCCTCTTGCACCCACCTCCTCCAATGCCTGCCTCTCAAAATTAAGAATCTCATCTTCAGTAAACCTTGACGCAACATTTGTTGGCAAGAGACACTATATGGATTCATGGTTGTTGTCATTGATGGCAACAAAGGTCATCCCACATATCCGCAAGTCATGATATGTCTCTACCGGAAGTCAGATTGAAGATTGTTGTGGTCCGGTGAACAAGAACAGAGCATGTGGCAAGGTCCGACAGATTGGTCCGGTTCTCTCAGAGGAAGTGTCTTGGTGCAGTGCGGATCTGGGGAAGTCAAGAGGACTATCTTGAGTGGTATATTCCAAGGATTTAGCCTCCGGAGTTGGACAAGGAAAAAGATATGAATAGTTGAGTACCGGATTCCTGAGAGACAGTGAAAACAGAGGAAGAACTGACTGACAGAGTATCAGACTACTTTCCGGATGTGTTACAGATGATGATAAAGGTTGCGGAGGCATGAATCATGTTTGGCCGACATAATTGATGATATCTACAAGTATACACTTGATCCGCATTGCTTGGTGAGCAAGGATTCAGCCGACAGAACTAAGTTTGTAAGAAACTAGACTGTTCCGGATGCCGACTAGAAAGGTGATGAAATTACTTGTGCGGATATATATAGAGGATGGATTTAGTTGTAAAAGGGTGTGTTGTGTGAAAAGGATATGCGAACAAGTCCAGAGTAGAGTAGAAGTAGCAAGAAGGATCCGGTATGTGAAAGGATAGCAGACTAAAGAACAGAGGAAAGATGAAGTGCAGCAGATCAGTATACTGAACCTAACCGGAACTGAACTCCAGCATATGCAGATGCTTCCAATCAGTTCAAGACTGTGATTCTTATCACTTTGTAAGACAGTGTGTCTTCTTGTAGGCAGTGAGCCTCTTGTGAGCAGTGTGCTCGGGCAGTGAGCCCTAATTGGCAAGTGCCATTTTTGTAATTTCCTATTCTTCTAACAGAGAATAATTCTTGGGTTAATCACCCCGTGGTTTTCTCCCTTAACAGGGTTTCCACGTCAAAAATACTGTGTCATGTGTTTCTTATTTCATGGTTAATGTTTTGTGTTTGATTTTATGCTGCTTCAATTAAGAGGAAAGTTCAATAAGGGAAATAATTAGGATAACTGATTCACCCCCCCCTCTCAGTTATCAACAATTGGTATCAGAGCTAAGTTCCTCCTAATAGAGCCTAACAGCTTGAGGAAGATCTGGGATTTCAAATGGATGCATATGGTTTAAGGGAGCAACTCAAGACTGCCCTTGAGGATCTTGAACAGTCAAATTCTGAAGTCAGTGAATTAAAGGAAAGACTCAAACAAGCTGATGAATTCATGAGAGAATTAAAAGACAAATTAAGTCTCTCTATGAAAAAGAGAAAGGAGCTGCTTCAACAGTTGGCAAGACAAAGTGAAGAAAGCAATACAAGTGAGGAATTGACTGAGCAAACCAAGTTATGTGAAAAGTTATCAAAAGAAGTCATTATGTTAAGACATGAAATGGAATCAGGAACTATAAAGTTTACTCAAGAGATTGAAGAAAAAAGAAAGGCTGAAGACAATCTAAGACAATCTCTTAAAGAAAAATCAGAAGAATGCCACCAGATGGACAGGATTATCAGACACCTTGAATCTGATCTTGAAGATTCCAAAGATAATGAAGGAAAACTTGAGGATCAAATTGCCTCTCTCAAAAGAGACCTTCAAACAGCAAATGAATATAAAGAAAAATTCAAGATAAGTTCTGCTCAACTTGAAGTTCTTCTTGGAAGTCAAAAGAGGACAGATGACAAGTATGGCTTGGGATATGAGAAAGGAGAAAGCTCCGGATCCGGTCAGAAGAATCTTGGATCAGAAAATCCAAGGAGCAGGCCTAGAAGACCTCCGGTAAGACAGCCAAATGCTCAAAGATATCCATCCTTCAATGGATACTGCCACAGCTGCAACCACTTTGGTCACAAAGCTAATCAGTGCAGAATGAGAATGGATCAGATTAATTCATCCTTCTCCGGACAGTGCTTCAACTGCAAAAGGTATGGACACAAATCCCATGAATGCAGAATTATGCAAGCAAACAAATCATTCAAAGGTAGATGCTTTACATGCAATAGAATAGGTCATATGGCTAATCAATGCAGATCAAGGGGATATCAGTTAAATATGCAAAGAAATGTTATTTGCCAAATCTGCAATAGGTCCGGTCATAATGCTAAAGTCTGCAGAAACAAGAATCAGGACAAAAGAGGTCCGGTGTATAATCAGAATCAAGACAAGGGTAAACAAAAGATGAATGCGGATGAAGTTAGGAATCAGATGAGCAAGATTTGGGTGAAGAAAAGCTCAGAGAATGTAGAGGTTGGATCCGCACCAGATTCTGGTGCTGATATTTCTTCCGGAAATTAAAAAGTGAGCTCAGGCTCAGGGGGAGACTCAAAGAAGATTCTGTTCCCCCAGCCAAACAAGTTGTGCCGGATGTGGCACAAAATGCGGATTAAAGGGTTTGTAGATATAAGTCCTGAGATGCTTCAGTCAAGTTTTCAGAGGTCCGCATGGAGTTATGAAGAAGCTGTGTTCGACTAAGTTAGACCTGTTCAGGGAGGTGCTCCGGTATGATAAAGGATTACAAAAAGGTCCGGAGAGATCCGGAAGTGCACGATCTTGTCTTGCGGATTGGACAGAGTGTTTGGGATGTTCTTGTAATATGTTACCTAGATTTATTCATGATTTAAAGATCCGGATGATATTCAGTGATCAGGACTAATCCGGGATACTCCAAGCTGTCCAGACATGGTAAACCGGAATAATGCAGGTGAAGCATTTATTGCAGACAAATATTAGGGTTTGCGGAGCAATATAAGGGATTTCTCAAAAGTTATCTGCTCATTCTACACTTGAGAAGAAGCAAATAGTGGAGCTCTGCAACAAGGTTCATCAAGCACACCAAGGATCTCCTGCCGAAGCTATTGCATAAAGAAATCAATCCAACCACTCCGTGCAAACCGAAGGCGCATAAGGTATTCTTCGTTTTTCATTGCCTCACTGCAAATCTTTGAAGAATGGCTACTCCAAACATAGTTAAGATCTCTGATAGACCTCGCCCCTCATTCAAGAAACATCCCTACAAATCATTGGAGGTAGATCCACTAGGAGCCTTCTCTAGTGTTCCCCACGGAGTCTTACATACTGAAGATATTAGGGTTTACATACACGCAAACATTGAGGAATTTGGGGAATTCAAATTAAGAGACCTCTATCACAAGCAACTGATAGACAATGCTTTTGAGCTCAAACCAGAGTATAAGGGTATCCAGAAGAAACAATTTGAGCAATTCATTCATTTCCCTAGCTTTGAAGAAGATGAATGGGTCCGGTATGTACTGAGCAGGATGCATGACAACTTCCTTTGGCTAGATAGACCCTGCAAGATCACAAAAGAAGCAATTAGAGCAGTAACTGGTCTATACTCTTCCGGGGGGGTACCTATCCTCAAATCTGTCAAGAACAACGTTGTAACTGAGGCCACCGGATCAAAATATGATAAGAGAGCAATGACCATTGAAGATATTTCGGATCCGGATATCAAATATGCATCAATGATAATAGGATACAAGATCTATCACTCCAGCAGGGAGAATTCTGTATCCGGAACTGCAATATACACAGCATATGAAATGCTAAGAAAGAATGCAGATTATGATCTTTGTGAACTACTACTAAGCCAATTGATGGAAAATGTACAGAAAATCAAGAAAGACAAGAAGAACTCCCTTAAGTATGGTACTCTCATTGTATGTCTCTTCTTTTACTTCATGAATGAGCTACCCGGAACAAGTGGATGGGTATGGCAGAATGACAAACCTGTTGCAGTCCAGATAAGAGACTATTTGCATGGACTTGGGGATGCAAAAGCGAGAAATACAGCTCTATGGGGATACTTCAAAAACTTTCAGAGCATGATGCAAGCAAGAGAGAGAATTCCCCAGTCACTCATTGAGAAATACAAGGACTCAGTATGTTTTATGGTTGACACTGATCAGTGCCTAATGGAGGCAGTGGAGCCAAGGACTGTCTGGATCATGCCCATGGGGTATGAAGTTGATGAACAGATAGTAGAGCTGCATGTTCAACACATGCTAAGTCAGCCCAAAGATCCTAAGGCAGAAAGGTTTGGAACCTTTGAGGAGCTGAGCGTGAAATTACATGTAGAACTCAGGGAACCTGAGATTAAAAGAAAAGTGAGAAAAGAAGTAGAGCACATTGCTCAAGGCCTAGGCATCTCAAAAGAGGCACTTGATGCCAGCCGGGAAAAGAGGAGAAAGGCTGAGGAAGAAGAGAAAAGCAAAGAAAGTGCTCCGGTTGAAACCCCCACCCGGACCAGATCATCAAAGAGATCTGCACCTTCCACAACCAAAAGCTCAAAACCGGAAGTCCAGGCATCCGGTAAAAGATCCAAAACAAAAGCATCAAGGGCTTATGAAAGCCAAAAGGATGAAGAGGAGACAGAATCAGATGAAGGAGTAAGAGAAGTAAAGAAACAGAAAAAGAAAGGATCCGGTAAGCCCTCCACAGGCCAAGACAAGGAGGAAATGGCAGAGGTAACTGTTGAAAAGCCCACTCTGTCACTAGAGAGCATAATCAAGTCGGTCACGGTGGATGGAAACCTTCAACCAATGACTGAATCCTATGATGACTTCAGTGAGGCAGACCAAAAGACTCTGCAGGAAGCCACAGTTAAATATCTGAACACATACAATAAGGCTTTCATTGAGATCATATCTCTCATTCCTAAAAGCCTAGAGAAGGAAATGGAAGTAAGAAAGAATAATGCGCATACCAAAGATCTTGAGATCCGGGAGCAGATAGCTATTCAGCTATATCCTCAAATTGATCCCAAGACAATAAACATGATCTTCAAGGACTGCAGAGATGAGTTCAGAAGTAAAGCCAGGATGAATCAGCTCATGCTTGGTGAGACTGACAAAGTGGCACAAGAGACAGAAGAGATCCTCCGGAAGGCCTTCAAAAGGTTCAATCTTCCTGTTGTAGAGGACTTAGGTGCAGAAACAGCTGCTGACTTGGAATCTTCTGTTCCGGAAGAAGTGAGCCCTGAACAGACAAGTGAGGACTTGGGACCCTCTGCTCCAGAAGAAGTGACCCATGAACAAGCAAGCATCTCTCCTCCGGTTTCCCCTACAGTCTCCGGATCCAAAGAAGAAGAGCAATTGCAGGAGAAGGAAGCAGTGGTGACAGACAAAGAGGTTGACAGTTCTAAGACTGCAGAAGAAAAGAAACATCTGTCTCCGGCAAGAGACACTGCACAAACTGTTCAACAATTTTTGAGCAAAGAAACTCTAGAGATTGATGAACCGGAGCTTCTAAAAGGTCCATTTGATTTTGACTCTCTCTCTCCGGTACAAACAATGAAGATAGCTTCATTTGCAAATGCCAAGGCAAATGAAAAGCTCCTAAAGTCTCATATGGAGGACTGTGAGTTGATAGAGGCTGCTTCCGGAGTACTTGTAAAGATCATGCCATCAATCCAAATAGATCCGACTGCCTCCACTTCCGGTAATCTAAAAACCTTAGTCAGCAGTATTGATACACATTTTAATTCTCTAGAAAAATCAGCTGAAGACAAGGTCCGGAAGGAATTTTTGGATAAGAGATTTTCTGAAATATTAGAATTAATCTCTAAGGATAGGAAGATTGTAAGCATTGGAATAAAGAGCTTAGAAAATGCTCTTAAGGATGGCGGTGACATCTACAAATTTTGTATATCTTGGTCAAAGGCAACAACAGCAATTGACAAGAAAATAAAAGAAGAACAGGACAAGCTTCAAAGCTTATCTCAAAGTTTTGATCCTCTCTCTTCCTCTATAATAAATCAAGAATGTCAGACTATTGCAGTCTTGAATGAAATAAAGAATCTTGAGAAGGAGAGGAAGAACATTACCAACCGGATGGGAGAACTTAGAAGGATTATAGTCCCTAAGTTGGAAACGATGCATGAGGCCATCAGTGATGCCCAGACCACCGCCCATACAAAAGATCCGACAGATCTCAGGCGGGCAGAAGCTTTTGCATTTTTGCTGAGTGGTCACATTTCAATCCTGGACAGAATGAAGCTTAGTTGGGCTACTGAAATGGTTCAACTGCAGACATCCTTTGCAGACATTCTGCAGTATATGTGAGTATGTAAATATGCGGCTATATATAGAAAATTTTTGAAAATTTTGGTGTGCGGACCCTACCCTTTGCCATTGATGTCAAAGGGGGAGTGAGGAGCAGTGAAAAATGAGGAATCCAACTCAGGGGGAGTTCCGGAAATTGTATATAAAGACAGAGCATCAGCAAAGGGGGAGCATAGTGTAAACACTTAGTCATTTTTCACTAAGTGTTGCCATCAATGCCAAAGGGGGAGATTGTTGGCAAGAGACACTATATGGATTCATGGTTGTTGTCATTGATGGCAACAAAGGTCATCCCACATATCCGCAAGTCATGATATGTCTCTACCGGAAGTCAGATTGAAGATTGTTGTGGTCCGGTGAACAAGAACAGAGCATGTGGCAAGGTCCGACAGATTGGTCCGGTTCTCTCAGAGGAAGTGTCTTGGTGCAGTGCGGATCTGGGGAAGTCAAGAGGACTATCTTGAGTGGTATATTCCAAGGATTTAGCCTCCGGAGTTGGACAAGGAAAAAGATATGAATAGTTGAGTACCGGATTCCTGAGAGACAGTGAAAACAGAGGAAGAACTGACTGACAGAGTATCAGACTACTTTCCGGATGTGTTACAGATGATGATAAAGGTTGCGGAGGCATGAATCATGTTTGGCCGACATAATTGATGATATCTACAAGTATACACTTGATCCGCATTGCTTGGTGAGCAAGGATTCAGCCGACAGAACTAAGTTTGTAAGAAACTAGACTGTTCCGGATGCCGACTAGAAAGGTGATGAAATTACTTGTGCGGATATATATAGAGGATGGATTTAGTTGTAAAAGGGTGTGTTGTGTGAAAAGGATATGCGAACAAGTCCAGAGTAGAGTAGAAGTAGCAAGAAGGATCCGGTATGTGAAAGGATAGCAGACTAAAGAACAGAGGAAAGATGAAGTGCAGCAGATCAGTATACTGAACCTAACCGGAACTGAACTCCAGCATATGCAGATGCTTCCAATCAGTTCAAGACTGTGATTCTTATCACTTTGTAAGACAGTGTGTCTTCTTGTAGGCAGTGAGCCTCTTGTGAGCAGTGTGCTCGGGCAGTGAGCCCTAATTGGCAAGTGCCATTTTTGTAATTTCCTATTCTTCTAACAGAGAATAATTCTTGGGTTAATCACCCCGTGGTTTTCTCCCTTAACAGGGTTTCCACGTCAAAAATACTGTGTCATGTGTTTCTTATTTCATGGTTAATGTTTTGTGTTTGATTTTATGCTGCTTCAATTAAGAGGAAAGTTCAATAAGGGAAATAATTAGGATAACTGATTCACCCCCCCCTCTCAGTTATCAACAACATTTTGCAGCCAAAATGAAGAAAAATATTTTTAAAAAACAAATAAATGAGAAGCAAAAAACCTACTTGTGCTTCAAATCTACCTTCGAAATTCACCAAAATATCTTGTTTGATCTTCTCTTCTCGATGAAAAAATGTTGGAAATGGTGTGTTTGTTGTTGGGGAGGGTTTTCCTGACCTGCAGAGCAAAAAAGAGAGCAGTTTCTAATTTTTATGGCCCTTTTTTGACGCATCGGGCCTTTTCTGTTGACGCGTCGGGCCTTTTCTGTTGACGCGGGCGAGTTTTTGCCATGGACTCGCCGAGTATCAATTTTTGCCAGATACTTGGTGAGTATCCTGGCGAGTAAATGCCTTGAAAACTCACGGGGAGTTTGACTGGGCGAGTATTCGCCAACTCGGCGAGTATGCCAAGTATGAGTAAATCAAATTAACATAAGTAGATTCAAATGATGATGCAGTCATGGACAAAGGATCCAATGAAGGATTGTCCAACCATGCAACCAGAAACAAACATCACCACTAATGCAATAGTATTTCATAGAATGACAACATAGAGTTTATCGATTTCACAAATTTGAATGATTATAACTTGCCGCAATGGGCTTCCTACATGCTAGGCTGCATCCGTTTGATTACTAACTTGAAAATAAACTAATCAGAATAAACTTATTACATTCCTACGTGCCACACTGTCAACATCTTCATTCTCAATATCAAACTCCGTTTCAGACCCTCATCCTCATGCTTGCACTCTTACTCTTAGACTTCATTCCTTTGCTTTCATATTGAATTCCTCCATGATGTCTTCAATCAATCACAAGCTATGTTTATATAGCAATCGCAAGCCTCAAAGATGATCTGCATTGGCTAAAAGGTGGCGCAAAGCTCTAGGCCACATGAAACGTGTAGCCGACCAATGTTAACAAATTCTAAATCCATGTGGTGATAACGGAATGGAGAATTCTAGTGCGGTGCTCAATGTACTCCCTTTTGGATCCAGTGAATCTTCACACATACTCCTTTTTTGGCACAAACGCCAAATAATCCGACGCAAATGGGAAAAGTTACAACTATGCAAATCTATCGGCCTGGTAGATGTTCACAAAGCAAATTACGCCCTTCTTGTAATCCAATTCTTCTAAAATATGGATATATCCATTCATCACCATACAACATTCTCTCAAAACCATGAAACTAGATTTCAAACTGTGGTAAAATGTAGTGGCTTCTTTTGAAACTGTCTAACAATTGAAAACGAACCAACAAACAAATGAACTAAAACCAAATATTTTTGGGTGATGCAAGATTGCCTTGACACCCAGGGATGCTCCTGCATCAAATCATTATTTCATAATATTGATCTCAATATCTAAACATAGTTCCATTAAAATGCATATAAATGTTATAATCAAAATTCCATTTGATCCTAATTATTAATCATGGAGTTTGTTGGAGTACTATAAGCTAAAAGACAAATGAGGTGTAGGATAATCTAAATTAAAATAAATACAAAATAATAAAAATTCTATCCACATCACTAAGGACAAAACCTCCTTAAATGTGGGAAAATTTCTAGGCAAAAGGACAAAATGTTAAGTAGGAAATTTCCATAAAATATAAACTAAATAAATAAAACCATCCTTTGACTATTGGACTTAATAATTAGGAGACTAATGACCAAGGAAATATTAATTCTAACACTAGTCAACATTTTTGGATGAATCACAATAATCCAATTGGTGGCCGTGGTACTACAACAATAGAGTAGTACAATTAACTCACATTTAGTTAGGAACACATTTGAGTCCAATGAATCATGGGGTGGTAAATGGTGTGATCAAGTGATTTCCCACCAATTTTTTTTGAATTTTTGGATCTCAAAATTCCAAAGGAAAGGCACCTAATATACTTGAATTTCAAAATGCCATAGATTGGTCATATGGACACTTCCAAGCCTATTTTTGAAGTGCTGAAAGGATATTTCAGAATTCTTCACGATGGTACCATTTGCATTAGCATGTAGAGACTTATTCAATTGTCTTAGCTTGGTTAAATATGAGTAAGGATGGTAGTTTCTTTGCATCGTTTAGCAAAGTTGGCGATGAGGTCTTCATTGTGGATGATTTTGCTCTTGATAGAGTTGGTAGTGGTGATCTTGTGCTAGAAGATGGCATAATCAAAGATGTTATACATATACACAATTTGAGTGTAAACGTAAATCACTTTTCTAGATCACACTTCGTGATTTATCATCGAGATGAGAAACTTTTGAGTTATGGCCAAATGAATTTGCTACATGAAGGATATTAGCAATAGATTTCAGCTGTTTATTGGTGGTATATTTGATAAGGAAACACATGATTAAGTTTATCCTTTAGTGATGCTAATAAGAATTAGGGGTTGAATACATTGGTGGCCAATGTAGACGATGCAAACCATATATGGCTTGAGCAATTGGGACACTTGAATTTAAAAGCAAGCAATTGATGGGTTGTAAGAAACTAAGAATATTGTCTATACTCTACCTCCCATTTCTCCATCCAAAGGTGTGTGTTAAGGATGTGTTGGAAAATTTCAGTAGGAAAAGTTTGAGAAAGGGCAAGTCATGATGTGTGAAGGGACATTTGAATCATCCATCTTTAGTTGGATCGAATTCTACTTTGACTCTCATCAAGGACTTTTCTAGATATACATTTGTTTATTGTATTGTGATTTAAGTCCCAAGTTGTTTTAAAGAAATTCGTTGAATTAAGAACCTTGGTTGAGAAACAATTTGTATATCCTATCAAATGCTTGAGATCAGATAAGGGAGATAGATATGTGAATCATGATTTGGAAGATGTTTGTAGCAAGAATGGCATTGTATGGTAGTGTACTGCAAACTACATTCCCCAACAAAATGGTGGAGGAAATAAAATAATAGAACTTTGGTTTAGATGACATGATGTACATAACCCAAGCCAAATGTATGAATGCCAAGTTTTGGATTAAAATTGTTTGTTTTGCTAACCATATTATGGACATGCTTCCCTCAAAAGTAGTAAGAGACGTGACACCTTATAAGAAATGGTTTAATAGGAAGTTGAAAGTCACGCATTGTAGAGTTGGTTATCACACCATTCTCTATTATCCATTATTCTTTTTGCTAATGAGTGGTTCTCTTTTGTTCCCATTATGATTTATAGTGACATTTACATGCATTTACTTGTTTTTTAAATTTTTGTCAGCTTGTAGTTAACCTTGGTAAAACTAAGGTCATGATTTTTAGGATATTTAGGAATGCTCTTTCCAAATTTTTGTGCTCTAAGGGAGATAGAGTTGATATCGTGAACTCGAGGCTGTCCCAATTACATCTTTACAAAGGATATGCCTCATAATCTAGCCTAAATTATCAATGCTTATATAGATAGGGCATCACTTTCAACATTCTTTCAATACTCATATCAAAGCTGCTTGGCTGTTTTGCTCTTTGAGGATGTATCCCTCGAAACACAAGTCCTTTCAAAGGTGTTTTTGACATACTAGATTGATTACCTCCTTTCAACCTATTTCAGATATGGGTGTTTTAAGCATCATTTGGACATGGTAGGTTGATAGTCCATTGAGGACAACCCTAAGATGACATCTTTGTTCACATGTAGCTAAAGGCTTCCCCAATTCTCTCATTCATGCATAAGGCATTGTACTTCAACCTATTCTCAATGGGAAGAGCTTTCTTGTTGTTCTGCTAATCATCATGAAAATTAGAGGTGGGTTCACATCACAAGCTTTGCTCCTACTTCATGTGATTGATTAACCTTAGACATTAGGAGAGACTGTAGCGGAGGTACCACGCTTCCCCTATTCAACCTAGCCTTATTATCCTAGGGCCAACAAGATCCTAACTACAGTGAATTTATAAAGTTGCATATCCCACTAGTTGAGTATTTCATTCTACTCTAGTACCATAACTCTTCAATTCTATGTAGCTCTTCAAATCTTGTGTTAGAAGTAGAACTTTAAAAGAGATCAATAATTATGGCTCTTTTTCTAAGTGACGATCCAAGCATAGCTTCAATTACTTGCTTAGGTCTACTTTGGCACCCTATTTTACTTCTAAGTTTCTCTTCCTTCAATTGAGTATATTTGCTTTGGGTTTCCCCTTCTAGCATTTATATTAAAACAATTGTTTATCACATATGGATGTTTCTAGTCATATTGACATATTTTAGTTGCTTGCAGACATTAATATAATTTCTGTTCTTTCTTTTAAGGAACAAGAATTTTTGAATTTTCAAATTCATTATAAATTTTATCTTCATATGGTAGCACCCCTACAATCCTCTTAGTGGTTAGGAAGAAGAAGAAAAATCATCTCATACATTCTTCTATACAACTTCAAAGTCATTTTTTGAGGGAGTTCAGTCAAAGTTGATTATTTATGCTAAATGCCTATGTACTTATTAATAAAATTCTTCCTCTAGCTTGGAAAATCAATATAAATATGCTTTATTGACGTTAACATCAATATGTTGAAATATTTTGATATCTTAGATTAAAAACCAAAATTTGTACTTCCAAAAACGTCATATTATAATAATAATGAGCTATGAGATAGTATACTTCAATTTTATACTATAACCTACAAATATTTCAAATTAATTGGAAGGTCTAATGTTATGTATGAATAGATTTTATATTTTTTCTTAAAAATATGAGGTAAGTGAAAATTTGATTCTTAAAATCTTTGGATACATGTTTCTAGAGTTTTTAATCAGTCAGTTATTTATACCAAATGTCTTGGCCACTACTAATTAGATAAACTATTTCTTCAGTTTAATAAATTAACATATACAATCTTTTTTAAGATTGATGTGTTAAAATCTATGCTCCCCTAAGTTTTCCGGATGGGGATGACAGGGGATAGGGGGACACGTTTTGGGGACATTTTTTTACCATTTTTTAGGGGATGACAAGGGATGGCTATTAAAAAAAAAGAAATTTTTTAAAATATAAGGAAATATCAAATATTCATATGATAACATTGATAAGGCATTCATTATAGACATTATAGAACCTCAAATACATAACATTAGACTTGAATTGAGTTTTCACCTGAGAATCACCAAACAAATTAACATAATTTAATTGCTTTGATTGATAATGTGCATATATATTATATAAAAATTACAACAAAATGCTCAAAGGCTGCAAGTTTCAGCTACAAAATGACAAAAATATAGAAAATATGTGGCTGTCCCTAATCAACATCTGCCTCTTAAGACTGCATCAAAATCAGAGTCTAAGTCCAAATCATTGCCACTATAAAGGGCTGCCTTGGAACCCCGACCAACTCCCCCTGTGCCTCCACCTCATCAATCTGTATAGCATTTTTGGGATCAACATACCAATGTGCAGCTGGAGTTTGGCGATGCTTAGGTGTCTGTTGATTTTGTAGCCACAAGGTGCTATGCACGATCACCAACTTCTCTGATCGTTTAGAGGTAAGGTTGTTCCTCTTCACTGACTGAATGGAGCTATATATGGACCAATTCCTTTCTATAGTAGAGGAACTAACAATCTATGAAAGGAGGCAAGTGGCAAGTATCCTCAATTCTGGTGCATCCTTGCCATGCCACATCCACCATCCAATAGGGTCGGTTTGAGCTAATGTAGCTCTATCCATCCTCACTTCTAGTTTACTAAAGGTTGGACCACAGAGATTGACAAAGGCTAGCCATTGTTGACGAAGTATAAAAGACTCCTTAGTATACATTTTTCGAAGGGCCTTCATGGACCCTTCTTTCACTTCTTCATCATGAGATGGAGGCACTCTTCTAGGCCTAGCTACATACCATTTGAGATTTAGAGCATGCGCTGCCATATGAAGTGGGGTGTTCATAGTATTCCACCATTACACAATTACACTACAACACAATTACACAACACAAACAGGACAATTTTTTTTTTTATACAAGAAATAACAAGGTAACATTTTCATATTTATACTAAGTAACGTTCTCTCAGGGTTCTAGGCTGCATTACTGACAACTACTATCATGATCTCTCATACGTCATGTATTAACTGACAACAATAATTCATTCTGTAACTATTGCATTAAATGAATAACCATATATATTTCCATGACATCAAATAAATAATCATCCAGATCAAGTACAACTACAATTTTTCCATACACATGAGGATACAATATTACATTGTTTACATCATCAACTTTTGATTACATTGGATTACATACATTATGAATAATCTGATACATAGGATAGTACATGAGCATAAATAACTGTCTTTATAGACTGGTACAAGATCTGAATCTGCTACAGGAGATGCAACCTTCTTGCACACGAATAATGGCAAGGAAAAACCAATGGAGATAAAGCACATCCACCCGACCATGTGGAACCCTAAGGTCCACCCCCCGTGCTAGGAGATAACATAAGGTCCCAAAACATCAAACAGTCAGGTAGACATTTGTCTAATAGGAACAAGGACTGAACATGACTCCATTACAACACATGACAACATCACAAGCAACTCAATATCACTTCCAGAGGCAACACATGATAGATAGGGAGAATACAACTAGGGAATGCTAGGCTGCAGTAGAGAGAGTGTCATCGCACGGTCCTAACATGGGTTATCCTGACAGCCTCTCACTAGGCGCCGGCCCCCATCTATGGTTATCCTGACAGCCTCTCACTAGGCGCCGGCCCCATAGGGTGACTCATGCGGAATTAACCTTCCTTTCGTGAGGACAAGGAAGTTGATCTTGCCAACCAGGCCTTCTCTACCCATCCTTAGTCTAAACGAGCACTACAGGCATGGGAGAGGAAATCCAATTATCTTGTTAATGTGTAATTTACCCTTTTCCCCCAGTTCATTTTTAGGTTTTCACTTAATTAACAACTTTCAATGGGTTATCCTGATAGCCATTTTGGGCGCGGCCCCACATTGAAAGCCACTCCCCACCCTGCATCTAGAAACCCTAACCATCAAACAAGACAATCACTATCATACTGATAAGTATACATAAACAATGCAAGGCATTTACCTTCTTGCATACAAAACATAATCACAACGACCAACCTTTACATCATTGTCCCAAAACTTTCAGTTGATCAATCGCAATACCCATAACAACACATATCCAGAGCAAGGTATGGATCATGTCGCTCTCAAATCTCAGCTATGAACCAAAATAGTTTCACATTACAATTACAAGATCTCCCCATTTCCATACTAAACACAAGTTCGATATCAACACATACGTGAAGGAAATTTAAACCCATCATAATATATTCACAACATAGTATGTACATCATCTAACGTTATTGTTTACCAAGACCCACATACGTAGTCAAGAGAAATCATGTTCTTACAACATCTTCATTTCAAGACAACTATGAACAGAGTACATACAATCAAATCATATTACCTTATGCCTCTGGAACCTAAACTTGACAACTTACACATAGACCAACTCACATGAAAATTTTGCTTGCAATAAGCAATTTCAACTAATCAACTCATTGACAACATAAATTTTTCTTACAAGAGCAATTCAATCTCTTAGTTATCTTGTTACCTATAAGTTTTACTTATAAGGCTAACTTTTCAAGTACGTTGTTGTTTAACCTAATTCCAAACTTTAAATCCAATTTCAACTTAACAAAATCATTATAAAAGCTCTTTACAAAACCAAATCAAACTAGATTAAATTTCATCTACACTAATTATTTTGTCATATCCAATTCCATTTAATCAAATTAGCAACTGGATTCAAGTTATATATCCACCAAGAATTTCATAAAACCTAGGTCTAATTTAATTAATATTAATTCTATCTATTGCATTAATCAATCATCAATTACATATAACCGTCAAGCTAAACAAATGCATAGATAATATTAATTACAAATGCTTATAGATCAAATACTAATTACAACATTTATAATCCAAACCCATATATCATATTTCTACTAACAAAACCATTATAATAGAATCAATGCCATATTATAGTAAATATGCGATCATATCGATTAGTTTAATAAACATTTGTATTAAACTATAACAACTACATTCCTTTTGTTTCATAAGTTAATAATTCTATTCATATATATATATATATATATATATATATATATATATATATATATATATATATACTCCAACAACTCATCTAATAAATCGTGTATCCTAACTATGTTTTTGATTCATACTTAATTTATAACAGATGATAGGTTTATATACATGTTCATGTACTTGTGTGTAGGTTATTCTTATTCCCAAGGTAAGATTTGGTCAATAATAGAGCATTTATTTACCACTATTGCTGAAGATAGGGGTAAAATTACTATTGATTGTATTCTTCTTGACGGACCTATGACCGGTACAGTTCCTCCAAGTACCATCTTTCTTGCTTACCGACACCATACACGATCTATAAGATGATAAACTAAGAATTGTTATTCCGTCATCCAAGAGTTGTTGCAATTGATCTGAGTGGCTGCTTATATTTATGATGTTTCGCAAGGGAGAATCGAGTAAAGAAAATACAAATCTAATTTTCTACTCACTTAGAAGGCAAATGTCTCAATACACAGTCATTTAAACTAATTGTACCATTTGTTTTGGATTTGAGCCCTAATTTTATAGCGGAGTCTGCTATTAGAATACGTTTCTCTATTTGACCATCTTAATCTTATTTTTAAATTGAAGCCTTACAAGAATGCTACGTTTTGCTGCTTTGAGTTGCGAATCATGTAACTGTATCATTTGTTTCTTAATTTATCCTGTTGACCAAATTGAGATTTTTGATGCAGTTGGGTATCATGTGAATTATCTATTAAACATATGAAAACATAATAGATACTGTTTACTTTTTACAAGATGAACTTCATATTTATCCAGCTCCTTTAATGGTTTTGAATCACTTAGAGCTGCATACTAGCTTCTGGAAAACTGGCAGCGATGGAATTGCATTTTATATACCTTGCAGTGAAGAAAATGCAATTTATATATCTTGGGCTATAGAGTCAGCACAAAATAGATTTGTTTGAAAGACTTTAAACAAAACTTTCAATTGATTAACAGATAAAACTCAGCAACTATTGCCACATTCGGCTGGAGCGCGTGCCATGTAGGTTTAGTGGATGGGAACTAGACATACTCCAATCTCATTTGAACCCTTACTGCAGTATACTTAACAGTTGATCATTATGTGTGCAAGATTGACCTTCTGGACCATTCTGGCTCTCCAGGGCACCCTAAACTTTGTAACAAAACAAGTGTGCAGACTATTTAATCCAAGATACAGGCAATGCTGCTCATTGAGACCCTAAGAGCAGAGCGCTTACAAATTTTCATCCTAGTGCAGCAAGTTGGAGAAAGAGGTATGGACGTCCATCATCACAAAAAGGTAAAGGATCTCTATCAAATATTAAAGTTGGAAAAACTCTAGAGGACAGGTATACAAATATAAGAACAAGGATGTAACTGTCTGACGGATGTCTCAAGGAGATATTATCTCATAGTTTGCAAAGATTAGCAGAGTTTTGCACAAAACGGATCTGTTAAATAGGTTTTAGAAACTTTTAAGACTTTTGCCACATTCTCCACGCCAGCCAATGAATGACAATATTGCCAGGTATTATGGTTGCAGGATAGGTACAAAATTGATTTATTGAGGAGGCTTAGAAACTTTCCAGCAAACGCATCTGGCAGTTAACTAATGAGAGTTGAACATATTTTAATCACATTGTATACGTAATTGCAATACGTTTAAAGTTGATCGTCTGGCTTAGAAATGGCTTCTATCAAAGCATGTAGAACAAACGAATTCCATCAGATGTGATAGTGCAACGGCTGGTAACATGTATGCAAAAATACACAGAGTGGATTTTTTTGTTAGGGTTTTAGGAATTTTAAAGCAATTGCAATTGGCAGGAGTTTATATATCTACATATATTATATAAATATCAGACGTGGTTGGATTAAGGGCGACAAGAGCACAACACTAGGGTTCTGAAGAAGTGAGCATGAATAAGAAGGAGTTGATCTATTCTACGTAGTATTCAACCAATATACAGATTTCAATAAAATAAAAGTATCCATTCTCAATTGAAAGCCACTCAGGCTCTAGAAACTGCTAGCAAAGGCAACTACAGATTGCAGGATGCATGCATAATGGATTTAATTAAAAAGCTTTAGAAACAATCAAGCAAATGTATTTGACAAATTTAAAGACAATTTCATCAATTAGAGATAATAAAAATGATGAGGGAACCTGGATTCGATGCTGAAATCTCTCCTACGGCAGCCTAAACCAATCTTCCCGCTTGCAGCTCCTTCTCCCCCCCTTTTCTCGTCTCCCCTGAATTTCTAATAGCAACCTCTCCAATATCCCCGCCAACTTCCCCAACTACCCTCAACTAAATCAATTTAATAATAGTAATAAAATAATTCACATTCAAACAACTTTAAATAATTATTTTGAACTAGGTAATTATCAATTACTATTTTAATCTTATTAAATATTAATAATAATAGTGAGAATATTATATAACCCTATTAAATATTATAGTGGATCAAATATTAGTATGACTATATAATGAAATCTAGGCATACAACATAACCCACTGAGTAGGGCAGCTGTTAAAAGCCAAATCAAACATGTTCACAAGCCAGGCCAAAACACACTTAACCAACAAGCTCCATCAAATATAAATCAATTGCAAGACCTGACATACTGACAGGTTGAACTAGACATGTCATGCATCCTGATCGAGGATGATGACTTGGGATGTGGGACCTTAAGTTATCTCCGAAACAACTTATCCATTGGGTTCAGGGCACGCTCAGACCTGTTAATTCAGGTGGGGTCGATGCCAGATACCTGCATTCTGCGACAAATGATAGTCAAGCATGTAAAGATGCACAAAAGCTGACACTAGGTGAAAAGGGAGTCACAACATCGCAGGGCACTCGCCAACGAGTGATGCGACATCGTCCCTTCCACATCATATCCATCTAGATTAGATAACGCATGATCATAACCAAATCGAATCTACCTCATTATCTGAATAGAGCCATACTCTGGACATATAGGTGCATGAAATTGAATAAGTCTCAGAAGTACCATCATAACACATAAATCTAACAGAGTCGGTCCATGAGATCCATTCTAACATATAACAATTGTGGTAAGATCGACATCTTAATCATTAGAATGCAAAACAATGTCAAAGCCTGCATTATCAGTGTCGCAAAAGAGATTATCAATAAAACACATTAACTATCACATGAAACCACACATGGATGAAACATCTATCAATATTGTACAACATCAATTGTTTACCTTACCTTAATTATTTCCGTTATTTTACCTTCATCTTCATGCGCCTTGATCAGTTCACCTATACATCCAAGGTGAGAACGGAGGGGCCCTACACGTCATAATGGGCCTAATATGCTTCTCATAAAATCTAAAAGTAGGATCCCTGCTATGAATGACTTACTTCATTTGCCCAAGCATGCTATCAAATGTCTCATAAATCTCTCCAAGGCTAGGAGAGTCTGTATCACCATAACTTATGACTTGCACAACATGTGTAATGAAGGAGCAAACATATTTGCAAGTGCAAACATTGAACAAGTTACAAAAATTAAAATTTCATAAAAGAATAAGATTAAGAATTTAAGAATCAAATGACAAAGACTGAATGCTATTACAAATAATGAAAGTAATTTACAAGTTAGAAACATTAATAAATTAACTTCTTAAAAATTAAATAATAAAATCAGCAATTTGAAATTTTTTACCTCATTGTTGACCACCAATCATCGTCAAGGATCTTTTGTTTCACACTTCTTCCTTAAGTTGTGCTTGACTCTAGCAAAATGAAGTAGCTGGGATATCTAGTATCCACGGGGGTAAGAAATTCCTTTCTCGAAAAAGCCTTGAACAATGCAAGTGAGGTTTGATGGTTGCAAATGCACATCTATAAGTCTCTAGCTTCTGCCACCATTGCCTTCATCCAATCTATCTTCCCAATGTCTTTCAATGCATTGTTCAATACATGAACACAACATGGGGTCCATAAAATATGCTTATAAGCACCCTCCACCATCAAGCCAACTAACTTACATAACCGGGCTGAATTTGTCATCACTTGTACAATATTAGAGGCTCCAAACTCTTTGGCATCCTTCAAAATCTGATATTGAAAGTTTGCATCCTTCCTCTTCATTGAACAATCAATAGCTCTAAGAAAATAAGAGTTCTCTGGACATGTGACAATGATATTGATGAGTGGCGGACATTTGATGTTGGTCCACCCATCCATGATAATAGAGAAGCCATCCCTTATCCAAGTTTGTTTTATTTCTTCCATCAACACACTCACCTTAGAATATTCTCTATCAAGGAGGGTGGTGCATAGCTTATGTTCTCTAGGAGGGGGCAAATGAGGGACCAACAACAATTACATCTTTGAACATTTGTTTGAAATAGGGAGAACATGCCACATGAAATGGCATGGCATGGGCATAAAAAAAAATAGCAATGGAAGACTCGGCCACCCCTCGTGATTGTCCATTAAACAATCTTGCAACAGTAGTAGTTCTTTTCTTTTCCTTGGTAGAAGTAGAACCCTCTTCTCTTTGACTTCCAACATTTATAGTTTGTGTAGGCAATGACACACTAGGCTGCATAATCTCCATTGGAATGCCTTTAGTTCTTGCTTCCGCCTCCATGTGGGACTTAGTTACTTTGGCCTTCTCGGCTAGGGAAATTTTCTCACAACCTTTTATCCCTAGTCCACGTATGGACAAAAGGTGAGAATAAACTTTTGTATAGCTGCCCCTATAGTCTTTATTGCACAAATGACAAAGACATACTCTCCCCCCTTGAATTTTTTTTCTTGTCTTTGTTTATGTTGGATGCAAATTGTAAGAGATTTTTTGGGATTAAATAGGCCTTTTGCATATACTTTGAGTAGTTTGGAAGGGCATTCAAACAGGTTACTTGAACCCACAGTCCTTGTAGCACTCCCACTCCTAGAAGAACCCCCAATAGCTGCAATATTTCTCTGACTTCTAGTTCTTTGTTGAATTTCAAGTTCAATCTCCACTCTCACAACCCTCACTGCTGTTCATTGTTTTCTTTTTGGTTAAAAATTCAAAACACAGTTGCAAGTGCATACATAGAACAAAAAAATAAACAAAAACCC
The DNA here is from genome assembly GCA_027924645.1 of Cunninghamia lanceolata. Taxonomy (NCBI): domain Eukaryota; kingdom Viridiplantae; phylum Streptophyta; class Pinopsida; order Cupressales; family Cupressaceae; genus Cunninghamia; species Cunninghamia lanceolata. Next base: position 587,858 of record BSBN01001317.1, on the reverse strand, counting down.
TCCCCAAGTGTCTGGAATTTTCAAAAAAACTAAAAAAAATTCCAAAGAATTTGAACAAATGAATAAAGAATAGTAACCTTACCTCAAATGTTGTCAGTTTGATGCTCTAATGCCTTCTTTCTACTGCTGTTCACCTCTTTTCATTGCTGCTCTTTTTCTTTCTCTTCTTCACAAATGTCAAAATGTGTTGATTTTTTTGTTTTTAAGTTGTTTTGAGGGCTGTTTTAGGTTTAGGTTATGTTTAAAGGGGTGTGGGAGTCCTTGTGGGCCCCCCATCCCCCTTTTTTTTAAATTGTATTTTTTTTAAAAGAATTTAAAATAAATGTTGCTGGTCGCGTCCTCTAATTTTTTTTATCCATCTTCGAGATGTTTCCAAAATTTCAAAAAAAAAAAAGGGCAGAATGTTTAATAATTTATTGGACAGTAGATATAACATCATTATTCATTAGTTTTATAATTAATATCATTTCTTTTAATATTTATTTATTTTAATTCAATCTTTTATATGGAAACTATACACCCTAATCTACCGTTTATTTTTCAATTTTTTTTGGGTTTGCAGCAAAGGTTCTATAATATGCCAACACTTCAAAAATCCCCTGCAACCATCACACAAGAAATTATCCATTTTGCATTAGAAAAAACAGGGAACTCCTCACTCAACAAGTTTGTGTTAGGCTTTCAAGACAGAGCAACTGATATGACAACAAGGATCTCATTTAAGGTAATTTAGTTAATTCCAGAGTAACAGATTTTGATGCGTCCTTCAATAGCTAAATTATGATATGACTTGATTTGCTGAACTTTTCTTTCTTGGATTATAGTATGGTTGTTCCAGGGCGGTGACAGGTACACCTTACTTCTTTGTCAATGGCATCCCACTAAATATTGAAGAGACGTTAGATTTTATCAAATGGAAGAGCATTATCGATCCGTTGTTGGCTCAACAAGTTGAAGCTTACTCTAAATAGAATACAAGGCTTTTTAACTTTACCAGGTTAAAGACAGTTTAAGAGATAAAAAACTCAATTATTTAGTTTTTAAAGTATGTTATTTATTTTGATAATAAATTCTTCAGTTTATTCAATCTTCTTCTCTTTAAATAAATCTTGTAAAGAAACTGTAGCTAAAATACTTATCCTAAAATTTCTCATAAAAGTGAATATATTACAATACTTCAATGTTTTAAGTTCTTTTATTTTCAAAACTGTTGTAATATATTCACTTTTATGAGAAATTTTAGGATAAGTATTTTAGCTACAATTTCTTCTCTTCAAATAAATCTTGTAAAGAAACTGTAGCTAAAATACTTATCCTAAAATTTCTCATAAAAGTGAATATATTACAATACTTCAATGTTTTAAATTCTTTTATTTTCAAAACTGAGCTTAAGTGACATATGATGATAAGATGATCGTGTTATTTGGTTAGGATTTCATCTAGATAAATAATTAAAATTTAAAGTGTATATGAGTAGGTTTGGTTTAAGTGTTAGTTAATTTTGGTACGATTTCTATGGACTATATATTTATAAATAGAATTTTGATGCATTTTATATGGTGAGAGAGAAATTAAATGAATTAAAACTAGTATATTTATATTTTAAAAAATATATCTACAATACAGTATACGAGAGATATCTTCCAATTTGTTGGCATTTATAAATTAGTTGCAGTTAGAATATTTGATATGCTCACATGAGTTAAATTAAAAGAGACTATGCTGCGAGACTTTTCATATTCTTCAAACGTAATAAAGATTTCACTCGATAACTGACCAAGTCCAAGTTTTTTTATTTTAATTTTTCTATCCATTTGGCTTTCACGAATTTAATTGTTTACGGGAATCTAAATCTTTCAGCCCCTTGTTGTGAGTGTAGAACGCCTCTCGGCATAAATATAGGGTTTTATGTTTTGAATGTGGTGCAAGTAAAAAGAAAAAAAAACATCAGGAACCAGTAGTTCTAAAAGAGGAAAGAATAACTTAACAAAATATCAATGTACATAAAGGAAGTAGGTCACAGGTGTATAGAAAAAAGAGTAGTTTAAAAAATAAAGAATAAATCAGTAAAATATGAATTTAAAATTCACAAATGTTAAAAAGAATAATTTTGTTAATAAAATTTTTTATTCAAAAATGAAGATGAAATAATATTTCAAGCGTTTGTTTTAAGTTGAGAGGATGATTATTTTTTTGTTAGAATAATTGTTATTGTTGGTTATAATTAATATTAAACATAAAAGGAATATTTAAACAAGGGTTACATGAGTAGCTAATAGTTCTTTTAGTTAACTAAAAAAGCTTTAAAGTGTTTTCATAAATAAATGTATACATTAAGTAATAAATTAAGTATGAAATCACTAATTTAAAAATTATAGTTATATATAATTCTTTTTCAATAAGTATTTTATAAAACATTTAGAATAAAAATATATCAAACATTAATTTTATGAAGCTTGTCATAAAATTATTTAGAATTTATTGTTTAAAATTTAAACTAAAAAAGATACAATGACAAAAGGTGACTATAGACATCTACCTTAACATCTATTAACTAAAAACAACACTAGAAATAAGGAGTTCAGTGTGTTCAACATTTAACATTCACATGTTATTTGTAAGTTAATATTTCTTTCTTGAAGAGAATATGATAATATTTTGGCCACCCAAGGGTTTAATATAAGAAGAACTAAAGTTTTTAATTTTGTTACTAAAAACTAAAATGCCTAGAATTTTATGTTTAGTTTGAAAAGGTTGATAGAATAAAGGAAGGGAATGATTAAAATATATATAGTTTGTGAGTTTGTTCCAAACTAATTCCCACACAACATAATTAGTTGAGAAGTAAAACATAAGGTGGTGGAAGTTGATAAGTGAGGAAGCTAGGTATATTTATGTTGCATGTAGAAGAGAGATGAAAATATAAGTTATGTAATTGTTAGTATTTTAATGCATTTTAAAGTTGGATAGAGTTGTATTTCTTTGTTATTAAGGCTTTTGTCTTGGTAAAATTTTGAATATTTAAAAGTTATTGTAAGATCTTCTATCTACTTGATCACAAGATTTTAGAAAGGTGAGATTATTTGAGTAGGTTTGGATTTGCACTATTGTTGATTCGATGCATGATCTTTTGGTGGTGGGCTTTGAAGAAATACTCTTGTTAGAATTGCCAAGAAATGTGCTTGCCATTGATAAAAATACATTGTTAACATGTTGCAATCTTGCAATATCTAAGCTTTTTTTGAGACCAACCCCTCATAAGGAATGTGCTAGCCATTGATCTTTGCTCCTAGAGCTTCATTATAGGGATGTCGAGATTCTTAAAATAAAAGCTATGCTAAAGGGGTGAGTCCATCCCCAAAGAAGCCTAATGTTATAAAGTGCATCTAAATTTTTTCAAGAGTACAAAAAGTGTTGTTAGAATGGATCTGTGCTCACCATTAATCTTATGCTTGATCTAAGGGGTGACTGATGATGCTAGAAAATAAAAGAAAATACAAGGGCTATGACTTAAACTTTGTTACATAAGCGCTTCCAAAGAAATTCTAATGTATGGAATATGTTGTTAGAATAAAACCTAATTATTGATCCAACGGATGATAGGTGATGCTAGCAAGGTTGCCTAAGACGTGGGGTTCTTACCTTGAGCTTTATATAAATAGGGCAGCGATAATTCTTAAGGAGTGTGGGATATGTTGTTAGAAATAAATTGAATTGATAGTTGGATGCTAATCAATCTTGATCCCCAATAATTTGTTTCAAAGGAGAGCTTACATGGAAAATGTGGTGTATGCCGAAGAGAAGATCATACTTTAGAAAGCAACATATATATAGTTGAAGTTTGAAGTGTGCATGGAATATCCAAATCAACAATAGAGGGATCTTTTAGTGACCACAATTTGAATAATCATTGTGAATGATGTGTTGGTTTCCAAAACCGTAGGGCCACAATCCTAGAGCATGCTCATACCTTCAAGGGCAAGGGGTGTCATCAAGAAGGTAGAACAGGGGCTCATCCACAGATTGAGGATGGTTAAGGGCAATTGACGAGAGTGGGTATGCTCTCTTGCACTTTGGGCTCAACTAGACCCAGGGGGGTATTCCTAGAGGTATAAAATGAAATGTAAACAAATCATTGCAACCATACCCAACGTACACTTGATCCCTATATTTGTCACTAGGCCAAGATAAATTAGCTGCATAAACCTCTAATTAAGTTGATTACTACACCCTACAGATGCACCAACAAATGATAACAACATGATATCGCTTGAGATGAATCCACTTAACCACCCTTACATAATTTACATGGTGTAGGCATGCAAGAACATGATTCTTTGATGATTTAAACAAATTGCATAAGATTAATCATTGGTTGTAATATTGAATCATGAACAACATGAGAAACCTATTCTACTCCTACAACTAATAGGACATAGGGTTTGATTAAAAAGAGAGTGCTGGCCCTTCACCATTTTGGACTAGTGCCTACTTCATTGGGCAACATAGTCATGAACAACAAAGAGGAAGGAAATATATGCAGTCGAGGATCAACAAAACCAGATATATATTCATATACACACCACAAATTGAATCCCATACGATGGACATACTTAATAATCCAAAAAAGAACTGCAATGATCTATATGCAACAAGGGGTGACTAATACAAATGCTTTGTATTAATTTAAATGCTCACACATTATCAAACCTCAGTTACAATCATACTAGCAAATGTGACAAAAGAGGATGAGTAACCGGGTTCAAACTGTTGCAAGTATGTGCCTAATCGGTGTTGTCATTGGTGTCAACTGTGCTCTTACTTTGTTGAGGATATTGAGAAAATTAGCCCCTCCGGTGATAACAATGTGTTGCACTAGAAACAGTGCATTACATGCAGAAGAACAGTCTAGAAGAATGCTCCGCATTTCCTGTAGAATAAATATATTTACCTGTGGATTGGAAGTTATTTAGAAGCCTGTCTGAAGATGTTATATTCTGAGTTTGAGCCTCCGGTATGAAGAATTGAGCGAGTTATGTTCACCAGAGTGAAAATAGTTTTTTCTGTATGTTTGGTGGTGACAGGGAGAAAGTGTTTTGCTCTGCATTCCTCCGCATTGAAGTATTTTGGGCTGCAGTTCTAGAATTAAGTCAGTGATAATGTTAAGTGCCTTCAAATGCAATGGTTCATGATTTGGTGGTCCGCAAGCTATCTTTTACTCATGACAGTGGCTGACAGTGTTGTTCCTGTACTCCGGTTAGAAGAATCTTATTGTTAGAGTGATTAGAGATCATGCGGTTGTTCCTGGTGATTAAGATGTGCTTGTGGATGTCTCCTGATCATGCTCCTACATTCGGATTGGTCCACAAGGTGTAATTCAGATGGTGCATGAAGTGTGTTCTTGAGAATACTTGTGTTAACATTAGTCTTGGCCGACCTAGTTGAATTCATCTGCGAAGATGCATCGAAGATTGTGATAGCATGTTGTAGTGTGGAAGATTGTGTTTGAGTCCTTGCTAAGGTGTGACGTGATCCGCATTCATTTCTTTTCTTTGTAAATCTGTTTAGGTCTAGACCTATATGATGTAACATATGTTTGCCGACCTTGGAGATTGTTCCAACCGTTGATGATTGTAATGCTAACCTTGATGATCATTCCAAGGTTGATGAATTGTATAAATACTTGTAATTGAGTCGTGAAAATGTATCCAAGTGCGAAGATGCGAAGATAAGAGAAGTAAGGTAGCAAAGCAGAGCATAAGTGTTTGTGCTTCAATGGAACTGAACCCTGTCATGGAGTAGATGATGTTATCTCAGTTCAACCTTTTGGCAGTGAGCCACCCCTAGGCAGTGAGCATTTCTTTGTAGTGAGCAATTTGGGCAGTGAGCCTCTGTTTTTCGGTATTGATATAACATATATATTTCTGTGGGCTAACACTTACTGTGGTTTTTCCTTTTTAGGGTTTTCCACGTAAAAATCTGGTGTCGCCTGTGTTGATTATGCTTTTGTATTGAGCTTCTCATTTTATGCTTTCATGATTATATATGAATATAAGTAATTGATAAGTTGATGATCATAATTGGTTAAAAGTTTTAGGACAACTGATTCACCCCCCTATCAGTTGTCTAGTGCAGTCCAACAATTGGTATCAGAGTAGGTTCCTCTGAAGAAAGCCTAACAGCTTGAGGAAGATCCAAGATGTCTTATAAGAAGGAAGCTCCGTATTTTGATGGGACAAATTATGCTCATTGGAAGGTGTGAATGAAAAGCCATCTTCTTTGTCTTGGTTATAAAGTATGGAAGGCTGCAAAAACAAAATACACCATGCCTCCAAATGGTTTGACGACTGAAGATGAAATCAAATAATATGAGTTGGATGTCAAAGCAAGGGATGCTCTGCTAAGTTCCTTAAGTGACTCAGTGTTGACAAAAGTTGTGGACCTTGAATCTGCAAATGAGGTATGTGAGAAACTGAAAAATCTATATGAAGGAGATGATTCTGTAAAAGAAGCCAAGCTACAAAGCCTGAAAGTGAAATATGAGGGTTTGAAGATAAATGAAGATGAAAACATAACAACCTTTATGCAAAGAGTTGATGAACTTGTCACTGGAATAAAGGGTATGGGAGGAACTCTCGGTGATAAGGAAGTTGTGATGAAAATTCTCAGATCACTACCAAAGTCATATAGTCACAAGGTAGCTGCAATTGAAGAATTCATGATTGAAAACTATTGACAGAGATCAGTTACCTGGAAAGCTTACAATGTTTGAGATGAGAGAATTTGGTGATGCCCTGCCTAAAGTTGAATCAACTTTTAAAGCTAGTACTTCAGCAGAGATCTCCAGAGCTGAGAAATACAAGGTGGATGATGACTTTGATGAAATTGAAGCTAACTTTGTTGACAGGCTACAAAGAGGCTCCGATAAGTTCAAAGGTAAATTACCTTTCAAATGTTTCTCTTGTGGTAAAGTAGGTCATTATGCTTTCAGATGTCCTGAAAGAATTGAAAGAAATAAGAAGAAACATGAGAGCAGACCTAGAGTTCCAAAGAAATGCTACTATGTCAGAGATTTTGATGATGAAGGGTGACTGATGATAAATCTGATGATGCTAGTACTAGTGCAAATGAATGTCTGTTTAATGCTATTAAAGAAGATCATGTGTCTACTAATTCTGCTAGTTGTGTGAAGGCTGAAAAACCAGTGGAAGAAAGTGCTTTGGCTGTTCAGGTTGAGAAAGATAAGGATGAATGAATTATTGATAGTGGATGCTCACATCACATGACCGGTGACAAGTAAGTTTGTAAGTTTGGAAAAGTATGATGGAGGACTGATTAGGTTTGGAGATAATGTAGCTGGTAAGATTTGTGGAAAATGATCTATTTCATTTGATGGAAAGCACAATACTGACAATGTTCTCTATGTGAAGGGCTTGAAGTATAATCTTTTGAGTGTTGGTCAGATGTGTGACAAAGGATATGATCTGATATTCAAAGACAATGGGTGCAAGATCATGGAAAGCTCCAGAACTGTGATTGCTACCGGTAAGAAGACAAAAGGTAACATCTATCAATTAAGAGGAACTAATAATTACTGTTTACTGGCCCAAGTAAATGAAAGTTGGCTGTGGCATAGAAGAATGTGTCATAAACTTTGATAATCTGGTAAAAATAAGTTCAGGTCAGACTGTGAGAGATTTACCAAAACTTGTGAAACCCTCCAACACAATCTGCAAGGAATGTCAGTTAGGGAAGCATAGAAGAACAGACTTCAAGAACAAAGAGCAATTCTCTGCTGGTTTGCTGGATCTAGTGCATACAGATCTCTGTGGTCCTACAAGGGTGAGAAGTCTACAAGGTGACAGGTACTTCATGTTGCTTATTGATGATTATTCTAGAATGACTTGGGTTACTTTTCTAAGAGACAAATCAGAAGCCCTAGAGAAATTCAAATCTTTCAAGGCAATGGTTGAGAATGAAATAGATTTGAAGATCAAATGCTTGAGGTCTGATAGAGGAGGTGAGTTCACATCAAATGAATTCAACATTTTTTGTGAAGAGCATGGGATAAAAAGACAGCTGTCTGTACCCAGGACTCCTCAGCAGAATGGAGTTGTGGAAAGAAAAAAATAGGACAGATCAAAAGGCTGCTAGGACTATCATGAATGAAGCAGATCTGCCGGATGTATTTTGGAAAAAGGCTATTCCTATTGCTGTTTACATCCAAAACATAGTTCAAGTGAAAGGTAATGGTACTCAAACTCCTTATGAATTATGGTATGGAAAAATTCCTACAGTAAAATATTTCAAAGTCTTTGGAAGCAAATGCTATATCAGGACAGATGAAGATCTAGGAAAGTTTGATGCAGGATGTGATGAAGGAATCTTCCTTGGATATTCTACCAAGAATAAGGCTTACCGGTGCTACAACAAAAGGCTCAAAAAGATTGTTGAGAGTGCAAATGTGAAGGTAGATGAAGGCAAGGAAAGAATATCAGACCTGAGTTGTTATGAACCAGATGAACCTGTGACCATAGTAAATGAAGAGAAAGATAAGAAAGAAAACAGTTAGGATGAAGAAGAGGCTCCAGAAAGTGTTGTCAAGGCTCCCAAGTATGTAAGGATCAATCATTCTGAAGATCAGATTATAGGTGATAAGAACAAAGGTGTGCTATCAAGAAGGAGAGCTACAGAGGAACAAGTCAATTACTATTTGCTTTGAAAGATTGAACCAAAAACTGTGAATGAAGCATGCAATGATGAAAATTGGGTAAAGGCAATGGAGGAAGAACTATTGCAGATAGAGAAGAATGAAACTTGGGAATTAGTTACTAGACCTGCTGACAAAAATGTTATTGGAACTAAATGGGTTTTCAGGAACAAGCTGAATGAAAATGGAGTTGTAAGGAATAAAGCAAGACTTGTATACAAAGGATATTCTCAAATTGAAGGGATAGATTTTGAAGAAACTTTTGCCCCAGTAGCTCGGATTGAAGCAATCATAATGTTTCTGGCGTTTGCAACTGACAAAGATTTTAAGGTATATCAGATGGATGTGAATTCTGCCTTCCTGAATGGTGAGTTAGAAGAGGAAGTATACATTGAGCAACCAGAGGGATTCCAATTGTCAAATCAAGGTGATATGGTATGCAGGTTGAAGAAAGCATTGTATGGACTCAAACAAGCTCCTAGAGTTTGGTATGCAAGTTTATACATGTATTTATTGCAATTGGGATTTAGTAAAGGTACTGCAGATAGCAATCTGTATTTCAAAATCAATGATGATCAGATCTTGATTGTTGAGGTCTTTGTTGATGACATTATCTTTGGAGGAAATGAAGGTATGTGCATAAGGTTTGTCGGTGAGATGAAAAGTGAATTTGAAATGTCCATGTTTGGTGAAATGAATTTCTTTTTGGGTCTGCAAATTAATCAATCAGATAAATGAATCTTCATATCTCAGTCTAAGTATGTGAAAGAGTTGTTGATGAAGTTTGGGATGGAAGACTCTAAACCGGTATGTACTCCCATGGTGACTGGTTGCAAGTTGAGCAAAACTGATGAATCACCTAAGGCTGATCAGAAAAAATATAGATCCATGATTGGAGGATTGCTTTATCTAACTCAAACCAGACCTGATATTATGCATGCAGTTTGTCTTGTTGCAAGGTTTCAAGTTGATCCAAGAGAATAACATGTGATGACAGTTAAGAGAATCCTGAGGTATTTGAAAGGTACTCTGAATTATGGCTTATAGTATCCAAAGGACAATGATTTCACTCTTAGTGCCTATACAGATGTAGATTGGGCCAGAGATGTTGATGACAAAAAGAGTACAAGTGGAGGTGCCTTCTTCTTGGGTAATAGATTGGTCTCATGGCTGAGCAAGAAACAAGATTCAATATCTTTGTCAACTACAGAAGCAAAGTATATTGCAGCAGCATGTTGTTGCACTTAAGTATTATGGATGAAGCAGACTTTGAAGGACATAAGAGTTGTGTATGAAGATCCAATTGCAATCTTTTGGGACAATACAAGTGCCATAAACATTTCAAAGAATCCAATGATGCACTCAAGAACAAAGCACATATCAATAAGGTATCACTTTTTGAGAGAAGGTGACAGAGAATGAAGTAAAGTTGGAATGTGTCCACAAAGGATTAGATTGCAAACATTTTCACTAAGCCTCTACTTAAAGATACCTTTGAGTATCTTAGAGAAAAGTTAGGGGTCATTTCCCCTCCTGTCTTGAACTAAGATGCATAGGACAATACAAGTGCCATAAACATTTCAAAGAATCCAATGATGCACTCAAGAACAAAGCACATATCAATAAGGTATCACTTTTTGAGAGAAGGTGACAGAGAATGAAGTAAAGTTGGAATATGTGTCCACAAAGGATTAGATTGCAAACATTTTCACTAAGCCTCTACTTAAAGATACCTTTGAGTATCTTAGAGAAAAGTTAGGGGTCATTTCCCCTCCTGTCTTGAACTAAGATGCATAGGACAATACAAGTGCCATAAACATTTCAAAGAATCCAATGATGCACTCAAGAACAAAGCACATATCAATAAGGTATCACTTTTTGAGAGAAGGTGACAGAGAATGAAGTAAAGTTGGAATATGTGTCCACAAAGGATTAGATTGCAAACATTTTCACTAAGCCTCTACTTAAAGATACCTTTGAGTATCTTAGAGAAAAGTTAGGGGTCATTTCCCCTCCTGTCTTGAACTAAGATGCATAGGAATGCATCAATCCAGTGGAGCTCAAAGTATCATTCTTTGATCTGGATTGATGTTCTGAAGGCTACCTCTCAGGGGGAGTAGCTAAATGTTTCTGTTAAAGTAAATGGATCAGAGCAACAACATGCAAGTATGTGCCCTTTGCCATTGATGTCAAAGGGGGAGAGAAATCATATGAAAAACTCAGGGGGAGAAAGAATGCAAATGTGTAAAGAGAAAAGGGGAGAATCTTGTCTTGGTGGTCTTTTCAATTTTTCACATCATATGTTGCCAACAATAACAAAGGGGGAGATTGTTGCAAGTATGTGCCTAATCGGTGTTGTTATTGATGTCAACATATCTGTGTTGTCATTGGTGTCAACTGTGCTCTTACTTTGTTGAGGATATTGAGAAAATTAGCCCCTCTGGTGATAACAATGTGTTGCAGTAGAAACAGTGCATTACATGCAGAAGAATAGTCTAGAAGAATGCTCCGCATTTCCTGTAGAATAAATATCTTTACCTGCGGATTGGAAATTATTTAGAAGCCTGTCTGAAGATGTTATATTCCGAGTTTGAGCCTCCAGTATGAAGAATTGAGTGAGTTATGTTCACTAGAGTGAAAACAACGTTTTTTGTATGTTTGGTGGTGACAGGGAGAAAGTGTTTTGCTTCGCATTTCTCCACATCGAAGTATTTTGGGCTGCGGTTATGGAATTAAGTCAGTGATAATGTTAAGTGCCTTCAAATGCAATGGTTCATGATTTGGTGGTCCGCAAGCTATCTTTTACTCATGACAGTGGCTGACAGTGTTGTTCCTGTACTCCGATTAGAAGAATCTTATTGTTAGAGTGATTAGAGATCGTGCGGTTGTTCCTGGTGATTACAATGTGCTTGTGGATGTCTCCTGATCATGTTCCTACATTTGGATTGGTCCGCAAGGTGTAATTCAGATCATGCATGAAGCATGTTCTTGAGAATACTTGTGTTAACATTAGTCTTGGCCGCCCTGGTTGAATTCATCATCTGCGAAGATGCATCAAAGATTGTGATAGCATGTTGTAGCGTGGAAGATTGTGTTTGAGTCCCTGCTAAGGCGCGGCGTGATCCACATTCATTTCTTTTCTTTGTAAATCTGTTTAGGTCCAGACCCATATGATGTAACGTATGTTTGCCGACCTTGGAGATTGTTCCAACCGTTGATGATTGTAATGTCGACCTTGATGATCATTCCAAGGTTGATGAATTGTATAAATACTTGTAATTGAGTCGTGAAAATGTATCCAAGTGCGAAGATGCAAAGATAAGAGATAAGTAAGGTAGCAAAGTAGAGCAGAAGTATTTGTGCTTCAATGGAACTAAACCCTGGCATGGAGTAGATGATGTTATCTCAATTCAACCTTTTGGCAGTGAGCCACCCCTAGGCAGTGAGCCTTTATTTGCAGTGAGCTTTTGTTTTTCGGTATTGATAGAACATATATATTTCTGTGGGCTAACACCCACCATGGTTTTTCTCTTTTAGGGTTTTCCACGTAAAAATCTGGCGTTTCTTGTGTTGATCTTCTCATTTTATGCTTTCATGGTTATATCTGAATATAAGTAATTGATAAGTTGATGATCATAATTGGTTAAAAGTTTTAGGACAACTGATTCACCCTCCCTCTCAGATGTCCAGTGCAGTCCAACACAAACATCCCCCTAAATTATTACAACCTCTCATGGAGACATACCATTACATGTAGATTCCCTTTACAACTCTTTCCTATGCTGTGCCGCATACAATCCTTCGTTTGCAGACACGATTGACTTTGTTTAATGCCTTAGATTCACTTTGAAGCACTTGCAGACCAAAAAATTAGCTCAGCAACCAACCACAATAACATCTTTCATGAATATATAACATTACATTCCACTATTGTAGTTTGGGCAGGAATCATCTACCCCACCTAACTCTGTACTTACTGCGTTAAACCATACCTACCTCCCACCTACTTGTTCTGGGCGCTAATGGCGTTTTGGGCTGTTGGCAAACATTCAAACTGGAGAACTCATAAAAAACGCGTTTAAAAACATGTTATATGCACTAAAAAAATGCCTTGTTGAAGTTTTAGAAACTTGTTGAACTTTTTAAAACTTTATGCTCATTCATCTCTCAATCAACCCTTTCGGCTTTTCGACACTTTGGCAAATCAGTGAACCATTTGTATTTTATTTTCTCTTTTCCTTCTTTCTCTTACTTCCCTTTATCTTCATCCTTCAGTGATTCGGTGATTTTGAAAACTCACAAACCTTCAACTTTTCGGCGAGTTCATGAACTCATGAATTTACCGAAAGCCTTTTTTTTCTTTTCATCCTCTTCTTTGTCTTGTTCTCTCTTCATCTTTTAGGTGTTTTGACAAGTTATATCTTTGACTTTTCTTCTTTTCTCCTTCTCGACCTTTTGGTCCTTTTGAGAACCTGCAAACCATTTCGACAATTTTGCCATTTCGCGAACTTGTCGAAAAGCTGATACTTTAGACTCTTCTTTCTTTTCTCCTTTCTTCTTCTTCATTTTCGGTGTTTCGGGCCAAACATGAACCGATGAACCTTTTCGATAGGTTTGCGAGTTCGCAAACCTACCGAAAAGCGCAAACACAATGAATTTCGGGCTTTTTGTGGGTTTGTGAACTCATGAACTTGTCGAAAGACAAACACTTAAAGGATTTTCATACTTAGGAGGATTTTGAAGGACTTATAGAAGATTTTTAGGGTTTCTTAGGATGGGTCCCCATTTGAAAGTATCTCAGATCGAATATAAATGATGGGCAAAGTAGGGCAAGGCAACCAGAGGGGCGCAAATATGGAATTGTTGGCAAATTTAGGGTCAGAAAATATAGGTACTAACATGATGGATTGAGAGTATTTCTGGAAGAAAATATTTCTTGCTAAGTAAATCAAATAGACAAGATATTTAGCCATTTTGGGTTAAGCGGATTAGCTACATAGTTAGCATATAATTTTTGGTATGCTATTTTGATACATGGTCTATTTTGGTGCACTAGATGCATTTGTAATTGTAAAAGGGAAATATTAAAGTATGGTGGAAATTTAAATGTAAATCCTACTCCTACTTTTGGTTAGAGCATGAAATGAAAAGTAAACTAAGCATTGTGTGAAACTCAAAACAAAGCTATGCCTTCAATGATGATTGTGACTACTCCAAGTGATGGGTTGGTGTTGTGATGGATTTGGAGTGTTGAGTTGCTTGTGGAAGTTCCTCAACATGTCAACATATGCCTACAATATTTTTCTCACATGCATTAGATGAGAGATTGGCATGAATTTATAGATTTGATCAGGAAGAATGGGGGGTTGAAATTTGTTTGAAATTGATGGCTAGGATTAAATGAAAGAATTTTTTAATTTAAAATTAAGGGGAAATGGAAAAATAAATGCTGGTAGTTGCAAGATGGATGCACAAGATTGTATTGATTAAGTGGATGGTGGGGATTTAAACTTAATTTCATTTTGGATTGAAGGTAGTTGAGAGATGGATGGTTAGGATTAGGTTGAAGCAAGGATTTGAAATTGATTTGATTTATGATTTGATGAATTAGATTAAAATTGTTATTTAAATCGCTAGTAGTTGGGGAATGGAGGGTTAGGATTAATTTGATCAAATAGATGGTTGAGATTTTTATATAATTTCATTTTGGATAGAAGGTGATTGGAGATGAATTTTTAATTAAAAGAAAATGTGTGGTGTGAATTTTGGATACAATAAATATTTTTATTTTTTAAATGATGACATTAGCATAGTTAATTAAATAAAATGATTTATTTAATTAACTAATGTTAGGATGCACTAATCAAATAAAATTTATTTAATTAGCTAACATAAGTGGAAAATCCTAATTGATTAAATAATTTATTTAATTAATCAGAGTTGGAGGAATTATGGATTAGTGACGGAAATTAGTTAAAATAAAAGGATGGATTTTAGGTGTCTATAATAGATTTGATAATTTATAGAGCCTTTAGTTCCATAATTAGAATCATTTTTTAGTTCAAAAACAAATATAATAGCTATAATTTTTTTTGTCTATGAATTGTTTAGCCTTTGAAGAAACAAAGTATATTTTGAAGCATTTAATAGAATGTTATATGGATTCATTTATCTCTTCGTTTATGCACTATTATTTATTTGGATTTTCCTTAGGTTGTAGCATTGAATTCTTTATTTTTGTATATTAATCTAATTATGTTATTTAAAGCTATATTAGCATTTTCCTATTCTAAGTTAAGTGTTGTGGGCTAATTAATTTATCACACTATTTTGGCACATTAGCCATTTTTATTTATTTGATTTTCTTTTCACCCCCAAATGTTAAGATTAGCTTTAAAATAGGGCAGTCAAACATAATCCAAAGGTTTCTCTACACATAAAATTACCTTAAAGAGCCCCTCATTATCATGATCTTATTTTGAGGGCAATCTTTAGCAAGTTTGACACATGGACAAATTGAATTATAAATGTTTGAAATGTTAAATGTTGAACTAGAATAATTTACATCCAAAATGTTTTGATTAAGATAAGTTAGTTTTAAAGGGACCATAAACCCTATAAAAAGAATATAGTAGAACAACCATCCTTAAGTTTTGACAAGATCTGAAACCTTAACAAAGCTGCAGCTAGTCTGCCCCAAAGAAAAAAAAAATCCCATAACACAATGGGCCCTCCTACACAACACTAGACCTCGATCGAGCAATCTGCACACCCTTGACCCAGTTATGAGATTTTGACACAGATTTGGGAAGACCCCTCTTCCTTCTTTGAATAATCGTCCTTAAAACACTATTATCTAAATTCTTCAATTGAGGAGAGAGGAGAGGGAAATCCTCTACCATTGCCTTAAACAAAGCCAACTCTTGTGTGGAGGGAGTATCCATGGAAGTCGGAAGCCACACAAAATCAGTAGATATAATGAGAGCAGGGGTCCCAAAATGTTTCTCAAAAGAAAATAAAAGAGTTTACAAAACATTTATGAGGTTGATTAATTAAACTTATTATATGATTAAAATACTATAAAATCTAATGTAGGTGGTGTTTAAAGACTATTAAGGTATACAACCGAATTATGTTCTTATAAATTTACTATAATATTAGGGAAAGGACTACCATTTATTACACCAGGGGAAATGACCTAATAGGTGAGTAGGGTCCAATATCTATGAATACATGGGCATTTAAAGGATTACTTCTTCTTTGAATTTATAATTTAATGCACAACTTATTGACTAACTTATTTTCCTTTTTATTTTATGACACCCCAACAAAAGCATGCTAACATTGCATTTGTTGGTGTAATATTTATACTTTGGACATATTTATCCTAAGTGTAATATTACACATAATATTTTAAGTTAATTAGGGAGTCATTATTAGTTGTCTATCTTATCATCTAAGATAAGATTGATTGACTTAGAGATAAGATTGTGAGTTGTCACATATTGTCACACATCACAGGATCTTGATACTCGTCACAATCTTATTATATTCTGAGTCTCACCTTGCCTTTATAAGCAAGGTTCTTCTATGTATTTTTCATGCCAATCCACCAGGATTATTTTGATCATGTTGTTAATAATGTGCTTGCATATTTTGGCAATAGTCAGATCTTTTTGTGGAAGTTTGTTTTTGTTTGCAGATCTAATACAGGCTCCTGTGATTGTTGTCAATCCTTTCAGCAATAAATCTAACATCGTATTAGAGCGGGATCATGCAACCAGCTTTCCAAATTGAAGATCCAGCTAACAAATTTTAGCAGGTGTCCCCTGGTCCAAATCGAAGCCCACTGTTGATTCCAGAAGGCTGAAATCCATTGGGATCAGTTGTAAACATGCCATATCCTATTCACAGTTGTCTGGAGGTGAGCTTCTGAGTCCCCCGATGGTGCTGGTACGATGTCCGTAAGGATCTGCATGCGTCATAAAATCAGGTTTAAAAAAATTAATCTGTTTAAATTTAATTTAAATTCTTTTGTTTTTTAAAACAAATTAAAAATTAAAAAAAAAAGTTTTTTTAAACAACTTTTATAGGGTTTAAAAAAATAAATTTAAACCCTGCAATACTCACAAGGTACCTACGCACAGGTCCTGTTGAGCCCTGCACGTTCGTAGGCCTACACAGGGGTGGTAGGGGCGTATCGCCCACCTGCCACGGTCACTAGCCGTGACAGGCGGCGATGCCTCGTGCCACGGCCTTTGGCCATGATAAGGGGTGGTGCCTCCTATCGGCTCGACCCCCATTTACTTTAAAAAATAAAACTTTTTAAAAACTTTTTTTCTTTAATTTCTTTAATTAAAGTTTTTTTAATATTTCAAATAAATAAAAATAATAATAAAAGTTTTTCTTTAATAATTTTTTTTATTAAAGTTTTTAAATCAATAAAAAAATAATTTTCTTTATTAAAGTTTTTTTAATAATGTTTTTAAATTATACTTTTAATTAAGTTTTAAAAAAAATTTACATTTTTTTTTAAAAAGATAATGCGCTTGGTAAACTTTTTAATGTGACCAGTGATGTCGGTGCGACACGCCCTCCAGCTCCATGCGAATGCTTTTGCCCGGAGCAATGAACCGGTGAGGCCACAACACGGGGGACCTCATTCCCTAGCAAGAACACATCAAACCCACGAGCTCGTTGGCCCAGCGAAGGCGTAAAGCCTGCGAGCTCGTTGGCCTAGCGGGGGTTTGAACTTTGGTGGCCGCCACTACAACCGAGTGACTTAACCACCGAACCACGCCCTTATCGGCAAAAAAAAAAAAATTACATTAATAAGCAAAATTGGATGAGTTTTTTTGATTGCCACTGAGCTTTGTACTAGACAATCCGTACCATTCCTCCCACCGGTAGCCAATAGGGGCCAGTGACTCTTGGCATTATCCCAATTGGAGGGCATCTTTAACGGTCATCTACTCTGGAGCAGAGTTCAACGTGACTTCTTCATTAGAGTTTTCAATTTTGCATCATTATCATAATTGTTGTTGTCCAATATTTTGTAACTCTTGTATGTAAAAGTAAAGTTGTAAACACACTGAAATAAAGTGCCACAAATCTTGTCACTTTAGTGTAATAGGCCATATTTTTCTCATAACTCGACACATTTTGGTTCACATCAATTCACATCTCAGATTGAGAGCCTATGTTTAATGATCCTGAATCTTGCATCTGTTTCACATCTTAGTTTGAGAGCCATTCATTATGGTCAATGTTCCTGAATCTTCATGGTACTTGTTCCTATGGATTAGTTTTAGTCATAGTTCGGCATCAACAATTGCAACTTCTTCATCTGCTTTCTGGAGTTTGGACACAATTGGTTAGGAGTTTTGTTCCCAATGGGTTTGTCCTTTCCTATCTGTTTGTATTTGGGTACCTGATTGTTGTCGGGACCCTTCTTTCTTTTTAGCTTGAGTGTGTAGCTTCCCTAAGTTGCACTTAAGGGGGGTGTTGGTGTAATATTTATACTTTGAACATATTTATCCTAAGTGTAATATTACACATAATATCTTAAGTTAATTAGGGAGTCATTATTAGTTGTCTATCTTATCATCTAAGATATGATCGATTGACTTAGAGATAAGATTGTAAGTTGTCACATGTTGTCACACATCACAAGATGTTGACACTTGTCATAATCTTATTACATTCTGAGTCTCACCTTGCCTTTATAAGCAAGGTTCTTCTATGTATTTTTCACACCAATCCACCAGGATTATTTTGATCCCGTTGTTAATAATATTCTTGCATATTTTGGCAATATTCAGTTTTTGTGGAAGTTTGTTTTTGTTTACAGATTTGATCCAGGCTCCTGCGATTGCCGTCAATCCTTTCAGCAAGAAATCTAACAACATCATCTTTAATGAGGTGGAGACCAAACCTTAGGTTTATGTGGTTAACTTGTCAAATAAGTTGGTGTAAAAATTTGTATGTCATTCAAATCACCATGCAAGGGCTTGAGGGGTGCAAAGTTATCCCTAACAACTACAAAGTCCCTTCCCCTAAACTTTTTTAAAGATTGAAAGGTGATTTAGTTGTACAAAATAATTAAGGGTCATGACAAATGCTAGTTTAAGATTTATTTATTTATTAATTTTCTTGTTCTTGTGTTTTTTTGGCTGGTGACCTTAGCATGGGGGTTCCTTTATGTTTGGCCATGCAATCATTTTGGAGACTACATATACAAAATGGTATGACAAACAAATGAAAATTTTCTATTTTTATATAAGTTTTCTATCATATAGGCGTGTCATTCTTTATATGGTACAATGTAAGATGTTACTTTATAGACTTCAAATATCTATCTTGTGAGAGGTAAATAAGAAAACTAAATCAAGGATGTGTAGAGATGAAAAGTGATTACTTCACACTTTCTGTCACATACCGTTTAATTTGCCTAGTTTAAATACTTGATTAATGTATTAATTGTTTAATAGCAAACAATTAGGAAAGATAGTTTGATTATGTTAAGTATATTTCGATATGTAAATATGAACGATTTTTAAGAATAAAATCAATGTCAAATTACAATAGGATTGTTAATATTATTTGAATGCCAAATTTTGATAAATCAAATAATGATTATGAAGATGACTTTAACTATGTGTTCTATTTCTGTAAGTGCAATAGGAAATACAAACACTCTCTCAAGTTGGAGAGAGAGAGTATCATCGAGAAGGATTTAGTCGTTTGAAGGTGACATGATATGAAGGGATTTGTTCACACACTCACTTAGAAGTTAGAATTTCATTTTCTGAGAGTATAATTGAAATGTACGTAGATATTGTCTAGTGAGTACCTAACTGGGTTGATTCATTGTTTCTCCTTATATCATTCGCTTGATAAATATTGTCATGATGTGTTGAGTCTAGTTGATGGATTATGATTTTAGTTGGATCTTACATATGGTATTAGATCTCTGGGTTCAACACTAGGGCCTAGAGTTTACTTTGTAAAGTTGCATTTCTCTAAATGAGAACTTTTCAAATGCACTAAGAGTATAGGTACACTAAATGTTTAGTAGATTCTAGATTTGAGTCAAAGTTAGTTAGATGAATTAGATTCATATTTGTTTCCTAGATGGTTTAGTATGGAAACCAAGTAAGGAAAAGAGGATCGATGACTGACTGTTAGTGAGTTTGGGAGTCTCAAATACACTGTGCAAGTCAATCTTGGTATTGCACTTAGGCTTTAAATTGTTGACCTAGAACAAGAAGTTGATTTATCTTCTTTACCTTGTAGGAAGACAATAATCATTGATGTATATGCATGATAGAATGAATTTTGAAGTCATGTTTGTCCTTGATTATTATTGTCTTGAAAATTGTACTTGAATATTGCATACATTTTGTGATTCATGCAATTTTGTGGTTTGATTTACTCATGTGTTTGAGGTGAGTAGGAAATTGTTGCAGTCATGCTAGTATAATTGACCCTATTATGTGAACTTTTGTATCTATTATGTTCTCTTTTCGAGACTGCAATTTTATTCAACCTTTTGCTGTGTACGATTTTGAACTTGTTTAAGGCCTTCTGTGAGCAATTTGGACTTGCAATTTGTGATTTCAACTTAGTTGGATTTTGTAATTAGAAATTTTGTGTAAGTCTTAAGTATTTCAGGATTTGGAAAATCTTTCTTTCTTGAGGATTTATGAGATGGTATGTTGAGGCCATGCAATTTTATGAGCTAGTATGCTTTATGTAAATTTTATCTGATCATTTAAAGATTTTTCCTTATGCTGTTTAATGTAGATGGTCTTCTAATACAATTTGGTGTTGATTTACTTGCTAGTGATGACTACAAGTAATATGGGATGCTTGTATGTCATCACAATTGGTAGTGAACTAGGGAGAAACCGTGGCTTGGTTATGAACATTAAGTATCACATATGAGCAGGTATGAATGACAAGAACATATTTATTCTCCTTTTATGTGTGTATTGTGATTTTCTTGATATAAACATTTAGTCAATGATGACTGTTTAGGTGTCACATGTGCATAGGCATGTATGACAAGATAAACATAATTGAAATGTCTCATACGAGTAGGTATGTATGACAAAAACATATTAACTATTCTTCCCTTTTGTGTGGCAATGTATGCAAATGCACATAAACTTGTGTATGAGATAGTTTGACTCTCGTCACAAGACTTGTTTTCTAACTTATTGTAGAAAGGAAGGTGTGGGTTGAGAGCACCAATTAGTTGAATAACAACTAAACCATGCTTGTAGAGATAAGTAAAATGACAAGCTCAAGATTAGAATTGTGAGGCCTACTTTTTCATTCCCATACATTTGACTATTACCTTACTGTTGGTGATACATTTAGACTTGTGGGACTGTTGATCCCGAATTCCTGAACTTTTAGACTTTATGATGTATGTGGATTGTTATGCTTAATATTTTTACGATGTGTTAGACCTGGATATTGCTTTACTGATGATGTTAGATAGATGCTTTCTATTATGATGTTATGGGAAAACTAATTGGGTGATGTTAGATAGAAATTTGTTTTGTGATTCAATCTTGGGAATGGATATTTGAAATGCAGAATTTAGAATCTAATTGTAATGTGACTTCCTTTATGCTTATGTGAACTTGTGATATTTTATGCAAGTGTATGTTTTAATTTGCTTCGGCTATTATATATATATATATATGTGGAATTAACTTTGCAATTGAGTGCGTAGGTATTTCTAACAAGCCACAGAAATTGGAGATCATCCCACACACGATGTTGTTATCCCTTGTGAAGCCGATCTAGTTCCACGAGGAACTAAGATCAACTTTGTGCATGATGAAATTCTATAATGTTGATTGCCTGTTGTCAGTTGGGTTAAGTCTACCACTCTTTTATTTTGAATTCTAATTGGTGTTGTAAAAATTTTGTCTTTGAATTTCATTTTTTAAATTTTAAATTTTGAGACCCCTTTTCATGTGCTTTAACTTAACCCTTAGTGCTCAAAATGAGCTAAACTTGACCCTAGGTTGTACCCCTTGGGTCTAGGGACCTTTTTGGCTTGGGTAACCCAATGTAAACCTCCATTTGGTCACTTTAACTTCACCCTGAAGTAAAGTGACGAAATTGGAGGCTTGGGAGGGAGAGGATGAGTGAGTCAAACACTTAATCCCCATCCTTACCTCTTCCCAAGGTTGGAGATGTCTCCAAGACCCCCCAATTGTGGAGGACTTTACTCCAAGTCTCTCTCTCAATTGGTGAGGGTACCTTGGAGTTGTGTGGTCCCTCTTAGGAGGAATGGGACATATGTGTCACCCATTCCCTCTTAAGCTCCACTTTTCTCTCGCACATGTTTGAGAGAGGACAAGTGGAGGGGAGAGAGACTTGGGGATGGGTGAGTGACATGTGTCATCACCCATCCCATGGGCCTTGCTTGTAGTGGGGAGGAAGAGTGAGGAGGTGACAAGTGTCACCTCCCCATTCCTCCTCCCCATTCCTCAAAGCTCATGGGTAGAGCTTATTTTAATCCCACTTGGAGAAGGTTATGGGTTGTTGAATTTTTGGAAATTTTTTTTGTTTGGAATTTACTTTGGGGAAAAAGTTAGAGAGAGTTTTGTGGCTTATGTTGGAAGAGGATTTGGATAAGCTCTACATCAACCATGTACCATAATTGGGCTTTTAAAGGTTGGCTTCAAGGCTAAGGCCTTCCCTTTGTATTTTTGTTTGCTTGTATGATGCTATGTGTGAGATCTATTTTCTTGAGTTTTTATTGTTATTGTGGGAAAATTTGTAGGGTGTTGTACGAGCTTCTCCCGTTTGGGAGAATATGCTCAACAAGTGTGGGAGAGGGGAGGAGTGAACCTCCTCGGGGTCATTACCTTGTTTTTGTGGTGTTGTAAGCCTTGAGGGCAATATGAGATTTTGAGCAATATGTGAAATGGCTTGAGAGCCAAAATGGAAACTTGTGAAAATTGTGTTTAAAAGTGTTGGCTTGAGGCCTTAAGAGGTATTTGTATTGGGATATTTGTAGGAGTGGCACTCTTGAGTTGAGTGTTGTCCACTCCCCTACCCTTTTGAACTCATCCTGGTTGAGTTCTTGTGTTGTACTATCCATGGGTGTAAAAATTGTGTTTGGTTGTTTGAATACCTTGTTGTGATGTGGAATGAGTTCCCTAGTGTGTGGATGACCTCCCTAGCTTGGGGGTGACCCTCTTGCAGGTCTATGGTAGGGAGAAGAGCAAGATGTGTGGCTTCTTTCCCCTTGTTGTGTTAATGCAGGTTCATTGGAGATAAGTCGTGAAGTTGGAGAAAACACCTTGTTTTTGGAGTTGATATTTTATTTTCCTTTACTGTTGAGAGAGAGCTTGGCCTACTTAGGAGTTGCATCATTTTTTTGGTTTTTCAAAGAGGACATTGTCCTCTCTCTTGTTGTAAAAGTGTATTTTCTTATGTTGTGTGTAAGCTATTTCTATTTGTAATAGAAAGTTAAAATTTGTTGATTTAATTCTTATCATTCAAGAAAAGTTGAAGGAAGAAAGTTTGTTTTTAAAGCTTATTCATTTGTATGTTCATTTTAAGAATTATCAAATAGTAAAGTTATGATCTTTAATTTTGAGACAAACAAGAAATTTGTATTTTGTTATTATGAAGAGAGAAAATTAGTTGATGTTAAGTAATAGAAGTATTTACTTAATTGTATTTATTCTTTTCATAAAAATGTAAATATTAATAATGCAATGAATATATTTTGTTAGAAAAATGAGTTCTTGCCTTATAGAAAATTGATAAAAGAAAAAATATATATATCTTTGCTTATTGTTTTGAAAAGGAAAACTAGTAAGGGAATAGAAGGAGAATAAAAAAATATATAATTATATATGAACATATATATATACAAAAAAAAATATATATAATTATATATAAATTTTGTGTAATTTGAATGAATGTATTTTTTTATATGTATTTACAAATAACTTGATTTTACTAGGCTATCAAACAAAATTTAAAGGTTACATTTTATATACAAAGGTATATATATTATTTTATTTCATTTTTAAATAAATTGAAATTGTGAAATTTCCGTGTGTAAATATATATATATATATATAAATATATTTTAAATCCCTTAATGATCGCTGCGTGAAAAGAAGAAAATAGACTGAAGGTTCAAAATTTTACAGTGGGCAGTTCTGTCATAAAAAAAAAATGCATGTGGTGGGGGGTTTGAACCCCCCCACCGTTTATTTTATTAAGGGTGTGAGGAGGGGGGCGGAGCCCCCACCCACACCCCACTGTGTGGGATGTGGGTGGGGGCTCGACCCCCCTCCCCACACTCCCCACTACCTCCAAACCCCCGTGGTTTCCCCACAACCCGCCACTGTTCTCCTTCGCCACGACCTACAGTCGGTCCCTCCTCCGTGGCCTCCACACCCTCTCTGCGGCCCTCTCACCACCGCCAACACCTCTGCCCTCTGTTGGATCTCCACCCTACGGCCGTTCCTCCACTTCGTCGTTCCCTTTAACTTTGTGGCCTCTTCCTCACAGCGCCGCCTAGGGTTTTCCAAAAAAAAAAAAATATAAATATAAATAAACAATATTTTATAAATAAAATGCAGCAATATATATATATATATATATATATATATATATATATATATATATATATATATATATATAGAAACTGAAATGCCATCATATGCATTTCATATGAGGCCATTATTAAACCTGCAAACAAAACCAAGAAGACAAAATTAGAGAGAGAAAGAGAAAGAAAGAAGAAGAGAAAACAAAGAGGAGAAAATGGAAATGAGTTTCAAAAAAATAGGGTTAGGGTTTTTGCCCTTAAAGAAATTATATTTTATTGTGGGAGGATTCTAGGGCAAAGTTGAATTATAATCCAATTTAAAATTTAAATTCCCCTTTTGTTATTATTTTTGTTCATTGTTTTAAGTTTGGAATTGATATAGGGAATTGGAGATAATTAATCAAATGGGTAAAACTTTATTCCCTTGGAATATTATTTTTATTTGTTAGTGGATGTTAATAGACAGATTAGATTCACGAAATGAAGGATTTATATTTAATTAATTTTTAATTTGATTTTTGAAGAAAATGATATATTGGTTTATTTTAATTCTACTCAATTTAATTAATTGAGATGTGATTATTTAAACAGGTGGGTTAAACCTTTAATCATAAAACCTAACTCGGCGAGGACGATTTAAACCTACATCATAATTTATTAAATTTCAATATTCTTTTAATCATGATGGGGCAATTTAATTAACAAAATTAAATTAAACGTTGTTTTAAACCCGACTTGGAAACCTAGTAAACCATTTAAATGAAGTTAGTGAAACCTGTATTCCGAAATCTAATCTACCAAGAAATTAGGAATAATGTAAATGATGCAGAGATAACTTTGATTGATCGAAAACGGGAAGGAGAACAAATTGATTGAGCTTTGTTGAAAAACATTTTAAATTATAGAAAACGTGAAGGAGAACAAATTGATCGAACTTTGTTGAAAAATGTTCAATTAACTTATTCAACTGTTTTACCAATTCAACTAGTGAGACATAGGTAATTTAACACCAATCAGTAAACCTTTTGATCAAAATTAGTTTTAGTACAATAAACCCTATTCACGCCTGTGAGGCGTTATGCTGCCAGTTTTTTTCAAAATTTAGGGTTTAGCTAGGTTAGTGAAGTTTAACCTTGTTAGAGAACATAATATTGTTTTTTTCCGAGTATCGTCATTTGAATTCTGTATTTTATCATCCTCTCATGCATTTGGCTTTTGGTTATTGATTTTGACTTACCTTTATTCACATAGGATAACTTAGGGTTTTCGATCGTTGATCCTAACCCTATTGGCGACGTTAACCGTGTCGCGATGACCCCCTAGTTGGCCTTCATTGCGATTGGTATGCGCACATGAACGCATTAACCCGCATTCAACTATATTGTTTACGCCTTAAGAGTAACGTCACCAAGCACACTTACGCGTGCGAGGGGGTTTCTAGGGAAGCATGAATTTTTTTTGATATTTCGTGTCATGACCACATGACAAATGTGGACATGACACATGTGATGTGTGTCGTGACCGCATGAGAAATGTGGGCATGACAAGAATGTAAGTATAATCTTAAAAGTTTCTCTTGCATGGTATTATGTAGTATATTTTATTACTCTTTTAAATTTTAAAAATCTAATTATGTGTAGCTTTACTCCTTTATTTTAATTAAGTTGTGATGTTAAAGGAGATTATAAATATCTTAGATTGGGAGTACGTGTATTTCATGAATGATGTATGATCAAGTATGTCATCAAACTTAATGATATTATCTATCTAAAGGACTTTGATAATGAAATATGTTGAAATCTTAGTATGATTTGTTTTGTATCCAATGATGAGGGACATTGATATAATTCACTAGCTAAGATTTTCACAAGTATATTAATTCTGATATTAATGAGATCACACTAGTGTGAGTGTTTGATTGATGACTAGACATAAGGACCATGCTAGGTACATTTTGGAGTTACCATATTCAAGCTATAAAGGTATGATAAGCTTAGGTATGAAGAAATTATAATAACTTGCTAATATTGCACCTGTATTATGTGGAATAAAAAATTGTATTAAATGCTTGACATTGTGATGATTATTTCTATATCCTATAGGCATCAAGACGATGACCATTCTTAGAGGGGAGGGATGTCATATCCTATTTAATTTGCCTAGTTTAAATACTTGATTAATGTATTAATTATTTATTAGAAAATAATTAGGAAAGATAGTTTGATTATGTTAAGTATCTTTCGATGTGTAAATATGAATGATTTTTAAGAATAACATTAATGTCAAATTACAACGGGATTGTTAATATTATTTAAATGTAAAATTTTGATAATCCAATAATGATTATGATGATGACTAACTATGTGTTCTATTTCTGTAAGTGCGACAGGGAATACTAACACTCTCTTAGGTTGGAGAGAGAGAGTATCATTGGGGAGAAGGATTTATTCATTTGAAGGTGACATGATATGATAGGATCTGGTCACACACTCACTTAGAAGCATGTAGTTAGAATTACATTTTCTTAGAGTATAATTGAAATGTACATAGATATTGTCTAGTGAGTACCTAACTGGGTTGGTTCATGGTTGCTCCTTGTGTCATTCGCTTGACAAATATTATCATGATGTGTTAAGTCCAGTTGAGGGATTATGATTTTGGTCGAATCTTACACTTTCCCCCTTATTTTGCACTTGTTTTAGTACCTGATTACAATAAGAATGATTTCGACCATTTTGACCCCCTTGGAGCACAAACTATTCCAGAAACACCTCACATGGACATGACTATTCACATGACAAAATCCACGTTCCATCCCTCTTCTATATCTTTTTATCACTTGGGACACTAGCACGTCATGCTTCTGTCCTTTGGACAAGGTTGCACACAATTGTGTTGTCTAGACAAGACTACACATGCTCATGTCTTGTACATTCAAATCACCTTTTGTTTCTAATCACTAACATTTTAATGAACACTAAGCCCTAATTTAACTTAAATGGTCAAATTGGGCCCAATAATGCTTATTTAAGTAGTCTTGGCCTAAAATGGAAGGTATCTAATACTCATCTTATCCCATTTGGCACCTTTAGCCCATGCCATTTTCAACCACCTAGGTCTTCCTTCATTTCTACACACACCACCTACCTCCATAGGTATAGTCACCTACACATGCACCTGGGGCCACACACTTTAAAACCCAGTCACACTACTATTACTAGATCAAGCCTATGGGTTTGATTGATGTAGGTCCATAAATGTGCCATAGGCATCAATTTTTTCTATTTTAGGTATTGATAGATTCTATGGTAGGAGCAAAGGACATTGATAAGAGCAAAGGAAGTTGATAAGAACAAGGATTTATGTTAGTAAGTACATAGGACACAACTACATGCAAGAGGACACCAATGTGCCTTACAAAACACCATCACACAAAAAGGACATTAATGCATGCGGTTCAATCTCTAACGAAACCCATACAAAATTGAGAATCTTGATCTTAGTTCAATAGTGTAGTCTTCTTTTACCTTCCAAAATATCACATGATAATGAAAAATAAGACATGCCTATTATCCTCTCTTCTTTTCCTTGCAATTTCCATATTTGGTGCTAGTTAAATCTCAACTCTTTTCTTATTTACTTAAAGCATAAATTTGAAATGTATTTCATGGTTTTTCTCTAGATGCTGCATTAAACAATGCATAAGGGTTCACCATCGATTGTCTTCTTCCCCAAATTATAATGCATTTTGGATTTGTAGTTGTTCACTTTTGCTTTGCTTGTTTTATGGCTTCAAAGGGATTATGTGGATATAATGCAAAGATTTGGATAGAGAGAATGTGGAGGTCTATTTGGTGTTTATCTTCAATTCAATCATCCATTCAGCTTCAAATCGAAGGTGAGGTTGTCATACCTCACAAAGGCAATGACTTGGCTCATTATTTTTTGTATTTTGATTTATTCTCTATTGTGTATTGTTTAGGCAATTGTTTATATGTTTTTTTAGTATTTGTGATGGAATTTATTCAAATAACTCATCCATCTATCTTCAAATGGAAGGTGAGGTCATCATACCTCACTAAGGCAATGACTTGACTCATTTTTTGTTACATATTTTGATTTCTTATCTATAGTGTATTGTTTAGGTGATTGCTTATGTGTTATTTAGTGTTTGTGATGGAAATGGTTTATTGCATCTGACTAGGGTTATCATTTTCAATATTTTACAGTTGATTCCTTAGAAAACTATAATGGGTGATCGATAGTTTCAGTGTTTGTGAAATACATTGTCAAGTTGGAATTACTGTCGATTATCTTCAAAGTTGTAATAATGGCTAGTACATTGCTAAGTTGAATAGCTATTACATTAGCCTTTAATTGAAAACATGTCTACTGTTTTGTTTGTAATCTTTTATTTTGTTTTTACTTAATTTATTTTAGTATTTACAGAGCGATATGTCTCCAAGATCAAAATTTCTATGAAAGTGTACCATCCATTCTGATGTGTTAGGAACACAATTATATGTGCTCTCTTTTGTGTTTTGTAACACATTATTACTTATGGAAATTTAAATCTTCTATTCAACCGTCATTGTGACCTATCAAACTTAAGTTATAAATTGAAATATTTGGTTCTTTCAATTACTACATTATAATGGCCCATTTTCTCATAATGGGTAATCAAAATTTTGATTGTTTGTGAAATATTTTGTAAAGTTGGATTTATTCTTGATTATCTTGAAAGAAAAATAATGTCTAGTACATTGGATTCAAGTATGACTCATTACATCTATCAAATGTACTACCTTACTTCACATCATGCATTCAAATTAATGCTTGCAAAATGAGTCTCTCTATCATCAAATTTGTATGGGTTTTGGAACCACCTTATTTTATTTTTTCCAAAGTTTTGGTTGTAGAAGTAGGTTGTAATTTCTAGAACCCTACATTTTCTAAAAAGTCAAATCATTCTATGTTATGTAATTATAAAAGGGAAAAACAACATAAAAATCTCCTTGATTAGTATCAAGATTTAAGACAAAAATTTCTTAGCATTGAGTTGGGTATTCCTCATCTTAGAAATCATATTCCC
The DNA here is from genome assembly GCA_027924645.1 of Cunninghamia lanceolata. Taxonomy (NCBI): domain Eukaryota; kingdom Viridiplantae; phylum Streptophyta; class Pinopsida; order Cupressales; family Cupressaceae; genus Cunninghamia; species Cunninghamia lanceolata. Next base: position 558,458 of record BSBN01001317.1, on the reverse strand, counting down.
TTGTCATTTTAATGAATCTAAGTACACTAACATAATATGTTTAATATACTAGTTTTGCATTGGGCTTTGGTTAGATGCTGACTCTTAGTAGAATTGAATTATAAGCTTGTATGAAGTCAGTAAAAATATGCCATTATAAAAGGGAAAAATAGCATAAAAATCTCCTTGATTAGTACCGAGAAAGACAAATAGTTTTCTTAGTGTTGAGTTGGGTATTCCTCATCTCAAAAATGATATTCCTTTCTAATTGTGATTAATCTAAGTACACTAACAAAATATGTTTAATATACCAGTTTTACATTAGGCTTTGGTTAGATGGGGAATCTTAGTAGAATTTAATTATAAGCTTGTATGAAGTCACTAAAAATAGAGAAAATTAAGAAGACCTTGACAAACTAAGCTCTGAACAAAAATAGTAGCACCACTTTTGGTCTGAACAACCCTAAGCTAGGACCCTCTAATTCTATAGACACCACTAAGGATGAAGTCTATAGCACAAATGAGGGAGCTAGAATTAGATTTGACTCTCTAATTCTAGGATGTGTTAGACAACACTTCTAGTCTACACAAAATATAAGTAGGATGACCAAGCTCTATGTTGGCCTTGACATTCTTTTACCTATATAACTACTATCCTCACTATTAGAACTCTCTTATTCTTGATGCAGAGTGCCAGCAGAAGCGAATGAAGATTTGACTATATCTTCACTATCGGCAAGAGGTCTCCCAAGTTCTCACCGATATCCCCGTAACGGTTAGTTGCCTATCGGCAACACCTCATACTATCGGACCACGAGAAATTTCTTAGGCCGATATATTCCGTCACTACGATGACCAATCTTCGTCGGCCAGACTTCCTCCTTCGGCGAAGCTTCTTTCACCTACACCGACACCTTGTCTCTCGCCGATATCGTCAGGCACATCGGCCAGACCCTCCGCTTCGGTAAGACTCCAGTTCACAGCCCCGATGGTTCATCTCATTCCGATGAGTCTCTATCGGCGGGACTCTAACGGTCGCCGTGACTTCTTCGGCTTCCCCCAACAAGGTTCCTCACGCCGATACTCCTTATCGGCGATACTCCGAGGATGTCTCACCGATCGGTGAAACTGTATACCGTCGGCTAAGTGTATTTTCCTTAGCCCGATATCATTTTTCTCACCGATGCGAATAACAATGGTATGTGTCTCTGACACTATACCAATCTTCGACAAGACGGAGAGTCTTTCACGCCGATGGATCTCCAACTGTTCTGAGGTGCCGAACTAGAATTCCTTTCGACCGAACAATGGAATTTGGCCGTTTCATATATCAAACCTTCGATCACTTGTAGCAATCTGATCCCACATCAAAACTATCCAATTTCACTCCGATTTCCCAACTAGCCACATGACGATGTCTAGTCGAACTTGACTAAGTTCGTTGGCTTCCTGGGTAAGCATTCAACAACAACAAACGTGAAAATTCTTTCCCCCATCACACTGATACTATACAGGGCTTCAGTGGACAGAGGAAAGGGCCTCCATGTATGAATCAAAACCCTACTCCTAGGTTACGAACCAGCCACTGTGGAACTGCGGGTTTTACACCGTCTGCACACTACAGAGTCACTATGGATTGACAGATAGCATCCGGTTAGGGTTCCATTTACAAAATCAGGATAAAGATATCAAATCACTAAGAACAACCAAGAAAATCAACACAGATCATACCCAGAACTCTCTTTATTCAGTTATCAAAAGAACTTGTTGTAATACACACTTCTCTCTCTGCCTCGTGTGACATACAACCTGCCTCTAAAGAAGATGTAGAGACAGTAGTTATCCCCTCCAACCATGCAAACTGATTTTCAAATCAGTTAGCCGTTGGTTTACCCTTCATATAAGCAAATCACTTGTTTGCCTTGCACAATTACATTCATGGGACCAAATTGACCCTTATTACAAAATGAAATGGCTTAAGAGCCTTATGAGAAAACAAAAGAAAAGATAACCCTGCACTACAGAGAATGTGCTCCCGCACCATACTCCCCCTGCAGGAAAAACTCAAGTCCCTTGAGTTGCTAACTGCTGAAGTGTCTTCCCATGCTTTAGAATATCTACTTCACTCATCCAGGTTGCCTCTGAATCAGGAAGATCCTGCCACTTGACCAAGTAGTCTTTGTATACCCCTTTTCTTGTCTTCTTGACAATTTTGGAATCCAAAATGCATTGCAATTGCAAAGGCTTACTTGGAGGTAAATCTCTGATCTAGTCTTCATCTTCAATCATAGCATCTGAGCCATCTTCAGCATGTAATGGAGGTCTAAAAGGGAACAGGTCTGCAACATTGAAAATGGGAGAGATACCAAGGCCAGATGGTAATTCTATCTCATATGCATTTGGACCAAATTTATGCACTACCTTACAAGGTCCTATCTTCTTCATCAACAATTTGGTTGGTTGCCCCTTAGGTAATCTTTCCTTCCTGAGGTAGGCCATCACCAAATCTCCTACCTTGAACTGTACCTCCCTTCGCTTCAGATCTGCCCTATCCTTGTACTTGGAGACAGTTTTCTCCAACTGAAGCTTGACCTGATCATGTACTGTTTTCATGGTAGCAGCAAAGTCTTCTCCTAGAGCACTCCTTTTATCCCATCCTTGGAGGTCTTTGAGTTCAAGTGGTCCTCTTGGGTGGAAACCATAAACTATTTCAAAAGGGCTTTTCCCAGTACTTCTGTTTCTTGAATCATTATAAGCATATTCAGCTTGACTGATCACTAAATCCCATGCCAATCCATGCTGTTTGGTAAGGCATCTCAAAAGGTTTCCCAAGGACCTATTAACAACCTCAGTCTAACCATCAGTCTGGGGATGGTAGGCTGATGAAAAAGACAACTGAGTGCCCAATTTTCTCCATAGGGTCCTCCAAAAATGACCAACAAATTTGGAGTCTCTATCAGTAACAATTGATAGGGGTAAACCATGAATTCTGACCACCTCTCTGAAAAAGAGACCAGCAATATGAGATGCATCATTTGTGCATTTGCATGGCACAAAATGAGCCATCTTACTGAATCGATCCACAATGACAAAAACACTGTCTACACCCCTTGCTGTCCTAGGAAGACCAAGCACAAAGTCCATACTAATGCTTTCCCAAGGTCTGGTGGGAATGGGCAGTGGTTGGTACAAACCAGCATTAGAAGACATACCTTTGGCCTGTTGACATATGGTACAGCTTGCAACATATCTCCTTACATCTGTCTGTACCTTGGGCCAATAATAGAACCTGGTGACTTGTTCCAAAGTCTTGTCCAACCCAAAATGTCCTCCTAAGGCTCCATTGTGCTTCTCCTTGATGATATTGTCCCTCATTGAACATTTAGGAACACACAACAAACGACCTTTAAATAGGAGTCCTTGCAACACAAAATCAGAATACTCACCATGAAAAGTGTTAGCCAAACTTGCACACACTTCATAGGCAGCCTTGAAATCTGCATCATCCTTGTACAACTCCTTTAGACATTCTAGACCCATATGTTCCATTTGTACTTCTTGTATGACCAGTATCCTTCTGCTCAAAGCATCTGCCACTTTGTTGGCAACACCTTTCTTATGCTTAATAGTGAAGGTATAGGCCTGCAATTGTTCCATCCACTTGACGTGCCTATGATTCAACTTTTCTTGACTATTTAGGAAGCTAAGAGCATGGTTGTCAGTAAAAACAATGAACTCTTTTGGCAGTAAATAATGTCTCCATTTTTTCAGAGCTTGCACCATTGCATACAACTCTAGGTCATAGGTAGAATACCTCTGTTTGGCCTCATTCAACTTCTCTGAAAAGAATGCTACTGGATGTCCTTCCTGACTAAGAATAGCACCTATAGCCTGTTGGCTTGCATCACATTCCACAACAAATACTTTGTCAAAATCAGGGAGTACCAACGTAGGTAACTCGGCCACTTTCTGTTTCAACAGTTCAAAACTATCATCTGCTTGTTTTGTCTATTGAAATTTACACTTCTCTCCACCCTTGATGGTATTGAGAATAGGAGCACTTATGTGATTGAACCCTTTAATGAACTTCCTGTAAAAAGTTGCCAAACCATGAAAACTTCTTACATCTCCTACTGTCTTAGGAGTAGGCCAATTGAGAATAGCCTCAACTTTTGTAGGATCCATTTTCAAACAGCCATTGGAAATCACATATCCAAGATACACTAGTTCAGTTTTCATAAAATCACATTTATCCAAGTTGATCATCAACTTACTCTCATGCAATTTCTTTAACACCTGTCCAAGATGCTTCACATGCTCTTCTTTGGTCCTGCTGAAAATCAATATGTCATCAAGATAAACAATAACAAATTTTCCAATAAATTCTACAAGTACCTCATTCATCAACCGCATGAATGTGCTTGGAGCATTACTGAGTCCAAATGGCATGACAAGCCACTCATAGAGACCTTCATTTGTTTTGAAAGTAGTCTTCCATTCATCTCCCTGCCTTATTCTGATCTGGTGATAACCAGATTTCAAATCAATCTTGGAATAGTAACATGAACCACCAAGATAGTCCAACAGATCCTCAATTCTTGGCATAGGAAACCTATACCTTATGGTGATCTTATTGATAGCCCTTGAATCAGTGCATAATCTCTATTTGCCATCTTTCTTAGGAGCAAGTACACTAGGGACTGCACATGGACTAAGACTTTTCCTAATCAAACCTTTCTCCAAAAGTTCTTGAATCTATCTACCTACTTCTTCATTCTGCTGTGGTGTCAACTTGTAGGCAGCTTTATTGGGTAATGTGGCTCCAGGAATCAAGTCAATCTGATGACTTATGTCCCTCATAGGTGGTAAGGAGTTAGGAGTATCCTCTACCACAAGATCTTGGTACTTATCCAGTAATTGTTGCACTTCCAATGGAATCTCCTTCTGCTGTTTGCCTTGCTGATTGGATACAGGCTTCATCATCAGTGCATACCCTTGGGTATCCTTCTCCTTCATGAGTTGTAGGAACTCTTTGCCACTCACTAACATGACATTGTTGTCATTGCTCTTCTCTCCAACCTGCTCTGGTAAGGGATCCATCTGAAACTTCTTACCATTCTTGGTGATCATATATGTATTCTTTTCACCATCATGCTGTGCCTTCACATCATACTGCCAAGGTCGTCCAAGAAGAAGGTGACAAGCATCCATAGGAATAATTTCACATAGCACCTTATCCCTATAATCACCTAGTTCAAACTCTACCCAAGTTTGTTCTTCCACCAAATAGTTCTGATTCTTATTCAACCAAGATATTTTGTGAGGATTAAGATGGGGTAATCTTTTTAGTCTACACTTTTCTACCATTTCAGTAGACACTACATTTTCAGTAGAACCTGAATCAACAATGATTTTACAGAGCTTACCATATGCTATTCCTTGGGTTCTGAAGAGATTCTTCCTTTGTGGGGGCTCCTGCTTCAATGGCATCTTCACGAGGGTCCTCTTAATCATCATATTCTCTCCTTCAAGTATTGGTGCAGCACTACCAATTGGTGAGTTTACACTTTGACAATCATCCTCCTGCAATAGTTGGTTCCTTCTCCCACCATCATGAGAGCTAGATGCCTTCTCAGGGCACTTACTTGCAGTGTGGCCTACTTGATTGCAGTTGTAACATCTTCCAGTGAAGACTCCACGTCCTCTGCCTGCACCACCACCTCTTCCTCTGCCATTAGGTCTTCTCCAACCTCCGAAACCACCACCTTTTTGTTCTGTATCGGAACGTGATTCTTGTTGACTTGAACTTTCACCTTTGTTTGGCTGTCCTCTGCCAAAATTACCTCTTCCTCTATTGTTCCTGCCACCTCTTCCTCTGTTATTTTGATCACCTCTCCTTTTCAGTCTATCCTCTGCCCTAGAGGCTAACTGAAAACATTCATCCACAGTCTTGGGAACCACCATACTGAACTCATCCTGTATATTGTACCTTAGACCATCCAGGTATCTGGCCACCATCTCTTTTTCTTCTTCTTTGTGATTGGCTCTCATGCTCAATCTGTGGAATTCTTCAGTGTATGTAGCCACGTCCATATCTTTCTGCCTAAGATGATTAAACTTTCTGATAGTCTGCAGATCATAATCACATGGTAGAAATTTGGCTCTCAGCATGGCCACCATTCTGCTCCACTTGGTGATTGGACTCTTTCCAACCTTCTCCCTTTCACATTGAGTGTAGTTCCACCAAACCAATGCAGAACCTCTCAGTCTGGTCTTTGCAAACTTTACTTTCTTACTGTCACTATACTCTTTGAAGTCAAAGTAATTACTTATGGCTTCAATCCAGTCCACAAGAGTATCTCCATCCAGTTTCCCATTGAATGTGGGAACATCCATTTTCGGATCACCACTATCTCCATGACCCTTGAGTGCGTTCAGAAATGCCTTTTGATCAGCAGTCATACCTTCTCCTTGAGGATTCTCCCCAGTTTCTCCTTCTTCGTCCTCTTCTGACTCAGAAGTGCTTCCACCCTTCTCTTTGGATCTTTCTTCCTTCAGTCTCTCTTTGAGCATTTCTTCCACCATCTTCTGGATGGCTGCTTTACTCATCGTCTTGGGAGGCATTGTGCTAGCCTCTGTTTCTATCTCCAATTCTTCGTCTGACATACACGGCTGTGATTCAGAATATTGGCTCTGATACCAATTTGATGCAGAGTGCTAGCAGAAGCGAATGAAGATTTGACTATATCTTCACTATCGGCAAGAGGTCTCCCAAGTTCTCACCGATATCCCCGTAACGGTTAGTTGCCTATCGGCAACACCTCATACTATCAGACCACGAGAAATTTCTTAGGCCGATATATTCCGTCACTATGATGACCAATCTTCGTCGGCCAGACTTCCTCCTTCGGCGAAGCTTCTTTCACCTACACCGACACCTTGTCTCTCGCCGATATCGTCAGGCACATCGGCCAGACCCTCCGCTTCGGTAAGACTCCAGTTCACAGCCCCGATGGTTCATCTCATTCCGATGAGTCTCTATCGGCGAGACTCTAACGGTCGCCGTGACTTCTTCGGCTTCCCCCGACAAGGTTCCTCACGCCGATACTCCTTATCGGCGATACTCCGAGGATGTCTCACCGATCGGTGAAACTGTATACCATCGGCTAAGTGTATTTTCCTTAGCCCGATATCATTTTTCTCACCGATGCGAATAACAATGGTATGTGTCTCTGACACTATACCAATCTTCGACAAGACGGAGAGTCTTTCGCGCCGATGGATCTCCAACTGTTTTGAGGTGCCGAACTAGAATTCCTTTCGACCGAACAATGGAATTTGGCCGTTTCATATATCAAACCTTCGATCACTTGTAGCAATCTGATCCTACATCAAAACTATCCAATTTCACTCCGATTTCCCGACTAGCCACATGACGATGTCTAGTCAAACTTGACTGAGTTCGCTGGCTTCCTGGGTAAGCATTCAACAACAACAAACGTGAAAATTCTTTCCCCCATCACACTGATACTATACAGGGCTTCAGTGGACAGAGGAAAGGGCCTCCATGTATGAATCAAAACCCTACTCCTAGGTTACGAACCAGCCACTGTGGAACCGCGGGTTTTACACCGTCTGCACACTACAGAGTCACTATGGATTGACAGATAGCATCCGGTTAGGGTTCCATTTACAAAATCAGGATAAAGATATCAAATCACTAAGAACAACCAAGAAAATCAACACAGATCATACCCAGAACTCTCTTTATTCAGTTATCAAAAGAACTTGTTGTAATACACACTTCTCTCTCTGCCCCGTGTGACATACAACCTGCCTCTAAAGAAGATGTAGAGACAACAGTTATCCCCTCCAACCGTGCAAACTGATTTTCAAATCAGTTAGCCGTTGGTTTACCCTTCATACAAGCAAATCACTTGTTTGCCTTGCACAATTACATTCATGGGACCAAATTGACCCTTATTACAAAATGAAATGGCTTAAGAGCCTTATGAGAAAACAAAAGAAAAGATAACCTTGCACTACAGAGAATGTGCTCCCGCACCAATTCTTATCCATACTATTATATGCATCTAGTTTATGTATTGTTTAGAATGTGACCCAAACAATTTGCAGGTGAGTCACACTCTAATGTAACACATGAATCGTCTTCCTTGCTAAGGGTGGTCTCCTTGTCACTCTCGCTCACATGGCAAGAGCTAATCAAGTGGAGGTAGAACCAGGGGGTTGTTCTGCTCTCATTCTTGCAGGAACAAAATATTGTGGATGGTGGTTGGGTTTCTTGCTTTATGTGTGTGTTGACAATTGTTTCTATGAAGACGTTTGATTGTAGTTGTTGTGGTGATAATAGTATGACCCGAAGGGTCACTAGTCCCAAGTATCTTGAGCCTAGTATGAAGCATGTTTTGTTCGTTGATGATTCAAAGATGTTCTTTTCTCCTTTCTTTGTCTTGAATAATTTGTTGTATCAAGTCTTTTTGGTCTATGACGCATTGGCGATCTTCTTCTTCTTCTCTTGTTTGTTGGATGTTTTGTTGATAATGAATTGGATGGGGGAAGTTCTCCCCAATCTCTTCAAGGATGGATCTCATCCAATCTTCCCTAATGCCTGGGCACATTGAATGCTTGGAAAGAGGGGGAAGTATTGTGTTTCATGATGTTGTTGTTGAGTGTGTTGAATTGAGTTGGTTTTAACCTCATGATGAAATTGAGGGTTTGTCCACTTGTTTTTTCTAAGATTTCCTAATGTTTTTTTTTGAGTTTTTATGAATGCAATCTAAATAAATGTAGAACAATTTTGGTTCCTTTTTCCCAATTTGAACTGTTATGTAATTATCTAGGAATCAAAAAGTGAATGCAATCTATATGAGTTTTTCAAATATTTAAGCTAATCTATATTTTTGGTGTTTTCATAGATCAATTTTTAAATAGTAATCTAAGAAATGAAATTATGAAAAGCTATGAACTATGAAAGTAAATCTAATCTAGCGAATGAAAACAAAGCTAATCTAATAAAATCAAATGCAATGCTACTCTAAGAAAGCAAATAGACAACCTATCAAGAAAAAACAAAGCAATGATTTACTTTTCCAAGAGCAAGATGTGATCTAATTAATACTTTAAAGCATAAATAACCTGGTATAAATAAGATGTTAATGCTTGGCTTGAACACTCAGAAGTCCTTGTGGAAACCCTCTCTTACTTTGCAATAGCAGGGTCCTCCTCTTAGCAACATGAATGAAGATGGGAGAAAATGAAATCAATTGGATCTTAGAAGCTATGATGAAAGCAATGGAGCATAAGAATGCCAATGAAACACTATGGCTTGAGCTATTGAAGCTATGACAAAATCAAAAGGCACACCGGGTCTTGCATGAGCATGAAAATGCTATGGAGACAACTATATGCAAAGCAAAGCAAGAGCAGAGATGCAATACTGAATTTGCCTTCCCAAATGCATAGAAGTGGGGGGTATTTATAGGTGGAAAATCAACACCAAAGGTGGTGGTGATCGGAGAATTAACATAAATAGATTCGAGAGTGATTTGACTCTAATTGGGAGTGAACACTAGTTGTAGAGCAGATCACAAAAGAAGAAATGGAGTTAACACATGACTGATTGGAAGATAAAAAATATTGATTGGGAGATGAGATTAGGTTGATTTAGAGTGTTGAAAGTGTTAGGGGGAGTTGGCAATTGGTTAGACAAGAAGAGTAGCACAATCAATAGTCAATTTGGAGAAAATTTAGGCTAGAACTAGAAGAAAACATGCATGTCAAAAGATGATAGGGGCACCCCTTTTGGGATATGGGTCACCCTTTTAGCAAGACAAGTCATCCCTAGAGATCCTACTTAACATGTTGGGTCACACATGGAGATCTTGAAGGCGTAAGTGGCAACCCATAGAGGAGGTTTTGCATAGGTGGTTTCTAGGACGAAGAATGATCTAGAAGGGCTAAAGATGGTTTTAGGACCTTGAAAATAACCATAAGACCTTTGTAGGGTGGATTGTCCCTTTTAGCAAGGCACGTCACCCCTGGAGGTCCTATTTCAACTACAGGGTCACCCAGGGAGATCTTAAAGGCATAAGGGGTTACCTAGAAAGAATAGGTTGAACATGTAGTTTGAGGTTATGAAAGGGATGGGGAGGTCAATTGGAGGATTCTAGAAGGATGAAATTATGCAAATTGCCCTAGGGAATATGAATTTCCCCTCTTGTGAAGTGGATTTGTGAGGATGTTGGGGCCCAGAAGCAACAGGAAAGATATGTCGAACATTGGTCAAGTGGCTAACAAGAAGGTATGCAGGACCTTAGGAGGTTGACGTAGAGGTTAGAAAAGAACAAAGTGAAAAACAAACCAAGACATGTCACTGAGAGGAATACTTATGTGAGGTATGTATATATTTCATGCTTACATGTATGTGATTAGGACTACAACTCATCCTTAGACTGCCCTGTAGGCCTGTATGAATTTTTCATACTTACATATTTGCCCCCTCTGATATGTTGTGGAGTTTGAGTAGTCTCCAAGTGGGAGATTATTGTTATATGGAGCCTAATCAGAATCGGAGGTTAAATTTTCCCCACTTTTATCGGCGCGGTTTCCCCCCAAATTATTTAACGGGGGAGTGCAGGGGGGCAGAGCCCTTCCTGCAGGGCCTGGGGGTGGAACCCATGGTGGGGGTCTGGGGGCAACGTCCCCAGTGGGGACTGTTGGGGGTAGCGCCCCCAAAGCAAAAATTGCCTATTATTTTATAAAGGCATTGGGAGTTATTTTTCTGTTGGCCGACATAAAAAAAACCCTATTTTTGTAACCGACATAAGGCTTGATAAAAGTGGCTAAGGGTTAAGTTTTTTTGTTGATATTGTATTGCAGCATTTTGCAACAGTATTGAGTTACAAGGATTACTGGTTGTAATTAGTTTTGGTTTACTGGATAATAATATTGGACTCTCTATTGGTGGATGTAGCCTGGGTTTGGGTGAACCACGTTAAAACTTGTCTCTTGCTGTTATTATTTCTGTGTATTTCCATTCCTTTGTTTAATCTTTCTTTGCATTTAATTGATACCTTCTGCCGGCTAATCCTAAAGAGTGGTATCAGAGCGGGTTGTGTTTGATTATCATCTGCAGGAAGGTCTCACGGTTGAGTGGGAGTCTCATGGTTGAGTGGGAGCAATGACAGACAAAGGTAAATTGAAGGTAGATAAATTCAATGGGTAGAACTATCAATTATGGAAGATGCAGATGGAGGATTATCTCTATCAGAAGGATTTATGGCGGCTGTTGGAAGGAATAGCCAAGAAACTGACAACAATGACTAATGAGGATTAGAATCTTTTGGATAGAAAGGCACTGGGAACCATTCGGTTGTGTCTGGCACCATCTGTGGCACTCAATATAACATAAGCGACAACAACAAGTGAACTAATGAAAGCTTTGGTGAAATTGTATGAAACACCCTCAGCCTCAAATAAGGTATTTCTCATGAAGCATTTGTTTAATCTAAAAATGATTGAAGGTGGATCTGTGACAAATCATTTAAATGAGTTTAATATGATTACTAGTTAGTTAACTTCTGTAAAAGTGAAATTTGGTGAGGGCTCTCTTAGTTTTATGTTCTTTTCCAAAAAGATGGAATAACTTGGTAATGGTTGTAAGTAACTCTGTCTCTGGTTCAAACACTTTAAAATTTGATGATGTTATTGGTGTTATCCTTAGCGAGGAAATGCGACAGAAAAGCTTAGGAGGGTACACATTAGGTAGTGTTTTGAATGCAGAAAGCAGGGGCAGATCAAAGGAGAGAGGAAAAGGTTCTGGAGGTCATGGGAAGTCATGAGGAAAATCAAAGGACAAGAGGTACCAATCCAGAGGATAAAAGGATTGCTGGTACTGTGGGAAACCAGGTCATCTGAAGAAAGATTGCTGGTCTCAGAAGAATAAAGAAGGAGACAAACAAGAAGGTAATAAGGAGGCAAATGTGGTAAGTAATAAATCTGAAGATGATGCTTTGATTCTATCCTTAGATAATGCCAATGATTCATAGGTTTTAGATTTAGGGGCCTCATTTCATGCTACGCCCCATAGAAGTTATTTTCTTGATTATGTCCAAGGGGATTTTGGGCTGGTTTATTTGGGAGATAACAAACCTTGTCAGATTGTTGCAAAGGGAAGAATCAAGATTAAGTTGTAAAATGGGAATCATTGGCTACCAAAGAGGTAAGGCACATTCCAAGGCTGAGTAGGAATTTAATTTCAATAGGGCAGCTAGCTGATGAAGGTTGCATAATTACTTTCAATGATAAAAATTGGAAGGTTTCAAGAGGTGCCTTAATAGTAGCAAAAGATGTGAAAGTAGGTACCATATATATTTGTACAGGTCATACTATTCCTTCTACTTTAGTTGTTGTAGAGAAAAAATAAACAAGTTTAGGAACAGTTGTTGCGGGTTCGCAGGAAGAGACAGAAACAATTGCTGCAGGTATTGAGACAACACTGTGGCATAACAGACTTGGGCATATGATTGAAAAAGGTATGAAGGTAGTTCATTCTAAAAAAGTTTTACCATGTCTGAAATGTATTAATATGGATTTCTGTGAAAGTTGTGTGTATGGCAAACAAAAGAGAGTTAGTTTTCTCAAGGATGGGAAACAAAATAAAGATGAAAAGTTGGAGCTTGTGCATATAGATGTATGGGGACTAGCTCAGGTATCTTCTCTCGGTGACTCTCGGTATTATGTTACATTCATAGACGATGCAATTAGGAAGGTTTGGATTTATTTCCTTAGGCAGAAATCTGATGTATTTGAAACATTTAAGAAATGGAGAAGTTTGGTTGAGAATGAGATAGGTAAAAGATTAAAATGTCTCAGATCTGATAATGGTGGTGAGTATTGCAGCAAAGAGTTTGAGGATTATTGTTCCTTTAATGGAATTCGTAGGCAGAAAATGGTTCCAGGGACTCCACAAGAAAATGGAGTGGCTAAGCACATGAATAGGACAATAATGGAGCATACAAGGAGCATGAGATTGCATGCTGGGCTACTTTTAAACATGTGGGCAGAGGCTCTCAATACCGCTGTATATTTAATTAATAGAGGTCCTTCAGTTCCTTTGGGTTGTGGTATTCCAGAGGGAGCATGGACATGTAAGAAGGTGAGTTATTCTTTTCTGAAAACCTTTGGATGTGAAGCATTTGCACATGTAGATTCTAAAAATAGAACCAAGTTGGATGCAAAATCAATAAAGTGTATCTTCATTGGATATGGCATTAATGAATTTGGTTATAGGCTTTGGGATGTTGAAAATCTAAAAATTGTGAGAAGCAAGGATGTTGTATTCAATGAGGTGTTATACAAAGATCAGTTGCAGCAACATGAGAAGAAAGAAAAGGATTATGTGGTGCTAGATGATACTCCAGATAGTGATGTTCCAGTGGTTCCTCATGCTCCACAACAACAACAAGAAATACCACAAACTCTAGTGAATGTTAGACGGTCAACAAGGCTAAGTAGACCTCCTGAAAGGTTTTCTTCCTCTTTGTATTATATTTTGTTAACAGATGCTGGTGAACCAGAAGGGTATGATGAAGCTATGCAGGTGGATACAAAGGTTCATTGGGAGATTGCAATGAAAGAAGGAATGGACTCCTTGCTGAAAAATTAGACTTGGGAATTATGTAAGTTGCTTGTAGGTAAAAAGGCTTTACCAAACAAATGGGTTTATAGGCTGAAAGAGGAAGATGGAGATAAGAAATGATTTAAAGCTAGGTTAGTTGTAAAAGGATTTGCATAGAAAAAGGGCATTGATTTTGATGAGATTTTTTCTCCGGTTGTTAAGATGACTTCTATTCGTACTGTTTTAAGTATTGTGGCTACCGAAGATTTGTATTTGGAACAACTAGATGTGAAAATTGCCTTTCTCCATGGTGATTTGGTAGAGGAGATATATATGGAACAACCCCAAGGATTTGAGGTCAAAGGTAAGGAGAAACAAGTGTGCAGATTGAAGAAGACTTTGTATGGCTTGAAACAAGCACATCGGCAATGGTATTCAAAATTTGATAGTTTTATGGTTGAGCAAGGCTACAGCCAGTGTAATTCTGACCATTGTGTTTATTTTAAGAGGTTGGATAATGACAACTACATTATTTTATGTTTATATATTGATGGCATGCTTGTAGCAGGGTCTAACATGGATCACATAAAAGTGTTAAAACAACAGTTAGCACAATCATTTGCTATGAAGGATTTAGGGGCAGCAAAACAAATCCTTGGTATGAAAATTTGTAGAGATAGGAAGAACAGAAAATTGACTCTATCTCAGGCTGATTATGTTGAAAAAGTGTTGCAGAGATTCCATATGGAGAATGCAAAAGCTGTCAGCACACGTTTGGCTAGTCATTTGAAATTGACTAAGGAGACATGTCTTAAGACACAAGTGGAGGAAGAAAAAATGTCCAAGGTACCATATGCTTCAATTGTAGGAAGTTTAATGTACGCCATGGTATGCATGAGACCAGATATTGCACATGTTGTAGTTGTCGTAAGCAGGTATATGAGTCATCCTGGATTGGAGCATTGGAAGGCGGTAAAATGGATTCTCAGATATTTGAGAGGTACATCCAATAAACACTTATGTTTTGGGGGCTCTAATATTGATTTAGCAGGCTATGTGGACTCAGATTTAGCAGGGGATATTGATACCAGGCAGAGTACTACAGGCTAAGTCTTTACTGTAGGTGGGACAGCAGTGAGTTGGATCTCTAGGTTGTAAAAGGTGGTTGCTTTATCCACCACAGAGGCAGAGTATGTAGCTGCAATAGAGGCAAGTAAGGAGATGATATGGCTACAATCTTTCATGGAATAATTGGGCAAACAACAGGCTAACAGTTATTTGTTTACAAACAGCTAGAGTGCCATACATCTTGCAAAGAATTCTGCCTTGCATTCAAAGACCAAACACATACAGTTGAGGTATCACTTCATTCAATCGGTGTTGGATGATGGACAGTTAAGGCTGGAAAAGATACATACAGATGAAAATCCAACGGATATGTTTACAAAGGTAGTGACAAGGGATAAAATAAACTCCTCTTTAGCTTTGGTCGGTCTTCAAGACTAAAAACATAAAATTAGAACAACAGGGTCTAGGGTGTTTATTTCCAGTAGGAGCTACAGGGTCAGCAGTTTTATGATCAATCTCCAAGTGGGAGATGATATGTTGTGGAGTCTGATCAGTCTCCAAGTGGGAGATTGTTGTTATATGAAGCCTAATTAGACTTAGAGGTTAAATTTTCCCTACTTTTATCGGCGTGGTTTCCCCCCAAATTATTTAATGGGGGAGTGCAAGGGGTTAGAGCCCCTCCTGCGGGGCTCAGGGGCGGAGCCCACGGTAAGGGTCTGGGGGCAGCGCCCCCGAAGAAAAAATTGCCTATTATTTTATAAAGGTGTCGGGAGTTATTTTTCTATTGGTTGACATAAAAAAACCCTATTTTTGTATCCAACATAAGGCTTGATAAAAGTGGCTAAGGGTTAGGGTTTTTTATTGATATTGTATTACAACATTTTGTAGCAGTATTGAGTTGCAAGGATTACTGGTTGTAATCGGTTTTGATTTACTGAATAATAATATTGGACTCTTTGTTGGTGGATGTAGCCCAGGTTTGGGTGAACCACGTTAAAACTTGTCTCTCGCTATTATTATTTCTGTGTATTTCCATTCCTCTATTTAATATTTATTTGCATTTATTGATATCTTCTGTCGGCTAACCCTAACACCCTCAGGGACGATAGTCTACATGAAAGGTAGGTATAGTTATTGAACTAGAATTTACCTATTGTTGTTGTCTAATGTTTGTATCTGAAATAACAAGCATTAGTTCATGATGTATTTGAAATGAATAATTGAAATAGAAATAAGAAGACATACCGTTGATGTGTGAGTTCTGAATATACCCGAGTCACCTTGCTTCGTCATGAAAACATGTAAGGATGAAATGCACACAAAATGAGGACATGTCAAGCACTATAAAAGTTAAATGAAACCAAATTCCTAAATAGAAACTAAGCTAAAAGAAGAAGGAAGAGGTGAATCCATAGATAGAGAGGCCAAATGGTGACAGAATCACGCTAGTGGACAATCAATAGAGAGATATTGACAAGGAGATTGAGAATATGGTTGCTAATCTCCCCCTTGTTGGTCATCAAATATGAAAAATGAGAAAAATATCTTTTAAAACCCTATATTTTCTCTTGTTGATTTCTTGCAATGAACCCATTGTTTTTCGAGTTTCACCTTGTACTTGTCTAGATTTTGGATTCTTGTCATTTGGTGAGTTTTTGTTTGTCAATTTTTTTTCATTTTCATTATTTTTTGAGCATTTTTAGCATGCTAGGGTCGCCCCTTTTAGCAAGGAAAGTGATCCTTGGAGGTTCATCTTGCCATTCTGGGTCGCTCCTGGAGATCAACCCTGGTAAAAGGGACAACCCAAATAGAAGTTTTCTAGATTAAATTTCAAGTGGTCTAATACTTTTGAAACTCAATCTTCTCTCTTCTTCAATACTAACTTCTTCATTTATTACAATTTTCTAGGCAATATATGATTTTTTGTTGAAGGTTTTAAATGTTTTATGATTTTTTTATGATTTTCTGAATTGTTGACAATCTAAGAAGTTGCTCTTTGTGCTTGGCATGACATGCACATTAGGTGGAATGCAACTTGTGAACAATTTTGGTTCATGGAGGCCCTTGATTCTTTATCTACTGGAGATCATGCTATCTTGAAGAAGATGGGGTTGGATAAAATAGCTTGTGTTCCTATTGTACATCCCTCTTCTCGTATATGTTATGATATCTTGACGTATTAGGATATCGATTGGAACATGTTCTGATTTCCTTAGGTATTTAGAGAGTGGACAATCACTTTGTATGATGTTTATTGTATTCTAGGAGTTCCTAGTAGAGGTGATCGACTTGTGCTTCGTGAGAGAGAATCAGAGAGATAGACTATCGTGTGTTTCCCTCATGGGAGTTAACCGTCCTAAAGATCATCTTGGTGTTTATCTTACCTCAGTTCCTAGCCTCACTATTTCGCCCTTGTGAAAGGTTTTCATTTGATTGATCACTTCTCGCTTGTCAGTAGATAAGGGGTTTGCTATACTTAGGTGGTGTTGGACATCAATCATTCAGGGACTTGAGCGAGGGGAAATCTTTGCTTAGGGGATTGACATTCTTACTATGGTATATCAAGACTTATATCATATTTCACGATGACGGGCTCTTGCTTTCAATCATCCTTCACTTGTCATGACCTAGATTCTTGAGCACATTGTTCCATTTTAGAGGGATGTGCCTCTTTCAAATCCCAAATTACCAAGAGCCATGTAATGGGGATGCCTTGGTCATTATGATGCTACTACTTGAGTTGTAGCTACACTCATAGATGCTAACATCATTCTTGACCCTTATGTTGATATGGAGGGGTTGTGGTTAGGTGACAGAGCAGTATGTGATTATTGTCGAGAGGTGAGCCATTTGACTGAAAAGAATGGCTTAGTTGAGGCTCATTACGTCACTTGAGTTCTTCAATAGTTTAGAGAGGACTTGCCCCTGGTACCCACTTGTTATAGATTTGTACAGGAGATGGTCAATGCTTAACACAGGGAACTTCATTAGGTTTGACTAGTCCCTGGAGTCCCAATCACTAGACCAGTTCATGAGGTTGGTCATAGATGGGTGAAGGTATCTTGATCTCAAAGACTTGTCGCTATTGAGGAAGAAATTGAAGATTCCATGATAAAGATTATGATCTTGATGAAGAGGAGTGTAGTGAGGTGGACTCTGAAGGAGACACAAAGATTCATGTACATGAGGAGGAGGTAGTGCCAGAGGTGACTCCACCTAGACATGTGCATACTCAACCCTTAGAGCTATCAGAGGAGGATATGAGACATAACAATCCCTCTTGGCAACTAGACGACCCTTGTGAGTACTTTACTAACCTGCTCCTTTCTTTGTTACTCTTGATAATTTTGAAAGAATGGCATGAAATCAACCCATGGATTATCGTCCCTTTGTTGTTTTCTCATAGGTATAGCGAATGGATGGAGGGAACTTTTTCACAATGCTTCTTTAGATGTGATGGTCCCTTTCATTGGTCAATTGAGAGAGGCCCTCCTCATTGATGCTCACATGCCTTCCTTCGTGGGTTGTCATACGAATATCCTGGCTTCAAATTATCATGCAAGTTAAGAGGTTTCTTCTCAAATAGCCAAGATCAGTGTACTTGAGGCCAAGAATGCCTTACTTCAAGAGATGGCTAGCCTCGGGATTCACCGACAACTTTCATGGGGTCAAATAGCAGGCTCATCTCATTCATGAATTCCTAGTCAGATGCTTTCCTATTCCCATAGGACTCATATAGATTTTGAAGTAGTGGATAGTCGATGGAGACCTCAGAGTAGGACCCTTGAAGGTTCCATTGATTAGAATCACCCTTGAGGTCCTAGATTTGAGTTGAGTTTTGATTTGCCCCTTGCATGGGGAGACTTGCATGCTAGTGTGCACCATGTTTAGCCCTTTGAACTTTGATAGTGGAGTGTCATGTACTCATACTTTTCGTATGCACTATATATATGATGACTTTCTTTAAGTTCCATTTATGATTGTAGTTGACATCTCATGCTTTTTATCTTTTGTGCACATGGGTTGTTTAGGACTCTTATTTGTTTTAATCCTAAAACTACATACAGATGAAAACACAATGATTATGCAATGTTTTGATCTTTTTATAAAATGCATAAGATGTAACATGAAATGTATGGATGCAAAACACACATGGATACAAATGTAACACAATTTCCTACTTTATATTTCTATGCATGCCATAAGTTATTGATTTGATTTTTCATGATAGAATGTATGCAAGTGGAACAAACAATGTGATCACTTTTTAGTAGGATTTTTTACCTAGGAGATTGCAAGCTAACTTGGTATAGGGAGACCTACTAAATTTTGGGATGAGATTTTATTAATGACTCAAGTGGGGATGGGAGGGAGATGAAACAATTTATAAATTTAGCTTTGAAAAATACTAAATATTAATCCTTATCTAGACAAAACATTCTCATGAGTTTTCAACTTAGACAAGCAATAAATTTTAATGGTACCTTCTAGATTTAGATCAGAGATGGCCAACAAGATAGACCTGGGGTAAAGGAAAGGCTCCAAATAAAAAGATGGTCCTAAAGACAATTAGACTCTTGGCTTTAGCCAGCCAATGCATGCGTGTTTTGTACCTCTTTTTTATTTTCTCCAATGGATGCCACCCTCATGGCTTTGAGATTAGACTTATCTCCACCTGAGAGTATGGACATCATAAATCCTCTATTTTTATTTATTTTCTCTCTCTTCTCTCTTTGTATTTTTTTTTTTTAATGTTTTGCAGTATCTTTTCTTAATCCTCTCATTTTTTGTATTCTCTCTTTTTTGTATTTATTTTTATGATTTCTTTTCTCATTTTTTTGCACTCTTATTTTTTTGATTGCTTCCTATGGAGTTATGACCCCATTGGACTTTTTGGCTAGGAAACATAAGGGTTTGGGCACCACCAAGAGCTTTCACTATCTCGCCGGACTTCCCTTTTGATAAGGAGGAATGGGGAAGGTATAATTGCAAGCTTCTATTGGGTACTGTAGGTTTGAATACTGACATTTCTTGGACTTGACATCATGGTTCATTTAGATCGAGATCAATATAAAGCTAAGATCTTGACTTTATTTTAAATTTGTTGGGAAATGCAAAGGGGGAATGACTAATGGTGTAAGTGAATTTAGGGAATCTCAAAGACTTAGAGGGTCTACCTATACTTAGGCAACCTTAAAATCCTTATTAAGACAAAAATCAAACAAGAGAAAATCACACACAAATGCATGGTGGAAGAGAAAGAAGAATGCAAAATTTTGCTTTTCTTGATTTTTTTGGAAATTTTGTACTTTTATAGATTTTTTTGAGTTTATTTGATTTTTTTGGATTTTGGTGGTTTTTTAGATTTTTAAGATTTTTTAGACATAATACTTTTTAGGTGAAAGGTGTTAACCGTCTCATCGAATTCCTCACCTTCCATTGTGCACAAAAGATAAGTACTATTTCCAACATCTTCCTTAACCATGTATGGACCTTCCCAGTGTTCTTGAAACTTCTTTTTCTTCTATGCTTCTTAGTCTTAGTGCTACCTTTCCTGAGGACTATCTCTCCTACTCTATAGGGTCCTATGGAATTTTCACATTCCAGTAGTATTTCTATGGTTTTTTGGGGTAATGTAAGATGAGCTAAGGACTCGTAAGCTTGTTGATGAGAAGGAGTCCAATATAAGACTCCATCACAATTTAATAACTCCATGAGCAAGTCAAACTCATCTTGCATATAAAATTTGACTTCAACACGTTTTTGGATACTCTACAAGAATTGAAATAGATCGAAGGGAGTTTGAGGTTCCCTTTTCTCCTACGAGAGAACAAAACTTATACCCGTCTTGCCATTTGGATCTAGTCATAAGTCCAAGGAGTATCCTATATTTCTTTAATAGCTCAAGAATTATAGGGTCTTCTTTCCTTATAGTTATTCGTAATTTAGGTTCTTTGTGAAACTCTCCTTCACTAACTTCATCTTCATCAAAAAAACCTCTCAATTATCTCAATTTGAACTTGCGGTGCCTCCCACATATCATTAGATTGTATCAAGGTTGAAGTGGAATGAAGTTCATGGGTACTAGGAGATGTGAAAGCTCTGGACGATGCTCCTAGAGCATATGTAGATTCATTATCCATTGGATAAGCTTGTTCATGATCAGTAACTTCCACTTGTGTCAGAGGTGTCCATGGTGTGTAAGTTTCTTTAGGAGGAGAGAGTGGTACATAAGAATTGCTTACCTCCTAAGTTAGACGTACGCATGATTCACTTGATGACATCTCTCTTAGTGGTGATAAAGGAGTATAGATTTCGAATGTTTATTCTTCAGGATCAAAAAAGGCACTTAGATCCACCTCTCTTATATCTATTATCATAGTATAAATTATTCTTTGAACCTAGGCCACTTCGTTATAAGATGAACTTCACCTATACTTTGTTTTATCAAGATAGGTTGACTAGTCTTTTCTTTCTCAACATAAAAAAAACACATTGATAGTGCATACATCTAAGGGAAATTATGGGGCCATACCTTTCCAATAACTCTTTAATCTTAGCTATTGTTTCCTTTGGAATCACCTGTCTTAGTTTTGATGATTCTCACTGCTCAAACACTTGTACTTCTGTGTTGTTCATTATTTCAATAGGTTTTCTATATTTTTCATGTGTATTAACTGAGGGGTTGGATCTAGCATGGTAATTTTATTTGTAGACATCTCATAGTTAATAGGAATGCCTATCTTCTTCTTAGTTGCACCTACTTTGACCATGCTGAATGGTTCATGATCTCCCTTAGCAACATAAATCTTTCCACGATGTAAGAATCAAACTTCTTTAAAATAAAGTGGAAGGCACTGCCTTCATCCTATGAATCCACGACCTCCCCAACAAGTTGTAGCCAATATCCTTATCGATGACATAGAATACTGTGGGAACTATTTTAGATCCCAAGGAGACTAGGAGAATAATTTTTCTAATTGTTACTGCCTTCAAGTTGTCATAACCTCTTAATGTGTCTCGACATGCCCTGATGTTGGTGTTCCCATATCCCATCCTTTCAAGAAGGGAAAATAAGACTATGTTCACAATTGCTCCATCATCGATTAGCATCCTTTCTATACAAGCTTCATAAATCCACACTTGTAAGTATAGTGCTAGATCCCCTTTTTTAGTTAACTCAACCTTTGAAGGCATCCACTTCAAGTAAAAAAATAACCTAGGATGTTGAAGTTCAATGTTAGGTGGGTTCATGTCAAGGTCAACTTGGTTTATTTGTTTGTTAGGAGTAATACAATCCAAATACTTAAATCTTATCACTTGTAGAAAGGAAGATCGATGTGATGGGTTATTTTGAGGAGATCTATGAAAGAAATTTTTGCATAGGTCTTCTTTAGACCTTCTACTAAGTCATAAGGTCTGATTAGGAATGGTGTAGCTTCTATGGCTGAGATCACTTTTTCGTAAAATTCAACTTCTTGTTCGACACTTGGTTCAATGTTATTCGTGCGCCATACACTACTACTAATCCTAGCATTCTTTTTTCTCCTTTTGGTCCTAGTTGAGTTGGGATGTTTGACTCAAAGGTTTTTGGGAGGTTGGTTGATCCTGAAGTTGTTGTGTCTTGGTTGCTTATTTCACCACTTTGATGGGCTAGGAAGGGATCTTGGAATATCTTCATGTCTACATTCTATGGTGCGATAGGTTCTTGCTTAATGTTGTTATTGTTGTTCACTATTACCTCTTGCAGATTAAGAAACATTTTGATGAACTATTATTGTTGATCTTCTGGTAGCCTCTCTATGAATTTGTTGTATTCTTGACATGACTCGGTACTATGCCCCTTGTCCTATGGAAAGAATAAAATTGATTATACTCATAGGATGGAAAATACAAATCATATCAGTTGGCATTCCAATTTTGATTCCATGATTGTTGATTGTCTCTCTGATAGTAATTATTGTTTCAGGGATGATCTACAATGTTGATATTCTATAGTAATAATCTCTCCCATTCCCTTATTTTATTCCTTACTGGGGTTGATCTGTCACCCCATCCATGGTCATGTTTTGATTGTTCTTCAAAATTTTAACCATGGAAGAGTTACCTCAAATTTTGCAATTATCGTCACCTTCTTGAGTTATTAGTCAGCCATTCATGCCATAAGTATTTCACCCACTATCGATTGTAGCTTGGTCAATTCTCAATGCACCTTCCAAAGATTCCTCATAGGACCTATACACTAATTTTTGTACTTCCTCTCTCATATCCTTGTTAAGGGCATGCAAGAAAAGGTCACATAGTTCTCTGTAGTCCATGTTTAGGGTACTTGTTTAAGAGTACAACACTTGTCTCTATTGAGTGAAAAAATGTGCCATTGATTCGTTCGTATCTTGCTTCATGGTTAGGAATTCCCATATGCCTATCCTGATTAGCTTGTTCATGTCAAAAGTTGTGACGAACTCCCATATGAGTCGGTGAAATGAGTGAATTGAGGCTTCAAGAAAGCAATAATACCAATCCAAAGCAATTCATTCAAGTGTTTTAGGAAAAATTCCCACTACAACTCCATCTCAAGGAAGGAGTTCTCTTATGGTAGTAGTGTAAGCTTTTATGTGATAATTTGGGTCTCCCTCCCCTTTAAATTTGGGTAAATCTGGGAGAGGGCGTGGTAGTAGCACATTGTGTATGTTATGGTCCAAGGGCTCTTTCAAGTATTTGAGGTAGGTCCCTAAAAAATTGCTCTAAGATATCGGTGTTGAGAGCATGAGCCCTACAGATGGGACTTGTTGATTTGGCCCATGATATCCAAACACATTCGTGTATGTCAACTAAACTTGTGGATAACTTTGAGGAGCTTAAAATTTGTGGGTTGGATAGGCTCTACCTAATTGTGGAAGTTGTTGTATTGTGTATTTACTTCCATTATGTGAATACAAGTTCAAGTAAGGGGAGTTTTGGGTTGCCCCTTGGTCTTGTTTGACCCTAATGTTATGTGGGTTCATTTGTGTTCTATTTCTTTGGTCATTTTGTCTTGGGGAGGCTATTCTATTCCTACAACTTCTAATGTCCCGATCCATTGGATTAGAGTGGATATGAAGTCTATAGCAGTCACAACTCCCTTTCTCTACACTTTTCTAGTTTGTTACGAATTTCTGTGGTTTCCTCCATTCGTGTGCTCTCTCGAGGCATTTTCTAATTTCTCATTTTGATATACGATATGTAAGGCCTCTTGGGATTCTCTAGCTTCTTGTAGGTGTTTTTCTAAACATTTCACTTCATTGTCTAATTAGGTTGTTATTCCTGCATAACTAGTTGACGGTTGATCTACCTAATGGATTTTTGATCGAATAAGCACTCGACATGCTCTTCCTTGGTTAGAGTGAGTTTGTTGAACTATTGCTTCTTGTTCCCAAGTGGAATTATCGAATGCAAGAGAACGACGAGTTTCTTGCCTATCATTCTCATAATCTGAATCTTCATAGTCAAAGCAGTTGGTGATTGGTGCCAATGGATTAAACATGGCACATACCCATCAAATGAGGGAGTTTCATGTTCCCTAGAGGGAATATTTCCTGGGTTTCTTTCCAATTCCATCATATTCAGGGGTGTCATAGACACAATGTAATAAATTGAATAGAGAGCGAAGAGGATGAAGGTGACGAGCGAGATGAAAAAGAGAATGGAAAATGAAAGTGGAAAGTGATGATGGAAACACAAAAATATCCCCTAGAAGGATTTTCCCTTCATGTCGGTTCACCAAAATATGTGTTGTTTAGAATATGACCCAGATAATTTGTGGGTGAGTCACACTCCAACTCGACACATGAACCATATTTCTTGCTAAGGGAAGCCTCCTAGTCTAGTCACTCCTACTCATGTGCAAGAGCCAATCAAGCAGAGGTAGGACTAGGGGGTTGTTATGCTCTCATTGTTGAGGGAGAAAAATGTCAAGGATGGTGGTTGGGTTTCTTGCTTGATGTGTGTGTTGATGATTGTTTCTATGGAGACGTTTGATTGTAGTTGTTGTGGTGATAATAGTATGACTTGAAGGGTCACTAGTCCCGAGTCTCTTGAGCCTAGTAAGATGGCTATTCTATTTGTTGATGATTTAGAGACACTCTTTTCTCCTTTCTTCATCTCGAATGATTTATTGTATCAATTTTTATTGGTCTATGATGCATTGGGGATGTTCTTCTTCTTCTCTTGTTCATTGGATGTTTTATTGATGATGAATTGGATGAAGGAAGTTCTCCTCAATCTCATCAAGGATGGATCTTAACCAATCTTCCCTAATGCCTGTGCACATTGAATGCTTGGCAAGAGGGGGAAGTGTTGTGTTTTGTGATGTTGTTGTTAAATGTGTTGAATTGAGTTGATTTTGACCTTGTGATGAAATCGATGGTTTATCCACTTGTTTTGTTCTAAGTTTTCCTAATGTTTACTTTTCAAGTTTTTATGAATGCAATCTAAATGAATGTAGAATAATTTTAGTTCCCTTTTCCCAATTTGAAAATTTATCTAATTATCTAGGAATCAAAAAGTAAATGCAATCTATATGAGTTTCTCAAATGCAAGCTAATCTATGTTTTTGGTGTTTTTGTAGATCGATTTTTGAATAGTAATATAAGAAATGAAATTGCAAAAAGCTATGAACTATGAAAGTAAATTTAATATAATGAATGAAAATAAAGCTAATCTAATCAAATAAAATGTAATTCTAATCTAAGAAAGCAAATAGACAACCTATCAAGAAAAAGAAAAGCAATGATTTACTTTTACAAGAGAAAGATGTGATCTAATTACTACTTTAAAGCATAAAGAACCTAGTATGAAGAAGACCTTAGTACCTGTCTTGAGCCCTCAGAAGTCCTTGCAGAAACCCTCTCTTCCTCTACAGTAGTAGGGTTCTCCTCTTGGCAACATGAATGAAGATGGGAGAAAATGAAATCAAATGGAGCTTAGAAGCTATGATGAAAGCAATGGAGCATAAGAATGCTAATGAAGTACTATGGCTTGAGCTATTGAAGCTATGACAAAATCAAAAGGCACACGATGTCCTGCACGAGCATGAAAATGCTATGGAGACAACTATATGCAAAGAAAAACAAGAGTAGAGATGCAATATTGAATTTGCCTCCCCAAATGCATAGAAGAGGGGGATATTTTAGGTACAAAATCAACACCAAAGGCGGTCGTGATTAGAGAGCTAACAAAAATAGATTGGAGAGTGATCCGACTCTAATTAGGAGTGAATAGTGGTTGCAAAGCAAATCATAGAAGAAGAAATAGAGTTAATACATGACTGATTGGAAGATAAAAAAAATGATTGGGAAATGAGATTGGTCTGATTGAGAGTATTGAAAGAGTTAGGGGGAGTTGGCAATTAGTTAGACAAGAAGAATCATGCAATCAAGAGTCAATATGAAGCCAATTTGTGCTAGAATTGGAAGAAAACATGCATGTCAAAAGATGACAGGGTCACCCCTTTTTAGATGTGGGTCACCCCTTTTAGTATGGAAAGTGGCCGATGGAGATCCTACTTAACATGTTGGGTCACCCAAGGAAATCTTGAAGGCATAAGGGGCAACCCATAGAGGAGGTTTTGCACAAGTGGTTTCTGGGATGGAAAATGATCTAGAAGGGCTAAAGATGGTTTTAGGACCTTGAAACTAACCATAAGACCTCTGTAGGGTGGTTCGACCATTTTAGTAGGGCAAGTAAACCCTGGAGATCCTATTTCAGCTACAAGGTCACCTAGGGAGATCCTAAAGGCATAAGGGGTGACCCAAAAAGAATGGGTTGGATATGCATTTTGAGGTTATGGAAGGGATGGGGAGGTCAATTAGATGACTTTGGAAGGATCAAATGATGCAAATGTTGCTAGGGAATATGAATTTCCCCTCTTGTCAAATGGATTAGTGAGGTTATCGGGGCTTAGAGGCAACATGAAAGATCTATCAAACATTGGTCAGGTGGTGTGTAGGACCTTAGGAGGTTGACTTGGAGGTTAGAGAATCACAAACAAAGTGAAAAACAAATGAAGACACGTCACCAAGAGGAATACTACTGAGAGGTATGTATATATTTCACTCTTACATGTACTTGATTAGGACTATAGCTCATCCTTGGACTACCATGTAGGCTTGTACATCTTTTTCATACTTGCAATTTCATAATTAAATTTTGTTCTTGTTGGTCCTTATATGTGAACATATTGTTCCTTCCTCTTTTTTGTTGGATATTTGTATAAACATGTCTCTAATGAATATTATTTTTAGAAGAGACCCAACAAACATCTATTGTCAATATTATTAAATAATGTATTTCTACGGTGCGGTTCTCGGTGCTGGTCAATGGTTCTCCCAGAGGATTCTTTCCCTTTGGGAGAGGTCTTAGACAAGGTGACCCTCTCTTGCCCTATCTTTTCATATTGCTTACTGAAGTGTTGGGTAGGAATGCTTGTAATTTGTTGTTGCAGGGGACTCTTCAAGGCATCAAACCTGCCTCTACTGCTCAAACTATTGTCATACAACAGTTTGTGGATGACACCATTCTATTCTAGAAGCCTCTGTTGTGGAAGCTAGAAGATGGAAAGAGCTCCTCAATACTTATGAGAGGTTATCGGGCCAGAGCATTAACTTCGAGAAAAGTCATATCTATTTCCTAAACACCCCAGAGGACTTGAAACAAAAGATCACTAGAGCTTTGGGATGCTCTAGTGAAAGGCTCCCAGCCACTTATTTGGGCCTCCCTCTTACTACTGCTAAAGTTTCTACAGAATTCTGGAAAGGGCTATTGGAGAGAATGCAAAGGAAACTGGTAGGATGGAAAGGGGCTCTCCTGAGCCAGGCAGGGAAATTCTAGCTCCTTAAATAATCCCTCCAGGGGATGCCTAACTATACCTTAAGCCTCTTTAAGATTCCTAATTTTGTGGTGGATAAGATTGAATAGATACAGAAGAAATTCCTTTGATCCAGGGTTAAAGAGAAATAGAGAATTGCCCTTGTTGGGTGGGAAAAGGTTTGCACTCCTAGGTGTTAAGGAGGGCTTGGACTAAGAAGAATACATCTTTTGAATCATGCCGTCTTATCCAAGGTGGGATGGAACCTTATTCAAGGAAATATGGTCTGGGGGGACATCATGGTTGCTAAGTATCTCAATGGGGATGAGGGCAAGGGATTACTCTCGGAGAATGGACTCCCCAAAGGTTTGGTCATTTGGAATGGGGTTCTTAAGACCCGGGGGCTTCTTCGCCATGGCATCAGGTGGAAGATTGGAGATGGTAGGGAAGTTCACTTTTGGAAGGACAGATGGCTGAAGGATAATCCTCTGATTGAGCTGGAGTATGGCAGAATTGCAGACAAGGCTGGCAGGGTTGTTGGCTCCAGGGTGGCTGATTATATAAGGACTAACATGGGTTTCAAGAGCTGGATGGTTTTGTCTGTTGGTGGTCTTGAAAGTGGGGAGGATAGGATGTTAGCTTTGCGGCTCCAGAAGGATTTGAACGACTATAGACTCTCTCTCTTTCCTAAAAGAGATAGGATGATTTGGGACAAAGACAATAAAGGATTGTTTACTGTCGAAAGGGCCTATGGTTTGCTACTAGACTTAGGGGAGAATCCTTTATGGGGGAAAGTTTCGATGCCCAGACTTTTACCTAAAGTTAACTTCTTCTGGTGGATCCTGATGCATAACATAATTCTAGCTATAGATAACCTGATAAAGAGGGGATTCCAAATGCCAAGTCGATGCAATCTTTGTGGTTTGGAGGAAGAGACGGCTGACCATCTTTTTCTTCACTATAGTTTCGCTTGGGAGGTCTGGGGTTTAGTCCTTGAAAAATGAAGTATGAACTGGTCCTTCAACAACAACTTGGAAGCTTTGGTCTGGGATTGGAGGCCCCCCTTCAGACTTGTCCTCCCGGTGTCTAGGGAGCTTTGGTCTCAAATCCATCCTCATTTAGCCTAGAGCTTATGGAAAGAACACAATAATAGAATTTTTAGGGAGAAGTGTAGAACCCCTAAGGATGTCTTCATGGGCTTCTCTAAATTGCTTATGGAGAACATCAATTTGTACAAGTTTAAAGCTGCAGAGAGCACTCCATGAGGGGACAAGCAGAGTTTATTAAAATAATGGAACATTAGACCTAACTATTGTCAGGTGGACAACTCTAAAAAGATTGATAGGGCCAAGACCAAATGAGCCTTACCAAAGAAAGGGTAGTTCAAGCTCAATGTTGATGGAGCCGCTAAGGGGAATCTGGGGGTGGCCAGTGGAGGAGGAATAATCAGGTCAGACACAGGGACCTTTGTGGCTGCCTTTGCGGGTGGAATTGGTCTAAAGAGCAACAATGAGTTAGAAGCGCTTGCTATGCTGTGGGGATTAAAGCTGGCCATCTCTATGAATATCAAGCTTCTTCATGTGGAAGGAGATCCTTAGCTTATAGTTAATGCAGCCCTGGGTTTGACCCAAATCAAGTGGAATTTAGTGGACATCATGGGAGATATAAAACTACTTCTAAACGGGATGGAGGACTTCAAGATCTCGCATATTTACAGAGAAGGAAATTTTGTTGCTGATGCCTTGGCCAATGTGGGCAATGGCAGAGAAGGATGGTGTTGTTGGAGGAGCATGTCCAGTCTGCCTAAAGAAGTTCATACCCTTATTCTGAAGGATGGGGATAGTCATAGGAATTAGGGAAGTTGGGTTAGTCATCATTCTCTGGAGTTGGTTGGAGAGTGGCAGGATTGGTGTCTCTGTCTGCAGCTGGTCTAAGGAAGGTTGCAGTCTGATTAGCAGAAGTGGCGAGTCTAACACTTTGAATTTTCAAAATTATAGGCGCGAGACTTTTCAAAACTATAGAGGCAGGAATGGTGGCGTCTTGGACAAGCTGCGGTCTAGTCAGTGGAGTTGTAGTCCTAAGTGCACTGGGTTTGAGGATTATGTGGAACGTTGGAGTGCCACGTCACCTCTTATCAGATGGATGGCCGGGATGATAGGTTGGCACATCATTAGATTTACAAGCATCAAGACTAGGAGCTATCTGGAGATAGGGTATAGTTGGTTAAAAAGGATGCCGTGCGGTCAGTTGGATGGGTTATGGAGGATTGATTAGACAGTTCTTCAGATGAGCAATTATATTTGGTTAATGTTCGCAGCTACTGACGTCTATTTTCATACGAGGTGGCGGTCGAGTCCTCTCCCCAAGAAGACATTTTTAAGTGGCAAGGACGCGGTGTATCTTCTCATTGATTACGCCACAATTATTATCTATTTGCCATGGCTTTCTCATTTTAACAGGCCACTTGCTAATAATCTTAGCTGCCTTAATAACTATAAGCTCATTTGCCTTTGTAACTTTCAAGCTGTCATGATGGGCGGAGATATTGTCAAGATCGAACCCAATTCTGTGGAGGAATTCAAACAAGACCCTATAGTGTGGCATATCATCCATGACAGGGAGATGGTTCCTTTTATGGAAGGGATGATTGGCCATGATGAGAATCTCTCGCGCTAGTTTGTGGAGTCTTGGGACGATGATACCAGAGAAGTCAAGATTGGTGGCATTGGATTTCAAGTATCTAAAGAAGTGATCAGGTAGGCTACTGGGCTACCTATTAGAGGGAAAAAGCACTTAAGATGCAGTAGGGTGGCTGACCCTGAACATATGGCCCTTTACTTTAGAGAGGGGGAGGCGCCTGTGAAGCTGCACGGAGGGTTTGAAAGAGAAAAGCTGTCGGAGCCATGGGGACAAATCTCTCTCATGATTATGAAATTCCTCACGCTAGAGAGAAGATTCAAGATTTTTTACCACTACCACTTTGCTCTCCTTAACCATTTTAGGAATAAACTGGAAATTAGTTTTCCTTTCTTTCTTCTTTCTTCTCTAGATAACTCTATCAGGTTAGTTCAGGAGATTAGAGCTAAAAATGCTAGCCACCTACTTGTTCCCATCCATCAAAGCCTCATTCTGTGCCTTTACCACTTTCACCTTGCCCTGTGTCCCCCGAAACAAATTAAAGTCAAGTTGCTTGAGGACCTAGAGCCGAGTGTTTCTCCTATTTCTATAGGAAAGGTTAAGACCTATGTGGGAACCCCTAGGATTGCCCTTAAAACCCCTAAGGGTGACCCTCGTACCGAGGATGATACCCCTTTTTGAACCTTCATCACCTCTAAGAAGAAGCCCCAACAAGGCGCCACTCAGGTGACTGGGAAAAGGATAACAAAAAGAGATAGAATGGAGACTGAGGATAAAGGAACGACTACTGAGAAGAAAACTAAGAAGGGTAAGGAGGCTATGACTATGACAAAGCCTAAGGATGAAGGGGCTGCTACTGAGAAAAAATCTAAAAAGGGTAAGGAGGGTATCTTTGGCGGAGCCTGTGAAAATTATCGAGCTAGATTTTGGGCCTAAGATTGCTGGTAGTGGGGAAGGTGCGGAGGCTGTTAACCCAAGGGTTTGTTGGTCTACCCAAATTGCTGGTAAACCTTATGCATCTCCTCAAGGGGTGGAAATATATGATGAGTCAGAGTTTGTCGAAGAAACTATGGAGGAGGGAGGGGAAGAAACCCCCATGGAATCAGCGCATGAAGTGGAAGGGACTAGCCACTTCGCCTCCATGAACAAATCCAGTTCTGACGATGTTGGTGAATCTGCTAGGGTGTCGGGGGGACAAGACAACAAGGGAAGTTGCTCTCTATGCGTGAAGACTGCCGAGGACCTAAGGCATCTCCAGGAGAAGATGGCGGGAATGCAGAAGAAGTGGAAGATGATGGCCGAGTTTGCTGCTAAAGCCCTACACATGGCAGCAGCGATCTTCATGGCTGTTAAGGATTTGGATGACAAGGTCAAGAAGGTGGGGCTCAGTAGCCTGGGTGATTACAAAGATATGGTGGAATTCCTGGCTAAGTATGGGATGGCTGACAATCCCTAGTTTCTTGTTGTTTTTGCTGCTTTTGTTGTTTTTGATTAGGTGTTTTTTGTCTGCTGTTCTTGAGTTGTTAATGTGTTGTTTCTGGCTTATTAATAGTCTGTAGCTCATGGGGCCATTTTGTATAGGGTTCTGGACCCTTTTCCTAGCTAGACTAATAAAAAACAAACATCTATGAACTACAAAAATAGTTCAAAATTTTTATCCTCTAAACAAAATAAATTACAATCACAATTCTTTTGAGGAAAGTCGTTGAACCTTCTCTTTTAATTCTCATGAAGAGACAAAGTTGTTGACCCTTCTTTTCAATTGAAATTATTCCACTCTTGATTACCTTGAAATCCTAATAATGGATGCTATATTGATTAGCTGAATGAGTAAGTGCCAAAAGATGGGGACCAAAAAGTGGCCAAAATCTATAATTCTTCAAAATGCACCCACGTTTTGGAAGACAATGCATGCATGTTATGGCTTGCACACATTTTTCAAAAGGTGAGCACATTATAATGCACTCACGTTCCTATTTTGACCAATCAAATGCCTTCATTAAGCTTGGTACATAGTTGAATTTATCAATCCTAAGGGTTGAACATTCAGTTTGGGTGCCAAAGACGTGTTGGAAACACAATTACCGTTGCACCAAAAGTTTGACCCTGTTAATGCCCGATACAACCACCAGAGTTAATGAATCCACAAGAGGTGGTTAAGCCATGTCACAAATCCCGCAAGAGATGCTGGCTCACTGCCAACAATCCCCCCCAGCGTCACTCGCGGGAGCCCGCATCACTCGTGGGGGAGATTCGAACCCAAAACCTTTGGCTCTGATACCAATTGTTGGAAACACGGTTGCCGTTGCACCAAAAGGTTGACCCTGTTAATGCCTGATACAACAACCAGAGTTAATGAATCCATGGGAGGTGGTTAAGCCATGTCACGAATCCTGCAAGAGATGCTAGTTCACTGCCAGCAAGACGTGTTTTACAAAACTCATACAAAAAACACACAAATGTCAAGCGTGTTGTCCATCGGGTTCATGTATTTTCAGATAAAGTTCTAAAAATAACACCCCTATAAGATAAAACTTTGTTTTAGCTTTCTAACCATGTATTTTTTAAATCTAAAATTATTAAGGTCTTGATCTCTAATTATTTTTAGTAGTGTCTTCATTTTTTGCCCAAACCATATGCATAGCTTTTTCGATGTCATTTTTGATCTACTCATCAAAATTTGAAACAAATTACATTTTTATATTCTAGAATCCATTCTATACATATTTAAAATTATTTTTGATCAATTTTCTCAAAATTAAGGGGGGAGCACACTCAATTTTCTATTTTTTAGGATGTGTCCACTTTAAAAATTAGTAAAAAAATCATACATTCATTAAAAAATTAACAAAAAAATCTAACAGGAACTACATAATGTTAGCTAACTTTCCACCAAAGGGATTTGTGAAATACTTTAAAAAGTCAACATTTTAGGGGGATCACACCTAACAATATGTTATATTTTTCTAACAAAAAAGACAACTTTGTGTGCTCCCCCTATTTGACCCTCTTAATCTCAACCATTTGAAAAAAATAGTAGTTTAGAAACTAGATTCTAAGCACTATTGATATTGTTCTTGTCACATCTTGTAATTTTGATTTTAGGTATCTTGAGTTACTCATCTAAGATTAATTTTTGCTAATTTTAGAAAAAAAGTAGCCACTTTTGACCCCCTTTTGGTCCCCCTTTTCCATGCACTTACCCTAGTGCTACTCTTGTTTCATTAGCCTTTAGATGAAAACATTAGTAACTCTTGATTTCAAATCTTTTCTTCTATTTTTGGTTTCTAAATCTTGTTATTTGGAGAATAATACATCTCCAAGAATAGTAATTCAATGGAAGTCTACCATCCCTATGGTTGTGTTGATGAACACATTTGTATTTGCAAATTTTAATATTTTGTTCAACCATCACTTTGAGTTGTCAAACTTAACTCATAACCTTTTTTTGGGTAGTATGTATAAACAACCTCTACACTTTCACTTGGGGGAAATTACAATGGTTGGTGGACCCTTGTACATTGTTTAATATAGTGGACTGCATTGTTGATGGTGCTATCATCTCATTTCCCCACTCCATCTGATATAGGCAAGTATGAAGGTCCACTTAGTAAATATGGTCACTTGGGAGTTGAGTGTGGAATCATGTTGATTAAATGTCTTCACATTTAATTATAATGTGTATGTTTTCATGGTGAAAATAAGTCAATACAAACATGTACTAGGTAGATGGGGTTCAAGAATAGAGGCCATGTGCACCAACTCCGGTCAATCACTTTTTTAACCCCCAAAAAAGTAGTTCCCACAAATTAGCCTCGTCCACATGTTTAATGGGTCATACAAAGTTGAAAACAAAATATTTAAACTCTCCACATCCTTGCCTGCATGGCTATATATTTTTTAGTTCCAACATGGCATGTTGATCTAAAATTAGCTAAAAATTTAGAGAACAATACCTAGCATTGAGCCTGTGGTATCGTAAAAATTTATAATAGCTCAATGTGAAGAACTCGTGGAGAGTTGCAGGCAACCAAAGAGAGCTTTATTTGAATCAGAATGAGTTTATATACAATGATCCAAGAATTTGAAAAGTCACCTTGTCCATGGAATTCGAAATGCATAGCTGGGAAGTGATAAAAAGCAACTAACCAAAACTAACAAAACTTCAAATTTCCAAAAAAATATGAAATTTGGAACCCCAACTTGGCAGGGTCATAACTCCTAGCTAGCTAGTTAGAATTCAAACTTCTCAGAATCATTGGAAACATCTCTAAAAGAGCTAGTTTGATTTGCATCGAGCCCTGCTTATGACTACCGCTCAAAGCAACCAATGAAAGTCTTGACCCCAAATTCCACTCCGAAGGCCTCTGAAAATGTGATTTAGTGAGATGTAGAAAATTCTACAAAAAATACTAAAAATACCAAAAACTTAGTTTCCTATAAAGATGCCACCCTAGTGCTCCTAAATCTCTGTGGGATCACATGTACAATGTGATGTCAACCCCTGAAGTTAGGGTGTACCACTATTGGGCACCTCCCCTATGATTGCACACAAACAAGTTCTATGTTCTATATTTGGGATTCACAATTAGCTTGCATCATTATGAAGTGATTTTCTTCCTCTTGCATCATTATGAAATGATTTTCTTCTTGTACATTACAAAAATTGGCATTCAAGAATGGAACCCATAAAACTAAAATGATATTATTTGTATTCACTACATATAATTATAATAAAGATTTTGTATAATACATATATCAGGCATGATAGTCTTTGGCATTAAAAATAAGAGTTTATTTCCTTTGTATTGATTAGATATATTGGCACACTTGTAATCCAAATAACAAAAACTACAATATATATTCTTTCTCTTGACAGAGAAAATGTTAAACATGCCTCCTAAAACTAGTATAAAAAACTTGTTTGTGTACAATCATTATAATTAAAAGTGGCATAGAAGATTGCCACACATTAACTTGAAATTATTATATTCATACCTACTAAATAGTGATTAAGAAAAAGGCTTCCGAAAAGACATCAATTAGGCATGGTCATCTTGCTATGCTTCTATTATAGTCCATTTGATCCTTGTCTACTAGACAACATACATTACAAATGACAGACATGCCTCCCAAAACTACTAAACCAATTTCATTGAAACCATGGGGGAAATGACAATAGAGATGATGCCATTGATCTTGGTGTTGTCTAACTACTTGACAAAGTTATACCACCATGGTATCCTCCCTTCTTGGTGAAATTGGACTACTACCTATATGAGAAGGGATAAGACCTACATAATTCATTGTAGTGGAATACTTAGGGAATTGAATTCTCATCATCTCCCTAAAAAATGCATGTTGTTTAGGTAAGGGTTTAATGGATTACTCAAAATCCTTTGCCTTTTTAATGCCGTCTTTTCCATCTCAAGCTCTTTTTCATTTTTCCTTGCTCTGTTTGGATTCTATCTTTCTCATTCTTTTATTTCTTTTTCTACTTTTGTATATTTTTTTGTTGTTCTCTTGTTTGTCGTTGAAGTTATATAACTTTTCTTGCTCCTTCCTTTCTCTTGCAACAATTCTTGTTTCCTTTCTCTCCTCTATTTTTTCTCTCTTTCTTAGTTTCAACTCTTCAATTTATTTCTTCCTTCGCTCTTGATCCATCAAAAGTTTCATGTAATCATATGTTGTTAGAATTTGAGATTGTTGGCTCAATCGAATTACATTGTCCCCTACATTCCTTGTTTTTTCCTTCACAATGTGAATAGGAAGTTTAAGGAATTGGAACTTGATGTTTAAATTACTTTGGCCTCCCAATGATTTATTCAATTTTGCATGATTACCATGTTGACCCTCACTAGAATTTCCTAACTTTCTCCCAAGTCTATGCCATTATCTTTGGCATCCCAACCTCCATAATAAACATACTAATGTACTATTTCAAACACATTTAATGTTAGTGGTGGAGATTGAAAGGAAAATGTTTGTTCTTCATCATGGGAATCTAATTTAATTTCCAAATTCATAGCTCCCTCCATTAACCATGATGGTTGGCTTAGCTAAGTGGGAATAGTAAGTCCATCTTGTTGCCGATCATGTTAAGTTTCATCCATGCCAACACATACTTGACCCTCCAAATAAGTAGTTTATGTTGCATCACTTATATCCTCTAGCACTAGTTAAAGAGTTTTAAGAGATATTTTATCTCTTGCAAGGATTGATAGTAAGTTGCTTGCCAATTCTACTTCTAAGACATCATCTCTTGAAAGACCTAGAATGTTCTACACTTCACAAGACTCTTCTTGTATAGTAAATTGAAATGTGTCACTAGGATACATGTCCTCCATAAGTGCATCAATATTAAGTGACCATACTCCTATCATCTTGAATATTTCTTCTATGTTTGCAATAATCAATGCTTTTTGAAATGCTTTGTTGCCAAATTCTACCAATTCTACCCTCTTAGTTTCTATACACTACTCTTTTAGTTTTGAAATATAATTTGAATACGAAAAACACTCACATCAAGTGGTTGAAGTTTGTGTGAAGTGTGTGCTGGAAATATTAGCAAGTCAATCTCTATTGACCTTGCCTCTTGGATTGTTGTGACAACAAAATGGCTTCCATGGCCATAAAAAATCAACAAGTGTCTATTGGTGGGTGAAATAACACTTGGAGCTAATCTTGCAAAGTGACGTAACCAATTGAGAAACAATTCTTTTTCCCTGAATGCATGGGCTTGGGTAGCCATGCATGCACCTGATTCACACCTAGTAATTT
This sequence comes from Cunninghamia lanceolata, assembly GCA_027924645.1. Lineage (NCBI taxonomy): Eukaryota > Viridiplantae > Streptophyta > Pinopsida > Cupressales > Cupressaceae > Cunninghamia > Cunninghamia lanceolata. The sequence goes on along the minus strand of BSBN01001317.1, from coordinate 521,511 downwards.
AATTTTGAAGTTTCTTTTTTACTTTTGAACAAATAAAAACCTGGTATGCTTTGACTCATAGCATTCACACAACATAATATAGTTATCCATTCTCTACTCTTTGGTATGATGTATGGTACACTTCTACTACCTCTTTTCACCAATACTTGCATGGCTCAATTTTTGCTAGCTTGAATGCCAATCTCATCATAATTTCATATTTTGTGAGGATGATATGGATTGGCATCATAAGCTTTTGACAATGTGGTGTAGAATGCTGACACAACTATAGGCCTTGAGTTTAGTGTTTTGTCTCTATCAAGACCTTTACTTGTCATCAATGTAAGTTCAAGATGATGCCTTTTAAACCTTCTTCACTAGGATTTACCTAGGAGCCCATCTTTAAATGAGTTTAGCTTTGTTTGGTAGATTTGTGCAACTTCTACCTTTAGATTGATAATCTCAAGTCTGTGTCCCACTACAACCATCTCTTTACACCATTCCACTATCTTTTCCTCTTCCTTTGCATTCAACATTGTTGGAGGACCTTTCTTTGAAGTGGAATTTCAACCACTCAGCTAGTTAGTCAATGTGCTAGTAGGGATTCCCCATTTCTTTGTTACACTCCTAGTTGAGAATCCATTATTCTCAACATCTTTAAGTTCTCCTTCCATATCATCTTTGATCTACTCAGTGTACTAAAACATTCTTTGATCTTACACCTACATTCACTTGAATTACTGCCTCAACTGGTTACACAATGACCAAGTTCACATCTTCAATTTCTTCATCTAGTGGTAGTCATACACCTCTTTTATGTGGAGAGAGTGTTGTCCTTAGCCTCTTTGTACCATGTCTAGTCCAATTTTGGCCTCTATTCTTCATCTACAAATATTAAAAAGTAACAATTTAATCATCACCATAATTAACTGTTAAAAACATAAAATGGTAGGAAATCACCAGCATTCCAATAAGTATTAATTGTTGGAACAAAAAAAATTTACATTAGTTTTTGAATGGTACAAATGCTAATGAAATAAAGAATCTTAAGCATTCATGTGGACAACGTAGCAACCATTATTGTGGATTTCAATATGATCACTAGTTAATCCAACTTTACTATGATTATGACAGATAATACAAAGTTTTGATTAGGGGAGAGGGCTTGAGTGTGGTGCACCCTAAATTGAGGGGTTTACATGGCCTTGTACATGCCATTTTGACACTAAAAAATTATTTTTCCATGTAGGTAGGGATGTGGATAGTTTAAATATTTTATTCAAGTGTATTCAACTAAGGGCCAGTGAAACTCTCTCTTTTTAGTAACTAAAGAGATCATGTAATCACCCAAGGGATAGTGAAACTCCATCAGAAGTCTTAAGCATTCAAATCGGCAATGTAACACCCCTTATCAATGATTTCAAGGTAACCACCACTAAAAACAACTTTAGAGTATCTTTCACAAATAATCAAACTTTTGATTACCATTTAATTTATAATCTAATACAAGAGAATACATGAATATGTGACTAGGAATTCTAATAAGAGTTTATAACTTTAGTTTGACAATTCATAGTAATGGTGGAACATAAGATTAGTCAAGGTCAATACATGACTACAAATAGAAAAAATAGTTTGTAACTTCACTTTCACAGGTTACACTAATGCAATCAAGTGTTATACTAATGCTTGTGTGGTTGTGTATTCAATTGATTGATTTGTAGTTCACTTTTGTCCTTGACTTCTAGATATGATAGAAGTTAGAGTTTGATTTATATCTTATGATTATTAAAGGGAAATATTTCATAGTTTGTTTGAATATTAATCTATTATCTATATCAAAATGACAATACTATGAAGTTTATGAAACACACATATATGTTATATGTTATCTAATAAATATGATAAGAGGTGATGCAACTCGCATCAAAGTTATCTATTAAATATGAGTGGCATTTTCTTGTTTCATATTTATTCAAGTTTTAATTATGGAGTTACATTTTTTGTTATCATATTTGCTATTGTAGGAGTTGTTTCATGTTTACTAGAAAATGAGTAGATAACAAACAACATATGATAAGGGTGAATATGATTTAAGGGAAACTTGTAGCTTTGGAAACACATATCAAACATCAAAATGCAACTCCTATTGAAGTCAAGAACAAACACAATAGTAACCTCTATATCACGAGTTTGTTTGTGTACTCTATTTTGTTCTACGATATTATCAAGATATGTTAATTATTGTTATCAACCATTTTATTTTGACTAATACTTGAAATACTAGATAATACTTATCTTATTACTTATTAAAATATACTCTATGACTATCCACTATAAGAGACACTATTATCAAAAAAATTATAATTCCCATCAAACATGTGTGTCCTTTACCAAAAAAGATCATTTCAATTTTAATTGGACCATCAAATGCAGATATAGAACTATAATAAAAACTTATAGTAAATATAGCATTTACAAGAAATTATGAACATGAAATTAAGGAAATGTAGAAATATAATCTAAACTTATAGTAAATATAGCATTTACAAGCAACTATGAACATGAAATTAGGGAAATGTATGAAAAATGAAATGAAGACAAGTATAATCCAAACTTATGATTGATAATGTTGTGACAAGTATAATATGAACTTATAGTTGATAATGTTTTGGTAGATACAAATTGGAAAAACTATAGTAGCTTGTTGATAATGTTGTGGTAAATAGTAGATTGGAAAAACTATAACAACTTGGAGAAAAATTCTATATAGGGTTGTAGAAAAAGGTAGTAAACAAGATATATTGATAGCCATGTCATCTAGTAAACTAATTGTTGGTGATATGTGTATTTTAATTTGATTGGATGATATTCAATTTTGTTGTATCATTTTATTGGCCAATGTCATGAAGTTAGGATTGAAGCATGTAAGATAGAGGAATGAACATATAGATTTGAAAATGGTTGAAATATAATCACAAGTTTGGGTACATTTACTTGTTCTTGTTGGTTTTTATCCTTTTAATTTTTTTATGGCTTGATTGGTGAGCCTTACAAATTTGATGTTATGCTTGCAGACATTCATGGTGGAAATGACCAATTGTTGGGCAAATGTGACTTGAAGATGTTATGTTCATGTTGAGATTTGGAATAATTAAGTTTCTTTTATGGGACAATTGCTATGCCATTTTTTTTATAAAAGGATTATATATTTGTACATTGCAATCTTATTTTATGAGTAACAATTGCTTATGTATTTGGGACAATTAATATGTAACAATTTTATACTTACATATGTATTTGGGATAATTAATATGCAACTATTTTATATATACACCTTATATTAGCGTATGTAATCTTATATATTGTAGAGAGAATGTGTACAATTTATGTTATATCAAAATATTGAGAATGAGTTTTATATATGTGAACTCTTTGCCACCTATCTTGATGAAACATATTCTATTTATTGAACATTTTAAATCTAAACAATGATTATATCCATTGTGATAAAAATCTAAACCTTATAGATATGTTTTTGGTTCAACAAATAATAAACATATATAATATTTTTAACAATGTTTAATTTTGTAAGTAATTAGTGCTAGGTCCCACTTGGTCAGCATTTATACCAACTATAGGACCCCACACCACTATGTTGCAAGTATGTGCAGTTAGTGTTGTCATTGATGTCAACAAGCTTGTGTTGTCATTAGTGTCAACTGTATGAGCAAAAGGCTATTGCAAGAGTGAGCAATTTGGTGTTGAGTGGATGTTGTATTGATGTTGAGGAAGTGCCGAAGATGGTGATAATATGTTTTTGGTGCCTGGCTTCCAAGTGCTTTTGAGAAAATTTGAATAAAATAAGAAAACAGTGTGTGGCAGTGGTATTCTGTGTTGAAGAATAGTGTTCTAGTTTTTCTCCGCATTTATTTTATATTGAAGATCTATTTATGCAATTTGGATATGTTGTTTGGAGATGTTTAGAGATGCTACATTCAAAATTTGGCATGCTGGATCGATGTGCAGAGGGAGATGTGTCCACTAGTGTATGAATTGTGTTTTGTAGAGGTGTTTGGGAGAAATGTTTTTTCTTCGCATTTCTCCATAGAGTGGTTTCTGGTCTTGTGGTTTGGGATGAAAGGAAGCTAGGTGTGTGCAAATCACTTCCTACACTAATCTTATAATGAGGAGAGATGATTGCAAATTATTTTCAACCTTTACAATTACAGAGTTATTAATCCAATAATAGAGATATCGTAGCAATACACAACACAAGAATGTAAGATAGAAGAAGAGAAACAAGATATACGTGGGGAAAACCCTTACGGGTGAAAAACCCCACACTCCAAACCACAGCTCAAATGTATTATCTAAACAATGAGGTTTACAATATAGTTACAGAGCCAATGCTCTTGTAGGAGTCTTCAACACTCGTATCTAGAGATAATCCGATAGCATAATAATACCTATCAATCACATAATCCATCTCCTCTCAAAGCACTTGCTTAAATAGAAGTTTACAAGGCAAAAATGAGCTTTCCTTGAGATGGGTGTCCAACATGGCCTCATGGCCCAAAACTCACGCCTAAGGACACTTGTCCAACATTGCAGCATGGTCATGACACTTTTCATAACACCCCATCCCAAAATGGTCACCTATTCCCAAGTTGGGCAATGACAGATGCTCTTACGACTCTTATGATTGTCATAGAATCCGTCATACTGACATATCTTACAGCTGTAAGAGAATCTGTCATACACTGACTAAAAATGGCATATTCTCTTACAACATGTCATAACCCTCCTTGGGGTGCCCAAAAATGCCTTCTTCCAAGATGCCTTATTGTTGGGAATTAAGGTATCTCAACCTTTTCAATTTCCTAGCATTGGTAATTTAATTGTATATTTAATTATTGCCTAATATTGTAATTACTTGCACATTCAGTTTGGTCACATAGTTGAGGTGGCATGGTGACATGTTAGCTTACTTGGAATGTGACTTGGATGGTCAAGTCAATCTTACATGGATTTGGGCATCCCATATTAAGGTGGCATTAATTTGCCATGTGTTGGCATCTTTGGTATGTGGAAGGCAATATTCCATATGACAGTTTCTATGATGCGTAAAGGCCAAGTTTGAAGATTCTTATGACAAGTGTCGGTTGGCATATTTGCATGAGGGAAAGGCATCTTTGGGTGCCCAAGTTGGGCTATGACATGTTGTAAGTGGAATATGCTATATTTAGCATTGTATGACAGATTCTCTTACAACATTTAGGATTGTTATTGTGGGCAGATTTTATGACAGTTGTAAGATGCGTAAGAGCATCTGTCATAGTCTATTTTTAGCCTGGAGTGCTCTACATTGGGAGAGTCAAATCTGCCATGTATGACATATGTAAGGAATGTATGAGCAGCAAGGACAAGTTTCCTTTGATGCTGAAAATGGCCATGTAGCCAAGGTGGATGCCTATCCCAAGATGCTCTCAAGATATGCCTTGTAATCTCTATAAAATGCATAGTTTGGAGTTGTAGTTGCATAGTGTTTTTATAGGTACTGTTATGCTATCGGATTAACTCCAAAATTGACATTCATAGACTCTTGGAAGACTTGCATTGTAAGCGTATTGTAAACTATTGTTGTTTTGATAATACATTGTGTGAGTTTAGAGTGTGGGGTTTTTTACCTGAAAAGGTTTTCCCCATGGTATATCTTGTGTCACCTTCTTTCTGTGTTGTGTTGCTGTTGTAATCTTTATGTTATTAGTTTAATGTTGCTACAATTGTAAGGATTTAAATGAATTTGCACTCCATTCCCCTCATTAGATTGGTGTAGGAAGTGTGTTCCGTGTACCTTGCTTCCTTTCACTTATGACACATGTCTTCACCTATCATAATATCTTCTATTTCACTTATGACACACTATTCAAAATGCCGACACATGGAAAAATACCTCTACCACTAAGTGGGACACCTATCTCCTCATGTGAGGACAAAAATTACATGTTGTCACCTTCTACGTAGGATGACACATTACCGTGCCAACTCCCACAAGATGAAAAAATAGGATTTGCATCCTAATTACATAATAAGCAATAAATAAATACATATAATAAATAAATGCAAGGAATTACCAAGGTTGAGACACCTTAATTCCCAACATTCTCCCACTTATCAAACACCTTGTAAGAGCCAATAGAAATAACAGGATTTAACTGCTATAGGCTGAGAGGCCCATAGACTCCGAACACCATCTGAACTTCTCTGTGCCCACTGGTTTCATCAATGCATCAGCAACATTCTTCAAAGTGTCTACCTTCTCCAAATTCACCTTTCCATCCTCTACCATGTCTCGCATGAAGTGAAACTGTACATCAATATGCTTTGTTCTGGCATGGAAAGTTAGATTCTTTGCTAGGCAAATCGCACTCTGACTGTCACAACAAATCGTAATCTGTCCTGCATCAACACTAATATTTGAAGACAATCTCTTAAGCCAAATGACTTCCTTACAAGCATGAGTTGCTACCATATACTTAGCTTCTGTCGTGGATAAATCAACCACAGGTTGTTGCTTACTCATCCAACTAATTGCACCACCGAACATAGTAAACACATAAACACTGGTGGATCTCCTGCTATCAATGTCACCCACCCAATCAGAATCCATGAATCCACGAATACAAACTAAATGCAGAAGTCTTGTAGGATTTCCATGATAGCATATAGAATACTCAGAAGTACCCCTCAAATATCTGAACACTTGCTTAACTACATCCCAATGTACCTGTCTAGGATTAGCCATAAATCAACTAAGGATTCCCACTGCTTGGGCAATGTCTGGTCTTGTGCAAACCATGGAATACATCAAACTGCCAACAACACTAGCATAAGGTACTCTACTCATGCCCTCCACCTTAGAAGGAGATTTTGGACAATCATTAATAGATAACTATCCCCACAGAAATAGGAACACACAATGGTCTACAATCTGCCATGCTGAACCTATCCAACACGATCTTCACATACTTACTCTGGCTCAACCAAAGTTTTCTGTTAGCTCTGTCTCTTCTGATTTCCATTCCCAGAATGTACCTGGCTGCCCTAGATTTTTCATCTCAAACTATGCTGACAACTGAGACTTCAAATCAGAAATCATATTCTTACCATTCCCAATTAACAACATATCATCAACATACAATGCAATAATGAGAATGTGATCATTTTCAAATTTGTAATACACACAATGATCTAATTTTGATCTCAGAAATCCAATCGACAACACAAAGGCATCAAATTTCATACACCACATCTTAGGAGACTGCTTCAAACCATACAAAGACTTCTTCAGCTTGGAAACTAAATTTTCTTTACCTTTCTCTATGTAATGCTCTGGTTGTGACATGTAAATCTCTTCCTCCAAATCACCATGAAGGAATGTTGTCTTCACATCCATCTACTCCACCTCTAAGTCATAAGCTATTGCAAGAGATAACAGGAACCGAATAGATGTCATCTTTGCAACGGGAGAGAAAATTTCACCATAATCAATTCCCTCCACTTGTGAATACCCCTTCGCAACCAGTCTGGCCTTGTACTTTTCAACACTGCCATCTGCATCGAATTTCTTCTTGACCACCCATTTGCATCCAATTGGTTTCCATCCTTTAGGCAAAGGCACCAAGTCCCATGTTTTATTCTTCTCCAAAGAAGCCATCTCATCTTCCATGGCCTCCTTCCAGGAACCTTCATCTTTCATGCCCATAGCCTCTATCACAGTTCTAGGCTAATCAGTGTTAGTAAGCAAGGCAAGAGCACAACTAGAATCAAGCAATGAATAACCAAACCTATCAGGTTGCTTCCTTGTTCGTGTAGACCTCCTCAAAGGCTGAGGTTGAGGTTCTACTTCTTCTTCTGAGCTTTTAGAGCTGCTAGAGCTCTTCTCATCATCAGGTCTCACAGGGTCTGTCAGTTTTAGTCTTCTCAGGGGTAGAAGGAAACTGAACCACATCTTCTTTATTTTTTGTCTATTCTGGCTATAGAACAATGGAAGAAGGTGTTAGCTCTCTGAAAATAACACTTCTGCTATACAACACTTTTTCAGCCACAGGGTCCCAAGGCTTGTATCCTTTCACACCAACACCATAGCTAATGAAAATACACTTAACAACCTTATTCTCTAATTTAGACCATTTATCCTTAGGCACATGTGCATATGCCTCACAACAAAAAACATGAAGATGTCTAACTGAAGGATTCTTACCAGACCACACCTCCATAGGTGTCTTACCAACAAGGGCTGATGTAGGAAACCTATTTACTAGGTAGCAAGCAGTGGCTACAACTTCAGCCCAAAACTTTTGTTCGAGGCTTGCTCTACTAAGCATACTCCTAGCCTTCTCCATCAGTGTCCTATTCATCCTCTCTACAACTCCATTTTGTTGCAGGGTGTATGGAGTTATCTTATGTCTTTCAATCCCTTGCTCTTTATAGAACTTATAGAACTCTGCCAAACAAAACTAACCACCATTGTCAATTCTCAAACACTTAATCTTTTTACTAGTCTGATTCTCGACAAAGCTTTAAACTCTTTGAATCAACTAAAGACTTTAGACTTGCTTCTGAGAAAATAAATCCATGTCCTTCTACTATAACCATCTATGAAAGATACAAAATATATAGATTTGGAAATCGAAGGAACACTAACAGACCAAACACATCAAAATGAATGAGGTCCAACACACCAGAAGAATTGTGAGAACTAGAGTAAAACTGAACATGGTTTTGCTTTCCATATATACAATGTTTGCAAAAGTCAAACTTGAGATTACAATCATTTAACCCCTCAATGAGGCCTTTTTTTTAGGGTTCTAAGACCCTTCTCACCAAATATGCCAAATATCATATGCCATAAAATTGTCTTTTCAGTAGGAAGCTTAACTTCCAGAGCATGAGCACCCTTGGGTACCCAAGATGCACTGCCATCAGAATTTGTTACAACAGATTTCTTCACTGCTGGTTCAGATGGTGGGGATGAAGTGACTGTAGCTCTTTTCTTCGAGTCATAAGAACTATTGCACTGTGAAGTGCATGCCTCCAGCTGAAATAGAGTACCTCTCCGAGTACCCTTCGTAAGTACCATAGATCCTCTAGTCATCTTGCATCCATCCTTCAAAAAGACAACCTGCACACCTGTATCATTCAACATACTTATAGAAAGTAGGTTCTATGCCAAGCCTGGGATGTGCATAACCCCAGTGATCCCCTTCACTCGTCCATCAAGGACTCGGATTGAGACTCTTCCACAACCAACAATATTCAGATGAGAATCGTCACCCAAGTACACTCTTCCACCATCGAACTCTTCATACTTCATGAACCAACTTTGATGCGAGGTCATGTGGAATGATGCACCAGAATCAATCAGACACACATCATCAGATGCATGGATGGCCAGGGCTACGATGAAGGCATCACCATCATCTTGTGACTTATCAGAATATGAGTCTGGGACATTCTTTTTCTTCTTTTTCTTTTCCTCTTTGCATTCCTTTCAGAAATGTCCAGTTTTTCCACAATTCCAACAGAGAGCCTTGAACTTTCCAGGAGATTTGGATCTCCTAGCACAGGATTTGGATCTACCCTTCTCATCTTTCTTGTCCTTCTTTTTCCCTTTCTCTTTGGGTCTTCCACGAACCGCAAGAGCATCTTTGGCTACTTCAGAAGACTTTCTCCATATCTCTTCAGATAACAGTGAAGATACCACTTCATCCATTTTGAAGGTGGATGTGGTGCTCCCAATAACCATAACAAAATGATCCCATGAGTTCGGCAAAGAACAAATCAAGGTCATACAATGATCCTCCTTCTCCATCTTCACACCAACAGAAGTCAATTGTGCAACTAACATGTTGAAAGCATTTAGGTGATCTGCAATAGATCCTCCATTCTCCATCCTCAGAGAAAACATCTTCTTTCTCAGAAAAATCTTGTTCACCAGGGATTTGGCCTGATAAACATCTCCCAGCTTCTTCCAAAGGTCTTTCGTGGTCTTCTCCTCATGGACATTTAACAGGACAGAATCAGCTAGACTGAGTCTTATGAGACCCTTAGCCTTCAGATCTTTGAGATCCCAATCAGCTTGTGCCATTGCGGTTGGTTTTACACTGGATACGGTTTCCCATAGGTCTCGATCAACAAGCATGTCTTCCATCTTAAGTTTCCATAACTCAAAATTTGTGCCATTGAATTTCTCCACCTCTAATCTTCTGGATGTGTTTGCCATCTCTTTTCCTGCAACAAGATTATAGAATACTCTGCACAGACTCCCACTCAAACTAAGATCAGCTCAAAAAACTCCTACCCAACAACTAGGACCAAAGGTGATCAAGCTCTGATACTAACTAAAAGGAAGCTAGGTGTGCAGAAATCGCTTCCTACACTAATCTAATGAGGAGAGATGAGTGCAAATTATTTTCAACCTTTACAATTACAGAGTTATTAATCCAATAATAGAGATATTGCAGCAATACACAACACAAGAATGTAAGACAGAAGAAGAGAGACAAGATATATGTGGGGAAAACCCTTACGGGTGAAAAACCCCACACTCCAAACCACAACTCAAATGTATTATCTAAACAATGAGGTTTACAATACAGTTATAGAGCCAATGCTCTTGCAGGAGTCTTTGACACTCGTATCTAGAGATAATCTGACAGCATAACAATACCTGTCAATCACATAATCCATCTCCTCTCAAAGCACCTGCTTAAATAGAAGTTTACAAGGCAAAAATGAGTTTTCCTTGAGATGGGCGTCCACCATGGCCTCATGGCCCAAACCCATGCCTAAGGACACTTGTCCAACACTGCAGCATGTTCATGACACTTGTCATAACACCCCATCCCAAAATGGTCACCTATTCCCAAGTTGGGCAATGACAGATGCTCTTACGACTCTTACGATTGTCATAGAATCCGTCATACTAACATATCTTACAGCTATAAGAGAATCTATCATACAATGACTAAAAATAGCACATTCTCTTACAACATGTCATAACCCTCCTTGGGGCGCCCAAAGATGCCTTCTTCCAAGATGCCTTATGACACATGTCTTCACCTATCATAGTATCTTCTATTTCTGACTCTTACGCGTCATAAGAATCTGTCATAACCGTTTCGGTCAAAATTCCCTTGCACACTATTCAAAATGCCGACACATGGAAAAATACCTCTACCACTAAGTGGGACACCTATCTCCTTATGTGAGGACAAAAATTACATGTTGTCACCTTCTACATAGGATGACACATCACCGTGCCAACTCCCACAAGATGACAAAACATGATTTGCATCCTAATTACATAATAGGCAATAAATAAATACATACAATAAATAAATGCAAGGAATTACCAAGGTTGAGACACCTTAACTCCCAACATGGGAAGTGTTCTTATAAGGTTCATATATTTCTTCAGTTGAAGTTGTTCGTGGTTTGATGCTCCGGAAGTTGATTTCTTGAGATGCAGTGCATGCCATAGATGTTTGAGTATACTGGGTAAACATGATAAGTATGTTCGTCAGGTGAAAGTTGTTGTAGAGGAATTTGTTGGATTTTAGGATGATTTTAGAATACTCTAGATCATGTTCTAGCATGGTGTGTGGTCCATGAGTCATCTTTGGTTTTGAGGAAGCATGTACATAATTGTTTATGGTGTTAACATAGGTTTGGCCGACCTTGGGTGTTTACACTAATTGCGGTGTTGCTTCGATGATTGTGGAAGCATGGTGTGGCATGTATGAATGAATTTAGGTTTGAATCAAGGTGTGTTGTGGTCCACCTTCATTCCTTTCCACTGCGGGAATGTTTTGGTGATGACCTAATTTGAATTTGCAAAACTAAGGTGCTTTTCTGACCTTGGAGAATGTTTCCAAGATTGAAGGTGATATAAATATGTGTCAAGTTATTGAAGGATGATAAGATAGATGAATATGGGTGTGTGATGTGAATTACAAAGTTATAGAGTGTGAATGTGTGCAGTGCAATGTGAGATTTCTTGTGTTAGACTATTGGATGCAGTGAGTAGAAGGTGTCTACAATTCTTCAGTATGATTGCGAAGGTGTAGGTGATGTTGTGGTGGACTTCTCTATTGCAATGAGATAGTTTTCTTCTTGTAACAATCTTCTCTATCTTCTTCTCTATTGCATTAAGATAAGGATGGAAGGTTATCTGATTTCTCTTGGATATGATATCTGAAAGTCTGCGGTGACTGCATATACTATACCTAAAAATGGTCTGAGTACTGCAAATGAGCTCAAGGCCTATGAAACCAATGGTAAAGCAAGGTATGCTCTTGTAAGTGGTCTTACTAACTCTGAATTGGTAAAGGTTATGAATCTAAACACTGCTAATGAAATTTGGGAAAAGTTAAAGAGTATTTATGAAGGAGATGTTAAGGTCAAGCAAGCTAAAATGCAGAATCTGAAGACCTTGTTTCAGACCATGAGAATGTCTGAAGATGAAAACATCACAAGCTACTTGCAAAAGGTGGATGAAGTTGTCAATAACATCGGAGGTCTTGGTGGAGAACTGGCAGAAAAGGAAGTGGTATTAAAGGTACTTAGAACTCTTCCCAAAACTTACATTAATAAAGTTTATGCTATTGAAGAATTGCAAAATCTGGATCAATTTACCAGACATAGTCATATGGGACTTTAATTGCTTTTGAAATGAGAGAATTTGGTACAAGTAGTGCAAAGGTTGAGACTGCCTTTAAGGCTAGTAAATCATAGAAGACTATGGAGTTAGATTAGGAGGATTCTGATGATATAGAAGCTAACTTTGTGAGAAGAATGAAAAAGGGTACTGGTAAGTACAGTGGTAAGCTACCTTTCAAATGTTTCAGTTGTGACAAGATAGGTCATTATGCTTCAAGATGTCCAGAAAGAATTTTGAGAAGCAAAAATAGGGAGAACAAAAGTAGAGTGCCTAAGAAAAACTATTATGTTAGAGAAGATGCAAGTATATCTGATGATGAATTTGATTATGAAAATGATGAGGATAGTCATAGCCTTAAAATATGATACTATTGCTGCTAACTCTGAGGAATGTGTGAAGGAAAAGGCTCCAAAAGTAAGTATCAATGCTAAAGGCACTTTGATGTCTGCTTTTCATACTAGACAGGAAAAAAACCACTGGGTCATTGAGAGTAGATGCTCAAATCATATGACCGATGATAAGAGTAAGTTTTTTAAACTTGAAAAATATGATGGAGGACTAGTTAGATTTGGTGATGATACATTTGCTAAGATATGTGGAAGAGGTTCAATCAACTTTGATGGAAAGCATAATATTGATGATGTTCTTTATGTTAAGGGTTTAAAACATAATCTATTGAGTGTTGGACAAATGTGTAGCAAATGATACAATCTTGTGTTATGGATTGCATGCAAAAGATATCAATTAAATGCAAATAAAGATTAAATAGAGGAATGAAAATACATAGAAATAATAATAGCGAGAGACAAGTTTTAACATGGTTCACCCAAACCCGAGCTACATCCACCAACAGAGAGTAATATTATTATCCAGTAAATCAAACCGATTACAACCAGCAATCCTTGCAACTCAATACCACTGCAAATGCTACAATACATCAACGAAAACCCTAAGCCTTAGCCTCTTTTATCAAGACTTATGTCGGTTACAAAAATAGGTTTTTTTATGTTGGCCAATAGAAAAATAACTCCCATCTTGGGGGTGCTGCCCCCAAACCCTCGCAAGGGGTGCTACCCCTTGACCCCATTAAATAATTTGGGGGGAAACAACACCGATAAAAGTGGGGTAAATTTAACCTCTGAGTCTGATTAGGCTCCATATAACAACAATCTCCCACTTGGAGACTGATCAGACTCTACACCATATCATCTCCCACTTGGAGACTGATCATAACATCGTTGACCCTGTAGTTCCCACTGGAAATAAACACCCCCGACTTTGTTTTTCTAATTTTTTTGTTTCCAGTCTTGAAGACCAACTGAAGCTGAAGAGGAGCTCAGCTTCTCCCTTGTCACTACCTTTGTAAACATATCCGTTGGATTTTCATCTGTATGTATCTTTTCTAGCCTTAACTGTCCATTATCTAACACCGACCGGATGAAGTGATACCTGATCTGTATGTGTTTGGTCTTTGAATGCAAGGTAGAATTCTTTGCAAGATGTATGGCACTCTGACTGTCTATATAAAAAGAATTGTTAGCCTGTTGGTTGCCCAATTCTTCCATGAAAGATTGCAGCCATATCATCTCCTTACTTGCCTCTATTATAGCTACATACTTTGCCTCTATGGTGGGTAAAGCAACCACCTTTTGAAACTGTGAGATCCAACTCACTGCTATCCCACCTACAGTAAAGACAAAACCTGTAGTACTCTGCCTGGTATCAATATCCCCTGCCAAATCCATGTCTACATAACCTGCTAAATCAGTATTAGAGCCCCCAAAACATAAGTGTTTATTGGATGTACCTCTCGAATATCTGAGAATCTATTTTACCGCATTCCAATGCTCCAAACTGGGATGACTCATATACCTGCTTATGAATCCTACAACATGTGCAATATCTAGTCTCGTGCATACCATGGCGTACATTAAGCTTCCTACAGCTGAAGCATATGGTACCTTGGACTTTTTTTTTTCCTCATCTTGTGTCTTAGGACACATCTCCTTAGTCAATTTTAAATGACTAGGCAAAGGTGTGCTGACAGCTTTTGCATTCTCCATATGGAATCTCTGCAACACCTTTTCAACATAATCAGCCTGAGATAGAGTCAATTTTCTATTCTTCCTATCTTTAAATTTTCATACCAAGGATTTGTTTTGCTTCCCCCAAATCCTTCATAGCAAATGATTGTGCTAACTGTTGTTTTAACTCTCTTATGTGATCCATGTTAGACCCTGCTACAAGCATGTCATCAACATATAAACATAAAATAATGTAGCTATCATTATCCAAACTCTTAAAATAAACACAATGGTCAGAATTACACTAGCTGTAGCCTTGCTCGGCCATAAAACTATCAAATTTTAAATACCATTGCCGAGGTGCTTGTTTCAGGCCATACAAGCTCTTCTTTAATCTGCACACCTGTTTCTCCTTACCTTTGACCTCAAATCCTTGGGGCTGTTCCATATATATCTCCTCCTCCAAATCACCATGGAGAAAGGCAGTTTTCACATCTAGCTATTTCAAATGCAAATCTTCGGCAACCACAATACTTAAAACAGTACGAATAGAAGTCATCTTCACAACTAGAGAAAATATCTCATCAAAATCAATACCTTTTTTCTATGCAAATCCTTTTACAAGTAACCTAGATTTAAATATTTTCTTACCTCCATCTTTCTCTTTCAGCCTATAAACCCATTTGTTTGGTAAAGCCTTTTTACCTGCAGGCAACTTACATAATTCCCAAGTCTGATTTTCAGCAAGGAGTCCATTTCTTCTTTAATTGCAAGCTCCCACTGAACCTTTGTATCCACCTGCATAGCTTCATCATACCCTTCTGGTTCACCAGCATCTATTAACAAAATAGAATACAAAGAGGGAGAAAATCTTTCAAGAGGTCTACTTAGCCTTGTTGACCGTCTAACATTCACTGGAGTTTGTGGTATTTCTTGTTGTTGTTGTGAAGCATGAGGAACCACTAGAACATCATTATCTGGAGTATCATCTAACACCACATAATCATTTTCTTTCTTCTCATGCTACTACAACTGATCTTTGTACAACACCTTCTCATTGAATACAACATCCCTGCTTCTCACAATTTTCTAATTTTTAAAATCCCAAAGCCTATAACCAAATTCATCAATGCCATATCCAATGAAGGTACATTTTTTTGATTTTACATCTAGCTTGGTTCTATTTTCAGAATCTACATGTATAAATGCTTCACATCCAAAGGTATTGAGAAAAGAATAACTCACCTTCTTACCTGTTCATGCTTCCTCTAGAATACCACAGCCCAAAGGAACTGAAGGACCTCTGTTAATTAAATATACAACAGTGTTGACAGCCTCTGCCCACATGTTTAAAGGCAGCCCAGCATGCAATGTAGTACCCCTCCGTTGTCACTTTGGATGTGTCAGGTATGCTTGGCATTATTATTATTAAATGTTGTGTTGAGTGGCAAATAAAATAGGTAGCATTTATGTGTTGTCATAAAATCTATTCTTAGCAAATACTAAAATAAATTAAGTTAGTGGGAGTTATTGGAGGAGATTTTGGGGGGTGGGAGTTTCAGTTTTGCAGATTCTTTTCCAAAAATGTCATGAAGAGTGTTTAAGAGAGGGAGATCATGATACTCCAGGGACACTGCCCTTACGGTTATTGTAAAAGTGCCTCTCTCGACATTATTGAGAGGGATGATTTTCTTGAATGGGCATTCAACTTTAGAGGAGAGGGGAGATACACGAGAGAGAGAGAAGAGATGAAAACAAAGGATAAGTTAGCTAGTGTGCAGAAGGGAAGGGTATAATAATCAGAGAGATGCAGAAAGATCCAGGTAAGTTCAAATACTCTTTCTTTGTATAATAAATTTTCTAGCTTAAATGATTATTTAATAGAGTGATAGTATCAACTGTATGCTTCCAACATTCAAATGGGATTACATATTTTCTTTGGTGTTCAGTTGATCATCTGGCATAAACCAATATTTGGAATTCAAATCTATGCATGTCACAGCTAACTAAATCCTTTAGATTCCTAATTCATCTTATCTTGTGACGGCACATTTATGTGTGAATCCTGCAAGCATGTCTTCTTTGGTGTTATTATTTCATTCCCTAGCAACCATTTCTGTTTAAAGAGAATGTGAACATTGCATTTTATATTACCCTGGTTTTCACGCCAGCCACGTTAATGCAATTGCAATATCTGATGATTACCTCTAACCTTCATGCGTAAATAGATGATCTTCTCAGATGCTATTTTGGATAAGTTTTTGGTTGAAAGTTTAAGCCGTTAAATAATCTATTTTGAGTTGATCTTACAGTTATGAAATCTTTTGAACCCATGTTTTCATTTGTAAATTCCTCTTGCGACGGTGTTGCACTCTTGAGATGACCTGTGTGATACTTGTTTATGAGTCATCTAGCTACCTGACAGTTTTGTGCACCCTTTTGATTTGTAAAGCCGTTATGACAAATCTATTTGTGCATATCCTGCTATCATTGTATTCCAGGAGACCACCGTCTCTTTGGGGCTTTACACTCATGCACCCAGACTACAAGCAAAGCTTACAATGTTAGGTTATGTTCTGTGCGCTGCCTTACTCCAATGATTTTGAGAGCATCCTTGCAAAACCCATATAGTGCACATACTGTAAATCATTACATTCCATGAGATAGGCTTTCTATTTAATGGCGATAGTGGTACTCTGGCCCTGTGCCATTTCTTAACCAAAATCGCTCCTTAATCAAACTCGATCAACTTGATAGATTATCCAATGACTATTTTCCAGCTATTATATCACTTTTGGCAATATAGATCTCAGCAAGGTATGCTTATCTGAAACACATCTCCAAAGTTAATGCTAGCTCCCACCTCTATTGAATTGATGTTTAATCCTTCTCAATGATAATATCTACTGAAGAATCTAATTCGGTTATGGCAATTGCTACATTATAGAGTGACCTGGAAACAATAACTTATCTCTTTCTAGTTATGGTAAAGCAACTATGTTGTTTTCTTATCATTTTCTTGTAAACTTTTCCATTCCTCAAAACAAATCTGGAGGTTGAATTCTAACGATTAGGCCTCTCTGTGATAGGAGGATCCTCTGTCTAAATGGCTTCTCTGTGTCTATTTTTCCCATGTTTGGGTTCGTAAGATAAAATCTTGTGTGCGGGGTTTGGTATGCTTCTTCGATCATGTTTATTACTCAATCAAAAAAATAAAATAAAATAATTTCATGCTCTACTATCGCTAAACACACTTTAAACCACTTCCTTTTGGAGATTATTGCTTCTAGTAGCACTTACCAGTAAGCATAGTTTGTGATCTGCATGTGATTCTCAACAAGTAGCTTGTTAGAGGGAAATTAAGATTACGTGTAATGCTCAACCTTAGACAATATTTTACATTTGGTATTGAGATGACTTTGGATCAAATGAATTTCTAATTTATCATGGATTTATTTATTATGGATGGCAAGTTGGTATGTTGCAGTGAGACTAATCTTTGATGTTATTTAATTCACTGCATTTACCACCAATTATCCTATACCTTAATTTCTATTTGAATAAGAGAGTGAATAATAGAAAAGTTGTGTTTTGGTTTCATTGATTATTACTCTTTATTGTTGATTCTATGTTGAGTCATCATTCTGCCTCTATTTATTTTATAGGCCGCCACTGTCAGTCCATCACCATAAATAGTCACTGCAAATCTTAATCAATACCCTTAAATGCAATGCATCCTCTCCTCTTGGACGTTAGTAAATATATTTAAATATAATTTAATGAGTACGATGTGCTGGTTTTCATTGCTATCCCTACGCTAATGATATTCAGCTACTTAATGTTAGATTTTGTTAATTATGAGTTAATGTTGCTCTGGATTGTATATTCCGTTGTTATTGTTTCAACTGGTAGTGTAGTGATAATAGTATCTCATATTTCTTTATATACATATAATCATTGTCTAGATAGTAATGCTATTTCTTGCGTTGAATATTTGATAGCACTTTATGACTTTCAAGTGTGGTAAAATTCAAGATTTAGCTAAGAGAGATTGAATCTAAAATAATACGTAGAAGATTAATGGCTTATGAACAATTACACTTCTTGGCTAAATATATAAAAAGATTCTTTCTTTATTGAAAGTGGGTTTATTATTGGAAAACATTTCTCTTTCTTAAATTCCCATCTTAAAGAATTGGTTAACAAGTATTTAAAGAATATGACTGAGGTTTAAAAGAAAAGTTAAGATTATTAATTTGTCTAGCTTAGGATGTTAGCTTTGTGTTTATTGGAAATGATATTAATTGTAAATGATTAATAGTTTTATTAGTATTTCTTGTTAAAGAAGTATGATCAATAATTTTTCTGTATTTATTGAATTATAAATAAGTGATGATGGTATGAACCAAACAACTATACTATTATCATTTTTGGGTTATTTCATGAAATGAAATTATTTGTGGTGGTGCTTAAAACATAACTAAAAATTTATCTCTCAAATTTATAGTTGATAATTTTTATAGGAAAATAAGTAAAGATAGTGTTAACATTGTAATTTTAGAACTTAGTTTATTTTAGAAAACTATGCAAACCATGGATTATTAAATGATGCTTTGTGTTATCAAGATGTCAAAATTGCTTAAGAAAATCTAGATTAAAGACTCGGGATGCAAAAGAGTTCTAATTAGTCTTTATTTGTTTATTTTGAGAATGATTTAAATTCTTAAATATTACTTTGGTAAGATGATTTATGGAATGACTTATACATTTAATTGTTAATAAAACAAGGATGGAGTTCTCTGAAATCTTTATAATATCAATTACTCATTAGCTTAATAATTGTGCTAATGGATAATAGTGCTTTTCTTAGTTAGAAATAGATCCCTGTGTTGCTCGAAGGATGATTCTTAGAAATGGAATTATGTTTTAATTACTTGATAGTTTTCTTAGGGATGTCAATCTATGGATAACTTTGGTAGGAATGTTATTATATGAAGACATAAGTTAAATCAGTAGTTACCTAACTTGTGCTCTTGTATGTTCATTGGATGATGGAAAATGTTACATCATGAATGTAGTTTGTACATAAGTATTTAGGTATGGCTGTAAAGGTACATCACTTTCTTGAGATAATATATAATGAGCGAGAACCCTAGGTCTTACTGTTTTTAAGTCAACCTTTTTGGTTGCAAGAACGTTCATCTTGAACTATGATGTCTCTACGCCATGCGTACGTAGGCAAGGCCATCATGAGCCCCCGAGACAGTAGGTCGGCCCTTAGGGCCTTAGGATTGTCATTTTATGCAATTGATATTGTGTAATTAATAACCATGTAGAACTAATGTTTCTTTAGATGTATAGTTGAGATCTATATGCCATGTAGGATTCTGAAGCTAAGGAGGTACCTTTTCACTTGGTGAATAGATGACTATCTGGCAGTTTTGGTAAATGTGTATAAATTTATTGTAACGTTTGTACTTTACATTTTATTTACGATGAAAATACTCTAATCCTTGACTTGAGGTCTTCTAGGATTAATTTTGTAAATTGTTATCCTATCATCCTGTTGAGTTTATTATTATTTTCTTGGGTAGGCATTACAAATGATGCATGTGTGTATTCATTTGGTGCATTTGTATTTGGAACAAACCATGGTTGTTAGCTAGTTTATGTTAGTAATTAGTAATGTAGTCATGTAATTAAACATAATTTGAATAAGTTTTGTATGTTGTTGAATATTGTTTAATCTTAATAATGCAGTCATGTTATCCCAAGAGATGTTAGTTAACTGGTTGTATCAGACTATGTTATAGTTGTTATCATTACTTCTATTTGAAAAAAATGAAAAAATGAAAAAAATATTTGCCTTTTTATTGCTTTAGTTGACTTATCTCTAGGGTTGCATGGCGGGGCATTACATGCAATCTCATGGTTCTTGCACGCTCCATTATTGTCCTATTCATGTGCTTAGCCACTTCATTCTCCTGTGGAGTACCTGGAACTATTTTCTGCCTACGAATTCCATTAAAGGAACAATAATCCTCAAATTCTTTGCTGCAATACTTACCACCATTATCAAATCTGAGACATTTTAATCTTTTACCCGCCTCATTCTCAACCAAGCTTCTCCATTTCTCAAATGTTTCAAATACATTAGATTTCTACCTAAGGAAATAAATCCAAACCTTCCTAGATATCGAAAGCCACCGAGAGAAGATACTTGAGTTGGTCCCCATACATATGTATGCACAAGCTCCAACTTTTCATCTTTCTTTTGCTTCCCATCCTTGAGAAAACTGACTCTCTTTTGTTTTCCATACACACAACTTTCACATAAATCTATATTAATACATTTCAGACCTGGTAAAACTTTCTTAGAATGAAGTACCTTCATGCCTTTTTCACTCATATGCCTAAGTCTGTTATGCCACAGTGTTGTCTTAGAACTTGCAGCAACTATTTCAGTCTCTTCCTGTGAACCTGCAACAACTGTTCTTGAACCTGTTTGTTTTTTCTCTGCAATGGCTAAAGTAGAAGGAATAGTATGACCTCTACAAAGATATAAGGTTCCTACTTTCACACCTTTTGCTACTATTAAGGCACCTCTTGAAACCTTCCAATTTTTATCAGTAAATGTAACAATGCAACCTTCATCAGCTAGCTGTCTCGCTGAAATTAAATTCCTACTCAGCCTTGGAACGTGCCTTATCTCTTGTAGTAGCAAATGATTCCAATTCTGTAACTTAGTCTTGATTCTTCCCTTTCCAACAATCTAACATGGTTTGTTATCTCTCAAATAAACCAGCCCAAAATCCCTTTGGACATAATCAAGAAAACAACTTCTATGGGGCGTAGCATGAAATGAGGCCCCTAAATCTAAAACCCATGAATCATCAACATTATCTAGGGAAAGAATCAAAGCATCATCTTCAAATTTATTACTTACCACATTTGCCTCCTTATTGCCTTCTTATTTTTCTCCTTTATTCTTTCGAGACCAGCAATCTTTCTTCAGATGACCTCATTTCCCACAGTACAGACAATCCTTCTGTCCTCTGGATTGGGACCTCTTGTCTTTTGATTTTCCTCATGACTTCCCATGACCTCCAGAACTTTTTCCTCTCTCCTTTGATCTGCCCCTACATTCTTCATTTAAAACACTACCTAATGTGGACCCTCCTGAGCTTTTCTGTCGCATTTCCTCGCTAAGGATAACACCAACAACATCATCAAATTTCAAAGTATTTGAACTAGAGACATATTTACTTACAACCATTACCAAGCTATTCTAGCTTTCTGGCAAAGAACATAATATCAAGAGAGCCCTCACCTCTTCATCAAATTTCACTTTTACAGAAGTTAACTGACTGGTAATCATTTAAACTCATTTAAATTATCTGTCACAGATTCACCTTCAATCATTTTCAGATTAAAGAAACGCTTCATGAGAAATACCTTATTTGAGGCTGAGGGTTTTTCATACAATTTAGCCAAAGCTTTCATCAGTTCACTTATATTGAACGCCACAGATTGTGCCAGGCATAACCGAATGGTTCCCAGTGCCTTTTTGTCCAGAAGATTCTAATCCTCATTAGTCATTGCTACTAGTTTCTTGGCTATTCCTTCCAATGGCCTCCATAAATCCTTCTGATAGAGATAATCCTTCATCTGCATCTTCCATGATTGATAGTTATGCTCATTGAATTTATCTACCTTCAATGTACCCTCATCTGCCATTGCTCCCACTCAACTGTGAGACTTCCTGTAGATGATAATTGAACACAACCCGCTCTGATACCACTTGTTATGGATTACATGCAAAAGATATCAATTAAATGCAAATAAAGATTAAAAAGAGGAATGAAAATATACAAAAATAATAATAGCGAGAGACAAGTTTTAACGTGGTTCACACAAACCTGGGCTACATCCACCAATAGAGAGTCTAATATTATTATCCAGTAAATCAAACTGATTACAACTAGAAATCCTTGCAACTCAATACCGCTGCAAATGCTACAATACATCAACTAAAACCCTAACCCTTAGCTGCCCCAAACCCCTGCAAGGGGAACTACCCCTTGACCGTGTTAAATAATTTGGGAGGAAACCGCGCCGATAAAAGTGTGGTAAATTTAAGCTTCGAGTCTGATTAGGCTCCATATATCAACATCTTGTGTTTCAACATGGTGGTTGTGAGATCAGAAAAGACTCCAAAACTATGATAGCTGCTGGAAAAAGGACAGATGGAAATGTTTATCAGCTCAAAGGTGGTGATGGTTATTGCTTCATGACTTAGATCGGTGAGAGTTGGCTATGGCATAAAAGATTGTGTCATATCAATTTTGATAGCCTGGTAAGTATAAGTTTAGTTCAAGATATGAGAGATCTGCCAAAGATTAGAAAGCCTATCAATGTTATCTGTAAGGAATGTCAAGTTGGAAAGCAAGCAAGAAGAAGTTTCAAAGTCAAGGATCAATCTTCTACAAGACTGTTGGAATTGGTGCATACAGAACTTTGCGGTCCTACCAGAGTAAGGAGTTTTCAAGGTGACATGTATTTCATGCTACTAATTGATGATTATTCTAGAATGACTTGGGTTACTTTTCTTAAAGAAAATTTGAAGCCCTAGATAAGTTTAAAGCATTCAGGGAAATGGTTGAGAATGAAATGAATATAGGGATCAAATGTTTGAGGTCTGATAGAAGTGGAGAGTTCACCTCCAATGAGTTTAACATGTTTTGTGAGAATCATGGAATAAAGAGGCACTTGTCTGCCCCTGGGACTCCTCAGCAGAATGGAGTGGTTGAAAGAAAGAACAGGACTGCAAGGAGCTGCAAGGACAATGATAAAAGAAGCAAATCTACCAGAGGTCTATTGGAGAGAAGCAATTCATACTGTTGTTTACATACTAAATAGAGTGAAAGAAAAGACAAACAATACAAAGACTCCTTATGAGCTATGGTATGGAAGGATTCCTATTGCCAAATACTTCAGAGTGTTTGGAAACAAATGTTATATCAGAAGGTATCTTCCTTGGGTATTCTACTAAAAGCAAAGCTTACCAGTGGTATAACAAGAGACTAAGAAAGATTGTTGAGACTACAAATGTCCAAGTTGACGAAGATGTTGGAGCCCAGGACAACACTGAGAGGGGGGGTGAATCAGTGTTGTATAAACTTTTAAAATCTTTTTGCACATTTTAACTCACAAGACAAAGAGAAAGGAAGACATCGATGATCTGTTAAACATATATGCAAAAGTATGATAAAGATATGAATCAGGACCTTAAGAGCATATCATTAGAGCAGATGAACACATGAAGACAAACAAGAACCATGACACCTGATTTGATGAGTGGAAAACCCTCTAGGGGAAGAAAAACCACTCTAAAATGCTTCACTAGCTTAATCAAGAACCTCACTAGTTACAAACAGGTCTCACTGACCATACAAGCCTCACTGGCTACAAAGAGGTCTCATTGACCATACAAGCCTCACTGGCACATAAAGCCTCACTGGCAAATACAATCACCATCATTAAAACATAATGCTTAGTGTGCAAGAAATGATTGTAACTCAATATGATTTGCACCATTACATAACCTGTCTTCTCTAAGTTTGCATATCTCTTTGCAATCATCCTCAATCCAATCTGCATACTAGTCTCATGATCTCTGCACAATCAATTCACCTGATGCATAATCAATTGCATATTATCTTCATACTTGGCATGGTTCAATCTGTAAGTTCTTTGCATAGTGTCTTCATTCTTTGTTTAATTCATTCCTACAAAAAAATGATCTCACATACACAATACCATGATTCATCTGTATTTTCTCTTCAAAAGAATCTTCACAAAAATGTCTTCACTGCATTTTGATCCACACAAAAATTCATCCATCAATGTACCTGAAAATACCATTATATCAAAATTGAATGTCATTTCATATTCCTCTCACATTCTTCTTCTTCTCTGTTTCATTTTCACCTTCACAAAAATAAATCTTTTTCATCTGCTAAAATAAAATCATATTCCTCTTTTTTGCAAGACCATTCAAATTCTTCTTTTCTCTGATACATTTTTCCTTCTCATAAAAAACTTTCATTCAGTCCCAAAAAAAATCACAATGATCCTGCAAAGAAAAAATTTGACCTTTCATTTTTATTTTTCTTCAATCACCTCATCAAATCACCTCATTTCTTTTTTAAGACCTCACACAAAAAAATAATATCTTCAAAATTCCATTTTTGTTCTCAATAAAATCTTTCATACTGCATCTGCAATATTTATTATAAAAAAATGACCCTTCATATATTCTTCTCCTTCTCTATGCAATTATCTTCTTTCATAAAAAAAAACTATTCATATTCCTTAAAAAAACTTTTTTTTTAGTCTTCAAAGCCACGAATGGATAGAATAAAAAAATAGATTAAATCTCCCAAGAATTTGAGATTTTAAAACCACAACAATCTGTCTTAGAAAACTATCTAAAAATAGTCTTGAAAAAGCAAAAGCACTGCAGTTTACACAGTGAAGACATTCACGGGCACGTCAATGTGCAAGCACAGGTGCGGAGTCTTAATTTTAAATTATGGCCATTGATCATAGTCATTGCGCTCACCAAACATTTAAAAGGAACCGTCGATAGGTTTTTGGTGCTTAAAAGAGTTTAGTAACTTATAATCACCGGTATGTCTAGGAAGTAGGGGCCAGTTAATCAATGAGGTAAGACCCTTAAGACATGACTTTAAGTTATGTTTTAACTTGACAACCAAGTCACCTTAAGAATATAAATAAAGTAATGGCGAGAGTATTAGGGCATAATAAATATTCTTTAAGGCCTTTAAATTATAGTTTTGATCCCTTAGTACTACTAGTACACCAACCCTAATAGGAGGAAATGATAAAATAAACATTTTAAGCACCTCAAAAAGAATAGAGATGACTCTGCAGAGACCTCCATGACATCAGAGAATAACAAAAAATTTATACCTATGCAGCCTTGAAAGAAACAAATGGAGAATAACCCCTTTTGATGACCCTTATTTAATCTCATCCCACCACATCAACTTTTGAGACACATGTGCAATGCACAATTTAAATTGAGATAACCATCTTGAAACAAAGCAGAGACATGATTAACACACCAAACCACATGAATAGTTGCATCTTGTTATGTCAACACTGATCATCTTGAGCATCCAACCACCCTGATCAAGAACACACTATGAAGTATAATGATAACCTCCATCTGAATACAAAGACATGAACAACTTCTGAGAGCTTATAATATGGCATCAATTACTGAAGGATCTCAACTTCTGTTATCAACATTTTATGAGCAACAAGACATCCTTGAAGATCATAGTCACGAAGGCATCCATCATGAAAGCATCCATTATACAAACCATGCTTTAAAATTACACAACCATTACACCAATGATCAACATCAGCACCATCCTGATCAAATACAATCTGACCTGAGGCATAAGATAATGAAGACATATAACATCTGATGATGAAGACATATAGCATGAAGATAAAGATCCTACATCTGACAACATCATACATAACTCATAACATCATCAAGTATCCTTAGCATGATATGAAAGGTCTTGAAACCTTGATCACCTAACTCAACTGAAACATCATCAACTAAACATTTTCATGTGAAGCCTAACACCTTTATATGTAGCCTCTTTGAAACATATGCAACATAAACATGATAAAGATAGTCTTGAAACATGAAGACAATCGTATCAAACTAACATATCAAACCAGTATGAAGAGCATGAACCATTACACTAACATGAGACCATCTTGAAACAAGCATGAATACAACTTGCCAACATGAGCATATCTTATCACATCTTGACAACCTGCCAACATGAGCATATCTTATCACATCCTGACAACCTGCCAACATCTTGGTTCTACTTTGACATCAATGAAAACCATGCTCTACAATCTCCCCCTTTGTCATTGATGACAAAACTACATGATGCATTTTCTCTCTCTCCTCCTTTTTGTCATCTAATGACAAAGGATAAGAACTATTTGATCCCCTTGACTGAAAGATGTTAAAGCTTGATCATAACATTTACAATCACATTGCATTATGAAGATTTTGAAGCATGATATAATAATGAAGACAAACTCCTATTATCTGTTATCTTCCTTTTGAACCTTTGATGATCTATGATAACAAAAATAAAAATCCTAAAGCAAGCATATGACAAACCATGTTGATAATACTTGAAGACAACTCTTCAAATTGAGAGCAACAAGTCACCATGAAGCACACATCTGAAGACATACATCTTGAAGCATAGGACCTGCAACAATCTGTAACCAATCTATTCCTTTGCAAAACCAAATGCAGAGACATATGCTATGAATTGACTTCTTCCATTTGCAACTTCCTCAGACAACATATGCTAACATCTGATGAGAACTCCTTGAGTACACCCAAGATCCTATCTTTTAGAGTCAGGTTTTTATCCTAGGACCTATCAATCATCATTCAAATCAGCCCACCAAGTTTGCACATCAACAAACTAATTGCACCATCATGACAACTCAAACTTTGTAAGTATCAACATGATATGAACAAGATACAAATAGGATCAATTATAAACCAAGTCACTCAGCATCATCAAACTCTGTGTGCATTGACTCCATGAACATCTTATCAACATGAACCACTAATCATCTGTATCACTGTCATACACTGAAGATCAACATTATCAACACCATTAAGAATTTCATTTCACAAGAGTGATATGAATAGCATATTATCAAACATTATCAGGCATGAATTCAATAGCATGATAAATAAAACAAAATCATCATATTGACAAATATCAAATGATCTCCTTCTTGAAACTTCTTGGGGATAATTGATAGGACATGGACAACTCCCCCTAACTTCATGTCGTTATACAACTGATGATGTGACTTGTGCAAGATTGACAAGTTTAGAATCTATCTTCTTTTGATTTTGTTTTAGTCTCCAAACTTTTACAGGTTCTTTCTTCCTCCAAACTTTTTCATCCTCTTTCCTTTTCCAACTTTTCAAACCAGGTGATACTTTTCTGCAACTATGTGCTTTGTGACCAAGAGAGTTGCACAAATAAAAAACTATATTGTAATCATAATCAAATGACTGATAATACGTTTTTGACATCCTTTGAGCACTTATGTTATGATACCATGTAGGATCATATCTTTTATACATTTTACAATTTCTTTGTATGTGACCAACATTATTGCACTTGTAACACATGGACCAACATTAGATTGATTTCTTCTGCAATCAACTACTTTGTGTCCAAAATAATTACAAGTATAACAATAACCATTAAATGAATAATTATACCTGTACATATATGCTTGTCTTACTGGAACAGTTCTTCTAAAATTTCTTCTTTGATTGTGCATTTTTACAAATTCATCTTTGGTCTTCATTTTAGCTTCAATCTTCTTTTTGCCTTCAGGAGTAGTAGCATGATAACTCGGATTAATTTTCTTTCTAGGAGTCTCTCTGACTTTGGAACACTCTCCTTCTTCATAACCTAGACCAATAGTGTCCTTATGATACTTTTGTTTGCCCAACATTTCATGCAACTTGTTTGAGCTCTCTTCAAACTCCTAATATTTCTTGGACAAAACCTTGAGACCTTCATAATCTTTTCTCAGATTGACAATTTTAGCCTCTAATTTCAGATTTTCAATTCTTTTAACCTCAAGATCAGATTTTGTTACATTAGCTATCCTCTTAGCTTCCTCAACCTCTACCTTCAGACTGATAATCAAATTGTCTGATTCATTAATTTGTGTCCTTAAATTCACAATCTGATTTCTTGCCTCTTCAAGATCAGAGAGTGCTTTGTCTTTGAAGTCATTTTCTTATTGTAGCTGCAACTCTAATATTTGATTCTCCTTTTTGTATTTCCTGATCACACTCAAAGCACATATGAGTTCTCCTTCAACATCAACCTCACATGCTCTTGTTCATCATACACCTGATCATAATCACTCATAATGTGACCTTCTTCTTCTGAATCAGATTGTACCTCATCTCCTTCATGTGAATGACTTCCATCATTCTCACTCTTCTCATATAACAAGCTATCTTCTCCTTCAAGTGCATCACCTTGATAGATTCTTATCAATTCCTTCCACACATCCTGAGTTGTTTCACAATGCATAACTCTACAGAAGACTTCATTAGATAATCCAAACAGAATAATCTTCTTTACTATATGATTACTGTAGACACCTGAAATTGACTTGCTCCGCAAACCAATTTACCGTATCTCTACATCACCAATTATCCCTCCTATTAATTAAATAAATTCATTTTATTTAAATTAATTTATCCCTAGTCATTCAATCCATCCTTTGTGATCAATTAATTCATCTAATTTATCACTAAACCTTACAACACTATATCCTCGTTGATTAAATAAATATTCCCAATATTTATTTAGTTAATTTCCCCATCTCCCTAATCCTGATTAATTAGATATATCAAGTTTATCTAATTAATCTACCCTACTAATCAACCTAAACCTAGCCTAGTTGATTAAATAGCAATGATTTAATTAGCTACCCTAGCCTACCTATCCCCTAGACCTAAATTAATTAAGCTTAACACTTAATTAAACCTTACTTAACTCATTCTCCCACACACTTTGAATACAAATCAATCTTTTATTCAAAGGGTCACATCTCCCTCTTACACATGTAAGTGTACATATGTCCTCACCCCTTTACACATGTCATAGCTCATTAATTGGAACTCTTCCCAAAATGAATTTTTAATTCATTTCTAATCCTCCTCTCTTCCCAATGTGAATTTTTAATTCACAAATAATGAGAGCCATCCAATCTCATTGACCAAACCTCAACCCTTGATCTCTCTCATCCGCTCCTCTTGTGACACTTGTCACAAGGCTATGACTCCAATTCAAACCCTAACTCTCAAGCATTTTTAGCCCTTGATCTAAACTTTCAATCCTCACCCTCCATCCTTTTATCAAAAATCTATAAATAAGACCCTCCTCTAAGCCATTTTAATCACTTCTTCTTGCATCCTTACTATGTCAAAATCTCTCTAAAATCTCCTCATCTTAACACCATAATGCCAAAATCATTCTAGCCTATCTATCCTCATATCTATCTCTATCCAAGATCCAAATCCTTTCATCTACATTTGTGTTGAAAGAAATAGAGCAATCCACATTTCTACATTCTTCTACTTGGGTAAAGCTAAGGAGTTTGGGTGCAACTCCTTCCACCTTATCTTGAATTTGTGAATCATCTTGGAAGGTATAACACTTGTTTAATGCATTTGTTTATGTTTTGATTTCCATATGTTTTCCATAAACTACAATTACATTCATAAGCTTCTTTGTTATCTGTAGTATTAGGTGATTGAGAGGAAACAAAATATCCATTCTCAACAAACATCCATACACCATATCCTAAAGAGGATAGATAAACTTGCATTCTAATACACCAAACAGAGAAGTCTGAACCATCAAAGTAAGGAACTCCAAAAAACTCTTTCTCTAATTTAATACCCGATTCAACTTGTGAGACATTTCTATCAACATATTCTATATCAACATTTGAATTTGATAAAGATGGTGCCTTTTGATCAATAGGAGACTTGACATTTTTATTTTCTCTATTTCTTTTGCACTTACCCATGGTACTCCACACTCAGGACCTACCCAAGCCGATTAGACTTCTATAGGGAACCTGGCTCTGATACCACTTGTTGGAGTCCAGGACAACACTGAGAGGGGGGGTGGATAAGTGTTGTATAAACTTTTAAAATCTTTTTGCACCTTTTAACTCACAAGACAAAGAGAAAGGAAGACATCAATGATCTGTTAAACATATCTGCAAAAGTATGATAAAGATATGAATCAGGACCTTAAGAACATATCATTAGAGCACATGAACATATGATTTGATGAGTGGAAAACCTTCTAGGGGAAGAAAAACCACTCTAAAATGCTTCACTAGCTTAATCAAGAACCTCATTGGTTACAAACAGGTCTCACTGACCATACAAGCCTCATTGGATACAAAGAGGTCTCACTGACCATACAAGCCTCATTGGCACATAAAGCCTCACTGGTAAATACAATCACCATCATTAAAACATAATGCTTAGTATGCAAGAAATGATTGTAAGTCAATATGATTTGCACCATTACATAACTTCTCTTCTCTAAGTTTGCATATCTCTTTGCAATCATCCTCAATCTAATCTGCATATCAGTCTCATGATCTCTGCACAATCAATTCACCTGATGCATAATCAATTGCATATTGTCTTCATACTTGGCATGGTTCAATCTGTAAGTTCTTTGAATAGTGTCTTCATTCTTTTTTAATTCGTTCCTGTAAAAACATGATCTCACATACACAATACCATGATTCATCTGTATTTTCTCTTCAAAAGAATCTTCATAAAAATGTCTTCACTGCATTTTGATCCACACAAAAATTCATCCATCAATGTACCTGAAAAATACCATTATATCAAAATTGAATGTCCTTTCATATTCCTCTAACATTCTTCTTCTTCTTCTCTATTTCATTTTCACCTTCACAAAAATAAATCTTTTTCATCTGCAAAAATAAAATCATATTCCTCTTTTTTGCAAGACCATTCAAATTCTTCTTTTCTCTGATACATTTTTCCTTCTCATAAAAAACTTTCATTCAGTCCCCAAAAAAATCACAATGATCCTGCAAAGAAAAAATTTGACCTTTCATTTTTATTTTTCTTCAATCACCTCATCAAATCACCTCATTTCTTTTTCAAGACCTCACACAAAAAAATAATGTCTTCAATATTCCATTTTTGTTCTCAATAAAATCTTTCATACTGCATCTCCAATATTATTAGAAAAAAAAATGACCCTTCATATATTATTCTCCTTCTCTCTGCAATTATCTTCTTTCATAAAAAAAACTATTCATATTCCTTAAAAAAAACTTTTCTTTTTAGTCTTCAAAGCCACGAATGGATAGAATAAAAAAAATAGAATAAATCTCCCAAGAATTTGAGCTTTTAAAACCACAACAATCTGTCTTAAAAAAACTATCTAAAAATAGTCTTGAAAAATCAAAAGCACTGTAGTTTACACAGTGAAGATGTTCACAGACACGTCAATGTGCAAGCACAGGTGCGGGGTCTTAATTTTAAATTATGACCATTGATCATAGTCATCGCACCCACCAAAGCTTTAAAAGGAACCGTCGATAGGTTTTTGATGCTTAAAAGACTTTAGTAACCTATAATCACTGATATCTCTAGGAAGTAGGGGCCAGTTAATCAATGAGGTAAGACCCTTAAGACATGACTTTAAGTTATGTTTTAACCCAACAACCAAGTCACCTTAAGAATAGAAATAAAGTAATGATAGGAGTATTAGGGCATAAGAAATATTTGTTAAGGCCTTTAAATTAGAGTTTTGATCCCTTAGCACTATTAGTACACCAACCCTAATAGGAGGAAATGATAAAATAAACATTTTAAGCACCTCAAAAAGAATAGAGATGACTCTGTAGAGACCTCCATGACATCAGAGAATAACAAACATTTTATACCAATGAAGCCTTGAAAGAAACAAATGGAGAATAACCCCTTTTGATGACCCTTATTTAATCTCATCTTGCCACATCAACTTTTGAGTGAGATAACCATCTTGAAACAAAGCAGAGACATGATTGACACACCAAACCACATGAATAGTTGCATCTTGTTATGTCAATACTGATCATCCTAAGCATCCAACCACCCTCATTAAGAACACACTATGAAGCATAATGATAACCTCCATCTGAATACAAAGCCATGAACAAGTTTTGAGAGCTTATAACATGGCATCAATTACTAAAGGATCTCAACCTCTGTCATCAACATGTTATGAGTAGCAAGACATCCTTGAAGATCATAGTCATGAAGGTATCCATCATGAAAGCATCCATTATACAAACCATGCTTTAACATTACACAACCATTACACCAATGATCAACATCAACACCATCCTGATCAAATACAATCTGACCTGAGACACAAGATAATGAAGACATATAACATCTAATGATGAAGACATATAGCATGAAGATAAAGATCCTACATCTGACAACATCATACATAACTTATAACATCATCAAGCATCCTTAGCATGATATGAAAGGTCTTGAAACCTTGATCACCTAACTCAACTAAAACATCATCAACTAAACATCTTCATGTGAAGCCTAACACCTTTATATGCAACCTCTTTGAAACATATGCAGGATAAGCATGATAAAGATAGTCTTGAAACATGAAGACAATCATATCAAACCAGTATGAAGAGCATGAACCATTACACTATCATGAGACCATCTTGAAACAAGCATGAATACAACCTGTCAACATGAGCATATCTTATCACATCCTGACAACCTACCAACATCCTGGTTCTACTTTGACATCAATGACAACCATGCTCTATAGAAGATCTACAGAAGAATTCAAAGGTAAATGGATATGAATCAAATGAGTCTTCTTGCAGAGAAGAAGAAAATGCCAAGGAAAAGGAATTGTAGATTGAAGAGGAAGATGCTCCGGAAGAGACTCCTAAAACTCCCAAGTATGTGAAGAAGCATCATTCTGAAGACCGGATCATTGGTGATAAGAACAAAGGTGTGCTGACAAGAAGGAAAGTTGTTGAAGAATAGGTAAATCTATATTTACTTTCTAAAGTTGAACCTAAATCAGTGATTGAAGCATGCACGGATGAGTATTGGATTAAGGCTATGGAAGAAGAACTAATGCAGATTGAAAAGAACAAATTTGGGAACCTGTCCCAAGACCAACAAACAAAAATTTGATTGGAACTAAGTGGGTATTCTAACAACAAACTGAATGAGAATGGAGAATTGGTAAGAAACAAGGCAAGGATTGTGTGTAAAGGCTACTCACAAGTAGAAGGAATAGACTATGAGGAAACATATGCTTCAATGGAAAGGATGGAGGCCATCGGGATGTTCTTTGCCTTTGCAACACATAAGGATTTCAAAGTATATTAAATGGATGTGAAGTCTACTTTCTTGAATGGTGATTTGGAAGAAGAAGTATACATAGAATAGCCAAATGGATTTCATTTATCAAACAAACCAAATATGGTTTGCATATTGAAGAAGGCACTATATGGATTGAAGCAAGCTCCTAGATCTTGGTATGCAAGGTTAGACAAGTACTTAGTACAACAAGGATTCAATAAAGGTTTTGCAGATAGTAATCTATATATCAAAGTAGGGGAAGATCAAAATTTGATTGTAGAAGTATATGTAGATGACATAATCTTTGGAGGAAATGAAGGTATGTGCAAGAATTTTGTAGATGAAATGCAAAAAGAGTTTGAAATGTTAATGTGTGGTGAAATGAACTTCTTCCTCGGGCTACAGATCAATCAGACAGATAAAGGTATTTTCATTTGACAATCAAAGTATGTCAAGGAAATGTTAAAGAAGTTTGGAATGGAAGATTCTAAACCACTTTGTACCCCTATGACTACTAGTTGCAAGCTGATAAAAAATGATGAAACTCCTAAGGTTGATCAGAGCAAGTATATGTCAATGATTGGAGGATTGCTATATTTAACTACTACTAGACTGGATATTATGCATGCAGTTTGTCTTGTGGCTAGATTTCAAGAAGATCCTGGAGAGTCACATGTTGTACCAGTGAAGAGGATATTCAGATATTTAAAGAGCACTTCGGATCATGGATTGTGGTATCTAAAGGATACCGACTTTACTCTAAGTGCTTGTACAAATGTAGATTGGGCTGGTTGTGTAGATGATAGGAAAAATACAAATGGTGGTGCATTCTTTCTTGGAGGCAGAGTGGTGTCATGGCTAAGTAAGAAGAAATATTTAATGTCTTTATCTACTACAGAGGCAAAATACATTGCAACAACATCTTGCTACACACAGGTGTTGTGGATGAAGCAAATCTTGAAGGATATCAGAGTTGTATATGATGAACCAATTCCTACCTTCTGTGATAATACTAGTGCTATTAACATTTCAAAGAATCCAGTGATGAACTCAAGGACAAAACATATCTCAATCCGGTATCACTTTCTGAGAGAGAAGGTTTCAGAAAATGATGTGAAGCTTGAGTATGTGCCTACAAAGGATTAGGTTGCTAATATATTTACTAAGGCTCTTCCTAATAATACATTTGAGTATCTCCGAGAGAAATTAGGGGTTATTGCCCCTCCTTCTTTGAACTAGATGCATAAGGAAATGCATCAGTCCAGTGGACTTCAAGATTCATTCTTTATTTTGGATTGATGTTGGAGGCTACCTCTCAGGGGGAGTAGGTAGTGGTCATGTTGGTTGTTGCAGTCAGGGAGAGTAAGAGAGAAATGTGTAGCCCTTTTCCATTGATGTCAAAAGGGGAGAGAGAGCAATGTAAAAAAGGAAAGAGTCAGTTGTTAAGAAGAATGTGAAAAAGGAAAGAGTCAGTTGTCAAGAAGAGAGTAATGAGCTTAGAGTGATAGAAAGTGAAAGGAAAAGAGTTGATACTAAAGATGTTGTTGTGTTGATGGTTTTTCACATCATGTATTTCCATCAATGACAAAGGGGGAGATTGTTGCAAGTATGTGCAGTTAGTGTTGTCATTGATGTCAACAAGCTTGTGTTTTCATTAGTGTTAATTGTATGAGAAAAAAAGATATTGCAAGAGTGTGAACAAGTTGGTGTTGAGTGGATACTATATTGATGTTGAGGAAGTGCTGAAGATGGTGATAATATGTTTTTGGTGCCTGGCTTCCAAATGCTTTTGAGAAAATTTGAATAAAATAAGAAAACAACGTGTGGCAGTGGTATTTTGTGTTGAAGAACAGTGTTCTAGTTTTGCTCCGCATTTCTTTTATATTGAAGATCTATTTATGTGGTTTGGATATGTTGTTTGGAGATGTTTAGAGATGCTACATTTAGAATTTAGCATACTGGATCGATGTGCAGAGGGAGATGTGTTCACCAGTGTATGAACTGTGTTTTGCAGAGGTGTCTGGGAGAAATGTTTTTTCTCCGCATTTCTCCGCAGAGTGGTTTCTGGTCTTTCAATTCGAGAAGTGTGATTATAAGGTTCATATCTTTCTTCAGTTAAAGTTGTTCATGGTTTGATGCTCCAGAAGTTGATTTATTGAGATACAGTGCATGACAAAGATGTTTGAGTATACTGGGTAAATGGGATAAGTCTGTTCGTCAGGTGAAAGTTGTGGAGGAATTTGTTGGATTTCAGGATGATTTTGGAATACTCTAGATCGTGTTCTAGCATGCGTGTGGTCTGTAAGTCATCTTTGGTTTTGAGGAAGCATGTACATAATTGTTTATGGTGTTAACACAGGTTTGGCCGACCTTGGATGTTTACACTAATTGCGGAGTTGTTTTGATGATTGTGGAAGCGTGGTGTGGCATGTATGAATGAATTTAGGTCTGAACTAAGGTGTGTTATGGTCCGCCTTCATTGTTTTCCACCATGGGAATGTTTTGGTGCTGACCTAATTTGAATTTGAGAAACTAAGGTGCTTTGCCGACCTTGGAGAATGTTTCCAAGATTGAAGGTGATCTAAATATGTGTCAAGTTATTGAAGGATGATAAGATAGATGAATATGGGCATGTGATGCAAATTAAAAAGTTATAGAGTGTGAATTTGTGCAGTGCAATGTGAGATTTCTTGTGTTAGATTACTGAATGCAGTGAGCAGAAGGTGTCTACAATTCTTCAGTATGATTGCAAAGGTGTAGGTGATGTTATGGTGGACTTCTCTGTTGCATTGAGATAGTTTTCTCCTTGTAACAATCTTTTCTACCTTCTTCTCTATTCTGGCAGTGTGCCT
Source organism: Cunninghamia lanceolata (assembly GCA_027924645.1). Taxonomy (NCBI): domain Eukaryota; kingdom Viridiplantae; phylum Streptophyta; class Pinopsida; order Cupressales; family Cupressaceae; genus Cunninghamia; species Cunninghamia lanceolata. The sequence goes on along the minus strand of BSBN01001317.1, from coordinate 484,845 downwards.
TTGGTAGTGAGCCTTTCTTTTAGGCAGTAAGCCCTCTGGCAGTGAGCCTATTGTATTTCAGTGTTGATATTCTTTATATTGTGAGCTAATCCTCACCATGGTTTTTCCCTTCTTGGGTTTTCCACGTAAATCTAGTGTTCTCTTGTGTTTGATGTTGATTTGATTCAGTTTCTGTTATTTGCTTTCATGCTTAATTACCATAATAGTTTAAGGGTTAATTGAACCAATGTGGATTTGAATGTGTGTGAGGGTTTTGGAATTTTAAGTTACAACTGATTCACCCCCCCTCTCAGTTGTCTTGTGCATTCAACAATATTGGGCCCTCTCCCCCTACTGTTTGCATAATGAGTTGTTATGCATTAGTCATTATTACCTAGAACCCCAAATAATAACTTTAAGCTCTTAACTCACATACCTCTAAGGCGTGCTAAATTTTTTATGGAAATCCAATATATCATGTAGGAGCTTGAAAGGTATGAATGTAGGGTGCATGACTATTAGGTCCCTTCCCTTATGTGTCATTTAAAATTGACCAAATTTTACATTTAAATTTTAAATTTGAAGAAATGATTAACCTTTATTTCTAAATTTGAAATTTAAAATTAGAATCTAAAATCAGTAAATTAGATACCGACAGGAAATGCTACATGGCTGACACTTAGCTAGGATGTGTACCTCAAATAGGTGGGAAATGCTGACATTATAGTATGATTTTGAATTAAGAGTGAACCTTTTGATGGTCAATTCTTCCTATCAAGTAATTCTTGTGTGACGATTAGATTCAAACCCACCCTTTAAATGCTAAGCCTATTATTAGTACCCGCCTTTATGCAAATACTATTGTAATCATAATTCTTAATTTGTAATTAATTTTTCTAAAATGACCAATCACCATACTTCACTTTTTCTTAATGAAAATGGATATTAATTTTTACTAATATAAACTTACCAATTTTTTTTACCAAAAATACTAAATAAGTCTATTATCTAGAATCCTATTGACTAAATAATTTAGGGTGTTATTCTCCCCTTCAAGTAGACTGAAAAACACATTTATTAAACAATATATGTCCATGTACGAAGGGATTGATTTAATATGCTTGCACTATATGGCGGTCTGTTCGCAAACTCATCACGCGACGCACAGAAATGACTCAATTCCCTACCGAGTAGGGGAGAGAGCCGAAACGTGTGCAAGGGCCTTAACGTGCAATAGGACTGGCACATGTTGGGGCCCATAGTGATACACTGATCCTCCACAAGTTAGGAAAATACAATTGCATAAAAAACACGATGAGATCAAACACAAATTAGATATTAAATGCACATTTAATCGTATATATTTGTCAACAAAACAAGCTAAGGCTAGCAACCAAACACGTGTAAGTATTTTGAAATTGTATCTGACATATCACTGTAAAGATCCAACTTGGAAATAAAACAACCATATCATAAAAGTTTGCACCCTTCCCCATAAACATTCAAACCCAACTATCGCACCAATCCAAGCGTCACTTACAGATTAATCACAACTACACAACAAAATAGAGGTACCACATCAACACAATTCAAACCCATGTGTCCCATCTTTGACCAAAATTCTAACCCATTACAACCATGTTTCCCACCATACCATAACCTAAACAACATGCAAATGCATCTTCCTATCTCATCAAACATGAGACCTACAACATGTATCAGCAAGAGTCTGTCCCATATTGCCAAGCAGGGTGCGCATGTACTGGCTCCTTCCTCTAAAAACCCACCTGCATCTAAAAATACAAGCTGTAAGGCCACCATTATTCATAAAGAAATTATGGAAACAAATGCAAACAATACACCAAACCAATCAACTCAAGAATTAATGGCCGAAATCAATCAAATCTGTAATTCATACCACCCAAAATTCAAATTCGAAATAGGATAGGGATTTAATTCACCACACTAAACAAGCATCAATCAGATTCAAATAATTCCCAATTTAAATAGCCGTGAAAACCTTCAAGTATTCACTTATTCTATAGTGCGCGACATAAGAAAAGGAGGACTGACAAGCATAGAATTGACCGACATAACAGCAAGAGGAGGCAGCAGGACAGATTCCAGTCCAACAACTTCCATATTGTTCCAGGTATTCCTCTTACTGTTTTCCATTCGTAAGCTTTATATTGTTCTTCATTACAACCATTAAAGTCATAGGTTAGTAGTTGTGTTTCCATGTCATAAAATGTAAGTGTGGTTCCTAGATTGCTATGTGTGAGTATGTTTATGTTGTACATGCCTTTAAGATATGATATTTTTTAACAGGCAACTTACTGTGTTCTATTCGTAAGCTTTATATTGATCTTCATTACATCCATTACACTCATAGGTTGGCATTTCTATTTCCCTAGGGTTTATATTGCAAATATTACAATCATAGGTTAGCATTTGTGTTTTCCTAGGGTTTATATTGCAAATATTATAGTCATAGGTTAGCATTTGTGTTTCCCTAGGGTTTATATTGCAAATATTACAGTCATAGTTTAGCATTTGTGTTTCCCTAGGGTTTATATTGAAAATATTATAGTCATAGTTTAGCATTTGTGTTTCCCTAGGGTTTATATTGCAAATATTACAGTCATAGTTTAGCATTTATGTTTCATAGGTTCTGCATTATCATTCACTCTAGTTATCTTACTCTCATAGGTTCTGCATTATCATTCACTTTGGTTACCTTATTCTCATTAGTTCTGCATTATCATTCACTCTGGTTATCTTATTCTCATAGGTTCTGCATTATCATTCACTCTGGCTATCTTATTTTCATAGGTTCTGCATTATCATTCACACTGGTTATCTTATTCTCATATGTTCTGCATTATCATTCACTATGGTTATCTTACTCTCATAGGTTCTGCATTATCATTCACTCTGGTTATCTTATTTCATAGGTTATGCATTATCATTCACTCTGGTTATCTTATTCTCATAGGTTTTGCATTATCATTCACTCTGGTTATCTTATTCTCATAGGTTCTGCATTATCATTCAGTTATATTTTCTTTGATGCTAGTCATAAATTTGGGGGTTTCTCTTTTTATTAGGTTTTGTTTCATCTTTTTCATAGGTTATGCTTCATCAATTCAGTCATTCAAAATATTACATTATTTAACTTCACAATAATTTATGTCTGTGAATGAGTTCGTCATACACAAAAGATGTGAGATTTGTTAAACTCTTATTATTTTTCATTCGTAAGATTTATATTGTGTTTCCCTATGGTTTATATTGCAACCATTACAGTCATAGTTAAAGTGTTGTGTTCCCCTACAATTTATATTGCAATCACTACAGTCATAGGTTAGCAGTTGTGTTTCCCTACGTAACTTAAGATATGAGATCTGTTAAGCTCAACCTTACTATTTTACATTTGTAAGCTTTTAATTGTTCTTCATTATAGCCATTAGAGTCATATGTTAGTAGTTGTTTATCCCTATCGTTTATATTGCAATCACTACAGTCATTGTTAAACAGTTGTGTTTCCACACGGGTTATATTGCAATCATTATAGTCATAGTTAAAATGTGAGCGTGGTTCCTAGTTTGTTGTACATGAGTATGTTTATGTTGTACATGCCTAAGAGATATGAGATATTATTAAACTCTAACTTACTGTTAAACTCTAACTCCCTTGCATACAATGCAATCCTGTTCTTGTCACTCCTCTTTTCCTTATGTTGCTCACTCCAGAATAAATGTAAGTCTGTAAACTGTTAACATTATTTCTGAATGTTAATGCAACAAACTAAAAATAAAACACATATAGAAACTAATTAATCTTCTATTCAAGCATCACTGTCTTCATACATAAAGATAGCTGTCATTCAATATGAAAATGCCTTCCTATTTTTGTCAGAAGAAGTAAATATATGTTGTTTTCCCTTCTTGGTTTTGATTGTACTTATTTTGTGCAGATGGCTAAGGGTAATGCAGTGGTGACCCATACTAGAACCAAAAACATAAAAGAGCCACGACACAGTTGCCCTCCCACAAACGAGGGGCTAAATTTCCCCCAAAAGAAGATCCTATTGCACTAGCAGAGGAGAATTCTACTCCTCGAATACCACAGAATGAGGTTCCTACACCTTGAATACTGCAGAAGGTAACAATGAAACAACGACTGTGGTCTTCGGAGGACATGAAAGGGGAAGTCTATGACATTGAGGAAAATGACATGTCAATAAGGGGAGCTTCCAAAAAGTGGAAAATCCCAACAACCACACTCTCCAAATGGCTAGGCAGACTAACAACAACGTACAAGAAAGGTTTGCAAACAGTCCACACTGAAGAGGAAGAACATCTGATCATGGAATGGTGCAAGGAAATGGTTGAGGTTGGCCATGGTCTTGAGATAGTTAATCTTAAGGCAGAGGTTGCCCAAATTTGTCAAAATAGGCCAAACCCTTTTACCAATGGGTTCCCGGGGAAGTCCTGGTGGATAGGTTTCAAGAACTAACATCTTGAACTTGCGTTGTGGACTGTTGAAGGCCTAGACAAAGATAGGGCACTCAACCTTAGACCTATTGTTGTAGAAACTTTCTACAATACATTGTCTGCAGCATATGAAGCACTTCCATATGGTCTGTTGACACCCTCAAATTTTGCAAATTTGAAGTTCCTATCTCCTCTCAATGTGTCGATAGAGGCTAGGTCGACATGCTGTTTAATCTACCCTAGAGCCCACCTTCACCGATTAAAATCTTGCAACTCAGAGATCATCTTGCAAATCCATGTGGTTGAAAGTTTTTTGGTGCATATGATAACATGCCTGCTCAGTTTCATGCTTCCAAGATGAGTTTTGATGGGCTAATTAATTCTTTTCTGACTGTAACCGAGCTAGATTTGGTGTTTCAAAAAGTTTTAAATCTCGCAATTCTAAGGGTGACCCATTTCTCTTTTTGGTCCAAAACATCTCTAGTTCTAGTTTCATCAAAATTGGAGATCATATGATACATTATTTTAATGCATTTCAGTTGCGGCGAAGGCATCCAACATGCTAGTTTACAAAGGAGGTCCTAAAAATCATTTGGCGATGTGAATTCTAATGAAATGGGTTTGCTCTAAATAATTGATAATGGATTTGTGCAAATTTTTACGGCCTCCAGATGCCCAGTGTGCCCACAGTGGAGATGAACCGTTTGCCCGGGAGGAGGAATTAATTAATTTTCGTTCTCCAAAGTTGAAAATTACAAATTCTGAAATATTTATGGGGAAATGTTTCAATGTGAACCTTGGTTTATAATGTTTATACATTATAAAAGTAAAGCAAAGAGAAATGAAGCTTAATTTCAAGTATTTAGCAGCATGGGGTATTTTTTCTGCACTCCTTTGTCGTGCGATGGTGCGATATTGACTTTTTAGTGCGGATTTTGACCTGCACTCTTCTCTGCAGTAGTGATTGATGCATTTCCTTCTCCATTGAGGTGTCTCTAGGGTCTTTTGGGCCATTTTCAAATGGAGTTTTGCCTAGTACAACTGTTGATCACGTTTTTTTGTCTTCAGGGCAGAGTTTGGGGGTCCATTTGAGCTCAAATTTGATGATTTATGGTCTAAATCCGTCCCCCGACCATTTATGATTCCTGGACAGAGAATTTTGATGCTTTTAAGGTGTGTTTTGGGTGCCTATAGCCATGAAAATGCCCTTACATCGAGAAAAACAACCCTGTGATAAATTTTTTGAATTGGTGACTCTGCTGGGGAAAACACAGCTGCTCATCTTTTGGGAGAGTCAACTGAGTTAAAGGGGGTTTCACGGTCTAAAGTGGAAGGTGTTACAACATTTTTAAAGAATTTTGAAGGGTGCTCTACTGGTGAAATGAACCCAGAATACAATTGATTAGGCAAGAGCTTTTGGCTTTTGATGTTTTGTCCTCTTTGGAGAGGTGGCGACTCTATTGTTGAACATGTTTGAAGCTGTAATATATTCCCAGGTATTTCATCTCTTCCATTCAAAATGATTAGACTGGAACAACAATATTAGTCATGTCTTCAGAAAAGGTTATTCTATGTTGAAAGATACAAAGCCCTGAATTTGAATGGTATTAGTGGTTACCCAAATGCTATCCCTCGTGAAATCAGAAAATATTTGCCAAAGTATAGTAGAAAGTATTTTGAATTAGCAAACAAACATCTACAAAATTTCTATGATTTGATAGAAGACTATGAGATTGAAGCTGAGGATGTTGTAATGAAACTCTTTGTTCAGTCATTAAAGGATGATGCCAGGGTCTAGTTTTTAGATTTGCCTGTGTGTTCAATTTCTTCATGGGTAAATCTAGAGAGTGCATTCCTAGAACAGTTTGGTGAGAAGACTGATGTGGCCTCACTGATTACACAATTCATGAACATTCAAAAGGAAAATGATGAGTTGGTTCTAGCCTTTAATTTAATATTTACAAAAATTCTCAAGCATATTCCTGAATATATGAGACCAAATGATGCATTATGCTTGTTTGTATACCTTGGTGCATTTGATGAGGAAATGAGCTATTTGCTAAGAGATAAGGAACCTGCCACATTGCATCAAGCCTATAAATTTGCTATGGATATTGAAAATAATCAAAAGTATGGAATGCACAAGGGTTATTTCTCTACAAATGTCTGCTACCCTAAAGCCCCCAATGTTGATGAAAGGTGTCAATGAGAAGCCACACGGATTCATTTTGCGGCATCGCAGCAGGAAGAGAGGCCCTCAGATGTGCGGCTGCGACGGTGTGACAAGGCAAAGGTTTGAAAGCAGAGTTGATGCCCGATAGTTGCAATATTAAAGTGTGAACAAAATCAAAAGGGGAAAATAAATTAAAATCATTTTGCTCCATATTTTATATCATATTTTATTTTCTCCTCTTTTTTGTATATTTTGTATTTCCTCAGGCTCATTGGCAGCAACTTGTAATGCAAGACTCACCTAACTGCCATGATGTAATAAATTTTAGGGATACATGCTCTTGTTTCTATAAGAAAGCATGTTGTTCCATTTTGTAGGGGGATTCTGGAGGGCTTTGGATGCAAGGTGTCCACATTTTGGGAAGTAGCTTTCTGTAGGAGAAGGTGATTGGATTTTGGGTTACAGAGGCATATTTTGCTGTGTAAGTGAATAATTTCTGAATGATAACTTTCTTTCCAGGTTGAGTTATATGAGTAACACATTTTGTGTGGATCATTTATGGTTGTCTCCTTGGGTGTAAGCATTCTTCTTTTGAATGAAGTTGCTAAGGGTTTCTAAATTCTTCAATGTACACTTGCTATGTTGCATATATGATTTTTTGCATCTATTTAAGGAGTAGATTAAACTTGCTTTAGATCAGATATTGGTAAAATGTGTTGCATCAAGGGATAAGTGAAGAATATGGTCATGGGTGATTCTCTTTCTTGGACAAATTATTGTAAAGCAGTAATTTTATTATTTTCAGTCATCTGGTTATGAGTTTTTGCTGTCATAAGGAAGCATTTATATTGCTAGATTTGACTCTGCTACCCAAATAACGCACCGATCTGGAATTTTATTTGCCCAAAGGTCTAAAAGAACAATGGATTTAAAGACAAATCATTAAAACCATTTATGTTTTATCCTGTTTAGGTTTAGGTGCTGCATGTTCTCAATTTTAATCAGTATATACAATCCAAGAATATTGCCAGTCTAGGGTTTATCTTATACATCTTGATGCAAATCTGTGAGAACATTCTGCCTAGTGTTGAAAAGCTATATTTATGGATTATGAATGAGGGACACCCCTAGGTGCGGCAGAACCTGAAGTGAAGGGGAGATAAGAGATAATCTCCCACTCTGTTGTCTGAGTCTTCCATTGAACTTGGTCATAAGAAGTGGCAAACCTTTAGAGTTTGATGTGTTCAGATTTGGGGACCAACATGGTCCTCATCGCATTTAGAATTGTGATGAAACTGGCATCCAGGCAGGCAGAAATGGGTCCATGAAAGTGCTGGCCAGAAAAGGTAGCAGGAATGTCTCATACATTATTCCAAAGAGTCGTGAATGGATAACCATTCTATGTTGTGTTAATACTGTCAGGCAGAGCATTCCAGGCTTTTACTTGTTCAAGGGGAAATAGAACATAGATAATTACATTGTAGACTGTGAACCCAACCCCATGCATGGATGACTAAAGACTTGTTTATAGATTGGTTGACCCACTTTAAAAACTCAGTTCCAGGCAGTGTGTCGCCTACCAATAGGTAGTTGCTAATTTTTTATAGGCATGGAAGCCACGTAACACTCGAAACCATCCAAGAAGCAATAGAGTTGGGTGTAGATTTACTAACATTGCCGTCACACACCTCACATAAGCTACAACCATTGGATGTGAGTGTCTTTTCACCTTTTAAATCTTACTTCAAATCAGAACGTGCAACATTTTTGGCAAGGTTTCCAAACATTGAAGTGAGGAGGATAAAACTTGCAATGTTAGGAAGCAAAGCATTGATAAGAGCTTTGATAGTTGAGAACATCAAAGTAGGATTTAAAAGGACTAGGATATGGCCACTCAATCTAGGTGAACTCATGGACGACATGTATCCTAGCAACACATTTGAGGTCAGCGAGGATGCTTCTGTAGTGGAACACATTCTTATCCTTTCAAGAGTTGTTGTGTCAAGAGACGATGTAGCACAATTACAGTCCACTCTTCTAGATGGACAATTGCAGTTTGCAACAAAATCATAGTAGTCGCCTAATAGTTGTCCTATTGATTCAGTTGCACAAGTGGTGGCTGATCAACAAACTCCTCCCATGGTGGACAACCCTGTTGACCGATTCAATGATAGTTTAGGTCTTGCATCACAACGTAGCCAACCATCCTAGTTGGTGGAGGGAGCAATGAATCTAGGCATTGATTTGCATGTCCTAGAACAACAGGGTACTTATGGTTTCCCATCACCACCACCTGCAATTGACCTATTTGAAGTTGTGCATTACTATGCTCCTTCTTACACTTCAAATTTAGGAGGCAATCAAGATTTCATCGAGGACTCATAGGTAGTGGAGGAGAACATTATCTCACAGTTGGATCAGACACAACAAATAGAAACAGTTCCATACATCAATAAATTCCTCAAGCTACCTATGCACACTATCCATCAAAAAAATCCAAAGGTGGTGCAATTCAGTTGAGCAGACAGTCTCATTTGTTGAAGATAGATGACTACATGAATCTATTAATGCAGCAAGAGGAAAGGAAGAAAGAGGTTGAGGAGATAAAATCCTGAAAGAGACAAGAGAACGAGGAGAAAAAGGTAGCAAGAAATGTGGCAAAGGAGTTGAAGGAGCAGGCCCAAATAGAAAGGGAGATACAACATAAAGAAAAAGAGCAGCAGAAAATACAACAGAAGAAGGATAGAGATTCCAAAAAGGAACAAGAGAGGATTTAGAGGGAACATGACCGAAAGGAAAAAGAGATTAAGGAGGTGCAGAGGGCTTTACAAAGAGAAAGGTGGTTAAGGACCCCTACTAATCCCTTGTCTCAAAGTAATGGAGTATTTCATGATATTCTCAACATCAATATCCCTCACTTCTCCACAAAAATGAATTATTCAACCCTCTCCCAATCTGAGTTCAGGTGCACTCAATATCCAAATCAGACTACCACTCAGGATGTAGAGATGTGTTCCCCACCACCCCCAACACATGTCACTTGCACCCAGTTTTCCAATCCAACTCCCAGTCATGTAAGCAACACTCCTCATCGATTGGAAGGGGACGAGAACATGGCCAGTGGCACCCCAAGAAGCCAACCACCATTTCCCTATCACAATAGCTAGATGTAGCCTTATTTTGATTTCATTTGCAATTGATGTTTTGGACAGTTTATAAGTTTTGATATCTACAAATACACCCTTATTGTTGACAATTTTAAATTTATGATAACTACAGATGCAACATTATTGTTTTGATTTGCAATGTTTTTTTATCAGATTGCAATGTGTGTTGTATTTATGCTTCTTATTTCCACCTATGTTCAATTGACAGTTTCTCATTTTTAGTTTTTATTTTTGATTGAATTTGACATGTGGGACGATGCGATTAGTCAATTCTAAAAAAATGCCATTTTTTTCCATGTGACCGAAATGTGCTGGGTTGAAATGCCAGTTGATGTGTGGCATGACATGGAAAGTGGAATGCCTTGCCACATTAACAAAAATCACTCCACCACCCTTTCACTCCACTGCCTCGCATTAATCTCTCACCACCCCTTACAATTCTTCTATATAGTCATGTTTAATGTACCTCCCCTCCTACTACTTCCACGACATCCCACATAAAAGCCAACCTGCATTCAATTCTCCTAGTGTCTCACACACCTTGCCAACTTTAGAGCATTTCAATCTACCATCTTCTCGAATTTTCTTCACATCGATGCCATAATGTGATCGCTTAAGGTCTCTGCAACTTCAATCTCGCCACCACTACATGTTACAATCAGAGTCTAGTGTCCCTTCCAACTTCTTTATATTGTTACATATACATATATGTATATGTTTATGCATATGCATAGACATATACATACACATATACACAGACATATACATATGTATATGTATATACATAGACTTAGACATATGTATATATATGTATATGTATATGTATATACATATACATAGACATAGACATATACATATATGTATACATATAAATATACATATACATATATTTACATATATCTATTTTATTGTTGTTCTTCAATTCAGTCATGCAACTATTGTAACTTTTTTAGGTGCCATTGATTAATTTGGGGGTGTTCTCTTTTTCATAGGTTCTGCTTCATCTATTCAATCATGTAAATATGTATACACATATATATACATATACATATATATGAATATGTATATATATGTTTATACAATTATATTTTTATGTTGTTCTTCAATTCAGACATATAAATATTGTTGGTTTGTCCAATGTAAGCAAAACAATGTAAGTAACCAATGTATGCATGTATGTATAGGTATATACCTCTTTATACATATCTATTTTACTGTCGTGATTCAATTCAATCATGCAACTATTGTAACTTTTATAGGTGCGATGTATACATATGTTTATACAATTCTATTTTGATGTTGTTCTTAAATTGAGACATATCTATTCTATGTAAGCAATTGTATATACATATATGTATATGTATACATATACACATACATATACATATATCTATACATATAAATAAATGTATATATATATATATATATTTCTGCATTTTTTCATTTCAGTAACAAATAATATTGTTGGTTGTTTCGGTGCCATAGATAAATTTGGGGGTATTCTCTTTTTCATAGGTTCTGCTTCATCAATTCAGTCACGTAATTCTTGGTTTGTTCAGTGTAAGCAAAAGAATGCATGTAAGCAATTATATATAGAGTCATGTCAAAAATGATTGAACTATTGTTGGAACTGCAATTACATGCCTATATGGTGTAATTCTTATGCTTATGTTTGGGATGACAGACACATGTGACGTGGATGAAATGATTTTGGTAATTATTGCATTTAGTAATGATTTAGGGAGACTTGATTTTATGAACGCTCTTCTAATGGCAACCTATGTTGCAGACTTGTCCACAATTCCATTTGATTTGTGAAGTGCTACATAGGCAACCATGAAAGGCCTTCGCAAAACCAAGTCCCCTAAATACATGTTGTAACAAAGTAGAATTCATGATTATTGTTCTATGGTATTACATGTACAATTGATGATTATTGTTCTATGGTAATACTTCACAATGTGACATGGATGAATGGATTTTGGTAATTGTTACATTCAATAATGGTAATACATGTTGTAACAAAGTCCAACTGTTGATTATTGTTCTATGATAATACATGTCGATATATGCAATGAATTATTGGCAGTGTAGTGTCAATGCCTAGACAATGCGAAAGTGATTCATATAGTTGCAAACTTAAAGGGATGAAAAAATAGTAAGTCAGAGTTAAAAAAATCTCCTATCTAATTTGCGCAGCATGTTGTGGATGTAATAGGAGGGGATGTGCATTAAACACGATTGTACAGAAGAAATGCCAGGGTTGGTGAGACATTAATGTGAGCCAGTGGAGTGAAAGGGAGGCCAACTTATACTCTTTAATGGTGCCATAGATAATTTTGGGGGTGGTTGTATTGTAGACCTTAATCTTGGAACCCTCAAAAATAGTTTTAACTTCCATCCATACAAACATTAAAAATAATTTGCAGTGTGAAAGTTTGTGCAATGATGAACACACAAATATAAGTCTATCTGTCCAAGATATACATGATGTCCATGGATCAAAACATCCATGGAAGATCACATATATCTTGAACAGATAGACATCTTTCAATGTCTATCACTATTTGATGAACACACAATAGTTGTAGGACTGAATTGATGAAGCAAAACCTATGAAAAAGAGAACACCCCCAAATTAATCAATGGCACCTAAAAAAGATACAATAGTTGCAAGACTGAATTGATGAAGCAGAACCTTTGCAAAAGAGAACACTCCCAAATTAATCAATGGCACCTAAGAAAGCTGCAATAGTTGCATGAGTGAATTGATGTAGTAGAATCTATAAAAAAGAGAACACCCCCAAATTAATCAATGGCACCTAAAAAAGATACAATAGTTACAGGATTGAATTGATGAAGCATAACCTATGAAAAAGAGAACACCCCTGAATTAATCAATGGCACCTAAGAAAGCTACAATAGTTGCATGAGTGAATTGATGTAGCAGAACCTATAAAAAAGATAACACCCCCAAATTAATCAATGGCACCTAAAAACAATACAATAGTTACAAGACTGAATTGATGAAGCATAACTAATGTAGAGGTAAGGTGGAGGGCCTCAAACTAACTCAAACAAATCAAACTTTCCAACTTAGAACCCTAACTTGGTGGGTTTTCTCACAAACTGTCCTATTCTCCTAATAGTACTCCAAAATTGAGTTTTCTAACATAATTTCCAGTGCAGACCCAATAACCCAAAAATGATCATCATTTCATATACCCTTTTTGTGTCTTTGTAACATATAAACTTTTTGGATAGGGTTGTTTTGGAACAAATCCCTCTAAAATTCACTGTTACCCTCCAATTAGGCCTAATTAGGACAACAAAATGAATTTTTTGACCTAATTTCCACACCAGACCTCATTCCTAGAAACTAATCATAGTTTTAGATACCCTTTATCCACTTACACAACATATATCAATTGCAGGTGGGGTTACTTTGGAACACAAGGTTCTAAATTCTGCTGCTACGCTTGAAAAAGGCCTAACTAGGCTTGTACAAATAGGCACCTATTGGTTTTACACACTCCCAACCTTCCCTCTTCAAACCAACACCTTAAACATGTCAAATATAGCCTGCCTCAACTATTCCAACCCTTTCAAACCATTTTTCAAGAGCTTTCCTTCAAACCCTACCTCTTAGGCAACTTTTATGCCCAAAAACAAGAGATTTTCAGCCTAGGGCATCAACAATTTGTCACCAATCTTCCTCCTCTACTCCTGTAGACTTAAGAAACATGAAAAACATCCTACCTACTCCCATTTCACTGACTTTCAGAGGTTTCCACTGTTGGAATGGCTTAAAAATGCATATTTTCAACCAAACCCTCAAAGCCTAGGGTTTCTAAACAGTTTTCACTAAAAAGACTCTAATTCACTCAAAACTTGATGAAAATGACTCAAACCAAAACCATTTGAAAGATGATTCACTCCATCAATCCCAATCAAAAATTGTACGTTTACAAGTTGTATAGGGTCGTACAACTCATTACAACAACAGAAAACACAGAAAATCACACAGAAAATAGAGTTTTATTATTATTGTTGATCTCCAAATTATCTTCAACAACTTGCCATGACCAAGGCAAGTCATATTTAAACATTTCTCCTCAAAACCAAATGGTCCATAACCACTTTTTAACCATATGACTGTTCACCTTCCATGTACACCCAAAAATTGTAAAGTTGTTTGTGCAACTTTTGCAACATTTTACCACAAATGACAATTTGACTCCAAACCGACCCCTACATGACTAAAAACATCATCTATGGTCTAAATAGACCTTATTACATCAAAAACATGACTCAACATTACAAAATTCACATTTGACACATATTTACAAAGTATGAACTAGGTGCCCCTGCACCAATAACCTATGCAAAAGAGAACACCCCCAAATTAATCAATGACACCTAAGAAAGCTACAATAGTTGCATGAGTGAATTGATGTAGCATAACCTATAAAAAAGATAACACCCCCAAATTAATCAATGACACCTAAAAACAATTCAATAGTTACAAGACTTAATTGATGAAGCATAACATATGCAAAAGAGAACACCCCTAAATTAATCAATGTCACCTAAGAAAGCTACAATAGTTGCATGAGTGAATTGATGTAGAAAAACCTATAAAAAAGATAACACGCCTAAATTAATCAATGGCACCTAAAAACAATACAATAGTTGTAGGACTGAATTGATGAAGTAGAACCTATGCAAAAGAGAACACCCCCAAATTAATCAATGACACCTATGCAAGCTACAATAGTTGCATGATTGAATTGATGTAGTAGAACCTATAAAAAAGATAAAACCCCCAAACACATTCTGGCATCAATGTGAAGAAAATTAGAGAAGATGGTAGATGGAAAGGCTCTAAAGTTGGCAAGGTGTGTGAGGCACTGGGAGCATTGAATGTAGGTTGGCTCGAAGTTTACGCAGGATGTCAAGGAAGTAGTATATGTATATGTATATACATATGTATATGTATATGTATATACATATACATATATATACATATGTATATGTATATACATATACATATATATGTATATGTATATGTATATACATATGCATATACATATATATAAAGAAGTTGGAAGGGACACCAGACTCTGAGTGTAACATGTAGTGGTGGCGGGATTGAAGTTGCAGGGACCTTAGGCCAACACATTTTGGCATAAATGTGAATAAAATTAATCAATGCCACCTAAGAAAGCTACAATAGTTGCACTATTGAATTGATGAAGCATAACCTATGCAAAAGAGAACACCCCCAAATTAATCCATGACACCTAAGAAAGATACAATAGTTGCATGAGTGAATTGATGTAGCAGAACCTATACAAAAGAGAACACCCCAAAATTAATCAATGGCACCAAAAAAAGACACACTTTCAAAACACTTACACTTGTTTGGCTGCCAACCTGTACTTGTTTTGTTGACAAATATATAGGACTAAATGTGCATTTAATATCTAATTTGTGTTTGATCTCATCATGCTTTTTTATGCGAGAGCTTTTTCCTAACTTGTAGAGGACCGGCATACCACTGTGGCAAATTAATCAATGGCACCTAAGAAAGCTACAATAGTTTGAGGACTGAATTGATGAAGCAGAAACTATGCAAAGGAGAACACCCCCAAATTAATCAATGGCACCAATCCCATATTTATCTAAGGCACCAAAAAATCTACAATAGTTGCATGACTGTATTGATGAAGCAGAACCTATGAAAAAGAAGGCACCCCCAAATTTATCTAAGGTGCCTAAAAAAGCTATTTATGTTGCATTACTGAATTGATGTAATTATTGCACCTAAGAAAGCTACAATAGTTGCATGGTTGAATAACATGAAGCATAAACTATGAGAGAGATGACACCCCCAAATTAATCAATGGCACCTAAAAAGCTACAATAGTTGCATTACTGAATTGATGAAGCAGAACCTATAAAAAACCTAACACCCCCAAATTTATCAATGGCACCTACAGAAGGTTACATAGTTGATGACTGAATTGATGAAGCAGAACCTATGAAAAACCTAACACCCCCCAAAATGTAAATGGCACCCAAAACTAGTAGAATAGATAACTAAATTGATGAAGTGGAACTTACGAACAAGATAACACCCCCAAAATTATCTAAGTTACCTAAAAAAGCTATAATAAATGCATGACTGAATTGATGAAGCAGAACCTATGAAAAATAGAACACCCCCAAATATTTCTAAAGCATTGGACAAAAGCTACAATAATTGCATGACTGAATTGATGAATCATAACCTATGCAAAAGAGAACACCCCCAAATCTACAATAGTTGTATGATCGAATTGATTAAGCAGAAGCTATGAAAAAGATAACACCCCAAATTAATCAATGGCAACTAAAAAAGCTACAATAGTTGCATTACTGAATTGATGAAGCAACACCTATGAAAAACCTAACACCCCCAAATTTATCAATGGCACCTAAAAAAGCTACAATAGTTGCATTACTGAATAACATTAATCCAAACCAAAGAATCCTTATGATACATATAGCCCACATTAATCAATGGCACCTAAAAAAAGATAACACCCTGAAATTAATCAATGGCACCTAATAAAGATAATGCAAAAGGGAACACCCCCAAATTATCTAAGGCACCAAATTAGCCAACAATAGTTGCATGACTGAATATATGGATGGCACCTAAAAAATCTACAATACTTGCATTATTGAATTGATGAAGCAGCACATATGAAAAACCTAACACCCCAATATTTATCCAAGGCACCAAAAAAGGTTGTACACCCCCAAATTTATCAATGACACCTAAAAAAGCTAGTACAGTTACATGACAACCCTAGATTTATCTATGGCACCAAAACAACCAACAATATTATTTGTTTCTGTAATGAAAATAAAAACAACCCCAGATTTATCTATGGCACCGAAACAACCAACAATATTATTTATTACTGTAATGACAAAAAAACATCCTCAGATTTATCTATGGCACCAAAATAACCAACAATATTATTTGTTACTGTAATGAAATAAAAAACAACCCCATTTTTAAAGAGAGTGATGCTTGAACAGAAGATTAATTTCCATAGACTTAGTGTGTTTATGAACACATATTCCATAGTGTTCATAAACATGAAAGCTTCACACCAACAATAAATTCTACAATAGAGAAAAGACAAAAAAACAAATGCAAACACATTAAAGTGAAAACTGAATAATGGTGAGGCCTTAGTGAGCTTTCTCACCTGGGTCGAATGGAGTTATGCGGACGTTCACGAGCACGCAACTTCCTTCACGCGGGTTCACCTGCATGGAAACCCTTGTAAATCTGTTTTGACCTATTATAAAATACAATAATATTACACTCATTCACGCTGCTTCACCTGCATGGCGCCGACGAATGCAGGACATTGCATGGCAGAGCTCGAGCTGGGTTTGACGTTCAAAAACCGGTGCTTGGATGAATCTCTATTGGAGTCCGAGCGTAGCATGTTGTGGTGGCGGGATGGAAGTTGCAGAGACCTCAAGCGAGCACCTTCTAGTGTCGAAGTGAAGAAAATTCAAGAAGATGGTAGATTGAAAGGCTCTAAAGTTGGCGAGTTGTGCGAGGCACTAGGTGCATTGAATCCAGGTTAGCTCAAAGTTTACGTAGGATGTCGTGGAAGTAGTAGGAGGTGACGTGCATTAAACACGACTATACATAAGAGTTGCAAGGGGCAGCAAGAGATTAATGCAAGGTAATGGAGTGAAAGGGTGGCGGAGTGGTAGTTGGTAACGTGGCAAGGCTTTTCACTTTGGATGTCATGCCACACACCAACTGGCATTTCGACTGAGCACGTTTAGGTCACATGGTAAAAATGGTATTTTTTTAGGATCGACTAATCGCATCGTTCCACATGTCAAATTCAATCAAAAATTTAAAAAATGATTTTTTATTGTTTACTCGTCATTTATTTATGTCCCTAATTTGGAAAAAAAATTTTTGGTCCACGTGGCATTCCATGCGGACTGTAAAAAATTGGGTGCACACATTTCAGCTCCTCTCCCCTAAGTGAGAAAAAGTTTGAAGTGTATGCTGCAACTTACATGTTTAAGGTGTAGATTCCTAAATCCACAACTCTCTCTCTCTCTTGCCTGGTGGCTCACTAGACATGACTTGGAGACTATGTAAATATGACTTCATTTTTTACTTACATAAAGTTTGTTTTATATACCAGGTTGTAGGAGTTTAAGTGGAAAGAGGGGACTTGAAAAGATCTTTTTTAAAGAAAATAAAATAAGTTTTGTATAAGGTGTTTTACATTGTATATTATATCTTCTTGTCAAAAATATTATATGGAAACTATAGCTACTCTTCCAACTGATTTATGATCCTAAATTACGTGCATCATTACTAGGATCTAATTCTTAGTAATCCCATCACTACATTTCCATATTTAATAAAATATTTATAGAATAGAATAATATTTGTTCTTAAGAAATTAATGAGTATCTATGTGCAAAAGGGCCATTACATTGTATATAATGAGTATGGATGAGGAACAAACATTGTAAGATTATGTGCCCTCCACATATAATACCATCCTGCTACATGAAGACCTAGTATTTTATTCAAATTATATTGTTTAAAACTAGTATAAAGATCTTAAATACATCTATCTAAAAGACTAATAGATATCAATCTCAAAGTGTCTATAGAGTAATATCTTTCGATCTCTTTTAAATAGATCTACTTAAAATATCTATATTAGAGACAAGCACACACACATAAATAGATAAGCAAATAGATGATAAAAGACACAAAGTTTTGTTTTACTTAAGAGTTATTTTTTTTACAAGTTTAAAACTATTTATTTACTTAAAGAGTTATTTTGTTTCACTTTAGACACATAGATTTTTAGCTTTTATTTAAAAATTATTTTACTTTATCTACATTATTTACTTTTTACTTTTTGCTAATACATTTATTTTACTTTTATTTTCAAAAGAATAAATATATTGTATATTTATATATAAATTTTGATTTTACTTTTAGAAAGGCTACCATTTATTATTTACTAAAGAGTTATTTTATTTTATTTTAGGATTAATTTATTTACTACATACATGTACAAGAACACATATTTTAGTTTCTTAAATAAATGTGGGTTGTGTTTTAGTTTTTATGTACATGACCATGACATGAAACTCTATGCATCACTTCCACTATAGAACACCTCTCAATGTAATTAAATTCACAAAATTATATTTCTTGGCATGTGTGTTCTTTTTCTCATGAATGAGCTAAACTTTTGTTTTCATCTTCAACCTTTCCAATTGTATCATGTAGGGATAGAGGCCAAGATTAAAGATAGCCATCATTTTTAAATAGGGACTATTAGAGAGTTTTATTATCTTGATTTACTAAGATGGGTAGTTGCAAAGTGAGAAAAACTTCATACAGGTAGTGCATAGCATAGCTTAACCTGAACTAAACTAGCCTCAATCACCACTCAAATCACTCAAGGAAATATAAAAATTTCAGCTTGTGATTCATGACTTTACCTTGGTGTTTATTAGTTTAAACTAGCAAAACTTTCCATGTAAATTTAAACTAAGAAATTATTAAAATGTTAAAGGCATAAAGATCACATATTATAATGAATTATAAAGCCCACACATTGAAGGAGATCCAATAGTGAATGCCAAGGAGCTTAGATATCTGATGGTGGGTACTTGATGAGTAAACAAAAGCACTTGAGAGATAAATTTGCCATTAGTCATTTTGCTCGCTAGCTTATTAGAGCACACCACGTATTTAATAGGTGGCACCCAATGCCATAGGTAGGAAAGAGAGTGTCTCTTATTAGTGTCTCGTTATTATTGCAATGTACAAAAGACATGGGTATCCTCATGAGGAGTCACATTGTTTCACCATATGTAATAAATAGGTCTCCAACCCTATCAGTTAGCATTTTCCAGTGTACTCCCAACCTGTGCCAAATGAGAGCTTTGGAACAAGGTATGGACATCCACCAAAGTATAAATGATAGAGTTTTGTCAAATGTTACAATTGTAAGTGCCTTGGTAGATATGTATGCAAAATGTGGAAGCATAGACAATGCACATGAGCTATTTGATAGAATGCCTCATAGAGATCTCATCTCATGGACTACCATGATTGCAGGATATGCACAAAATAAATTTGTTGATAAGGCTTTAGAAACTTCAAAACAAATGGAATTAGCAAGTGTAAAGTTGAATTCCACAACCTTTTCCAACATCTATAGTGTATAGTGCATAAACAAGAGGAGCACACCCAAATATATTAGATACTGGGCTAGAATTAGTCACCAGCCACTCAAAAGATGCCAAGTCACCAATATCAACATAAATTCCACCATTAAGGAGCTCAAGCCTGCCAACACAATTCACCACTACCACGTAAGATTTAGGTGCCACTAAGATAGAATTAAAACCATTGCACACATGAAGAAAGTCATTGTATCATTGCATACATGATGGACAATGTTTCCATTGCCTTAGATTCCACATGGTACCATGCTAGTACTACGTAGAGGGATGTAGGAACAACATTCACCATCCCCATGTAAAAACATTGAAGGACTTTAGATACACACTATAGACACACTACAAGGAAAAGCATGGCACCAAATCTGTCATGTGCTCCAAATGCAACAAAGTATTTGTTGTGAGATGGGATTGGCTTACCCATGAGAAAATTGTGGCAAGCTTTGGTATTACAGTTATAGTTCAAAATTCAAGCACAAGTGTCCATTAAAATATTATATTTTGGCCTTTGGCTACGTTCATGTTCTTGTAACACCGGATAATTCTAATTTAGAATATGAGGAGGATGATTTGGATTTGGAGTTTGAAGATGACTTGAAGTCATCTCTCTCAAGGATTCTATTAATTTTGCAAGTCATTTATTCACTCTGGGTGAAGGTTTTATTTTACATCTTTTCCTTTTAAACCCTTTAGAGATGATTACATTGCTCTCTTATCTATTCTAAGCTAATTACACAAACTATTTTCTAGAAGATGTTGCAATTTTAACATGATAGACAAGATGGGCAAAGTGGGTCTCAAATTTTGATACTACTTACTTTTTAACACTATTGTCATGCTAGAATTGTTGAAAACTTGGCATCACATGGGTGTCTCTTGTTAAGGTTAAGGCAAGTCATCAACTATAGAAATGTATTATTTTGTTTAGTGATCAATGTAGAAATGGATTTTTTTTTGGTTTAGTATACAAGATAGAATAATGTCACATCCCACTCTCCTTCCATATGCCTTCTTTGGTCCATTCAAGATCCTTAGAATTGTTTCACTAAAGTGGCACAAATTCAAAATTTGTAAGGATAGTCACATGCCACCATGAAATATTTAGAGCAAAAGCATTGTAGTAAAATGGACGATAAGCAATAGGGCAAGATCTTGTGTTCTATGGTGATTTGTGAAGATCGATGAGATAAGTGTAGAGTCTATATAAAATGTGATAACAAGAATTGATTACCTTCCAACAATCCATATTTGTGCAAGCTGGTATTCTCCCATTCTTGAAGGGAGTAATTTATAAGAATGACATTTCTCTCTATGATACCCTCATTGACTTGATGGTGGATGACCTTGCTACCTACTCTATGCACTAAGACATTCCTTAAAATTCACCAAGCAATATAAAGACAATACAACATATGAATCAATCCACAATTCAAAAGAATTTCCTTCCCCTTTGTGAATGTTTAGATGATGCTCTTTTAATATTGTATATGGTCAACTCTATGTTTAAGAAAACCTCACCATAGGAACTTTTGGTCTAGGATCTATAATCCAATTGTAGTAAAAAATCAACTACAATATTTTACACTTGAATTTATTATATATTGTGTTATTATATAATATTTCTTCATTACTTTTGTGGAAATAGGACTAAGAATAATTCAAGTTGCCTACAATTAAAGATGCACAATTACTATAATAGTGTGCTACTTATGAAATCCAATAGCCTCTAGTTTATACTTCAAATGTAATTTCAACTATCAAATCACTGACAAGAATTGGAAATAATGCATTCAAGCACACTATGGATGCAAAAAATATGCTACATGGAGTTCACAAAATTCTAGGCAAAATTTTGAATGAATTTTAGTTCTTGTTTACAATATAGCATAATCAATCTACAAAGGTTGTCTACTGTCTCCAATCACTTGGTCATCAATAACTAATAGTTTAGTCATTATTACAATTCTCATTTGTGATAACAAATAATCGGTCTATAAAATTGTTCTACCAAGGAATCACTTAATCATCAATAAATGCCCAATGCTTTTAACAATACACATTACAAGCCAAATAAAGTCTATTGTTACAATATTTCAAAGTCAAGTACTAGTCACTACCTTTAGGTAGATACTATTGTAATCAAAATTACTTATCTAGTTATTAATATGTGTACCTACTAACCAATTGTATATGGTAAACTTTTATACCTAAATTTCATATTTATTTTTTGTAAAGTATGTACATGTAAATTTTTAAACCAAAAGTATTGAAATAATTAATTATTTACATTCTCATTGGCTGAACAATTTTTACCTCTTATTGCAATCTTCACATTGTTTAAGATATTAAAAAATAAAAAAACTTTGTCCAACTCTGTACACAATATTGTACTAGTAATTAAATATTTTATGAAAATTATGTGCAGTTTGATGCATTTAAGTAAATTTTAGTGGAATGGTGTAGTGTCACTTTCATGCATTTTAAGTATATTTCAATGGAATGGTTTAGCGTCAGAAATGTGTACAAAAATGTACTTGAAGATCTATGCTCAATCAAGCAAATCTACATGAAGAAAATTTTCAAAAAATTATAAATCATATGTTTTCTCTGCATGATTATCTTATAAGAAAATTCATGTCTACCAAGGCACTTACAACTACAACATTTGACAAAAATCCCCTTGCGTTATGTTTTGATTAATATTTATACCTGATGACATATAAACAACCTCATTCTTATGATGAGCTAAATACCCCTTTTTGTTCTTGCCAACCACCTTAGCCATGCCAATTTGTTTATTTTTAGAAGCAATAATTGTCTACTTTTTATAAAATGGTGTATAAACCTTTATTTCTCAAATTGATTAGAATTAGCTACTAATGTTGATATAATGGTATAGACTTTGAGTAATTGTGCAGGACTTATGCATGGCCTATGAAAGGAGTGGACTTCAAGTGGTTGAAGTCAGAGCGCCGGAAGTTAGGGCGCCAAAAATTTAGGCGTGCATAGTGGAAGACTTCTTTTAAAGAATTATGTTATTTTCTGTTAAGACTATTTGAGACTATATGGCTCCACTCAGAGCCTTTATTATGTTTTATGTCATGAACACCAGTTAGATGTAATTTTGTTTAAGACTTTTTCAATGGCATTTACCCACCATCTGCAAATTAGGATTTTGTAGTAGTGCAGTATATATATGTAGTTGCTCAAAACAAGGCTATGATATAATATATTCTGAATACTATTTAGTTATGTTCACTATACTGTTACACTTTTATGACATGAATAAATGAATATCGCCAGTATTGTTCTGAGTAATTTGTTTGGAGTAATCTGATTCCGAGTAATGGAAGTATTGTTAATGGGATTTACCTTGAAGCTGCTAAAGTTTCACATGTGATTTGAACTGATAGTAGGAATGTCCAAGAGCTGGCCACTCAAGGGATCATAGAGTAGATAAGTATTTTTCATCGTTAATGTTGTTATTTCTGTTCTATGCATGTTATGTTTAGATAAAAGTTACTTTGTGTTTAGCTCTGTTGTTTGTCCCTGTAGGTTGTGTTTTTAAGTTACTGATCTTTGAATTTTATTTACTTGAATTTCCAGAGCATCCACTCTATTTATAAAACTGTTGTTAGCTATTGATTAAAATATGTTAGGTGTGCTTTTAGTTAGTAGTTAGTTGCCTTCATTTTAATTCCATAGTCAAAACTGCAAGTGTTGATTCTTAGATAGTTTACATGCTTTCTAGAATAGGGATTTGAATGCTTTCTAGCTTAAACTTTCTAGTTTAATTTCTATTTTCAAACTTTACAAAAATTTAGAAAATATGCACTAAGTGAGATGTCCAAAATATCCCCTATTGCATACAACCTTCGGACACTACCCGGTCGACATAATTGATATATTTTTCAACTAAAGTGTTAGGACCTCACGACAGCCTGTCAATACCCCATTCCAAAGCTCCCACTTTTGTACAGTTCTAATCTTCACCAGCCCAATAAAATTGCCATCTAATTTTAATACATTCAGGTTGCATGAATCCATTTCTAAGATAGCTTCACGAATGTCAAAAATACCCAAAGTTCCATGTTCGATATACCTTGGTAAAGTTATCTTTCTATTCTAGGAACATAACACATGAATTCTCAAGCAGCTCAAATCCCATAGATAAAAGCTATTGAAGTTTAAATTCATGTGCATGTATTCCAAAGGGTTGAGATCACAATATTTCTTAGCATCTAAATGCTTCTTGGTAATGGCCAAGTTCCAAAAATGCCTGCCATTTGTGAACACAATTGAAGGCTCGATCCCACAGTAACTATGGAGGCCTTCAACATCTAATGGTGAACACAACAACAACCAAAATAATATGCAAGATGTTTAAATTTGTTAACAAAATTATTTTTCCCGATGGCCAATCAAGACATGCCACACGAATCAAGATATAGTGGTTGTGGTCAAACTACAGTGTTTGATGGTTAATTTGTCCCATCCCATTCTATAATAGTTAGTCCCAAGTAATGACAACTCTATCATTTTTTAAGGACAAACATTTCATTTATATAAGATTGTAATGGTGAAATTTAGATCAAAATCAACACTTTGTTTAGGTTGATTTAGGAGAACTTAAATTTATATAGCTTGAATTTCAACTTTTATAACAATTTTTTAATTAGGGTGTTTAAATTCTTTTCTCATCCTAGAGTTTTTGTAATGACAATTTTTTTAAATAATACAAGGTTTATGTCTTAGATTTCAAAGTGTTTTTAGGCTTACACTTGTCTATAATGTGTCATTTGAAACATTGAATGGGTGTAATTAACCCTTTCAAAAGTACATTGTCATAGCTCATTTATCCATGTTTCCTCAAATTATTTATCCATGTAATGTATAGTTAAAAGTTTGAAAGTGAAACCACAACTTAACATAATTATTACGCCGAAGGTGTTCCCTTTGGCATACAAATACATACCTTGGTGGATCAACAGTTTCCATTGGTGTAGAGGCATGCAAGACGATTGAAGTGTCTGCAACCATTAGATTTCACTGGTCATTATTTTTCGTCGTTCGTCCATCATTTTTTCATTTTCCATCGCCCTCCAATTATTTGTTCACCGTGTTTATGAGCACAAGGGTGCCAATTTTCTTTCCCTCCTTTTTTCACACTATTGGAAGCGTATAAACCTAATCTTATTTCTTACGGCACATATTTCTTTGTTTTATATAACGAAAAATGAATAAATGTAAAAATGTAAAAATAAATATTTACATATATATAATTTAAAGCAAGGGCACATACCTATTTCTTTGTTTTATATAAGCACATGCTTACAAACATGTGGTGAAGTACTATTGGATCCCTTCTAACAAATCCTTCACGTTATCAAGAGATATATAATAATTTAGTATATTTAATAGTTATTATTTATTTAGCTTTATATTTATATATTTAATATTGTATATAATATATCTTTAATATTATAGTTAATTAAATATTTAATATATAAAATTTATATAATATATATACATAATCAATACTATATTTAATGTCATTATATTAAATAATATATTAAATTATATTTATATTTAACAATTTATATTATGTAGAATAATAGATATAATTATAATATATATTTTATATAAAATAAATATATAATCAAATAATAAATATTGTTTTTATAATGAGCTTATGACTCTTTTAAGAGTCTAATCATTGTAAGTATTTTTGCACTCAATAGTGTGTATCAACTTTCTCGTCGTCCCCCCCCCCCTCTCTCTCTCAATCCATGAAAGGTCACTTAAATTGTTAGATTTCTTACAAATTATTTTAAATAATATTATAAAACATAATAAATATAAATATAATATAGATTTTATATATAAATTACATAATTGAAATATATAAGTATTAAATATATAATATATCTATTATAAATATATGATTTAATAATATAATAAAATTTAAAAAATATATTTAATAATTTATAATATATACAATATAATAATAAATAATAAGTAAATATATTATATATTGTATCTATAGAATAATATATTCAATTTAATATACAATATATTATACTAGATTCATTTTCAAATCTAATTTATCTTATTGATTTTCTTATATTTAAATATGAGAATGATTTTATATTACATTATCTTATCTCTCTCATAATGGTATTGATTTTTTATGCCACGAGCTACTCAAGACCCTAATCTTCCTTTGAGAAGGGGTGCTTGTCTTAACCCTACTATGGCTACTCAATCTAATTAAAATGAATTATTTATGATGCTCATGATGAGAACCACTTTGATCATCAACAAGATTATGACCATGATGCTCATGTTGCCAAACAAGATCTTACTCTTACTAGCCAACTAATTTTTGATGGACTTACTAATGATGCATCTCTTCGACAATTTGTCACCCTTTTGCACTAAACTTTATTAAATGCACCTTTTGGCATATATATTCTACTTGGCATTGGATCTTTGTTAGTCTCTTCTAATAGTGTTCATCCCATCCTTTCTCATATTTTGAGCCTCATCATACCACTACTACCAGTTCCATAGCTACTACTACTCCTATTGTCACTCCTAGCTTTGCCCCTACCGTTTCCATACCTACCTCAAGTGATCCCATCCCCCTAATGTGCCACCCACATATCATCCTTATATTCACATACCTACCAATGTGATAGTTTCTACCCGTGTGTCTCACACCACCCATCATTCCCAACCTTATCTCACATTAACCCTCCTTCCTAACCTATGTCTTATATTAGCCCTCCTCCTCATCCCATTTTCAAAAGAACTTAATGAAAATCTTGCCACTACTTTTATAAAGCACTTCCACATCACCATGGGCTTGAAAGTAACTATTAAATGTTTAAATAAGTGTTCCCAACAAAGCAATGAGTGATATAATGATTATGTTATACAATTTAAGTCTTTATGTGGTAATTTAAAGCATCAATTTCCATACCTACCTCAAGTGATCCCATCCCCCTAATGTGCCACCTATATATCATCCTTATATTCACATACCTACTAGTGTCATAGCTTCTACCCATGTGTCTCATACCATCCATCATTCCCAACCTATGTCTCACATTAATCCTCCTTCCCAACCTATGTCTTATATTTGCCCTCCTTCTAATCCTATTTTCACCTCATCTCATAATGTGGTTCCTCCCTCCATGGCTATGTTTGTTACCTATTTCCACACATCCCCTTTATACATCCTCAACTATTTCATGCATGCCTAATACTACCATTAGCCCTACTCTAACTTGGATATAATGTTACAAGATATTGGTACTTTAAAGAAACAAGTGAATGACAAAAACAAGGATAGTATTATATATAATCACCTACATCACACACCACTTGCTTATCAGTTTGTTATATAACCTTTTTATACAGTATCTGTGGTGCAAAGATTTGAATTATAAAATTGTGAGGGAGATTCTAATGTGCATTTACAAGCTTTCACAATGGTATGATTAGATTTTGCTTATGAGGAGAAGATTTTGGCTAGGTCATTTCGAAGAACCTTACAGGAATGTGTTATATAATGGTTTTATTGTTTGCCTTCATGCTCTATACACTCTTTTGAAAAGCTTGCCACTAGTTTTCTAAAGCACTTCCCCATAAGTATGGGCTTGAAAGTGTTATGGAGTAAAAAGTGTCCACATGTCTTTTTACCTCCTTGTTTAGCTCATAGGTCCCTGTTCTTACATTATACATTCTAAATGTTCATCCCGATGTAAAATTTCTTGACACCAATGTAAATCAAGAATAAGGGGCCCATATTTTACCTTATCCTAGACCCACAAGGAGCCCTAAGATCTGGGTGCTACTGCCCAAGTCTCTCCTGATTGGTCAGGGAAAAATCAAGTGTATGTCAGCCTAGGACCTTTCAAAAGGTTTCTATTTGTCGGCTCTTTTGGTTTAATTTCATGATTATGAGTGGGAAAACATGTATAAGTGTGTTTTTGAGTTCATTTGTACTTAGGTTGAAAAGAGCTAACTTACGATATTGAAGGAAATCAAACAAGAGCATTCATTGTGATTCTAGAGCAGATTTATGTGTTGTTATTGTATGTTTGTTGCAGGCATGAAGCTATCATCTATTTGCTTTAGGGTTTGAAGGATCTTCATCACTCTAAGGGATCATCACATAGGTGATATCATTATTGTTTATCATCATTTGATTCATCATTGTTATCTTTATTTTTAGCCTCTA
The DNA here is from genome assembly GCA_027924645.1 of Cunninghamia lanceolata. Taxonomy (NCBI): domain Eukaryota; kingdom Viridiplantae; phylum Streptophyta; class Pinopsida; order Cupressales; family Cupressaceae; genus Cunninghamia; species Cunninghamia lanceolata. The sequence goes on along the minus strand of BSBN01001317.1, from coordinate 456,471 downwards.
CCCCCACGAGGGCATGCACTCTCTATCAATCAATGATGTTGGGAAGCTTGAATGCTATCCCAATATTTGACTGAGGCAAGTCCCTAAACACCATAACCCCCAAACCCCTTCTTATCTTCTTGTGTGCAGGTTACAAGAGCGAAATCTAGAGAATATGAAGATACATGAAGATTGAGTGAAGATCAGGGTTTCAGGATCCGATAGTAGTTATGGAATATTCCTCTATCCAAGACTTGGGTGGTGTTGCCCTAGTCTTTCTACCCTTTCTAACTCTAGATCTGGCATCGGGATAGCATCTGCAACATCTTTCCAGTTGACAGTTCTAGCAGATTCTTCCAACCAGGACTTGGGCGGTCTAGAAATAGTCCTTCGACACCTCTACTTCCAAGAGATAGGTGCTATCATCTTCCTGATCCTCCATGTGTAATTAGATTCTGGATTTCTATTGTACATTTTTTGTTATAGGATGATCTTTGTTAAACTAGGGTTTCATGCATAATTACCTGAGGGTTTGATAGAAAGGTTGAATTATAATATGATTCCTCTATAGCATACCTAAGTACAAGATCTGTAGCTGTGTCCACCTTCATTTGGTAGTGATTTGGCTCAGTCTTGTCCTTGAATGTTATATGGAAAAGGGTTTGATCTAGTGTGCATCCTAGTTGTCATCATTCACCTTTTTCATACTAAAAATCTTGGTGAACCTGTAGCTTCAAGCATTTACATCTTGCTGATTGTTCAAATCAGATCTTACATTGATTCATTACAAATTTATCAATATTCATTTGAAAAACTTTCATGATCTTGGAAAAAGTGCATTCAAAAAGATTATATTTTGGTAAAATCTTGCATCAAGTTTTCAAAAATTCTATTTCATGATCACATTGGTTGCATTAAATATTGATCAAATCTGATTTGGTATAGTAGTCTTGCATCATCCTAGATTTGAAAATTCATACTTTACAATTACACATTTTGTATTTCAACATAAGAAGATAACATCTCTTTCACATTTTGCAATAAATATTAAAGAGGTAGACATATTTGCCTTTGTCTGCAGCACTTTAACATTGGGATCACTAGGTTTGTAGTGACACTTGTATGTTTTTGATCTTTGCAAAAAGCTTCAAAAACTTGATTTCCTCAAACTAGTTCTTTGTTGTACACAAGTCTCACATACAAGGCATCCAATCAAAACAAAAGTGGTGTGGTTCCTCCCCGATCTTATAAGAAAAGGAAGGATCCCAAACCCATCACATCCTTCACACCACATGAGGTCACTATTAGAGACATTGATGATCCTCTTTACATAACAACAAGAATAAGTGGAGATCCTACAAGAGGAGTTCTTATTGATCCTAATTGCATGACAAATGTGATCACAGAAGAATATTTATACATGAATGATCTAGCACAAGATGCTTACGATCCAACAAATATAATGATAAAAGCACATAATGGTTATTTTCTTTCGGCAATTCAAAAGATAACACTTTTAATTAAGGTGGTTGAAAAATCCCTAGAAGCATCATTTGTTATCACTTCAGATCTCTTTCGTGTGAAGTTAGGACATCCTTGGCTAAAATCCATGAAAGCAGTTCCTTCTACTATTCACAAGTACTTAAAGTTCCCTCATAAAGGTTGAGTGCATGTTATTCATCACAGTGGATGGAAACCATAATTAGCCACTCGTGGAAATTTCAATCTAGATTATTTTTGGCTACAACCTACAGAAGCAAAGCAATCACGACAATATCAATTCCTCTTGGCATATCAAAAGTACAAAGCAAAGAAAATATCTAAACTATCATATGGTAAAAACACTCCCAGATTCTCTCGGTCCTCTGAGGCTACAATTCCTCCTATCCAACAAATAGAGAGTGAAAAGTAGCCCGACTTGAAGGATTCACCTTGACCGAAAGGAAAAGGAATTTTGGCCAAGGTTCTTCCTCTGCCATCCTTACAAGGATCGGGAGAAAACCTTCAAGAGTGAAGCTACTTATCACAAAATCATAAAATCAATTTTGTACTAGCTTCCTCTTCTGAAATGACCAAGAATATAGAAAATCATGAACCTCTTATGGTGGATAAAGAAACTCCCTTGGGAAACATAACCGACAAGACTAGAAGAAACATAAGTGCAAGGGAAAGAAGAAGAATGTGTCAAGCCTTAGCTCGAAACATATCTCTGTAGGAAGAGAACATCTCTCCGATAGAAATGGAAGTAAAAGAAGAGCAAAATAAAGAAGTTTCAAGTTGGACTATAGTGCCCTATGTACCAACTATTGAAGATCAAGATTGGGAGGAAGAGGATTTGATTAAGGACAATCGCTAGCAAGTAAGTATTTCTCATTCAACTACCTTTGATGTAGCACCTCTTTGATTTTCTCTCATGGGTGGCCACATCTTATGTGTTGCACGTTCTCTTGCATAGTGTTAAATGTTTGTTTAGGTCTCCTTGGATGACCCTTGATACTCTTGTAAGGTCAAGGATAAAGGAGACCACCTCTGTTGTGACATTCCATCTATTTGTTTCTCTATTCTTCTACTTTTCTCTTGTTTCAATTGTTGTGTGTGGTGCCTTGGGGGCATAACGTTGTGGATGGTGTCTTGGGGGCATCTTCCCACATTGTGACCCTAAGTCACTTTTGTCTCCTCTCTCATTTTTTCATGATTTCATTCTTCCGTTGTACTTGTGGCTCTACTAGTCAGAAGATGACAACAAATTTACACTTCTGATAAGGACTGTGCATCCATAACAAGAAAACACAAATGGATTTAGTCCATTTATGAAGATGGGGGTAATTTGTTACTGACGATTGACTAGTAGAATCACTTTGTGTTGTGATGTGATCATGTATCGTATTGTGAAATTATTGTAACAAGCCTTTGCAATACTCTAAATCTACTTCTATGCACTTTGAATTGCTTTTGTCTCACCTTGTAGCTACACCTAGTTCTTAGATACCTAAAGTATAACCTCACGGCTATACTCAGTTTTGAACCTGTAAGTATAGCCTTGGTTTGTTTGAGCGGCATGTTACCTTATTTCTGTATCAGTTTCGCGAAATGATTTGGTTGTTATCTTAGCTTAGATTTTCTAACCAAAGATTATGATTGATCAATAGTTGTTAGCAAATGATATTGATGTGTTTCTATCATGATTGTTAGGAACAATTCAACGATTGTAAGCACATGTCACTTTGGGGCATGGGATTTGCGAAATCTCTTGTTCCCTCACATGTTTTCAACCTTACCTTAAACGTGATTGCTATTGGCAAGCGAGAGCAATGACTTTAAGGTGGGGGCATATATTGTGGTAAATGCTTGGCTATATTAGATATTATGATAAATTGTGTTTACATACACTTCCTTTTCACCGTAAGGCATCTCTGCGACGCAGGTGGGGTTGTGTACTTTGTTGTGTGTTTGCAAGCCCTTCTGCAGAAGGCATGATGACGTATACCCTTTAGTAGGTTGCACATTCTTTTTGAAAAAATCCCTTCTACAGAAAGAGAGATGACGTATACCCTTGAGTAGATTGTGCATCCTTTTGGAAAAATCCCTTCTACAGAAGGCGAGATAATATATACCCTTGAGTAGGTTGCACATTCTTTTGATATAGTCCTTTGCAGAGGCGGGATGATATATACCCTTGAGTAGGTTGCACATCCTTTTGAAAAAATCCTTTGCAGAGGTAGGGTTGGATCTTGAGTTATTCACCCTTAAGCGTGTCTTTGGCAGTTGTGGTAGTGTAGCTCAACCATCAGGTGTGTTTGGCATGTCTTAGATGGTGGAGCATAGCGATTAGCTCCTCCCTGTCACTCATGTTTGCTTTGTATAATACGTATAGTGGGTTGACAACACACTCTACAACGCTCGTGTATTCCATGTGTATTCAATGTGTTTTTCATGTGTCTTGTGTGTTTTGTGTATGTGCATAACGATGAGCTCCCCCCACGCTGTGTGTCATGTGTGTTTTGTGGAGGCGTGTAACGATGAGCTCCCTCCACATTGTGTGTTTTGTGTGCTTTGATAATGTTGGGAATTAAGGTGTCTCAACCTTTGCAAATTCCTAATGTTGTATTTATTTATCCCATGTTGAGTTGGCATAGTCAGCACCTTGTGTATATGCAGCAGGGTAAATTTTGGTGACTTTGGCAGCCGCGGTTTCCCCCTTAAATAATTAACGGGGGTTTGGGGGTAGCGCCCCCAAGACGGGGTCAAGGGACTATCTCTGCACGAGAGAAAGGCATCTTTGGGCAGTCAAGGGAGGTTATGACATGTAAGAGGAATATGATATTTTTAGTCAGTGTATGACGGATTCTCTGACAGTTGTAAGATGCGTAAGAGCATCTGTCGTAACCTATCTTGGGACCAGGCGGCCACTTTAGGATGGGATGTTGGACAAGTGTCCTTAGGCGTGGGTTTTGGGGCATGAGTCCAAGATGGATGCCCATCTCTAGAAGGTTCCATATTTGCCTTGTAAACTCTATATAAATAGGTGCTTGGATGGGAGATAGATAACTTTGGTACAAGTACTGTTATGCTACCGGAATATCTCCAGATTCGACATTTGAAGACTCCTAAAAGAGCATTAGCTCTGAAACTTTATTGTAATCTGTTATTGTTTACTATAATACATTTGAGCTGTGTTTTGGAGTGTAGGGTTTTTCACCCGTAAGGGTTTTCCCCACGTATATCTTATCTCTCTCTCTTCTGTCTTCTTTCTGGTTCTTGTATTTTGTTGTAATATCTCATGTTAATGGTTTAACATTGCTGTAATAGTTAGGATAAAGTTGAATTTACATAGCCCTCTCCTCATTAGATTAGTGTAGGAAGCGTTTTCTGCACACCTAGCTTCCTTTCATGGTGGCGCATAGCGATGAGCTCCCCTCATCCCCTAGTTAAGATAGTATAATTATTTAATCATGTCTTCTCTCTGTGTATACTTTGTGTATTGTGCGTGACTGTGTTCATGTCTTCTCTATGTATTACGTGATTCTTTAATGTCTTCTCTATGTTTTACGTGACTGTCAAGTGTTTTCTTATGTTTTCCTAAGCTTGGGGGCTAGAAATGGTCTTCCAAACTTAGGGTGTGTCTTCACTCTAGTGTTTGATGTGTTTTATATGCTTTGACCATACTTTAATGCATGTACTAATTGTAAGATCATACACACATTAAAGTGAGGGATAAATGTTATGGAGTAAAAAGTGTCTGCATGTCTTTTAACCTCCTTGTTTAGCTGATAGGTCCCCATTCTTACATTATACATTCTAAATGTTCATCCCAATGCAAAATTACCCGACACCAATGTAAATTGGGAATAAGAGGCCCATATTTTACCTTATCCCAGACCCAAAAGGATCCCTAAGACTTGGGCATCACCGCCCAAGTCTCTCCTGATTGGTCGGGGCAAAATCAAGTGTATGTCAGCCTGGGACCTTTCAAAAGGTTTCTTTTTGTCGGCTCTTTTGGTTTAATTTCATGATTATGAGTGGGAAAGCATATATAACTATTTTTTTGACTTAATTGTACCTAGGTTCAAAAGAGATAACTTATGATATTGAAGGAAAGCAAACAAGAGCATTCATTGTGATTCTAGAGCAAATTTGTGTGTTGTTATTGTATGTTTGTTGCAGGCATGAAGCCATCATCTATCTGCTTTAGGGTTTGAATGATCTTCATCACTCTAAGGAATAATCACATAGGTGATATCATTATTTTTTATCATCATTTGATTCATCATTGTTATCTTTGTTTTTAGCCTCTACCCCCACAAGGGCACAAACTCTCTATCAATCAATGGTGTTGGGAAGCCTGAATGCTATCACGGGATTTGACTGAGGTGAGTCCCTAAACACCATAACCCCTAAACCCCTTCTTATCTTCTAGTGTGCAGTTTACAAGAGCAAGATCCAAAGAATATGAAGATATAGGAAGACTGAGTGAAGATCAAGGTTTCGAGATCTGACAGCAGTTATGAAATATTCCTCTATCCAAGACTTGGGCGGTGGCACCCTAGTATTTTTTCCAAGATTTTTGACTTTAGATCTAGTATCAGGGCAGCATCTATAACATCTTTCCAGTTGACAGTTCCAGCAGATTCTTCCAACTAGGACTTGGGTAGTCCCGAAATAGTCCTCTGACACCTCTACTTCTAGGAGATAGGTGATATCATCTTCCTGATCTCCCTGTGTAATTGGATTCTGGATTGTTGTTGTACATTTTTTGTTATAGGCTAATCTTTGTTAAACTAGGGTTTCATGCATAGTTAACCTATGGTTTGATAGAAAGGCTGAATTAAATCTAATTCATCTATAGCATACCTAAGTACAAGATCTGTAGTTGAGTCCACCTTCATTTGGTAGTGATTTGGTTTGGTCTTGTCCTTGAATGTTATATGGAAAAGGGTTTGATCTAGTGTGCATCCTAGTTGTCATCATTCAACTTTTCATACTTTAAACATTTTGGTGAACCTGTAGCTTTGAGCATTTGCGTCTTGTTGATTGTTCAAATTAGATCTTACATTGATTCATCACATATTTATCAATATTTAATTGAAAATCTTGCATGATCTTGGAAAAAGTGCATTCAAAAAGCTTATATTTTGGTAAAATCTTGCATTAGGTTTTCAAAAATTCTATTGCATGATCATATTGGTTGTATTAAATATTCATCAAATTTGATTTGGCATAGTAGTCTTGCATCATCCTAGATTTGAAAATTCATACTTTTTCAATTACACATTTTGTATTTCAACATAAGAAAATAACATCTCTTTCACATTTTGCAATAAATCTTAAAGAGGTCTATATTTGCCTTTGTGTGCAACACTTAAACATTAGGATCACTAGGTTTGTAGTGACACTTGTGTGTTTTTGATCTTTGCAAAAAGGTTCAAAAACCCAGTTTCCTCAAACTAGTGCCTTGTTGTGCAAAAGTCTCACATACATGGCATCCAATCAAAACAAGGGTGGTGTGGTTCCTCCCCGATCTTATAAGAAAAGAAAGGATCCTGAACCCGTCATATCCTTCACACCACATGAGGTCACTATTAGAGACATTGATGGTCCTCTTTACATAACAACAATAATAAGTGGAAATCCTACAAGAGGAGTTCTTATTGATCCTAATTGCATGACAAATGTGATCACAAAAGAATATTTATACATGAATGATCTAGTACAAGATAATTATGATCCAATGAATATAATGATAAAAGTACATAATGGTTATTTTCTTTTGACTTGTATTGGAAAGATAACACTTCTAATTAAGGTGGTTGAAAAATCGTTGGAAGCATCATTTGTTATCATTCCCACTTCGGATCTCCTTCGTGGGAAGTTAGGACATCCTTGGATAAAATCCATGAAACTAGTTCCTTCTACTATTCACAAGTGCTTAAAGTTCCCTCATAAAGGTCGAGTGTATGTTATTGATCACAGTGGATGGAAACCATAATTAGCCACTCATGGAAATTTCAATCTAGATTATTTTTTGCCACAACCTATTTAAGCAAATCAACCACGGCAAGATCAATTCTACTTGGCATATCAAAAGTACAAAGCAAAGAAAATAGCTGAACTATCATATGGAAAAAACACTCCCGGATCCTCTCGGTCTTCTGAGGCTACAATTCCTCCTATCCAACAAATAGAGAGTGAAAAGCAAACCGAGTTGAAGGATTCACCTCACCCAAAAGGAAAAGGAATTTTTGCCAAGGTTCCTCCTCTGCCATCCTTACAAGGATCGAGAGAAAACCTTCAAGAGCGAAGCTATTCATCAAAAAATCAAAAAATCAATTTTGTACCAGCTTCCTCTTCTGAAATGACCAAGAATATAGAAATTCGTGAACCTCTGATGGTGAATAAAGAAACTTGCTTGGGAAACATAACCAACAAGACTAGAAGAAACATAAATGCAAGGGAAAGAATAAGAAAGTGTCAAGCCTTAGCTCGAAAGATCTCTCCACAGGAAGAGAACATCCCTCTGATAGAAATGGAAGTAAAAGAAGAGCTAACGGAAGAAGTTTCAAGTTGGGCTATAATGCCCTATGTACCACATATTGAAGATCAAGATTGGGAAGAAGATTATTTGGTTAAGTACAATCGCTAGTAGGTAAGTGTTTCTCATTCATCCACCTTTGACGTAGGACCTCTTTGAGTTGCTCTCATGGGTGGCCTCATCTTATGCATTGCATTCCCCCACGTAGTGTTAAATGTTTTTTTAGGTCTCCTTGGATGACCCTTGATACTCTTGTAAGGTCAAGGATACAAGGAGACCACCTCCGTTGTGACATTCCTTCTATTTGTTTCTCTATTCTTCTGCTCTTCTCTTGTTGCAATTGATGTGTGTGGTGCCTTGGGGGCATAACATTGTGGATGATATCTTGGGGGCATCTTCCCACATTATGACCCTAAGTCACTTTTGTCTCCTCTCTCATTTTTTGTGATTTCATTCTTCCGTTGTACTTGTGGCTCTACTAGTTGGCAGATGATGACAACAAATTTACACTTGTGATAAGGACCGTGCATCCCTAACAAGAAAACAAAAAATGGACCTAGTCCATGTATGAAGATGGGGGTAATTTTTTATTGACAATTGACTAGTAGAATCACATTGTGTTGTGATGTGATCATGTATCACATTGTGAAATTGTTGTAACAAGCCTTTGCAATACTCTAAATCTGCTTCTATGCACTTTGAATTGCTTTTGTCTCACCTTGTAGCTACACTCAGTTTTAAGATACCTAAAGTATAACCTCACAGCTATACTCAGTTTCGAACCCGTAAGAATAGCCTTGATTTGTTTGAGTGACATGTTACCTTATTTCTATATCAGTTTTGTGAAATGATTTGGCTGTTATCTTAGCTTAGATTTTCTAACCAAAGCTTATTATTGATCAATGATTGTTAGCAAATGATATTGATGCATTTCTATCATGATTGCTGGGAACAATTTAGTGATTGTAAGCACATGTCACTTTGGGGCATGGGCTTTGCGAAAGCTCTTGTTCCCTCATGTGTTTTCAACCTTACCTTAAATGTGATTGCTACCAGCAAGCGAGAGCAACCACTTTAAGGTGGGGGCATATATTGTGGTAAATGCTTGGCTATTTTATATATTGTGATAAATTGTGTTTGCGTACACTTCATTTTCACCGTAAGGCATCTCCACAGCGCATGTGGGGTTGTGTACTTTGTTGTGTGTTTCCAAGCCCTTTTGTAGAAGGCAGGATGACATATATACCCTTGAGTAGGTTGCACATTCTTTTGGTAAAAGCCCTTCTACGAAAGGCAAGATGATGTATACGCTTGAGTAGGTTTCACATCCTTTTGGAAAAAGCCCTTCTACGAAAGGCGGGATGATGTATACCATTAAGTAGGTTGCACATCCTTTTGAAAAAGCCATCTATGGAGGCGGGGTTGGATCTTGAGTTATTCACCCTTAAGCATGTCTTTGGTGGTTGTGGTAGTATAGCTCAACCTTCAGTTGTGTTTGGCATGTCTTATATGGTGGAGTGTAGCAATGAGCTCCTCCATGTCGCTTGTGTTTGCTTTGTATAAGACATATAGTGGGTCGATGACACACTCTATGGCACTTGTGTATTCTATGTGTATTCCTTGTGTTTTTCATGTGTCTTGTGTTTTTTGTGGATGCACATAGTGATGAGCTCCCCCCACACCATGTGTCTTGCATGTTTTGTGGAGGCAGGTAGAGATGAGCTCCCCCCACATTGTGTGTTTTCTGTGCTTTGATGGTGGCGCGTAGTGATGAGATCCCCACATCGCCTAGTTAGGATAGTATAATTGTTTAATCATGTCTTCTCTCTGTGTATACTTTGTGTATTGTGTGATTGCATTCATGTCTTCTCCGTGTATTACATGCTTCTTTACTGTCTTCTCTGTGTTTTGCATGACTGTCAAGTGTTGTCTTATGTTTACCTAAGCTTGGGGGCTAGAAATGGCCTTCCAAACTTAGGGTGTGTCTTCTCTCTAGTGTTTGATGTGTTTGATATGCTTTGACCGTAATTTAATGCATGTACTGATCGTAAGATCATACACACATTAAAGTGGGGGCTAAATGTTGTGGAGTAAAAAGTGTCCACATGTCTTTTTACCTCCTTGTTTAGCTCCTAGGTTCATGTTCTTACATTATACATTCTAAATGTTCATCCCGACGCAAAATTTCTTGACACCAATGTAAATTAGGAATAAGGGGCCCATATTTTACCTTATCTCAGATCCAAAAGGACCCCTACGACTTGGGTGCCACCACCCAAGTCTCTCCTGATTGGTCAGGGCAAAATCAAGTGTATGTCAACCTGGGACCTTTCAAAAGGTTTCTCTTTGTCGGCTCTTTTGGTTTAATTTCACGATTATAATTGGGAAAGCATATATAAGTGTGTTTTTGAGTTCATTTGTACCTAGGTTGAAAAGAGCTAACTTAGGATATTGAAGGAAAGAAAACAAGAGCATTCATTGTGATTCTAGAGTAGATTTGTGTGTTATTATATGTTTGTTACAGGCATGAATCTATGATCTATCCACTTTAGGGTTTGAAGGATCTTCATCACTTTAAGGGATCCTCACATAGGTGATCATTATTATTTATCATCATTTGATTGGACATCATCGTTATCTTTGTTTTTAGCCTCTGCCCCCATGATGACACACACTCTTTATGAATCAACAGTGTTGGGAAGCTTGAATGCTATCTTGAGATTTGACTGAGGCAAGTCCCTAAACACCATAACCCCCAAACCCCTTTGTATCTTCTTGTGTGCAAGTTACATGACCGAGATCCACATAATATGAAGATATAGGAAGACTAAGTGAAGATCAGGGTTTCAAGATTCAATAGCAGTTATAGAATATTCCTCTATCCAAGACTTGGGCTTTCTACCCTTTTTTGACTCCAGATCTGGCATTAGGGCAACATCTGCAACATCTTTCCAGTTGATAGTTCTGGTAGATTCTTCCAACTAGGATTTGGGCGGTCCCGAAATAGTTCTCTGACACCTCTGCTTCTGGGAGACAGGTGCTATCAACTTCCTAATCCTCCCTGTGTAATTGGATTCTGGATTGTTGTTGTAAATTTTCTGTTATAGGTTGATCTTTGTTAAACTAGGGTTTCATGCATAGTTAACCTAGGGTTTGATAGAAAGGTTGAATTAAATTTGATTCCTCTATAACATACCTGAGTACAAGATCTGTAGCTGAGTCTACCTTCATTTGGTAGTGATTTGGCTCAGTCTTGTCCTTGAATGTTACATGGAAAAGGGTTTGATCTAGTGTGCATCCTAGTTGTCATCATTCACCTTTTTCATACTAAATAGAAAGAAACTATGAAAGATTTAACCAAGTGTTCCCAACAAAGCAATGAGAAAAATAATGATTATGTTATACAATTTAAGTCTTTATGTGGTAATTTAAAGCATCAGTTTGATGATGAGAAAGTTATCTACTTTTAATTTAGGTCTAAGCATCAACATGCTACTAAAGTGTTAATACATAGGCTACAACATTAGTGGAGTTTCTCAATCTATTGTAAGCTTATTTTGAAGGAATATATTAAGGTTTACTTTTGGCATTGGTGGGTTTATTTCTCAAAAGGGTTTTCCCAAGTATATATGTCATCTTATCTTCTCTATTTCCTTCACTTATTATTCTATGTTTAATCAAGGTTACATGTGTTTTAGATCAACAAATTTTATTACAGAGATAAGGTCTATGTAGTCCAAATATGCCATGTTTCAATAATGGATATGTGGCATTGTAATGAATTAATAAAATTGGAACCAATTGATATCTTAAATGTGAGCATCACTTATAGATTTTATACACCTAAGACAATGTAGCTGCCTTAAAGAAAGTTTGTAATTTTTCCTAAACCATTTTGGAAGGATGGTTTACATCCATGATAAAAAGAAAGTAGTGACATCTCATGTGTGATGTAATTAATTAATTCACTTCACCAATCTTCTAATGGACATATTAGAATTTTTCAACATTTTCATGAATTAGATGTAATTTCAATTTTTGGGTCAATAGGAGAGCCAAATTAATCAAAATCATATGCTAGAACAATATCCTTAAAACTCTCATGCAAAGTGTTGTAAAATCAAGAATAAAAAATGCAAGGTATGCACTTTTCACCTTTACAATAATGAAACTAAATTACAAGTGCCATAACTATCATTTTTTTACTATTGTAATGGTGAAATTTGCATATCCATGCCATTTCCCATTTATGTTTGTGCCTATTTTGAGGAAATAATTTGATATGTGTACATAATATTGACAAATGATAGAAACTCATGTAAAGTTGGGATCGTTCCCCTAGCCTTTACTATCCCTATACACACATTCTCCAATTTAGTTCCTAATCCTTGTACACACATATTCTAATATATCCATCTTATTCATATATTTATTAATATAAACATCTAAAATTTATTAACATTAGATAGCAAGGGACATTTGGGAATTTGGGAGAGTTGAAAATAGAGGCTAGATGTGGTACATTGATGTAAATTCATAAGTGTATAGTCCAACAATGGTGAGTTGTCAGGTGGAAAAAGGAAATTGCTAAATTATATATAAAGAATTTAATGTTGTAAAATTAATAGTAAATAACAAAAACAAAATTGTAATGCCCCTCATTTTTAGCTTGTGTTAGTTGTTAGTTTTTCTATTACACTTGACAGTTTTGAGACATTTGAGTTGTTAGACTTATGGTTTATGCTCATGTTGGACTATGTTTGACTGAGGTGATTATTGACTTGTGATGACATTATTGATATATTCTAGTTTATAATGTGATTGACATGATCAGTAATGATTAGATATTATCATGCTTTATGTGATTTGTTGGTATCTGACCTATAGTTGGAGGTGCTTATGTTATTATCATGCTTTCAGAGAGGGGACAGTGTAGTATTGCTCATTTTGAGCACCCTCCTACACTGCGAATCCCTAACTCTATTTGTTTGTTATATGTGTATATACTCAAATGCAACATATTGTTTTGATGTAGGTTTGCAGGTACCGGGCCTCGACTCCACCTGACTTAGCAGGTCTAAGTGGGCCCTTGCACAAAAAGCCCTAGAGGCTATCGTAGGATCTCTATCATAGAAAGACAAAGAAATGATAATTCAGAATTGTATTTTATAAAATGCTAGTAATAACACCGTTCATTGATAAGACGACGACAAATATTTATTAACTTAAATTTAAATAATTGCCCATTTTAAAACACACATATAACACATGCAAATTATTTTAAAAATTCCTTTTTCTATATAAAAAATAAATGCAATACCTTTTTATCAAAATATTATAATATATCCTTTTGTTTTAAATCACTTATATAATATTATATTCTATATTTATTATTTATCTCTATCTTTGTCTCCTACTCTCTCTTTCTCTATTCCTCTCTATATCAATATCCATCCTCTATTTTTCACTCTCTAGACCCCATTATTGCTCTTATAAATCTTATGTTAAAAGGGAATATCTAGTTAGATTCCTAATTAATTTTTAAACCGTGTATCTATTTTTAATTTTATTTTTTTAATTTAGAGTTAGTTTTTATTTGGGAAATTTTCTACATAGAATCAAAATAATAATGATGTCCATAATTTTCAATTTGTGGTAGCCTCTTCAATTTGAGTGGGAACTTGGCTATGAAAAATAAGGAATTTATAATCTATTCAAGAATGAAGGTTTCATTAGTCTTGAAAGTTACACTTGAATGCATTGCATGCCTTGCATAATTCAAAGTCTATGGAAATTCATAGAAAATAGAGGAATGCTTCCTCTCTTGCCCATCCCTTGTGTTCCTATTGTTAATTGTTAGACTATTATAGGGGCTTCCACCTATTATCAAATCAAAACTTCTAATTGAATTAATCATTTCATCAAGTCTTTCCTTTTTCAAATTCTACAATCTTCCACCACAATCAATTTACCCTTTTGATGTGTTTTTCCACCCAAATTTTGAGGATAAACTTGTTTTCTCTACAATTTTTTTGAACTAGAACATAATTGAGTGGTATACTGAAATGATGCATAGCAATTTTTGCACCCCCAATTCTAGCAAACAAAGAAAGGATATTGATCCCCTTTAGATAGATAGGCTTCAAAACAAAAATATGATATCCTTTAATGAACAAATCAAAGTGATACATTTTTCCTCTTCTTCCATTTTTAGATCTATGCAAGCCAATTGACTCACTACTAGATGAAAATAATTTAAATGTTTGGTTACAAAGTCTCCTTCATGCACCTTTAAAGAATACAAATTTCTTTTCAAAACTAACTTATTTACAAGACACTTAGTTTGGTATAATGTAATACTTAGAAACAATTTCAACTAAAACATTCATCTAATTGATCTGTCTCTTATATCCAACTTGTCCCATTCATCTTGATCCATTGTTGATGGTAGAAAATTGAGTGTAACAATTTATATGATCTACTGATCTATCTCCACTAAAAGATCTTCAACCTTCAATTTCCACAACTCAAAGTTTTACTTACTGAACTTATCAATCTTAATTGTCGAGGTGTTGGCCACGACTTCTAATTTTCAAATGTTATTTTAAATCCACATGAATTATCCCACAACAAACATAGAAAGAAACATAATAAATGTATCACTTCCTTCACAGGATCAATCCAAACAAAGATTTGATACCAAATGTTTGTTTTATAATTCTTATTCCTCAATTAGGAGCAATGGAAAGTAATAAAATTTGTTGATTTAGGACACATGTAACCTTAATTAAACATAGAAGAATAGGTGAAGGAGATAGAGAAGATAAGATGACATATATACTTGGGAAAACCCTTTTGACTAAGAGACCCACCACCAAAAGTAAACCTTAATACATTAGCGAAACATGTCATTTGTTCTTCATTCATTCATACATGACATGACCAGTACAATTGAAAATAATGTTGCTTATTGAAGTGGCTCAAAAATGGACATTTGCAGTGACTGGCTCTGAAGTCCAATAAATGGAAAGAACACTTAACACTGGCTACTGTTCAAGAGTCCCCTCATTTCACTACCATCATAACAATAGATGATCAATATTTTCAAGAATTCCGTTGGAGTGAATTGTTGATGAGTTCTACCATGTTGTTCACTCTAATAGTCGTATTAAAGTGGCCAACGCAAAATACACTAGCTTCACATACCCTTTCAAAATATTCCTCCATAGCTCATCAACAATAACTCTTTCTGCATTCATAGACTATGTCATACCCATGCACTATTTCCATATATTCATAAACATTCACAAAAATATTTGTTCATTGGAGCGAAATATTATAGCCCATTGGGAAAGAATTTCAAACAACTACCATCTATGGATTTGCATCGTACATCTCCATCCATTGATAGACACTGATGATGAAAAGATCTAGAACCATTATTGGCATATATATATATATATATATATATATAGAGAGAGAGAGAGAGAGTTTTTTCTTTATCTCTCTCTCTCTCTCTCTCTCTATATATATATATATAGAGAGAGAGAGAGTCTTTTTCCTTTATCTCTCTTTCCCTTTATATCTCTCTCTATTTTTGTAAAAGTGCCATTTCATACCAAGCTCCAATTTTTACATTCTAAAAGTACCATAGCCTAATCTTTTATGTAGGATTTTCCATTACAATTCTTAACCATAGCCCCAAGTCTATTACACAACATAACACTTTTTCCCACTATGTTTGTGTAGTTAAGATTACTTTTGTAATCCCATCATGGACAATAATTTTTTGTTCTAAAAAATGTCTCAACAACACATATCACTACATTCCTCCAATTCTGCCAATGGATGGACAACCATTCACCATCACCAAAATTGTATGATCTCTTCTCAAGAAATCATTTATTACTTTTATCTACATGTTATCTCAACATAATTAAGTGTAATGGCATAAATTGTGGGGAGTGAAAGATTATGTATTTGTAAAGTTTTATATAGTTTTGTATTCACAAAAATAATAATGAGTATTAGCAATTGTATTTTAATGTTTAATGGGTAAATTGGGTATAATTTTTTTAACTATGGAAGTAGATTTAGCTAGAATATATAATATTAAATATTAATTAATTTTTAATTTTTAGATTTTAGATTTTAGATTTTTGTTTTAAATAATAATAATTAATAGCAATGTTGGGTGAATATTTTGTCGTTAACTCACTAATGACAAAATGGTTATATCAACCACAACTATGATGAGACTAAGTCTCTTCTCTAAGCAAGGGGAGGTCCCTCTAGTTGCTTAACTATTACAAACAAATAACTTATAAAATTTATGTACACTAAACACTATATTTGTGGTGGTTCCATTTCATCCTATTCTCTTTTTTTAGAATAGATGCTTCTACTTCAAGATGATGACTTCAATGAAACTAATATTAAAGAACTTATAAACTATCACAAAACCATAGAAACACAAAGTCTTTTGTCACCTCACTTACTAATTGCAAATAGAACTATTTGAAGTTGAATGCAGCCCAAAGTCTTCACTCTTCTCCAAGATGATAAAAGTAGATTGAATACAACAACTTGCAGCACAAAGTCTTCAAGCTATTTTACTCTCACAAACATAAACACAATCCTCACAAATGATTTGATAACACAAAGTCTATCACAATCAAATTAAGAATGCTCTTTAATCACTTGAAACAATCTCCACACTTCAATTATTACCAAAGAAGATTATGATAGTAAGACGTAAGAACAATGCTATCATATAACACAAATAACTCCAAGACAAAGATTGGAATTGAGTTTGCTTTCTTGTATTGATAAATATTTGATAATTGATTCTCACAAAGAAGCACAAAGTCTTGATTTACTTTTCAATTCGCCTGAGTTTTATTGCAATAGACAAAAGATAAAAATTACAAAAGAGGCCCTCTTTATTTATAGGGAGGAGCCTTGAGAAAATTTAGGAAAAATCTAACTACTTTGACTTATTAAAAAATTAGAGTCCTAATTGACTTGGGACTTCCTATGTTCCATATGTAATTACATTTTATAAAAATGCATATGGACATGTCCAAAACTATTTACAAGTTGCATATACAAAACTGAAAATAAACTAAGGCATGAAGAAGAATTTCAGTGCCACCATCATTCTTCTTCAGAAAATCTTGGTACATGGTCTTCACTACTGACATCTCATACACATCTGGTCTAGTTGTATTGTCTGAAATAGTATGAGCCCTGACATTTGCATCTTTGACTGCCTTTATTGCTTTTTCATGCTTTCCAAGGTTATCTTTAAAATTCTCAAAGGTTGAATGCTAATCATAAATATTATCCATTGAAGCAACTGAAAATACCTCATCTTCAAAATTCTTTTGAACCATTTTCTCAAAAGCATCAATCATTTCATCCGCAGAAAGAAATTTGTGATTTTCACCTATTAGAGAACATGGTAGGTCCTCTAATCTATGCAAAAGTGAGACATCACTGTCTTCACTGATTTCTTGTACTTGTGACAAATCTTCAAGCAAGCTTCTTAACACATTGATGCAATGAGTCAAGGATTCATTGGTCTTGACATATGATTCTCGATTTGACACGACACTAATCGCAATCAAATTCCTTACCTTCATTTTCTTCATCTCAACCCATTCCTCTAAAGTGTCTTATTGGACTTGAAGTTCCTAAGATAGTGAATCAACAAGATTATCCAAATCAACTCTTGCTTTTTCCATTTTTTCTTTCCTCTCCACTGCGGTCGTTAGAAGAACTCTGCCCTATGTCAACAATCGGTCCAAAATCTCACCAACAACTCTTCCTCTTGTTAGAACCTTTTCCACCTTTTTGAATCAAAGAATCTTCAACAGTGACTGCCATTGGTTCCACAATTTATGATGACTTGATTATCTTTTCGAGAATGGCAGTGAGCTGCTTAGCCTTAGCTTTATAGTGCTCTTTTTCTTTCTTTTCCTCATCAAATTTCACAAGCAAGGAGCTTGCTGTTGCTTGAAAATCTGATTTAAGGCCTTCATGAGTTAGCTTACCCAATTCAACTCTAGAAATAATGTAATCATTTACATCAAAAGTGTCTATGGTGGCATCAGGAGGAGGTCTTGAAATCTCTACATATCTGATTCCTTTGTCATCAATAAACCTAGAAACAGTCTTAGGCTTTTTCTTTTGAGATTTTGGCTTAGCAGGCAGTAACTTCCCAATATCAATGTCATCCAGTGAAAGAGCCTACTTCTTTCTTTTTGGTGTGTAAGCAGACAACCATGGAGGTAGTGTTTGAACATTGACATTTAGAGATGAATCAATTGTCTGGTTAGCAGGATCCATGTTGGCACCTGTTATGGTAGCAATTGGAGCAATGGTGGTGAAAACTATACCTGTAGTATCAACATTTTTCTCTGAGCTATCAAGAAAATGATCCAAAATAGTTTGCTCTCCAATATAAAAAGAAGGAGAAGACAAACTAGGTATTGAGCCAGAGGAATAAAAAATAGTTCCAAAACTAGTCCTTACAGAAGGGGGAGTATTATCAGAAGATACAATAATAGGAGAAGTGAGAACATTAGAAACCACTAGAATATTAGCAGAAGCAGGAATATAAGGCAAAGCTATAGAAACTTGTGGATCTTGGGAAATATCTTTTTGGAGAGATTTTTGCAAACCACCTAGTTGTTCTTGTTCTACATTTCTTTCTATTTCTTGTTCCTTATCACTTTCATCAGCTGGTTCCTCACTCATCTCTATATGCTCAGTATCAGGTTCCTCAATATCATGTTGTCCTATTTCAGCATTTTCAGCTTCCATATTATCAACATTCATTTCTTTAGTACATGTATCTTCCACATTGAAACTCTCCACAACTTCCTTTGCCTTACCTCCTTTAGAAACAAACTTGATCCTTGGTTTCGACACCTTGGAAGGAGTATCACTTTTGTTCTTAGTCTTATTTTCCACCTTCTTTCCCGTTTGTTCCTGAATCTCCTTCTCTGACCCAGTAAGGAACACTTTCAAACTGAGACCCTTTCTCTACAACCATATATTGGTGTTAGCTAGTATAGGTTGGAATCTTTTCCTAAGGGAAGTCTCTTCTTTCACTGACCACTTGATTTCTGGCAAGGGTGAAGCTTCAATGTTTTCAATGTTGTACTTAGGGTCTAGAACATCACCTTCATCCTCCATACCTTTCAGAACATCAACTAATCCTAGTTCTTCTATCTGACTCAAATGCAACCTGCAGTAATCCAATTTTCTTATCTCATTTTGGGTCCTCAAATCGGCCCAAATGTCCTCCACCATGGGAACATGAAACACTAATCTAATTTTAATCTTGTCCTGTACTTTTCAGAAATCAAAATAATTTCTCTTCTTGAATTGTTTCATTGTAACTAGCTACATCTTTGCTTTAACTGCCTTAGCCTTAGTAGCAGATTGAACTGAATACCTTCCAATCTCCACATGAAACTTAATCCCTAAATTTTTCAATTTCATTTGTTTATTATGTACAACAATTAGTTGTCTGCATAATTCCATTAGAATCACCTTATCACTTGGATACCTAGGCAAAATATATAGATAACCTGGATAGTATCCAACTCTCAAATAAGTAAAAGTAGGAAATTGAAGAATCAAACAACTAAAAGAATTAACTTCCCATGCTTCATTAGATACTCTTTTCTATTCTAGCTCATTATTCCATAAGCACATAAAAGCTGAAAAGAATGCATCATTCACCCTCCAAAAATGGTGAATAGACCCTTTTAGAGTTATTTGTGGATAATACTAAAAAACTGGCAAAAGCCTCCAATCACCATCCTGAGTAAGACCTGGAAATATCCTCATGGATGCAGCTGCATATACCAAATAGGAGGTCATATAGAACTTGAAAGTAGTATTGACCTTAAGCAACTGATCATGTAAAGCATTGTTGATTTTCTCCCACCAGAATATCTTCTATTACCCTCTAAGAATAACCTTGATATATATGTATATCCATTCTTGGAATTTAGAGGAAGAAGGCAGACCTCTGATTCTACTCAACAAAGTGATCAAATCACTAACTTCTTCTACAAAATCACTCCTCGGAAGTTCCTTGGGCCATCTTGATAGATTGCTCCTAGGAGGTTTCAACCATTTTCTATTAATGTGCCTCTTTGCAGATTCAACATCAGCTTCAAAATCCTTCTAACCTTTAGCAAAGTCAATTTCCCCAACATTCTCTATGGGTGGACACATGAAAATCTTATCAAGAAACTTTGCATCTAGCCTCATGATAACATTCCCCTGAGAATCAGTTATTGTTCTAATATCTTTATTATAGGGGCTTGCCACTTGGAGGACAAACTCTGGATTATGAGCAGCAATAGGAAAAGATGCTACCAGGTGTATATTTCTATCAATGATCTTCTGCATATAGCGGGGAGGATTAGCTTGTTTAGTCCTCTCCACAAATTCTGCCATATCTACATGTCCTATCTTTGTATCCCTGATCTCATTAATATTGGACTATACTGAAGTGACAAGGAAAACCCCTTGGTATTTGTACTTCATGATCTTAGCTTTGGATGGAGATGACTCTGACATCGGCTTTGAAGAGAACATTGGAAAAGGTGTCGATCACAGCTACTTGATGAAACGGCAAAAGTTCACGACCTCACAGTTAGGGGAAAAAGTGGCAAATTAGGGACACTACGAATTAATGATCATGAACATAGGAATATGCTTGAAAAGGCTTGAGTGCGCGCAAGTCGAGAAATTAGGCGAAAGCGAGCTAAAGGTATCATTTTGCAAAAATTCCCAGTGTTAGGAAAATTTCAAGAAATCATGCATAGGCAGTCATTTTGACCACTCCTGCATGTGGGAGTAATGCATTGAGTGTATGGGCGGTCAAAAAGACTGCCTCTATAGGTAGGTAAAAACTAAGTTTCATGTAGGCGTTGTCAAAATGACCGCCCTTACATGTGAGGGTAAAAACTTTTTATAGGTGCAAAGGCGGTCAATTCGACCGCTCTTGCATTTAGGAATTTATGCATTGTAAGTGTTAAAGAAACAATTTTGCTTGCTTATAGATGTGGGTATATACAATACATACAAGTTAATGTAGGGGCGGCAAAAATCACCGCTCTTACATGTGGCATCACAATGCAGAGGTAAGATAGATGTATCGGCAGGGTTTTGAACCACTGATACATCTCAACAAATAATCAACATGCGGGGACGGCAAAAATTGCCACCCCTACATGTGAATAAAAACCTAAAGAAATTAACCTAAGTGTTATGATGTGAGCGGAACCCCCCTGTTAAGTCGTAAAAACTAGGGCATCATAGAAAAATAGCTAAAATCACTGATGCCACTTAGGAAAATGAAACAAAAAATAAAATAAAGAAGAATGGAAACTTCATTAGGCTTTTTACAATGGTGGAGAAAAGACTGAAAACAACCATTAGCCTTTTTACAGAAACAACGATTAACAAAGAAAAAGATGACTTCACAAATCATAGATAATTATTCATTTTCTATGTAAAACCTAATCGAAGAAAAGATAGGATCAAAAAGAAGAAAAATAGAAACTTACCCAGCGGCAAAGAAACCAATTCAAACTTGAGTAGAATTTCAAATCTGAATCTTGCGCGCCAAAGATGTTTTAGCAGGTAAACAAGGGTTTTGACGAGCTTGGGAGAATACCAGAGGTAATGAAAACAAAGATAAAATGAAAATAAAAAGAGAATTAAAACATATACACCCCTTTCAAAATGTTCACACAGAGTGCAATTAATACACTCGAGTGAACTTAAAGATGCATGGGCAGCAGAAATCGCCGCCCCTCCATTAAAAAGGCAAAAACCAAAAATACCTACATGGGCAGTGAAAATGACCGCTCATGCAAGTTGAAACTAAAAAAAGAAACATGCAAGGTTGGGAAAAATAACCGCCCATGCATATTGGAAGAACAGGTTACATGTAAGGGCGAGGTTTTTGGCCACCCGAACATCTAACTAGTTAAAATTTCCTAACACCTTAAAAGGGTCAAAATTGATATTTTGACGAGCTTGTAACTTAGTCCAATTTCATGAATTTTGAGGAATTGACCTTATAGAACATTACAAACTATTATTAGGTGTCAGAGGACTTCGCATGAGGCCAAGAAAATTCAACTTGAAATGCAAACTTAGAGTGTAGGCTACGAAACGAACAAGTTTCGTAGGGGTCATCCTACATAATGAGTGAAGCTAATTTTGAGGACAATAGCTAGCTCTAACTTGGGAGCTTCCTTCGATTGTTCTTTGAAATGATCAAAGGGAGAAGAATCTAGTCTCTAAGTGCCTTCATCCATGCCATTGGGCCATAGAGTCAAGTGAAAAATAAATAAAAGACACAAAAGATAAAAAATGAAAAAGAAAAACACAAACTATACAAATATACAAAGAACTTATCTGACGCCTCATGGATTGAAAAGCTTCAGATGTTGTCTGCTATGCGAAAACAAGAATGGTGTCCCATTATGATATTCCAGTAAGAAACTATTCTCACCACAGAGCTGATGAA
Source organism: Cunninghamia lanceolata (assembly GCA_027924645.1). Taxonomy (NCBI): domain Eukaryota; kingdom Viridiplantae; phylum Streptophyta; class Pinopsida; order Cupressales; family Cupressaceae; genus Cunninghamia; species Cunninghamia lanceolata. The sequence goes on along the minus strand of BSBN01001317.1, from coordinate 433,897 downwards.
TGACAAACGGGCCTCTCCATAGGGAATCAAATTTCCCATGCATTCCCTTTGGCTCTCTCCTCTTGTCCCACAACAAGACTTGATCCCCAATATGAAAATCTCTAGCCTTTGCTTTCTTAACAAATAGCTTCTTAACCTGACTTTGATGTTTAGCTATATGGTCTACAACCATAACTCGCTGCTCCTCAAGTTCAGAAAGGTACATTATACATTTATCAATAAAACTTTCAAAAGTTCCATTCTCAACCGCCTTTGCCAACTTCAAAGCTGGCCATTCCAAGGTGATCGGTATCTCTACATTCAAACCATATAACAACTAAAATGGTGATATACTAACAGCCCTCTTTGGGGTAATTCTATTTGCCCATAAAGCATCAAACAATGCCTTATGCCATGTTCTCTGATTATCCTCTACCAGCTTCCTGATAATAGTAACTAGATTCTTATTACTTGATTCTGCTTGACCATTCCCTTGTGGATAATAATCAGATGAATGTGAAAGAATAATCCCATATTCAAAGAAAAAACTAGTAATCTAATTAGAGGAAAAACATGTAGCATTATCTGCCACAATTTTGTTTGGAACACCAAACTGGGATATGCTATTTTCTTTGAGGAACTTAACACTTCAGAAGTAGCATGCTTAAATGGTATAGCTTCCACCCACTTGGTGAAATAATTAGTTGCAGTAAGAACATAGCTGTGTCCCACACTTGATGGTGGATTCACAGTGCCAATGAAGTTGATGCCCCTTTGTTGAAAAGGTTCTTCAATTACAACTGGTTTCAATGGTAGTGTAGCTAACTTTGGTCTACCTACAAACTGTTGACAAAGTCCACACTTACGCACCTAGATGTATGCGTCTTGGAACAAGGTCAGCCAATAATACCTGGCTCTAAGAATCTTATGAGCTGTTACTGGTGTTGAGAAGTGTCCTCCACATGCCAAATTATGAAAAGATTCTAGTAACTTACTTTGATGTGCTTTATCAACACAACAGAGAAAAACTCCATCAAGACTTCTCTTGTACAAACCATTATCCCATAGGACATAGTTTGCAACCTTAAGCTTGATAGTTCATTTTTCCTTGTAGGACAAATGAGAAGGGCACTCACCATATGTGAGAAAATAAGCGATATTAGAATACCACTCATTAGTTGTAGTAACAAAAAGGACAATTAGAACATCTTCAACCTCAGCCTCTTCATCACCTGTTTCTTTTGGGACATTATCAACAATCAGCTGATACAAACCTCTCCCATGCATAAGCTTGGTGGATTTAATATCAAGATCAAATTCCTAAATTTTGGTAATCTAATTGCCTCTCTTAGTCCCAAACTCCTGTTGAGACAAGATTGATTTTATTGTTGTATTTGACACCAAAGCAACAGTATGTGAGTTCAATATGTAAAATCTGAAATGTTTCACAGCCTTCACTACAGCATAAGCATGTTTCTCCATATTAGAGTACTTAAGTTCATGAACTTTCAGTGGGCAACTCATGAATGAAATCAGAGATTCTACACCTTCCTTGTTCTGCTGAACCAGAATTGTTGACAATGTATGCTTTGAAGCATAACTATACATAATGAAAATTTTGTTGTAATTAGGACATACTAAAACCGGAGCATATGCTATGGCTATTTTATGTCCTCAAAGGCTACTTTACCTTCTGTGCTCCAACGGAAAGTGGTCTTACCTTTCATCATATTAACAATATGACGAGTCTTCTCTGTGAACTCTGGAATGAACCTTTGCAGGAAATTTACTTTCTAGAAGAAAGAATGAACAACCATCTTACTTGCAAGCAAAGTAAGACATTGGATGGATTTGACTCTTTCTGAGTCAATCTTAGTTCCTTCTTTGGACACGACGTGACCAAGAATTTTTCCTTTTGTAACCCCAAAAACTGACTTCTTTGGGTTAAGAGAAATACCATTCTGACGACAACGTTCCAAAACTTGCCGCAAATGGTAAGCATGATCTAGGCGTTTCTTGGAGAAAACAGTCAAATCATCGAGGTATACCACAATGAACTTAACTATTTCATCTCTGAATGCCAAGTCCATTGCTCTCTAGAATGTAGCATCAGCATTGATCAACCCAAATGGCATCTTGCGATATGCAAAAGTGCCCCATGGAGTTGTGAAAGTGGTTTTGTATTGATCCACTTCACTGATCTCTACCTGATTGTAGCCTAAAAAACTATTTAACATAGATAGCATCTCTAAACTAGTTACTTTTTATAACACTTGATCCATTATGGGCAAAGGGTACTTATCTTTCAAGGAAGATTGATTTAGATTCCTAAAATCTACACAAATACGGATCTCTCTGTTCTTCTTCCTTACAGGAACAATATTTGCAATCCAAGTTGAGTGATGAATAGGGAAAATTATCCTAGCATTCAACATTTTTTGAATTTCAGCAAGGATAGTACCTGATATTTTAGGATTGTACTGCCTCTGCTTCTGTTTATAAGGCAATGACCCCACCTTAAGAAGAATCTCATGTTGGATCTCTTTTGGTCTGATGGACTTCAAATCATCATATGAATATGCAAGCACATCGATATAATGGCATAGAAGTGTTGTGAACTTGAACTTCTCATCTTCAGTGCAACATTTCCTAATATTGACCATCTTGGGATCTGCTTCTGTATTCTGGTTCACTTGTTCAGATTCCATTGACGAACTTGAGTCAAGTTGTTGCTTTTGCTTGATATAATGATCATGTTTATCAAAAAGATTTTCAAGGGAAACTAAACTTTTTAGAATTTTGTTTCCTTTCAATTGAAGAAACTCTTCACCAGTCTCTGAGTTTACTTCGAAAACATACTCTTGAGGTGGAGAATCACTCCGCTCAAAGTATAGTTCATCAAAACTATTTGTTTTCTCTAGAAAAGCTACAATTTGATCATCACCATTAAAAACTTGCCAATGGTTAGCACTATCAGGTACACTTGGCCAGAAAACCAATTCAATAGTATACTTATCACCCTTAAAATCCTTATGCGGGACCATAAGAGTAGCTGATACGGCCAAAGAGTCAACTCTATCATTATATTCTCTAGGAACAACATAAATATCAAATGCATCAAATTTATCAATGCATTCCCATACCTGATTTTGGTAGTGCTTCAAGCTTTCATTTTTTGTCTAGTATAGATTTCTTACCTGACAAACAATAAGCTCCGCATCTCCTTGTGCATGAAGATTTCTTATTCCCTTTGTACAAGCAGCCTCCATTCCGAGTAACAAAGACTCGTACTCAGCAGTATTGTTGGTATTGTCAAACTATAGCTTATATGAAAAAGGAAAAATATTACCTTGAGGAGATATCAGGACTACTCCAGCCCGGGATCCTATGGAAGAACAACTACCATCAAATTCCAAAGTCTAGATATCATTTGAACTTTTTGGTTTGGTATCTCTGTGATTGGCAGACTCTTCACCCGAAGAAGAAGAAGAATCTTCCATCACCAAACTTTCATCATAATAATCATCTGACGAACTATCACCTGATGAACTATCATCTGACGAGCTAGAAGGATACTCCGTAGTCAGGAAATAGTTACCTAAACATGAAGATTCAAATAAAATTTGAGCTTTTGGGTCTTCAGATTGAGTGACAATATATTTCACTTCCCTTTCAGGAAGCAACTTCTACATGACACCTTTGACAGGTATCCTTGCTTCAGATAAATCCATGTTAATCTCTGCTCCTACATCTTTATAGAAGTTTCATCCCAGCAAAATACCATATGAAGCCGGGACATCAGCAACTAGGACAGTCATCTTTATCCTTTTCTCCAAAAAAGCAGCGAATGCAAATTGCGCATCCTTAATCTGGCCTAACAAAGGCACCTGTTTGTTTTCCATTGAAAAGCACCTTCCAAAGGTCTTTGTTAGAGTCAATCCTAGAGCATCTGCTACCTTGGTAGGCATGACATTCTCAGAAGCCCCAGAATCTTTGACACAATTACTAAGTTTGTGACCATTGACTAACAGAGAAACATAGAAAGGTTCAATTTTCCCTGAAGAGGTAAGAGGAGTGGAAACTAGGTTATTTTGAGTGGACCTACTCTTTGAGGGGTTAGGAATAGTCTTAGAATTATCTTGCCCTATAGAGGCAGTCTTATTTTTAACAAGTTTAGCTAAGCTTTCAAATTGGTCGGGGTTAGCTTGCAAATATTCCACCTCAGACATTTGAATTTTGGTTTTCCTAGCATGGTCAATTATATCAAAAAATTGAAATGAATTGGACATAGCAGCAGGAAAACTTTCATTCTGAGTTTTCATTGTGGAAGTACTAGTCTGAGGAATAGTAACAGAAGAAGTAGGAGTATTAGAGGAACTTACTTGTTTTTGACCAATTGGATCCTTTGATTGAAAAGGTAAAGGAGTTCCTCGCCTAGCAATAGAAATTACCAGTTGAGAATCTTCTTTCGATTTACCTTTATCAACCACTTGAGGGTTTGACTGATTTTGAGATTTGGTGAAAATGATATATGCTCCACTATGTGCATTTTCTCCTCTTTCTGCCTCATCATGATAATTCAGGAACCCAATGTTTGAGTCACCAGCCAATTCTTCTTCTCCTTCCATAAAAAGATTGGCACTATTTTCCTGATCCAAGTCAGGTTGTGAAAAATTCTCATGCTCAGCTTCATAGTAGCCAACTACTGAGTTGACCGGCGGTGCTTCTATGGCAAGCCTCCCTTGTGTTGGCGGAAGCCTACTCTGACCTTGGTTCCTAGCAGTATTGCCCTGATATTGAGCATTAGGAAATGTCCTTCTTGGTATGTTCTGATAAGGAGGAGTGGACACATTCTAGGACATCTACTTTTTCAAAGCTAGCAACTCATTGGCTAACTTCTACACCATAGCAACTATGGTGCTTGTGGAAGATACATTAGTAGAGGGCTGACCTCTACTTTATTTGGAATCCCTTATTATCTTACCTACAAGGATAAGATCATCTTCAACCTCGGTAGCCAAATTTTGTGCTATGGCAAGATCAGTGGGATTAGCCTGCCTTAACAAAAAGCTTACCTCAGGAAGCTGAGTGTTGATGAAGAAGCATTTCAAATTCTCCGTCATTCATTGAGTGGTTGTTGGAATCCGATTTGTCAATTTGTTGAACTTGGCAATGACTTCCTGCATAGGCTCTTGCGGTTCTTTCTTCATATGTGTTAGCTGAGCTAACAAAGCATGTGCATCTTCAGCAGGCTTAAACCTAGCTTCAAACTTGGTTTTAAGAGTATTCCATCCATTGATGGTTTGGGCTGGAAGATGATAAAACCAATCCACAACGACGCCTTGAAGTGTTTCTACAAAGTCTCACAGATACATCCTTGTACTCTACCCCTAGCACACCACATGCTATGCAAAAAGCCACAATGTGTTCATCAGGATGGACTTTTCCATCACCATAGAATTTCATAAAATTCTTTCTCAAACTACGAGGTAGTTCATGCAATGGTGGTGTTAAATTCAAGGGTCCAAAAGAATTACCCCAAGGGCCTTGAGCTACCATTGTACGCCGGTTGAAAGGTGGTATAACAAACCTTTGAGGAATTTGTGTAGATAATACTCTATTAGTATTTGTACTGGAAGCTTCACCCGGTATGGGAGACCTGGCGTTGGTAGGAGGGAAACTCCTTGTACGTTGAAGTCTTGGAATCGGAGGCAAAAGACCAAAATTATTTTGCTGCATTAACTCAAATACAGGATCAATAATGCCTTGAGCTCTTTTACTTCTAGTATACCTTGAGTCTGCCAAAATGTGATATACTTAACAAAGATAAAAACTTGAACAAACTAATTTCAAGCAATGAGGCCGGAATGCTTTAGGTCAAAGCGTGAGGCTCTAAGTTGCGCGTAGGTCCCCAGTAGAGTCACCAAAAAATTGTTGGGTGAATATTTTGTCGTTAACTCACTAACGAAAAAATGGTTATATCAGCCACAACTATGATGAGACAAAGTCTCTCCTCTCAGCCAGGGGAGGTTCCCTCTAGTTGCTTAACTATTGCAAACAAATAACTTGTAAAATTTATGTACACTAAACACTATATTTGTGATGGTTCCATTTCATCCTATTCTCTTTTTTCAGAATAGATGCTTCTACTTCAAGATGATGACTTCAATGAAACTGATATTAAAGAACTTATAAACTATCACAAAACCACAGAAACACAATGTCTTATGTCACCTCACTTACTAATTGCAAATAGAACTATTTGAAGTTGAATGCAGCCCAAAGTCTTCACTCTTCTCCAAGATGATAAAAGTAGATTGAATACAACAACTTGCAGCACAAAGTCTTCAAGCTATTTTACTCTCACAAACATAAACACAAACCTTAAATGATTTGATAACACAAAGTATATCACAATCAAATTAAGAATGCTCTTTAATCACTTGAAACAATCTCCACACTTCAATTATTACCAAAGAAGATTATGATAGTAAGAAGTAAGAACAATGCTAGATCATAACACAAATAATTCCAAGACAAAGATTGGAATCGAATTTGCTTTCTTGTATTGATAAATATTTGATAATCGATTCTCACAAAGAAGTACAAAATCTTGATTTGCTTTTCAATTCGCCAGAGTTTTCTTGCAATAGACAAAAGATAAAAATTAGAAAAGAGGCCCTCTTTATTATAGGGAGGAGCCTTGAGAAAATTTAGGAAAAATCTAACTACTTTGACTTATTAAAAAATTAGAGTCCTAATTGACTTGGGACTTCCTATGTTCCATATGTAATTACATTTTATAAAAATGCATATGGACATGTCCAAAACTAATTACAAATTGCATATACAAAACTGAAAATAAACTAAGGCATGAAGAAGAATTTCAACTGCCACCATCATTCTTCTTTAGAAAATCTCGGTACATGGTATTCACTACTAACATCTCATACACATCTGGTCTAGCTGTATTGTCTGAAATAGTATGAGCCCTGACAATTGCATCTTTGACTGCCTTTATCACTTTTTCATGCTTTCTAAGGTTATGTTTCAAATTCTCAAAGGTTGAATGGTAATCATAAAGATTATCCCTTGAAGCAGCTGAAAATACCTCATCTTCAAAATTCTTTTGAACTATTTTCTCAAAAGCATCAATCATTTCATCTGCAGAAAAAAATTTGTGATTTTCACCTATTAGAGTACATGGTATCTTCTCTAATCTATGCAAAAGTGAGACATCACTGTCTTCAATGATTTCTCATACTTGTGACAAATCTTCAAGCGAGCTTCTTAACACATTGATGCGATGAGTCAAGGATTCTTTGGTCTTGACATGTGATTCTCGATTTGACACAACACCAATCGCAATCAAATTCCTTACCTTCATTTTCTTCATCTCAACCCATTCCTCTAAAGTGTCTTCTTGGTCTTGAAGTGCCTGAGATAGTGAATCAACAAGATTATCCAACTCAACTCTTGCTTTTTCCATTTTTTCTTTCCTCTCCACTGCGGTCTTCAGAAGAACTCTACCCTGTGTCAACAATCGGTCCAAAATCTCACCAACAACTCTTCCTCTTGTTTGAACCTTTTCCACCTTTTGAATCAAAGGATCTTCAACAGTGACTGCTATTGGTTCCACAATTTCTGATGACTTGATTATCTTTTGGAGAACAACAGCGAGCTGCTCAGCCTTAGCTTTATAGTGCTCTTTTTCTTTCTTTTCCTCATCAAATTTCACAAGCAAGGAGCTTGTTGTTGCTTGAAAATCTAATTTAATGCCTTCATGAGTTACCTTACCCAATTCAACTCTAGAAATAATGTAATCATTTACATCAAAAGTGTCTGTGGTGGCATCAGGAGGAGGTCTTGAAATCTCTGCATATCTGATTCCTTTGTCATCAATAAGCCTAGAAATAGTCTTAGGCTTTTTCTTTTGAGATTTTGGCTTAGCAGGCAGCAACTTCCTAATATCAATGTCATCCGGTGAAATAGCCCATTTCTTTCTTTTTGGTGTGTAAGTAGACAACCATGGAGGTAGTGTTTGAACATTGACATTTGGAGATGAATCAATTGTCTGGTTAGCAAGATCCATGTTGGCACCTATTATAGTAACAATTGGAGTAGTGGTGGTGAAAACTATACCTGTAGTATCAACATTTTTCTCTAAGCTATCAAGAAAATGATCCAGAACAGTTTGCTCTCCAATATCAAAAGAAGGAGAAGACAAACTAGGTATTGAGACAGAGGAATCAAAACTAGTTCAAAAACTAGTCCTTATAGAAGTGGGAGTATTATCAGAAGATACAATAATAGGAGAAGTGAGAACATTAGAAACCACTGGAGTATTAGTAGAAGCAGGGATATGAGGCAAAGCTGTAGAAACTTGTGGCTCTTGGGAAATATCTTTTTGGGGAGATTTTTACAAACCACCAAGTTGTTCTTGTTCTACATTTCTTTCTATTACTTCTTCCTTATCATGCTTTCATCAGCTGGTTCCTCACTCATCTCTATATGCTCAGTATCAGGTTCTTCAATATCCTGTTGTCTTATTTTAGCATTTTTAGCTTCCATATTATCAACATTCATTTCTTCAGTACTGAGATCTTCCACATTGGAACTCTATGCAACTTCCTTTGCCTTACGTCCTTTAGAAACAAACTTGATCCTTGGTTTCGACACCTTGGAAATAGGAGTATCACTTTTGTTCTTAGTCCTGTTTTCCACCTTTCCTGTTTGTTCCTGAATCTCCATCTCTGACCCATTAAGGAACTCTTTCAGACTGAGACCCTTGCTCTACAACCATTTATTGGTGTTAGCTAGTATAGGTTGGAACCTTTTCCTAAGGGAAGTCTCTTCTTTCACTGACCACTTGATTTCTGGCAAGGGTGAAGCTTCAATGTTTTCAATATTGTACTTAGGGTCTAGAACATCACCCTCATCCTCCATACCTTTCAGAACATCAGCTAATCCCAGTTCTTCTATCTGACTAAGATGCAACCTGTAGTAATCCAATTTTGTTATCTCATTTTGGGTCCTCAAATCGGCCCAAATGTCCTCCACCATGGGAACATGAAACATTGATCTCCTTTTAATCTTGTCCTGTACTTTTCATAAATCAAAATAATTTCTCTTCTCGAATTGTTTCATTGTAACCAGATGCATCTTTGCTTCAACTGCCTTAGCCTTAGTAGCAAATTGAACTGAATACCTTCCAATCTCCACAGGAAACTTAATCCCTAACTTTTTCAATTCCATTTGTTTATTATGTACAACAATTAGCTGTCTGCATAATTCCATTAGAATCACCTTATCACTTGGATACCTAGGCAACATATATGGATAACCTAGATAGTATCCAACTCTCAAATAAGTAAAAGAAGGAAATTGAAGAAACAAACAACCAAAAGAATTAACAACTTCCCATGCTTCATCAGATACTCTTTTCTGTTCTAGCTCATTATTCCATAAGCACATAAAAACTGAAAAGAATGCATCATTCGCCCTTGGAAAATGGTGAATAGACCATTTTAGAGTTATTTGTGGATAATACTGAAAAATTGGCACAAGCCTCCGATCACCATCCTGAGTAAGACCTGGAAATATCCTCATGGGTGCAGCTGCATATACCAAATAGGAGGTCATATAGAACTTGAAAGTAGTATTGACCTTAAGAAACTGATCATGTAAAGCATTGCTGATTTGCTCCCCCTAGAATATCTTCTATTGCCCTCTAAGAATAAACTTGATATATGTGTACATCCATTCTTGGAATTTACAGGAAGAAGGAAGACCTCTGATTCTACTCAACAAAGTGATCAAATTATAAACTTCTTCTACAAAATCACTCCTCAGAAGTTCCTTGGGCCATCTTGATAGATTGCTCCTAGGAGTTTTCAACCATTTTCTATTAATGTGCCTATTTGTAGATTCAACATCAACTTGAAAATCCTTCTGACCTTTAGCAAAGTCAATTTCCCCAACATTCTCTATGGGTGGACACATGAAAATCTTATCAAGAAACTCTACATCTAGCCTCATGATAACATTCCCCTGAGAATCAGTTACAGTTCTAGTATCTTTATTATAGTGGCTTGCCACTTGGAGGACAAACTCTAGATTATGAGCAGCAATAGGAAAAGATGCTACCAGGTGTATATTGCTATCAATGATCTTCTGCATATAGCGGGGAGGATTAGCTTGTTTAGTCCTCTCCACAAATTATGTCATATCTACATGTCCTATCTTTGTATCCCTGATCTCATCAACATTGGACTGTACTGAAGTGACAAAGAAAACCCCTTGGTATTTGTACTTCATGATCTTAGGTTTGGATGGAGACAACTTTGAGATCAGCTTTGAAGAGAACACTGGAAAAGGTGTTGATCATAGCTACTTGATGAAACTGCAAAAGTTCATGATCTCGTAGTTACATGGGAAAAATTGGCAAATTAGGGACACTATGAATTAATGATCATGAACATAGGAATATGCTTGAAAGGGCTTGAGTGCGTGCAAGTTGAGAAATTAGGCGAAAGCGGGCTAGAGGTATCATTTTTCAAAAATTCCCAGTGTTAGGAAAATTTCAAGAAATCATGCACGGGCAGTCATTTTGACCGCTCCTATATGTGGGAGTAGTGCATTGAGTGTATGGGCGGTCAAAAAGACTGCCTCTGCAGGTACATAAAAACAAAGTTTCATGTAGGAGTAGTCAAAATGACTGTCCTTACATGTGAGGGTAAAAACTTTTTTATAGATCCAAAGGCGGTCAATTAGACCGCTCTTGCATTTAGGAATTTATGCATTGTAAGTGTTAAAGAGGCAATTTTGCCCGCTTATACATGCGGATATATACAGTACATACAAGTTAATGTAGGGACAGCAAAAATCACCGCCCTTACATATGGCATCACAATGCAGAGGTAAGATAGATGTATCGGCGGGGTTTTGAACCACCAATAATCTCAACAAACAATTAACATGCGAGGACGGCAAAAATTGCCACACCTGCACCTAAAGAGAAACCTAAGTGTTATGATGCGAGTGAAAACCCTCCCCTAACCCTATTAAGTCGTAAAAACCAGGGCATCATAGAAAAACAACTAAAATCACCGATGCCACTTAGGAAAAGAAAACAAAAAAATAAAATAAAGAAGAACATAAACTTCATTAGGGTTTTTACAATGGTGGAGAAAAGATTGAAAACAACCATTAGCCTTTTTACAGAAACAATGATTAATAAAGAAAAAGGTGACTTCACAAATCATAGATAATTATTCGTTTTCTATGCAAAACCTAATCGAAGAAAAGATAGGAATGAAAAGAAGAAAAATAGAAACTTACCCAACAGCAAAGAAACCAATTCGAACTTGAATAGAATTTCATATCTGAATCTCGCGCATCAAAGATGTTTTAGCACGTAAACAAGGGTTCTAACGGGCTTGGGAGAATACCAGAGGTAATGAAAACAAAGATAAAATGAAAATAAAAGGAAAATTAAAACATATACACCCCTTTCAAAATGTTCACACGGAGTACAATTAATACACTCGAGTGAACTTAAAGATGCACGGGCAGCAGAAATCACCGCCCCTACATTAAAAAGGTGAAAACCAAAAATACCTGCATGGGCAGTGAAAATGACTGCTCATGCAGGTTGAAACTAAAACAAGAAACATGCAAGGTCAGGAAAAACAACTGCCCATGCATATTGGAAGAACAGGTTACATGTAAGGGCAGGGTTTTTGGTCACCTGAACATCTAACTAGTTAAAATTTTCTAACACCTTAAAAAGGTCAAAATTGATATTTTGATGATCTTGTAACTTAGTCCAATTTCACAAATTTCAAGGAATTGACCTTATAGAATGCTACAAACTAGTCTTAGGTGTCAGAGGACTTCACATGAGGCCAAGAAAATTTTCCTTGAAATGCGAACTTAGAGTGTAGGCTACGAAACAGACACGTTTCGTAGGGGTCATCCTACAAAATGAGCGCAGTTGATTTTGAGGACAACAAGTAATCATTTTTATAACTTTTTAATATTTAATGATATTTAATATTTTTTTTTGCTTCGTAAGATTATAGATTATATTGATATGAAAAAGAAGATTACATTTCTAACTGCATATTGTTTGCAGTTACCTCTTATTCTGTCTATACTAGAATCTACTTGACCATGCAAGGTCTCCATTATGCAGAAAAATGTCCATGCAAGGCCTGGCACCACCTATCTAGGGGTACAATGCCAAAATTGGCCTATCGGCCATCAGATTATATAACTACAGGGGAGAGAACAAAACCCTACACAGACATCTTACCCTATGCCAAACTGAAACCAAAGCTGGGAAACAAACATCTGACTACATCTAGCAAAGCTATTAATCAAAACCAAGATTTCCACCCTTATCCTGAAGTCTTCTAACTAGTCAAAGGAGCCACCATGTGGTTCAATTTGCAACAGCTTCAATAGAAAATCCACCCCTGCCACAACTTGTTCTCTTTGCATAATGAGCGACCAGCCTTTAGGGTTTAGCAGAAAGGGAAAATAACAAACCACCGCCACATCGTCCTTTAGCAGATAAAAATCTGTAGGCCTAGGGATGCCCACTCCTGGCTCAGTTGCCTTGATAATATCTGCCACTCCCACAAGCAAATTGTCAATGAAAATTTGCCTTACCAAAAGGCCAGTTTTCTCCTTTGAAATGCCAACGTCTAATAAGGATGCCAAGAACCAGGACACAATTGAAGTGTCGACTCAGTAGAATTCACACTCCTCCAAAAAAAATTTGCCCAAGATGACCTTCACTACCAACAAAATGAATTCATCATTCAAGCGTAGAATCCTCTTGAGTCTATGATCAGTCACTGGACCCTTGAAGGCAAGTTGTCTCACTACACTCTCCACCTGAATGGGTGTATCCATTCGCAAACAGACCAATCCTTCTATCAAAATCCTCATAATAAAACCAGACCCACCCGCCATAGAAGTCGAAAGACACTGCTGAAAAACCCCTACACTAGGCTTCTCTTAAAAAAAACAAGAATGTCTTCTCGAATCTTCCTAGCAAAACACGATTGGGAGCAAATGTAGAAATCGGAGGCAACTTGCCTTGAAATGAAGACGCACTATGATTGAAAAGCAAGCCGAGGCAAAATTAATGACCTTCCCCTCATTACACTTCTGCCACCCTTGTCACATCAAAACCCTTCTATCCAAGTCACTTGCCACCTGGGCATCCTGGCTGGCAAATCAAGACCCCGGTCCTTCCACACCAGTTGTGTGGAAGGACTCTCGCCCAACCACCCACGATATTTAATATTAATAGACATTCAATATATAGAAAAATCTAACAATTTAAAATACAATATTATAAATATATAGATTGAATTCCGAGTGTGAATGCCCTTTCCTGCCATGGTTCATGGTTGGTGCTTTAATTGAGTAAGTGGCTCATTGGACACGGAAATTTCCTTTTAGTATAATGAATATTTAATAATATTAATTATTGGTAAGAATTGTAATGTAATTTAAATGATTTATAATAATTAAATGTTCAAAACAATTGTTATCGAGAAAAGAAGATAGAGAGTGGTAAACTTAAAGTGTGATGCTCTAGCCTTTAATAACATATGTTTAAAAGTATGTGTTTAGTTAGTCTCATTACCTTATGATTTTTATCAATATAGATGAAGGAAAATGTCAGTTTACTATAATTAATATTTAAATTCTATAAAATTAAAAATCTAATAAAAGTTTTCCATTAAACCTTTCATCTACTTAACATAAAGAATAAAAAGAAAAACCTTAGTTTAGTCATAGGCCTTGTTAGCCATTAATCTTCATACTCGACACGTTATCTATAAGATTTATATGGACAAAAGGAAAACATAATATATATAATACTTGAAAACGTTGATTAAAAAATAAAAGAACTAAAAATCAATGTTTTCAACTAATTTTTATAGAATTTAAATATTCATTATAGTAAAATAATGTCCCAAAGGGCAAATTAACTCTGGAGCACCTTAGTTTAGTCACAAGCCTCATTAGCCATTAATCTTCATGCCCCATGTGTTATCTAATAGATTCAATTATGAGTGTGAATGCCCTTGCCTGACATGGTTCATGGTTGGCGCTTTAATTGAGTAAGCCCAATGCTCATTGGACATGTGTACACAAGTCCGAGGTGTAAGTGATAGGTAGCTATCAAGTCAGACTATTTTTTACTCTATGTTATGTCTTTTGTATAAAATAACAAGATACCTATATTTCACTTAAATCTATTAATTTATATATTATTATATCTTGATATATTATAATCTATAATAACAAATTATATAGATTTTATAACAAATATTAATAGATATAACTAGAATATATGTCTTCTTTTTAAAATAGAGATCTTTCAATAACAATGAGAAGTACACTAGCAATCTCACCTCAATGTGCAATGGGTACGCCAAAATTGAAAGAGTATTGGAATGGTTGACTATAACCTCAAGTCTATCACATAATGGAACACTTTTTGTCACTATGTTTATGCAGTTAATCTTAGTTTTGTAATCCCGTGATGGGTAATGATATTGTGTTTTAGGAAATGTCTCTTCAATTGTGATGGGTGGTAAAGGTAAAATTTGGAAATAATTATTCATATGAAGGTTATGCATGTAGCCATATTCTCTACTTGAAATTGAAAGACTCTCTCTCTCTCTCTCTCTCTCTCTCTCTCTCTCTCTCTCTCTCTCTCTCTACCTATCTTTGTTTATCTCCTTGTCTCTCTCTATCTCCCTCTCTATCTCTTTAGCCCTCCTGTCTCTCACACACAGACAACTCATGGAAGATCAATTAAGTTATTAGATTTCTTATAGGTTAATTTAATTAGTATATATATATATATATATATATATATATATATATATATATATATATATATATATATATATATATATATATATATATATATATATATTAGCATACAATTATAAATGAATATTAAGTAATTATATAGTTTTATTTGATTCGCTAACTTATATTTATCTATCTTATATTTAATAAAATAAGATTATATATTATATCTCTATTAACTATTATATATTTATTATTAATTCACATAAAATCATCCAATATATTAATATTAATCATAATTATATAATTTATATAATATATATTATATTATAAATACGATTAGTATATTCACTATATTATTACGTTGAAGGCATTCCCTATCTGAAAGAGACGATCTCGCTCGATGGATCAATAGTTAAAAATTGTCCACATCAGTCAGCGAGACGATTGAAACCACCCCAAGGGTCACTTTTCCATCATCATTTTTCCCGCTGCCATCCCTATTTTCTCCTTCTCTATCATCATTATCCCTTTGTCCACATGTGGTCTGTCTTTTCCGGTTCACGCATGCCCTGCCATAGTTGCATCTCTGTGTTTGTTATTAACCGGTAAATT
Organism: Cunninghamia lanceolata; assembly: GCA_027924645.1. NCBI lineage: Eukaryota > Viridiplantae > Streptophyta > Pinopsida > Cupressales > Cupressaceae > Cunninghamia > Cunninghamia lanceolata. The sequence continues at coordinate 418,459 of BSBN01001317.1, read as the reverse complement.
TTTATGTTTGCGTGAAAATGAAGAAAAAAAGAAATGAAAGCACTTTGTTGGCGTATGAAAAAAATCACGCCGGCAAATTTTCTAAACTCGTCGGTTGGTCTCATGCGGGGAAAAATCCCACACGAGACATAATTCATTAAGTTATATTAGTCGTAATAAAAGGAACGAAGCAATAAATAGGGATTTTTTACATGGGCTAAGTGCTATTCTAGAGTGGGGTCTAAACATTTTAAGTTTGGGCTTTTGCCTCCCTCTATTATTCATGAAGACTATTTTATAATATAAAAATTATATTTGTAAATATAAAATATAATATATTATATTATATATGATATATAATATATTATTAATATGAATATCATAAAATAATGTATATATTATATACGAATTATAATATTATATAAGTGATTTAAAATAAAAGAAATATTTTAATATTTTAATAAAAAGGTATTGAATTTATTTTTTATATAAAAAAAGGAAATTTTTAAAATAAATTGAATGTTTTATATGTGTGTTTTAAAATGGTCAATTATTTAAAATTGAAATAATAAATATTTGTCACCATCTTATTAATGGATGGTGTTGTTGCAAGAATTTTATAAAATACAATTTTGAATTAACATTTTGTTGTCTTCCTATGATAGAGATCCTATGATCATTGGCCACATGGCATGGCCTGGTCCATGGGTTATTATTTGGTGCACCAAGGAAATTTCATGAAAACTAATTGTTCTAAATTAAAATTCTCTTTTCATTCTAATTTATATCTTATTTTCTAATGATAGAGTAGATTTATTGGTGAATGTGCATTGGTGCTCAATGTCATGAGTTAAACTATCTTGTCGAGTTACATCTCAAAAGCATTCAAAAATCCAATTTGTATTTTTCAATTCAATCAAATGAAGCCAAAAAACATACGAAATTAATATTTAAAATGGTTCCTTCGATATCACATGATGGATGAAATTCTCGAGAAGTTTCCCTGGAAGTCTCTACCCGTAGGATCAAAGTTTTTAAACAATTAAATGAGCAACTAAAAAGGTTGCGAAGAAGTTTAGAGAAATGATAATATAAACAATTAAAAATAAAATTATATAAAAAATTTTTTTAATCTGAGCAAGAAATAATTATAAAGGAACTACATACATGTATAATTATATAAACAATTTGTTGACTACAAGATTAATGCAAACTTTAAAACAAGAAACCATAGTTTTGATGGCCTTTCAATACAAATTAGGTCAATCTTAAGGAACCTAGGAATTTATGATCATAAATGTCCATAGGCCAAAACTCAAGGTATAAGAATCCTATTCTATCTCCAAGTGTTACATGATGAGTTCCCTTGCCTCTCTCTCCTTTAGCTAGGACCAAAGGCTTAGGTACCTTATCTGAGTGTGCCCTCTTACTAGTTGCTTTGTGTGTTGAGCTAGCATTATGCTTCTATAATGACATTAGAACATAGCATAGAGGAAGAAAGAAGGGGAGATAGAGAGAGAGGGATAGAGAGAGAGAGGGAGTTAGAGACTGAGAGACATAAAGAGAAATGGATAGATAGAGAGGGAGACAAAGAGATGGAGAGATAAAGACGGAGAGAAAGAGAGATAGAGAGCTAAAGATGGAGAAAAAGAGAGATAGAGAGATAAAGAGAAAGAGAAAGAGAGATAGAGAGGGAGAGAAAGGAAGAGATGGTGAGAGAGAGAGATAGAGAAAGAGAGGAAGAGAGAAAGACAGAAGCAAAGAAAGATATAGATAGAGATAGAGGGATAAAGAGAGGGAGAGATACACAAAGAGAGATACAAAGAGGGAGAGATATAGAGAGATAAATGGGCACTTAGTATTAAATCACTCCCCCCACCTTTTTAAAATATAGCATGCTTATATACATTTTCTTATTTGACTAAATACAAATCTTGGGACAAATGTTGATTTTTTTAATACATTTTTCCCTTCTCTATAGGTGTTTTTTAGTTTTCCTTCTCTATAGGTATTTTGCAAACTAGCCATCTATTTTTGTGTTGGTTTTGTATTCACTTTTATTATCATCATATATAGATGGCTACAAGAGAACGTACACTGAAAAGACAATATGTTTGCACATACCCCCACCAATTGATGGTGACAGAGATACTGTAGTATTATATATTTAATACTTGTATATTTATTAGGAGAGGTAGGTAGAGAGATGATTGAAGGAAATCTATCTGTCCATTTTTTTACCCATTTTTCATTCGTTGTTTTTTCCCCGTTCCTTTCCGTCCGTAAAACCGTTGTTTATTTTTTTGTTCTACTTTTATTATCATCATATATAGATGGATACAAGAGAACATACACTGACAAGACAATACATTTGCACATACCCCCATCAATTGATGGTGACAAAGATAATGTCGTATACATAGTGGATGATAGCTCTATAGCCTGCAAATATCATACCATTTTTAGTTGTCACTCCCAAAAGAATCCATTTTTTAATTTCAAGTGTTTTAAACACCATTTTTAAGAATTAGTCCTCTAAATATATTCTATAGCATAATAAAATAAATATTAGAGTCTTAAGCCCCATGAATGGTGTTTTTGCTTACAGTTCAGCCTAATCAATAGTGATCCTCCTTAAATTTACTTTATTTAAAATATAATATAAAATATTATGGGTAGATATGTCCAAGTTTCCAATAATAGATAGTAGATGGTATTGACTCCTCTTAGTTAAAAGATTTTATAATTTACCTTATATAAAATATACTATATAACACTAAATATAATTATATTATATATAAAATAATGCATTAGGGTGGCAGTAGAATCACTGTGTGTGCCATGGTCATTGTTGTCTCTTGCTGATCTGAAATCCTCACATACACGGGCATGGGCATATATATGCACTCATATGCTCCTACACGCTAACATATACAATTAAAACCACAATCTCCCCCCCTTGCTCTTTGAGCTAGAGATTGGGATCATAGAGATTCTTGGTGAGTGATGGAAATCAAACAATTACTGTCTCAACACACAAACTCGAAGAAGCACACTCATAGTTTACTAGCATTTCAGTCCATTTTCATTTTTACCCAAAAAATGTATCAATAAGTAGATTATAAATATTGCAACAATGACCAACTATGGAATTTTATAATTTCATTACTTTGTAATGGAAGATTTAACTCTACTATTAGGGGTGGTCAATTTGATTGCAATTAAGAGAGCTTGACTCTTATGAGATCAACTTAGTTGAATCTATTATGAGTAGAGATGAGGGATTCAAAAAAGATGTTGGCTCTTTGCAAGTAGGTTCAAGAGAAAATATATTGGCCCTTTTCTTGCCATTTTTAACATATAGCCTCTTAAATGTGGTACCCATATACAACTCTTTTGTTCTTCTACTTGTACTATGCGATGCATGAATTTTAAGAATGACAAAACAAGGAAAAATAAAATGTGACATTTGCAATAAACATGCATCTTCTCCTCAAAAGAATAACTTGGAGCTACTTTCATGACCACTACTTGCATAAGATTTCCTTTGATATCAATAATTTGTAATCTATGCAAATCATGTATATCCTAATAGATAATAATTCTTCCAATACATATTTGTTAAGACACCAATGGACTAGAATTTAGCATACTAAAAACTGAACATTTATTTTATTACAAAAGAAGGGTTCATTTCTACCATCAAAAAATCATATCAATATCAAGCTCAAACATATGGTCCAATATAGCTTAAAAACAAATATGCTTTAGAAAAATCAAGTCTATAGAATGCCTTACAATATATATGGAGATTGGCATTTCTCTCTTACTTATTGCATGTACTTCATTCATTAATATATGTTTCTTTTTCCCACTAATTGGATGCATTTCATCATTTAGAGTAAATATGAGTCGATATTGTTTGCATACATGCTTTTCCTACACGCTAAAATTACTTAGAGGCTATCAATTACATTTTAAGACACTCTCAAAACAATGGAGGCAACCAAACAAATACACTATAAATCAAGCATGGTCAACCATATAATGCAATGTGGCCTCCACCTTCCTGACACTTTTCAAAATGGAACTATTTAGAGAAGAATAATCATTTCACTATACAATTAAAGTTTCAACAATGCTTTCCACTCTTTGACAAACATGGGGCTAAGAATCTACTCAAAAACATACAAATCCAAAGTAAATGTACAAATGCCCTCCTCTTAAACTTATAATATTGATTAGAATTGAAGAGATGTTTCCTAAAACACAAAATCATTGGCCATCATGGGATTACAAAACTAATCTTTAGATGCATAAACATAACGGGAAAAAGTGTTCCGTTGTGTGATTGACTTGGGGCTATGGTCAAGCATTCTAATGGAAAACCATGCATTAAATATCAAGCTATGGCACTTCCTAATTCATGCTAATGATCCAAACATGACATGTGTCCATTGGGAACTACACTTAGGGAAACATGTCATTTATTTAAGAACCTAATAATTCACCTTTCAAACCTCTTCATTGTACCCATTGCACACTAAAGTGTAGCTATCTCTAACAATAGCAACATCCCATCTCCAAGCTTCATTGATTCATACCTCTGCCATGTACCAAAACAATTGGAAACAATGCCACTTATTCAAGTGGCTCAAAAATGGACATTTGTAGCATCTCAAAAGTTCAACAAATGGAAAGAACACTTAACACTAGCTATTGTTTGAGTCTCCCCTCGTTTCACCACCATCCCAGCAACAAATGATCAATGCTTTCAAAAACATTCACAATGATATTGGTTTATTAGAGAAAGATATTATAGCCCACTAAGAAAGAATTTCAAACAACTACCATCCATGAAGTTTGCATCATACACTGATAATGAACTCCTTCTGATTAGGGACATGTAATGCATGAAGATAGTCCTGATGAATGGCAAGTCTTGTCAAGTCTATACCTAGACATGCCATTTCAACTGGATGGGCCCAACATGCTTGGGAAACAAGATGAGAACTGGTTAACAGTACTATCACTTGCAAATAATTGACTGAAACAAATAAACTTTACTTGCATACTAGCTTTTACTCACTACTATTCAAAAACAACTTTACTTGCATGCATGTCAACATATTTAATTTACTCCATTTCTTTTATAATGCAACACAACACTTATCACTACATTCTTTCAATGTCCAAATGATGGATGGAAAACAACCATGTTGTCTTCTCAAGAAATTCCAATGTTCAATGTGCAATTATAAAGGAACCACTAATTACTTTTATCTACAAGCTATCTTAGTGTACCCATTGCACACTAAGGTAAGCCATATGGAGGGATTGAATGCACAGGGACCACATTAAAAACCACATGAAAGGAGTGAAATAAAATCAATGATGGTTGGGCCAACATCAAGAGCACATGTCAAGGCCTTGATGAAATGATTTATTCAATTGGATGGCATGCCTCTTTTTGACTAACAAAAGTTTTGCCAAAGCAAGATTGAACATAATGGGCTCCCATGACATAAAATTCATGTCATTTTTAAGGTCTCGAGATCATTCTCATATCATCTGCAAATTCAAACAAATCAAAAGTTTTTCCCTTCAAATTAAATATATTTAGACAATTCATTTAAGCTCCAAATTATACAAATCTATTAAATTATGAAAGCAATGACGATCACTAAGTTTGATCGATCTTTGTATCATGTGCCACCCCATGAGAGGATGTATGGTGGTAGGCTAGATGACAAATAAACATGAAGTACCTAGTGACCATGCTTATATTTGCAAGAGAATGTCTATTCAATGTAGGTGTCAAGATGTGAAATATGAGGCTTGTGATAAACAAAAATACATGCTTCAAATAATATGCATAGGTGTTGACTAATGGAATGCAGGTGAAGCCAAATGTAATGCATGAACAAGAATCTAGAAAGGAGATGCATGCAAATAGAGAATAGACACCAAACATGGAAGGTCACACATTTGAAGTAGATAATAAGAAAAATAAAAGGATCTTGAAGTCCATTAAGATTAAGCAAATTAATTCACAACACTCGAGAAAACAAAAAATTACATGTGCCATAGGGATACAAGATAATAATCATTCACTTAAAGACATAGCAATAGAAATTCCAAAACTCTTCGGTGTACCCATTGCACACCAAGGTGCGATTGCTAGTTAATATGCATAGGTGACGACTAATCGAATGTAAGTGAACCTAGGTGCAGTGCATGGACAAGAATCTAGAAAGGAAGCACACACATTTGAAGTAGCTACTAAGCAAAACACAAGGATCTTGAAATCCATTAAGATTATGCATATTTAATTCATTACACTCTAGAAAATAAAATGACATGAGCCATAGGGATACAAGATAATCATAATTCACTTAAAGACAGAGAAATTAAACTTCCACAACTCTTCGGCGTACCCATTGCACACCAAGGTGCGATTGCTAGTTATATTACTTTAGAGACATTTCTATTGTTTTTTTCAGATACAAAACTAAATACTAATTTTACAACACTTTAAATAGCCTACTCTTAAATATCTTTCACTTCAATTTTAGCCAATAAAAATAAGAGAAATATTTACGACTTTTTGTTATGAATGAGGTGTAAAATTGCTATTGAATATTGAACCATTAAAGTGGATGATATTTAAGTAGAGTGCTTTAAATGTGGATACTCACCACTATGTAACACTTGTTTATACCGCTGTAATCCATTATAATTTATGACGGTATGCACAAAGTCTCACCTTTCATGTGACTCAATTTTCTTAAAACTTAGATTGTATTTTTAGGAAAAAGTTCATAAATTAAAGAGGGCATTAACAGATGACCTCACGACCGACTATGTTGTGTTTACCAATGGTGGAGATCCAAGCCAGTCGTACGTACGATAGAAGAATTAATGTATGTCTCTGGGTGGCAGGCTGGAATTGGAAAACGAAGAAGAGGGTAGATGTATTAATTAAATGCAGAGGTTTACGGATCAGCAACTACAAAAGCATCATCTCGCATCTATTTGGTGAGGCATTCAAGTGTCATTAAGGAGGAGTAGGTGAAAGGAGTCCCTATTTAGGGGCCTCTTTCTCCACTGCTAGTCATCCAGATTCCAAGCCAAGCAATCTATCAGAAGCAATTCTATTGCCAAATTGCATCCATCGCAGTAGAGTGAGCAATGGCAATGAAGTGGAGTTTGGCTGTTGCCGCAGTGGCGTTGGTGGTGATGGCGGTGGCGATGGAGAGAGGGGAGGCGGCGATAACTTGTTCTACGGTGACACAGAATATGGCAGGGTGTGTGGGATACTTGCAATCTGGAGCGGGGAAACCAACGGCAAACTGCTGCGCGGGAGTGAAGTCGTTGGCGTCTGCGGCCACAACAACAGCGGATAGGAGAACAGCGTGTGGATGTATGAAGCAGGCTTCCACCTCCGTCCCCAATGTCAAGCCCAACGCCGTCTCTTCTCTGCCTGGCGCCTGTGGCGTTACTCTGCCCTTCAAAGTCTCCCTCAACACTAACTGCAACACGTACTTCACTTCACTTTCATTACTTCCTCTATCTAATCTTTTCATTTCTTACATGGGTTTTTTCATGCAACAAAACTCTCGCTTTCTTTGAAGTCTTACTCCATTGTTTCTGTGCAGGATAAACTGAATGTGATGGCTTCCAGTCACCTCTCACTGCAGATATATAGATACTACTATTATCCAAATAAACCACCGCTCTTGTGGCGGCTGCTATCTTTCTCGCACTCTATTTATATGTAGCAGCTTTGTTTTTAGCAGTTTCTGAATATATACGTATTATGTTACGTACTCGTTGTGACTTGAATTTTTATATGGATTCGACCTGTCTTGTTTGTTTTTTTAATTTGAACTGTGATGATCAACTATTTTCGTTCCCATGATGATAAACTCACTACTTACGTCATACAATAATAAACAGTTTAAATTCCATATAGGATCGACCATTTTATGTCCAGCTCATTAAGCCTCTCAAACAACATTTTTTTTTAATATTGAAAAAAAGGCAATACAAAGAGGAATAGGCAGTCAAAAGACTGCTAAAAATACAGCCTACAGAAACTACATACATCTACCATTACACCAGTCTATGACAGAAATACTATGCCTGAGCCTTTTTAAGAGAAATATATCCACAATTACACCAATACTTGACAGAATTATTGCTCTAAAAAGGGGGGTTTTTTCAATCATTAATGTATTGACAATGCTATTTAATCTTTTTTTTTTTTTAATTAGTTTTCTGTCCAGTACAATGAGGATGGGGGAGATTGGACTAGTGACCATTTTTACCGCAATGGAATTATTTAGCCAATCGAACTAGGGCCCGTGCCCTTAAGGCTATTTAATCTTATGGGTGTAATACTTTAAAAGATTTTTTGTGATTGTATTAAAAAGAAATAACCTTCAATATGTTAAAATTTAATAATATAGATGTTTTTTTTTAAAGCGATCTAACATGACTACAATAAATGTCATAGAGAAAGGTCACCAAATACTTTAATGTGTTATTAATGTTTGATAGACATATATAAATTGTTCTCTCAATCATTAACTATGTTTTGACAAGACTATTTAATTTTATGGGTGTAATAATTTAAAATATTTTAAGTGATTATATTAAAAAAATTTCAATATGTTATAATTCAATAATATAGACACTTATTTTTAAAGGCACCCAACATGAATACAACAAATATAAATCACAAAGAAACTACCAAATACGTAAATGTGTTATTAATGTTTGATAGACATATATATAAATTGTTTCCTCAATCATTTACTATGCCTTGACAAGACTATTTAATCTTATGAGTGTAATAATTTAAAATATTTAAAGTGATTATATAAAAAAAACTTTCAATATGTTATAATTCAATAATATAGACATTTATTTTCAAAGGCACCTAACATGAATACAATAAATATCAATCACAAAAAAACTACCAAATACTTAAATGTGTTATTAATGTTTCAAAGACATATATATAAATTGTTCCTTCAATCATTAACTATGTCTTGACAAGACTATTTAATTTTATGGGTGTAATAATTTAAAAGATTTTCAATGATTATTTTAATTTTTTTTTTCAATGTATTTTAATTTAATAATATAGACAATTATTTTCAAAGACCTCTATCATGAATACAATAAATACTAGCAATTGGACCCATTGGTTCAATGGGCACGCCGATAGTTTTATAATTATAGGAAAATTTAGTTAGAGTTAGATAAATTAAGGATATTATGAGTCCACCTGAAATAAACTAAGAATCAAATGGTGAATGTATGATTTCTTAGAGCAACATGAATAGTAATAAGCATTAAATATTATATATGATATATAAAATAATAATAACAGAAACTAGAAACATATCAGATCCTACAGAGATGTTAGTAAAGTGATTGGCATGCTAAGAAATATATTATTTTAGCTAGCTTTGCAATCTTTGTTGACAACTGGAAGATTGTATTTATTGTATTTATTACACATCATAATCATGTAGTAGATTTTTTATACACATCATAATTATGCATTTATTGTAAATTCGATGGTCAAGATTCATTATGTATTTTTTATTTGATGCAAAATCAAGGACAAAATATATAGTTGTAGATATCATGACATGATATATTTGATTTTCATGGTTCAATAATATAAAAGATAATTTGAATAACAACATACCATACAACAAGAGTAAGTAATCAATCAAATAAGACCATAAAATACAATAAAATCCTGATGATGGATCACGGAGTGTGATCCGAAACGTCGATCCAGAAAAGCAATACACAGTTACTTCCAGAAGCACTTCATTCTTATACAATAAAATCCATAAAAATAGCTATTTAGAAATTATCTATTTATGTATTTATTGTAAGCTATAAAAATGATCAGCTATAAATGATGGTGGATAAAAATAAATGGTCAACCCCTCTTATAAAAAATGATCAGCTACAAAGTTAAAAAAAAATTTAAGGCGCATTTGGCCCATTACCTTCCAAAGAACCTCATTTTGTTAAGTACTAAATGGGTGATAATTTTGTTGTGTTTGCTTTTTTTTTGTACCTGTATTCTATGCGCTCTTTTCATTGTGTATTATGTGCTCTTTTATTTTCCAAGGGGTGTATATGATGTTTCCCTGCGTTCTTTTCATTGTGTATTATGTGCTCTTTTATTTTCCAAGGGGTGTATATGATGTTTCCCTTGTAAGTGCTTGTACGCAGGCCAAAACTTTATGTATTTCTTGATTGTAAAAAATAATCTGCTATAAATATATCTTGGTTTATTAAATATTATCATAAACATCAATTTGTTTTCCCTTCATTTGTCCTAAGTTACCTGCTCCTACTCGATATTTCGGCTAACCTTTGGATGAGTATTGACAAAAGATGTTCTCTACTCCGTGCATGATCTGTACACCATCATTTCTGTATTATTTTCTGGAATATACGGAAGATTTTCTTGTATCGCGTGATTTCTTTAGTAATTTAACTCTACATAGCTACTTAAAATGATTAATTAAAATAAAGGGTTAATTAATTGTTTCTTTCTATTGAAGGTTCCCCTGAGCTAGAATGTCTACCTGATTCTCTTGGGAATTTGTCTTCCTTGATGAATCTTCAGATTAGACATTGTGCTAAGCTGAAATGTTTACCTGACTCTCTTGGGAATTTCTCTTCCTTGATGGATCTTTCAATTGAACCTGACTTGAAATGTCTACTTGACTCTCTTGAAGATTTGTCTTCCTTGATGAATCTTTCAATCGAAGGTTGTCCTAAGCTAGAACGTCAAGGAGTACAATCTCTACCAAAATCAATTAGGCAACTGAATAATCATCAGACACATTTTCTTTTATAGTAATTTCCAACTGTTTGTGAATGGCTAGTTAAAGGAGAAATAAATAGAGGTTCAATAGAGCAACCTGGAAAGCAGATATATCTGTGTGAAACAGAAGTGTGCAGGATTTCATTTTCTGAAGACTATTGTCCCCACTTGGAGAATTTCCGTGTTTACAACAATCATCATTTAGAGGAGATCGAAGCACTGCCAAGGAAGTCGAGTCAATATATTTGTCAAACTGTGAAACGCTGAAGAACATTATGAATTTTGCACAATTAACTCCTCTCAGAACATTTGAAGTAAATTTATATAGTGCTAGATTAGTTATATTCACCAGTATAGGACCCCGCTTCACATTGGAAAGTAGAATGGTAGCAATCTTCAAGCCAACGTAGGTTTTGCCAGTACCAGGAGGGCCTGAATAAGAGCCAATCTTTTTGTGATGCTCTGTTTCACAGCTTCCATTTGGCTTTCATTGAGGTTACAATCCCACTGAGGCCATACTTCTGGCAAGATTCAAACCGTACCTCTTCCCATGCATCTACTGATGTTTGGAAATGCACATTGGAAATCATAAGCATCCTTATCTTTCCTCTATTGCACATAATAAGGTTCCAAGACATGCGGTTGTAATGACATCAAATACTCCGAGAAAGGAAATTCTTGTGGAAATCTTGAATAGGGCGACTTAGTAATGCAAAACAATCTTCATATTATATACATTAATATAAATTGCATTTTATGATATTCATATACATATATATACATAGTATTAGCTGGATTTTACCACTTAGCTCTGTTGAAAGAGAGAATTAGACGACAGAATGCTTGAAAGTAAACCTTTTTTCGTACAATGTAATGGCCGATATATTGCCGGATTATCCTACAATTTGTCGGCAGAAAATAGAATCTTCTGGTTCTCAAATAACGGAGTGGACGTACGTTTGAGTGACTTCTTTTTTCCCAAGCTTCCTTTAGTCAAGCTAGGGTTTCACCATTAATACTAGGGTTTTCAAGGAGGTTTTAATTAAACGAGGGTTTTGTTAGCAGGCTAGAGTTTGATGAATCAGCAATGGCGACTGTGTTGGTGGGCGACAGAGTCTCGGTTCTCTCTGCAGAAACAATTTACAACATCGCATATGGACTTTCCACTCTTCAATTGGGATTTGGACTCATCAGCACTGAAAATGATTTCACAATCGTTTGGAAGATTGTCAGTGTCTGGTGAAAACGTAAGCAAAGAAAACGGACCATTTTAAAGGAAATTAGATGTTAGAGCTATGCAATGGCACTGGATTTGCCCACTAAATCGCCTCCGCAAAAAAGGTAAATTAATTAGCCAGTAGAATTGCAGCTTCTAAATTGATTAGCCAATAAAATTGTACATCAAATATTCATTTACTCTTGTTAAAAAATTTGCAACTTAATACTCTATTCGGTGACAGAAAAGGAAACTGCCGTAATTAGAAGGAAATCATGACTGAACATATCGTGGAGAAAACATGGCAAGTTCCAATTATGACTGAACATACCTTGAACATATCATCATTGCCCTGGAAACTTATCCTCAACAAAAATGAAAATTTTTACACCAATTTAAGATTTCAAACTAAAGGTAAAGGCTATTGTAGCATCGCATTGCATAGCAAAAAGAATGGCTTGTGTAGCAATTTCAAACAGTGGAATGGAGGAGATTGGGGGAAGAGGGGGAAGGGAAGACGACGCGACCAGAGTAAATAGCTCGAGCTGGGTGCAGAGATTAGTGGTGAATCCAGCCAGACGTCTTATCAGAAAATGTGCGGTGAAATGGTTCGACTCCGTCTGCAGGAAGCGCACTTTCCAAGAAGTTGAGGAGGAAGCTGTGAAAGGAAATGGTGGAAATGAACCAAACAATGTGCAAAATACAGAACGCCAACAAATGAAAAAAGCAAGGAAAGAAAAAGGTGTCCCTTCTTGGGACATTGGCTTGTCTCCCTTTGTTACTCCAATACAAATAGCAAAAGATTATATGGGCGCACAGTCTCGTACACATTTTCAAGTCTCAGATAGGAGTAAATGATGTCAACTATTCCGAGATGAACCCACTGCTTACAAACTTATACCAATAACAATAGTAGGTGGGTGTTTTGGCAATGGACATGTTGAAGACAGATCGAAGACTACATCTAACAGGCTCAATGGCCTCCAATATTGAAGGGCTCGAAACAGAGTTCAGCGCTTGAATTATACCCCATTTGTCAGAAATTCTTGTCAGCAGGTTCGTTATTCTATGGTGAACTACTGTAGTCTTAAAATTTATAAAAAATGAACCTTTTCTGTTATATCATGCCATGACTATTTGACGCAGACTCACCCTGGATCATGTGGCAGGGGAAGTTATTTACTCGTAAGATATTTAGAAGTTAACGTAAGGTCGGCAAAAATGAAGATAAGCTTATTGACTTGACAATAAATTTTCCTGTCAAAGCTTATGATTACAACAATCTCGTGCAAACTTGGGGTTGCCAGCGATGTTCGAGTAAAAAATAAGTAAAACAAAATCACATCTTCACATTAACCACCGCCACTACAATAGAGAATGAAAAACAATAATTCCTTTTTTCTTTGTCTTTTAATATTTTGTCTTTTATCATTTATTACTTCTTTTAACAAATCAATGGCTCAGAGTTATTCTATGGTAGCTCTTTTAATCTAGACCATTCATGTATATATTTAGGTAGTGCTGCTCACTAAAGAAACGCCTATCGGCGTAATTAATCACAAAGAAACTACCAAACACCTAAATGTGTTATTAATGTTTGATAGACATATATATAAAGTGTTCCCTGACTCATTAACTACGTCTTGACAAGACTATTTAATCTTATGGGTGTAATAATTTAAAAGATTTTCTTGATTATATTAAAAAAAAAAATTTAATATGTTATAATTTAATAATACACACAATTATTTTCAAAGACACCTAACCTGAATACAATAAATATCAATTATAAAGAAACTACCAAATACCTAAATGTGTTATTAATGTTTGATAGGCATATATATAAATTGTTTCACAAGACTATTTAATCTTATGGGTGTAATAATTTAAAGGATTTTCAATTATTATAAAAAAAAAATTCAATATGTTATAATTTAATAATATATACAATTATTTTCAAAGACACCTACCATGAATACAATAAATATCAATCACAAAGAAACTACCAAACACCTAAATGTATTATTAATGTTTGATGGACATATATATAAATTGTAGTTCCTTCACTCATTAACTATGTCTTGACAAGACTATTTAATCTTTATGGGTGTAATAATTTAAAAGATTTTCTTAATTAAATTAAAAAGAAATAACTTTTAATATGTTATAATTTAATAATACAGATAATTATTTTCAAAGACACCTAACATGAATACAATAAATATCAATCACAGAAACTACAAAACACCTAAATGTGTTATTAATGTTTGAAAGACATGTATAAATTATTCTCTCGGTTATTAACTATGTCTTGACAAGACTATTTAATTGTCTTGATTTAATCTTACCGGTGTAATAATTTAAAAGATTTTCTTGATTATATTAAAAAGAAATAACTTTAAGTATGTTATAATTTAATAATAAGACTATTATTTTCAAAGACACTTAACATGAATACAATAAATACCAATCACAAAGAAATTAATTTCTTAATTTATGCTAAAAAATATACCTATTTAATAGCAAAGTCTTTGTTTTAAAATATGGATACGTTAAGTAAAATGCCGAATAAAAAGAATCCATTAATTTTTGAAATTAAAAAAATAGACTTATCTATTTTTAATGTCATAGGCACATTACTAAATGAATCAACACTTATAATGCAAGTGAATGTTTAATGTTTATTTATTATCACAATCCTCTCATATACAATTGTAATATCTTGTGTGGAATACAAATAATAGTTAGAGAAAGGATGACCAAGACATTAAAAAACAAACATGATAGGTATTATAACAATACAAAAATACATAAATGATAATACTATAACTCATTGATTATATTAACAAATCATATGATAGCCTTGTTTACGAACATAACAACATAATTAATAGAATTTATTACATAGATACAATTACATGCACACAATTGAAAGAACAATTTCAATTTAAGTATGAAAGATTGCTACATTACTTCAACAATATAATACTGAGAAGTGTCGGTAAATGTTAAGAAATATTGTGAGCTCAACCCTTTGGAATACCATGGATGTGAATTTAAACTTCAATGGCTTTTATCTATGGGATTTGAGCTATTTGAGCATTCATGTGTTCTGTTTGTAGAATAGAATGGTAACTTTACCAAGGTCTATCAAACATGGAGCTTTAGGTATTTTGACATTCGTGAAGCTATCTTAGAAATGGATTCATGCAATCTGAATGTATTAAAAGTGAATGGCAATTTTATTGGGCTAGTGAAGATTAGAACTGTACAAAAGTGGAAGCTTTGGAACAAGGTATGAATATTAAGCAAAACATAATGCAAGGGGAATTTTTGTCAAATGTTCTAGTTGTAAATGCCTGATAGACATGAATTTTCTAATAAAATAATCATTCAGAGAAAACATATGATTTATAAATTTTTGAAAAATTTCATGTAGATTTGCTTGATTGAGCATAAATCTTCAGGTACATTTTTTTTACACGTCTCACACTAAACCATTCCATTGAAATATACTTAAAATGCATGAAAGTGACACTACACCATTCCAATAAAATCTACTTAAATGCATCAAACTACACACAATTTTCATAAAATATTTAGTACAATATTTTATACATAGTTGGACAATTTTTTTATTTTTTAATATCTTAAACAATGTGAAGATTGCAATAAGAGGTAAAATTGTTCAGCCAATGAGAATATAAATAAGATCAATTATTCCAATACTTTTGGTTAAAAAATTTACATGTACATACTCACAAAAAAATAAATTTTACAAATTTTAGGTATAAAAATTTATCATATACAATTTGTTAGTAGGTACACATATTAATAACTAGATAAGGTAAAAGCATGAAGTTGAGTCCACTTCTCGTGGAAGTTTCGGACTTAGGAAAAAACCCGAAATCGGGCAAACAAAAATGGGATCCCGTTATGGATCGGGATCCCGAGCCTAAAATTTAGGATGAGATCCCATTCCGTAGAGGTATCTCAAACCTAGGACCAAGAAATGGGATCTAGTTTAGAATAGGATCCCGTTTCGGAAAAGTATTTAATTTTTTTAAAAACGCTTGTGAGCTCATTTTTCAGCAATAGCCAAAGGTCTTCCAAAATGGGATCCCGAGTAGTAGAGGATGATTTACAACCATTTAAGACTCTAGTTCATGATTTTTTCTCATTTTTTTCATTTTTTGTATTTCGTATTTTGTAATTTAAGTTTATTTTCTATATTATTGTAAATAAGGTTTTAAATTTGGTTTGAATCTTCCTGCAAAACTGTATAAACCCTACATTCAATTGAAACTAAAAACAACTACCCTACACATAAAGAAATGACCCTAAACTGAATTGAAACAAAAATATTTACCCATCAAATAAAAATATGAACCCTAAAATGAGATTCAATCATGCCTACAAACCGAAAAACAAGTTTTAGTTATCGTTTAATGCTAAAGCGAAAAACAAGTTTTTTCATTTGCAAATTGTTTTATGTTCATTGAGTTTATCCTTCTCAAATGGCTTAAGGGGATTAAGTTTACCTAGAAATTTACATATTTAATGATAATGTGAGATAATTTATTCCATGTCATTAATGCAATATATCCATGTGGTTCAATTTGAATTATAGAAATAAAATGCCAATCCACGTCTAACCAAATTTCATCCTAAATGAGCAACTATAATGTATTTATAAAAGTTATATCCACTATAGGAATCATATCTTTTTAGACTTGAATATAAATCTACCTTTATTTGTAATTACTAGATAGGGAAACATTCATCCTAAATATGCAACAACCAACAAAATAATACTAGATATTAATAATTTTGACTAAAAGTGAACATTCAAAATATAGCTATTTTCAAATAATTAAATGACTTTGACTCTTGAGCGAACATTCAAAATATAGCTATCCTCTTTGCAAAATCCACAATTTGATTTGAGTGATTTAATTCTTAGGGCATATCTATAAATTTAATTCTCATCATATAATTTATCTCATAGATATCTTCCCTAGTGTGTCTAATCCCTACCACCCAATCTATAAATTTAATTCTTACTTGTGAGGACCTTGAGAGTTTGGAGGATTTGAATGAGTTTATAAAATTAATCCATTCTAATATAGATTATTATTTTCAAGTCTCAATGGTTCAAACGAATTCATAAAATGGTATTTCATTGAGAGTAATAGGATAAATGCGAAATTTTATATTTTAATGGAAATCAACCCCTTAATGATGGTCAATTGCTTAAGGAGGTAGATGAAGGAATGTTTTAGATATGGGGATGATTCTAGATATGAATAAGTAGATTATGGGGGGAATAGAAATAAAGGATAAAATCAATAGCATTGAAGGACCTCTATGTGGCAAGGTATGCTAGAGTATAGGGAAAGAATTGAGAAACTTGAGTAGGAATTTAAAATGTGGCCCTACAACCAATAATTAACCTACGACAATAGTTCATGAAAATGTGGCCCTACAAAACTAGATTTCACATCACATTAACAATTATCTATTTTTCATAAGTAGACAAACCACATGTCATTGTCAAGGGATGATCATAAAATCCCCTTAAGCCACTAATAATAGAACTAATCCCCTTGAAATCTACTCATTGTCAAGGGATGATCTAAGAGGATGTAGATGACCTACAACTTGAAATCTACTCATTAATCCCCTTAAGCCACTAATAATAGTTGAAAATTGATCATTCACTTTTGATCAATTTGTATAATGTTAGATGCTTGAAGTTTTTACAAACTTGTTTAAAAAAATAAATATATTAAACTTGGTCAACTTAAGACAAAATCATTCCATTGGCATGGTTTATGGACCTAGGAAAGATGACATGGATTAAGGGGAATTAAGAAAATTGCTTAAGGCCTGTCCTAAGAGGATGAAGATGGTTAAGGATTTAGGGTTTAGGGTTTAGGGTTAAAGGTTAAAGGTTTAGGGTTTAGAATTAAGGGTTTAGGGTTAAGGGTTGAGGGTTTAGGTTTAAGGGTTAAGGGTTAAGGGTTTAGGGTTTAGGGTTGAGGGTTGAGGGTTGAGGGTTTACGGTTAAGGGTTAAGAGTTTAGGGTTAAGGGTTAGGGTTTAGGGTTAAGGGTTAAGGGTTTAGGGTTTAGGGTTAAGGGTTTAGGGTTTAATTATGTCCTAAATACATTTTTAAAAATAGGATATGTAAAATGAAAAGTGTACTATCAATTAATTATAGGTAGGGGGTTGAAACAACCAATAATTAACCTACAACAATAGTTCATCAAAATGTGGCCCTACAAAACTAGATTTCACATCACATTAACAATTATTTGTTTTTCTAAGGTAGACAAACCACATGTCATTGTCAAGGGATGATCATAAAATCCACTTAAGCCACTAATAATAGCACTAATCCCATTGAAATCTAATCATTGTCAAGGGATGATCTAAGAGGATGTAGATGACCTACAACTTGAAATCTACTCATTAATCCCCTTAAGCCACTAATAATAGTTCAAAATTGATCATTCACATTTGATCAATTCGTATAATGTTAGATGCTTGAAGTTTTTAAAAACTTGTTTAAAAAAATAAATATATTAAAATTGGTCAACTTAAGACAAAATCATTCCATTAGCATGGTTTATGGACCTAGGAAAGATGACATGGATTAAGGGGATTTAAGAAAATTCCTTAAGGCCCATCCTAAGAGGATTTAGATCATTAAGGGTTCAGGGTTTAGGGTTTAGGGTTTAGGGTTAAGGGTTGAGGGCTAAGGGTTGAGGGTTGAGGGTTAAGAGTTTCAGGTTAAGGGTTTAGGGTTTAGGGTTTAAGTTTTAAGGTTTAGGGTTTAGGGTTTAGGGTTAAGGGTTAATGGTTTAGGGTTAAATGTTTAGGGTTTAGGGTTACGGGTTAAGGGTTTAATTACATCCTAAATACATTTTAGAAAATATGATATGTAAAATGAAAAGTGTACTATCAATTAATTATAGGTAGGGGGTTGTAACAACCAATAATTAACCTACAAAAATAGTTCATAAAAATGTGGCCCTGCAAAACTAGATTTCAAATCACATTAACAATTATTTGTTTTTCAAAGGTAAACAAACCATGTGTCATTATCAAGGGATTATCATAAAATCCCCTTAAGCCACTAATAATAGCACTAATCCCCTTTAAATCTACTCATTGTCAAGGGATGATCTAAGAGGATGTAGATGACCTACACCTTGAAATCTACTCATTAATCCCCTTAAGCCACTAATAATAGTTAAAAATTGATCATTCACATTTGATCAATTTATATAATGTTAGATGCTTGAAGTTTTTACAAACTTGTTTAAAAAGATAAATATATTAAACTTGGTCAACTTAAGACAAAAGCATTCCATTAGCATGGTTTATGGACCTAGGAAAGATGACATGGATTAAGGGGATTTAGGAAAATTGCTTAAGGCCCATCCTAAGAGGATGTATATGGTTAAGGGTTTAGGATTCAGGGTTTAGGGTTAAAGGTTCAGGGTTTAGGGTTAAGGGTTTAGGGTTAAGGGTTGAGGGTTGAGGGTTAAGGATTAAGGGTTAGGGGTTAAGGGTTTAGGGTTGAGGGTTAAGGGTTTAGGTTTAGGGTTAGGGTTCAGGGTTTAGGGTTAAGGGTTTAAGGTTAAGGTTTTAGGGTTTAAGGTTTAGGGTTAAGGGTTAAGGGTTTAGGGTTTAGGGTTAAATGTTTAGGATTTAAGGTTTAGGGTTAAGGGTTAAGGGTTTAGGTTTTAGGGTTAAGGGTTAAGGGTTTAGGTTAAGGGTTTAGGGTTTAGGGTTTAGGGTTGAGTGTTTAGGGTTTGGGGTTTATGGACCTAGGAAAGATGACATGTTGATTAGGGGATTTAAGTAAAATTGTGTAAGGCATGTCCTAAGAGGATACATAGATGGTATAACTTGAAATCTACTCATTTATATCAAGCCACAAAGTTTTATATGCCTTAGACATAAATGAATAGAAATCAATAATATCTCATCAAAATTGTAAGTTTATAGTTGTTAATTAACAATAGGAGGCCATCATATGTTATTAATTACGTCCTAAATACATTTTAAAAAATAGGATGTATAAAATGAAAAGTGTACTATTAATTAATTATAGGTAGGGGGTTGAAACAACCAATAATTAACCTACAACAATAGTTAATCAAAATGTGGCCCTACAAAATGAGATTTCACATCACATTAACAATTATTTATTTTTCAAAGGTAGACAAACCACATGTCATTGTCAAGGGATGATCATAAAATCCCATTAAGCCATTAATAATAGCACTAATGGACCCTTGAAATCTACTCATTGTCAATGGATGATCTAAGAGGATGTAGATGATCTACAACTTGAAATCTACTCATTAATCCCCTTAAGCCACTAATAATAGTTGAAAATTGATCATTTACATTTGATCAATTTGTATAGTGTTAGATGCTTGAAGTTTTTACAAACTTCTTAAAGATATATATATTAAACTTGGTCAACTATAGGACCTAGAAAAGATGACATGTGGATTAAGGGGATTTAATAAAATAGGATTTAAGGGGAAACTTCACTATTCCTTGTAAACACTTTAAAGTATATATTGAAAGCCACAAAATTTTATATGCCTTAGACATAAATGAGCCTTACACATTTTGTTAGAAATGTACCTTTTTTTATGTACATGTTTTCAATTTATTTTTTAGTACATGTACATGTATTAAAATTACATTGAACTAGAATCTCTTAAATTTTGAAATTTGTATGTATGTTCAAGTTGAATGATGTATGTATGTGTATGTAGATCCTAATTTTTATTTTAAATGTAGTCATGTACGTTTAATTTAAATATTTCTTGTAATTTCTCAACATGTATAATATCTAGTTTTTGATATGTTTATTTATATTATATATATAGATTCTTGAAAGTTAATTTTGTACTTGTTTGTATATTTATGTATATATGTAGGTTCATAGTTTTTATATCATAGATATTCACTCTGATGTTGAGGATTTCCTCAATACGCCACCTCTACCCCCATCACTTGAACACCATGATCCACCTCCATCTCCACCTCAAAATCCCCCACCTCCACCCCCACCTAGATTTGATGAGGCTCGCCTGCGTTCTAGAATTAACGAAAATATTAGTTCCATCGAAGAAAAAATCAATGCCTTTTGAAGTGAACAATTTATGCCACCTCACTTGATACGTTGTGCATCTTTGATTCAAAATGTTGTAGATTCTGTTAGGTCCATTGATGTGGACTTGGACACTTTCTAATTATGGAGAGAGGAGAGGCGTCATTTTTATGTTGATGGCCTCTCTTTTAGGGAGATCTTGGATTTGAAAATCACAAAAGCCAATTTAGCTCAATATTTTAGGTACCCCATCACCAATGAACCAATTCCCCCAAACAAGAAAAGAATATCAATTAGGTGGTGCAGACATGCAGAGATGTCTGCCAATTTTTGGGATAAGCGGTGGATGGTATTTGATTATCCACCTCATGCTAATTGTGAGGTTCCTCTATATTTTTTGAAAAAATTATATGCAGAGTTTGTGATGAATAAGAAACCCAATTATTTTGATTTTAAATTATTCTAGAGTATTGGTGGCAGCATGTCACAATAGAGGTTAGGGGCACGAGTTGATCCCCAACGACCCGTTCTTGCTCAACCTCTTCTCGACCCTCCTTTTGTTGCCATCCCTGCACCCATCTAGCATCGTGCTGTGGTATCCATACTAGGAGCATTGAGTGCACTCTCGGCTAGCCTCGATGAGCAAACTTTTGTGATGGTAGCTAGGGTTCGAGACCATGGAGGAGTTGATGGTGGAGCTAGTCCTAGTACCACTCCACATGTGTTAATGCCTCATATGTGTACGAGTTGCAATCAATTATGTTATGGACCTGATCAGGTAGCACCCACTTCAATTGCACATGCAGCATCTGATGATATCGGTTCATTTGTTGATTTTCTAATTGCTGAGAATCACCCCACTGATCATTCGACACAGGTATATATATAGGTACACATGTCAAATTTATAACAATTTTAAGCACGTGTTTTTAATGAACATATAGATCAATTAAATTGTAATATTTTAACAATCAAATTGTTTGGTGTAGATGATGGCAACAGGCACAATGAGTTCTTTTGACCGATTTTGCTTTGCATTGACACTTGTTCATGTTGGCCACCCATTTGGGGTATTTTGATTGATTCTTACCGACTGAATTTTGAGTCAGAACTTGTTGCGGATATAAATACCCAATGGATTTTGATGTGATGCATTGTTGTCATTGTGAATGTGCGATCCAACTCTAAATTTGTGATGCAAAAGTACAATAAGAGTGCAGAGGGCAAAAGAATAGAGTATATGTGAAGCAGAGCAGAAAAATAGGGTAGATATAATGAAGACCTTTGAATCTGTATATTGAGCTATTAATGGAACTGCATTCCAGCATATTGTAGATGCATTTGTAGCAGTTCTTTCTTGGAAGTGAGCCACCCTCTCTCTATCTTCTCTTCTTTATGGTAGTGAGCCTATTGCAGTGAGCACTTCTTTGGATAGTGAGTCCTTGGGAAGTGAGCCCTAAAGTAGTGAGCCTTCTTGTAATATGATTTTGATATCATAATATATTGTGAGCTAACACTCACCGTGGTTTTTCCCTTTTTTGGGTTTTCCACATAAAAATTCAGGTGTCTATGTGTTATGACTTTGTGGTTGCTCTTCTTATGTTTATTTTGCTTTCATGTTATTGAATTTGGTAAATGGATTAAAGTACATGTGAAAGAAAGGTTTTATAGAATACTGATTCAACCCCCTCTCAGTATTCCTTGTGTTCAACAATTCTTCCATTGGATGAGATAATTTGGAATTTTCAATGTCCTTAGATTCTTCATGTGTGTTTGGAAAATTAACTTCAGCTCCAAGATGTGTCTTCCCTCTGCATATATCTCTTGATGGTGATGAATGCATATTTCTCTAAACTTTTGGTGCACCTTCAAGGAAGAGGTGAGGAATGGTAGATGGTACCTTAACATTGATTGAATAGCTTGATTAGGAACTTCTTCTTCTTTCACTTCTTCTTCATCATATTTTTCTTTTTCTTTTGTTTCATCTTCATCATCATCATCATCATCATCATCACCATCATCTTCTTCTTCTTCTTCTTCTTCTTCTTCTTCTTCTGTTGCTTCTTCTTCTTCTTCTTGTACTATTTCCTCTGCTTCCTCTTCTTCTTCTTCTACTTCTTCATCTGCTTCTTCTGCTTGCATATTCTTCATTTGTAATGAGATCTCCTCTGTAGCAAGGAATACACGTTCTTGGATAATTCCTCGATTGCTGACTTCACTAATGAAATACCCTCCTCTAGCTCAGTAATTTTCCCATGTAGATCCTTAATATAAGTTTGCCCACTTTCTATATCTTCCTTGTCTGGGGATTTTCTTGGTGTGACAGGATTCTTTTTGCCTCTTGTTGAAGGACCCGCCATAATAAGAAACAATAATTTTGGAATAAATTAGACAAAACAAATCCAATCAATCTGAAATTTCTATTGTAACTTACTAGGGCCTAAATCTCACTTCCTTGAAAAATTCTCCAAGAAATTTGGTAATGTGGAGCCTGGAGAGCGAAATTGGTGGAAACCCTAATTTTGAAATAACACGCTTATTTATGCTTCAATTTCTCCAAATTTTGGAATGTAGGCTCCTCTATTATGTCTTCCAAAACCCACTAAAAATCAGCAACCAATTCGGTAGGAGTTGAGAGATATGCACCTTCCAAATAAATTGGGAAAAAACCCTAATTCTGCAATAATTCACTTAATTCTACTCCAATGTCTCTAAAATCTAGACTATAGCTTCTTTAATATGGTCTTCAAAAACCCTTTAAAAATTTTTAAAAAAATGCCAAAATCTGAGAGATATGGGCCTTCCAAAACGACCTCCAAAATCGGAAAAAAAATTGCCTTGTTTTTGCCTTCACAGTGCCAAGATCATGCTCTGATACCACTTGTAATGAAACAACTTGCACAATATCTAAATATAATAGTAAATATACTACAAATTCTTGATAATAATATGCCACTTCAAGGGGGCAACCTCCTAATCCACTTTGAGGGGGATACCTCCAATAGTCTTCAATGAGAACACAATACTCAATATGATGATCAAGTAAGACTCACTACCTCCTATATATACTTATTTATGCCTAGGATATCACCTAGGCCGACTTAGATAGCCCTATATAAGCCTTAGGTTGACCTAAACAACTAAATAACAATATAATAATGATAATATGACTTAATTAAAAGTTAAGATAGCCACAAGCTGACTATTCATAACCCAATGTACGCCAATATTAAGAGCGTGGCAGAATATGTGTACCAATCACCGAGGCAATGAAGGGTGAACTAAGAAATAGTTTCAATGGGCAAGTGCAACAGAAAAGAGTTTTAAGTTGTTGAAGAAGAAAGTGATAGAACAACCAGTGTTGGCATTGCCAAACTTTAGCAAAGTGTTTCAAGTAGATTGTGATTTCAGTGGTAATGCAATTGGGGGAGTGTTAAGTCAAGAAGGTAGACCCATTACCTACTTCAATGAGAAACTAAATGAAGCAAAGAGGAAATACTCAGTTTATGACCAAGAATGTTATGCTATAGTGTAGGCCTTGAAGAAGTGGAGGCATTACTTGTTTTTAAATGAGTTCGTACTGTACACAGACCACCATGCCTTGCAATACATCAACAATCAAGGTAAGTTAAACCAGAGGCACATAAAATGGGTGGAGTTCTTGCAAAGTTATTCTTTTATCTTGAAACATAGTAGTGGTATGTCAAATAGGGTAGCAGATGCACCTAGTAGAAGGTGTTTATTGATGTATGAGTTAAGGATCAGTGTTGTTGGCTTTGATGCAATGAAGGAGTTGTATCCTGATGATCATGATTTTAAAGAAGCATGGACAACTAGTAGAAGTTTAGTGGAGGGAGATAGGATGCCATGGTTGGAGCATTTCATCCAATATGGCTTATTGTTAAAAGGACATAAATTGTGTAGACATAAATTGTGTATACCCAGAGGTTCAACGAGAGAGAATCTAATAAGAGAAAAGCATAGTGGAGGATTGAGTGGACATTTTGGAATAGATAAGACATTGGCACAACTGAGTGAAGGTTATTTTTGGTCTAGAATGAGTGTAGATGTGAAGAGACTGATACAAAATTATAGAATTTGTCAGCATGCCAAAGGAACAAGATAAAACACAAGACTTTATTAGCCATTGCCTATACCAGAGAGACTATGGGAGCACTTAAGTACATGGATTTTGTTTTGAGACTGCCTCAAACATAGAAAGGTAATGACTCATTTTTTGTTGTAGTGGATAGATTTTCAAAGATGGTTCATTTCATACCATGTCAGAAAACTAGTGATGCATCCCACATAGCTGCATGGACTGCCTAAGAGCATAGTTTCAGATAGGGACACCAAGTTTATTGGCCATTTTTGTTGCAAACTGTATGTGCTAATCGTTGTTGTCATTGATGTCAACATGTTTGTGTTGTCATTGGTGTCAACTGTGTTCTCTACTATTACTGTGGTTATTTGATTAAGTTGTTGAATTAATGATGATGTGATTGCTTTTAAGAAGTGCTGAAATGTGCTAATCAGTGTTATCATTGATGTCAACATGTTTGTGTTGTCATTGGTGTCAACTGTTTTCTCCATTGTTACTGTTGTTATTTGATTTAGTTGTTGAATTAATGATGATGATATTGCCTTGAAGAAGTGTTGAAGGTGTTAAGAATATTTTCCTCTTGCTGAGTTTCTAAGTGCTTTTGAGAAAATTTGATTAATATTAGAAATAATGTGTTGAAGAAGTCTTCTGGCTTACAGAATACTGTTTGAGTTTTTGCTCTGCATTTCTTCTGTGTTGGAGATCTGAGTGTGTAGTTTGGATATGTTGTTGAGAAGTGTTTGAAGGTGCTAGATCTAGAATTTGGGACTCTGGATCACTGTGCAGTGAAAGTTATGTTCACCAGCTTGAAGATAGCGTCTGACAGTGTTTGTAGTGTGTCTAGGAGAAAGTATTTTGCTTTGCATTTCTCCACAAAATGGTTTTAGGTGGTGTAGTTCTAGATATATGCTTATAAGGTCCTTATCTATCTTCTATCCAAAAGGTTTTTGATTTGGTGCTCCAGAAAGCAATTTCTTGTGTAGTAGAGTTCGATAGTGTTGTTTGTAAGCAGATTGTGAACCTCATTTATGTGAAAGTTGTGGTTGAATTTGTTGTTTTTTGGGTGACTTCAAGTTGTTCGTGGATGTTTCTAGATTATGTTAAAGCTTTGTGCAAGATCTACAAGGTGTATTTATCTTTGAGGAAACGTGTGCTTAAAAGTTCTTGGTGTTAACACAAGTTTGGCCGACTTGGTTGTTTTCACTAATTTTGATTATGCTTTGGTGATTATGAAAGCACGTTGAAGCATGTTAGAGTGGATTTAGGTCCATGCTAAGGCATGATGTGGTCTGCATTCATTCTCTTCCTCCGCGGGTATGTTTAGGTCCAGACCTAATTTGAATTTTATGGGTTAAGTTGTGTTGCCGACCTTGGATAATATTTTCATGATTGATGATGGTATAAATAAGTGTCAAGGAGTCATGGATTTTTGTGCGCATGGGGTATATGATGTTGTGATGTGAATTTGATTAGGGCAGTGAGGGCTTTCATGTGTTAGGCTACCAGATGCAGTCAGTAGAAGGTGTCCACAATTTTTAGTGATGCTGCGAAGATGTGCATGTTGTGTATATTGAGCTTCATTGGAACTGAATCTCTTGCATAAGTCAGATGCAATTATATCAGTTTAAATGCTGGTAGTGAGCCATGCTTCTTTTCTTTCTTTCCTTCTCAGTGGGCAGTGAGTCCACTTGGACAGTGAGTCCCCTGTAGTGAGAATTCTTTCAGGCAGTGAGCCTTTTGTAATTCAGTATTGTTACTACATTATATTGTGAGCTAATCCTCACTATGGTTTTTCCCTTTTAGGGTTTTCCATGTAAAATCTGGTGTTCTTTGGTATATGGTGTTGATGTGTTTAAGTTTCTGTTATTTGTTTCTCATGTTTAATCATCATAACAGATTAAGAGTTTAAGTGAATTGATGTGGATGTGAATATGTTAATGAGGGTTTGAAATTTTTGATACAATTGATTCACCCCCCTCTCAGTTGTCTTGTGCATTTAACAATTTTGATGTACATTATGGAAAATGATGGGCACTGAATTAGGATTCAATTCATCTTATCATCCTTAGACTGATGGACAAACTGAGGTTGTGAACAAAAGTTTGGTAAACTTATTAAGATGTTTGGTGGGAGACAAACCACATCAATGGATCTTATCTTGGCACAAGAAAAGTTTTCTTACAATAATTTAGAGAGTAGACGTGCAGGAAAGAGCCCGTTGCAAATAGTTTATGGGTATAGAGGTGTTGATGAGTTGAGAGATAGTGTAGATTTGAATAGGAAGAGTATTGTAGCAGAGGATTTTGCAGAATACATTCATGAGGTTCACAAGGAAGTGAAGGAAAAGTTGGAGAAGAGTGTTAATGAATACAAAGAACATGCTGATATGCATATGAGAGAACACGAGTTCTAAGTAGAGCTGACTTAGTTTTGACACATTTGAGGAAAGAAAGGTTTCCACAACATACGATAAGTTTAAATTTAAGAAAATAGGCCCATGCAAGGTGTTGAGGAAGTTCTCATCCAATGCCTATGAGATTGAGCTACCAACAAGGATAGACATATCTCCTATTTTCAATGTTGCACTAATTTGTACAAGTTCCATGAAAGAGAGGCAAACTTACAAGGGGGTATACACTCACATTTGCCGGATGCACAAGGATGGTTAGATCAGTTACTTGAAAAGAAGATGGAAGAAGTAGACAAAGTGATTAACTCTCGAGTGGCTAAGAAGACCAGAGGAAAGGACTACATGGAATACTTGGTCCGATATAGTGTTGTAGATGAAGCTTCTTGGCTGAGTGCTGCAGAGCTAGCCAAGTATGCAATTTTGGTTCCAAACTTGCCAAAATGTTCATGAGTTTCCAACTCATGGAACATTTAAGTTACCCGACATGTCTGATGTAGGAGCATCTGGGTGCACAAGCAATCCTCATCAACCAAAAAATATTTCTTTGTTTTCTTCCTTGTTTGTTTTCCTTCTTATTGTGCTGCAAGAGTTGATTATCAAGTTTTCTAAGAAATTTCAATTGGTTCATGTCCAAGTGATGACTTCATCTCGTTAAGGAGCCAAATGGGTGTCCAAAATTTCAAGTTTGGTGAGATTCTGAGCAAAATTGACCAAGCTATGCTTAGGTGAAACTTTGAGTGTCAATAAGATATGTGGAGCTTTCCTTGCCATCGGGATATATGCAAATGACCCTTGAAATCCTGCATATGCAGATGATCCTTGAAATCCCGCATATGTAAACGATCTCTAAAATCCTGCATATGCCCCTAAATCCCACAATATGTCGATGACCCATAAAATCCTGCAATATGCAGATGACCCCTAAAATCCTGTAATATGTCGATGAACCCCAAAATCCTGCAATATCCTGATGGGTCACGTTTTTTTGTTGTACCACCTGAAAGTGCCTAGAAAGTGACAAAAATGGTTTTACTTGCCTGTACGACTAATCTAGAGAGCCAGTAAGAGGATGACACATGGGGATTTGTGGTGGCCACCTCTTTTGCATTTAAAAGTGAAATTTCATGCTTTTTGGGGGCAATCTTCTCCATAGTGAGTTTTTGGCTTCTGTTGTAGCTTCTTCTGTAGATTCTAGATTTGAAGGCAGATTGTTTTAGGTTTTTACAGGAAGGCTAAGATAGTCTGATATGACCATTGGAATGATTGTTAGGCTTAGGCCAGGGCATGTGTGAAGACCATTGTACTCCTACCAGAATGTATTGATCTCAAGCAAATAAAGGACATTTATGTTCATCAATGTGTGTTGTTTTATTTTGGCTACCTGGTTTAGTAGCTTGTCAAAGCCCTCAAGAACCTTGATCTGCATCAATAACTTTCAAATTATTCATCCTTTTTTAAATCCAAAAGGTGTGTCAAATTTTAGGCTTTATTGGCTATAGGTTGAAAAAAAGTTTTAAATTTCATATTTTTTTAACCAGGTTAGGTTGGCCAGAACATTGATTTTTTATATTTTTAAAAATCACAATAAAAAATCATAAATAATTATTTATTTATTCAAAAATAAAAAATATGCATCACATATTCTCATGTGTCTTTTACTTTACTTAAATTTAAATTTTGGAGGAAAAATATTTTCTTTTGCTCATACTTAGGTTGGCCGGAATGACACCTAATTTTTACATTTTTCTAAAAAAATTAGTAGTGCCTCATTAGAATATTTAGCTTTCACCAAACTAATTTTTTTTTTTTTTTGAAAGTAGTATCCAATAAACTACATTCAATTTCTTATAACTTTTATTACTACCTTATTTTCAAATTATGTAGATAACTCATTCAATTTTAACATTTTGTATTGTTTGGCCCATTATGGTCCTACACTTACCCTGAGACTTCCAGATAAGCTAATAATAATTGCATAGCCCTGGTATCTCATTTTATTTAGTAGATTTTCTATTTCCTTGATATTATTTGAGTTGTACTATGTTGGCTTAAGAGGATATCCATGATGCCATGATATGCAGCTAAAGGAGAAGGTACTCACTCTATGTGAAGCTAAAGCTGAAATAGAAACCCCTCATCATCATGTTTACCTGACAAGTACATTCAAAGTAGTAATTGTGGATGGCCATTTTTACAAGCAAGAGTGAGGGTTGCTTCCATATCTTGAGAATTTGCTACACATTTTAGTAGGAATTACAACTGACACTTGTAAAAAGAGTATTCCTCAAATTGATTGAATGGAGTTGTTCATGTTGTCAATGGAGAAGGTAGGTATTTCACCGAACCCTTCATATGAAGCATGAAAATGGATAGTAATCTTGAGAAGCTAATGAAATGTATTATATAGGCTATTGTTTTCACACAGACAAATGGAAAGCTCTCGTTACCCTTTTTCTTTTTGCCTACTCCTCCCTTGTGTTTTAGCTTGTGAATGATTATTCTATTCAAGTTGTGTTCTATTTAGGATTTTGGATTGTTCACCTATTGTTTCCTTTGCTTGAGCATGATTTCATAATTATATTCAACCTCGCTATTCTTTTTGTTGTACCTCATAGATGATGTTGGCCACTCCCAAGGTAGAAATGTCAAGGATGGTAGCAAAGACGAGAACAACTCCTCATCCTACCAAGGGAAAGAGAACGACAATGATCTTCAATGTCATAGGGACAATATAGAAAAGCTCAAGCGCTCTAATGACCATGGTTGACATTCAGGTGACTCCATATCTCCACTGCATAGCACAATCTTTATGAAAATATTTTCTTGGCATTGCTAGAATAAAAAAGAGGTGATTCGAGGGCTTTATAAGTTTTTCTATTTCCCCTTGTAAATATTTGTAAGCAGCAAAAGGCATCTATACAATAAAACTTTGAATGGGTTTGAGCACTATCCCATTCAAATGTAAAAAAACCCCATAAGCCGCACAAGCCTACATATAAGAAAGCTACAAGCAATAATTACCTCCTATATTATGAAATGTACATAGGCAATGAACTCTTTGTTTGGACCATTGAGCCTTCTAGGCCCTCTTGTTTGCATCATCTGCCCTGCTTCTACTTAACTCCATATCATGAAAAGAAAAGCATGTCTTCCTTCTCCTCCAAAACACCCCACCAAACACAACACCCACACAACCCAATTGAGCCCACTTTTCCCACACACAATGTGGCATCCTCCTTCTCCTTCTCTAGAGCACCCAAAAGATAGGTATTGAACTGTTATCATAGACAAAAGCCCAAACAAACACAACCCAAGATAATACCTATAAACTTGGGCAACCAAGTCCTACTCAATCAGTGACTCCCATATACTACCACTACCACCATCACAATCACCATCATCATCAAAATCCAATCTTTTGGACTCATTCTTCAACCCAACTATTTCAATATCACATTCCAATCCAGAAACTTCAGATTTTGAATCCTCACAACTTTGACAATTTGTTTTTCTATTACTTAATCCAAAGCCATTGCTATTGTCCACCATATAAGCAAGAGACTAACAACATAGTGAGGATATATTTGAGCTTCGAAAACTGATCTAGCATGGGTGAGCAAGGCCTCCAACAAAATCGAAGAAAGGATGGCCTTTGCAAAAGAAATGGTTTTGTGGGGGAAAATGAATTCATCTGAAGTTGCGCAACAATCCATTGTTTTGTGGGGGGAAATGAATTCATCTAAAGTTGTGCAACAATCCATGGTTTGGGAAGGCGCATAGGATAAAATGGCTTTTTATCTCCATGAAGTCACTGAAATTCATCATTTTTCTTGCTCTAAATAGAGGCAATCTAAAATACAATCTACTTGAGATTTGTGCATTTATAAACTACAGGAAAGGAAAAAGCGGTGTGAGAAATACTGAGACATGGGCAAATGCCCACACAATAAAGCCTATTGACTAATTAATTTGGAGGTGTTGAAAATATCAATTTTACTCATTCAAGGTTTTACATTTCTTCATATGAGCTCTGGAACCTATCTCCACTGGAGCTCCTTTGGAAAGTCAGCAATATAATGAATAATATGACTGACCTTTCCATTATTGATTTATTTTATCGACTTTCTAGAACCTTTGGAGCCATGTACATGTGGTATTTCCAAATTTATGATATATTTAGGGTTGAATATGAAACATGCTATTTATTTGTAAAAGTTTTGGAAACTGTATTTAATACTTATCAATTCCATAAATACATTGGATCCAAAAATTGTGAATGATTGCCAATGGACATCAAATCTAACATAAAAATCCTGAAACTCAATGACGGACAGGCAAACGAACGTCAAATTGTGCATGATTATATCTTTGTTTTATGCATAGTAGCATTACACACAAAAACCTCGTTGTTAATCTTGAGTAATCACAACCCTTCACATTTTTTGTGCCATTTCTCAAATTTTCCAAAAAGTGGTTTTCATTTTTTTTTTAAATCTCATTTTTACACTTAAAGACAAAAATACATTACAAAACCAAATTTAACATTTTTGATATACAATTAAATTATTTTAAATATTCTTTAAATTATATTTTAAATAAATCTCTGTGAAAAGTTAAATTTTAAATTACAATAAGGATTTTTTTTAAAAAAAAATCCTATAATGAAAGTCTTGGTAAAGAGAGCGCTGACACAAAAATAGTAAGTCATTTAGAGTGGCAGAATACTTTTTATATAAATTCTTTTAGATGATTTTAGATGAAAGTAAAATAATTTTTTTAATACAATTAACACATTATTATATAATTTTTTATTTAAAAAAATTGAATTCAAATCTAAATAATTAAATTACATTTATATTTATATTTTTAGATAAATACAGCTGCTACTATGATATTATGTTTTCCTTTACGTTTTATATACCATTCGACATCCATTAAAGGTAGTTTAACAACGTTTTTGAAAGTGTGCAAAATTGACCCAAAGATATCTGTAGTTGGTGAATGTTAGGATAGCATCTCAACGTTTCATGGATCATTGTTGAAGTGTGCAATCTCGTAGCATGTAATATTGCTAGAAAATGGACAAATTAGCTTTTCATGTAGAGTATTCAATATGGATTAACAATTCTGGAGTAGAGTGTTATGTGCATCAGCAATCACCAGTTTGTAATTAATTACTAATTATCCCACTCACTATGCCTTCCTTTAGTCCAGAACCTCCATTTCAAGGAATTGGCTAATTCAGCCAGGTAGCGAAATACTCTATTTTGTTTGTCTCTGGACCAAATTCATGATTGCTTTTTCCTTTGAAAGGACTCATTCGAGGCACAAAGGCTCCTTTTGTAGGAACTACAACTTCAATTGGAATACTTAAGCGTGAGGAAATTACAGAATGAGAAACAAGTGGTATGATTGCAATATGACATGCCCATTGCAGTAGAACCTTGTTTGTTCAAGTTAAATTCATGGATTTGTTGTCCTACTGTTTATATTGTTTGGACCGATAAGAACTTCTGTTGTTTGGATACTATACTCTAAGATGAAGATGGGCTTGCATGTTGGAAATTTTGAACAGTGTGTTTAAACTTCTCTGAATAATAAGGCGGACTATATAAAATTCTCAAACTCCACGATGGTCAAAACTTATTCTCATGTTTGCAGTGTGACGGCTGAATGTACGTCAACTTTTGGCATTTCATTTTTACTGTGACGGCCGAATGCACATCAAGTTTAGGCTTATCTTTTTAAATTAGACGGCTGAATGCACACCAACTTTAGGCAAATTATTTCTCTGCGACGGCCGAAGACGTGTCAAATTTAGGCTTAACATTTTTTCATCTGACAGCTGAACACACGTCAAATTTACGCTCACATTTTTTGCTCTGACAGGTAACTACATGTCAAATTTATGCTTAACGTTTACACTGTGACGATTACATACACGTCAAATTTACGCTCATCAATTTTGTTGCGATGGGTAAATGCACGTCAAATTTCTGCTCATGGTTTTCGTTGTGACGATCAATACACATCAAATTTCTGCTCGTATTTTCTGCGTGACGGGTAGATGCACGTCAAATTAATGATCACTATTTTCACTGTGACGGGCAAATGCACGTCACATTTAGGGCCAATGTTTTCTTTGCGACGGGTAAATGCATGTCAAATTTATACTCACGGTTTCCACTGTGACGGGTTAATACACGTCAAATTTATGCTTAGTGTTTTCAATGTGATGGGGAGATGCACGTCAAATTTATGATCACAGTTTTCGTTGTGATGGGTAAATGCACGTCAAATCTATGCTTATTATTTTTGCTGCGATGGGTAAATACACGTCAAATTTATGCTCGTGGTGTTCGCTGTGACGGGGTAATACACGTCAAATTTATGCTCGTATTTTCTCTATGATGGGTATATGCACGTCAAATTTATGATCATAGTTTTCATTGTGATGGGTAAATGCACGTTCAATTTATGCCCAATGTTTTCGCTGCGACGGGTAAATGCACGTCAAATTTATGTTCATGGTTTTCACTGTGACGGGTCAATACACGTCAAATTTTTGCTCAGTGTTTTCGATGTGATCGGTAGATGCACGTCAAATTTATGATTGTTGTTTTCGCTGTGACGGGTAAATGCACGTCAAATTTATGCTCTTACTTTTCGCTATGACGGGTAAATGCACGTCAAATTTATGCTCATGGTGTTCGTTGTGACGGGCCAATACACGTCAAATTTATGCACATAGTTTTTGCTGTGATGGGTAAATGCACGTCAAATTGATTCTCTCAGGGGCCACGAGCAAAACTAGAGGATAAATTTGACATGCATTTACCAGTCACAGAGAAAATTGCAAGCATAAAGTTGACGTTTATTTACCCGTCATAGCGGAAACAATAAAAAGAAATTTGACGTGTACTTAACCGTCACAGCGAAAAATCGTAAAAAATAAAGTTGATGTGCATCCAGCCGTGACACTGAAATTTAATGATATACATTGTTGATTGGACATCCAAATGGGCGGAAGAATGAAATTATGAAATTTAATACTGCAGAATTTAAGTGACCAATTAAAAAATGAAGACAACCTATATCTAAAGTTTAGAGAAGTAAAAATCAGGTCATTTATTAAATGAGTAATTTAATCTTGAGTGAGTGGTGAATTTGCACGTAGGAAGCGTCGCAGGTTTTAGATATTTTGCCTAATGTTTTTAATCAATCTACTCTGCTCTGCCGCTGTGCAAGAAATACAGTTTACCAAAAGGAAGAAATCATGTGGCTTTTCTATTTTAATTCTGCAATTGTATCATGTCTTTTTAGAAATTACAGGGTTCAAATTGACATTGTCCGGCAAGAGGCCGTTGAAAATGCACCATTAGTATTACAGAAAAGGCAATATTAGACATAAATCCCAATTTGAAAGGCAATATTAGCTGGCGTAATGGTGTCTTTGCTTTTTCTTTTGGTTGTGTTGTTGTGAGTTAGAAGAGGGACTGTGTACAGAAAAAAAAAATTGCTTCTATAGCCTTTTTTCTTACTGATTGTGGAAAATTAATTTTTGTATACCAGAGTTTGTAAAAATTCCATCCATAATATGAAAGTTCTTTACATCAAGGCATACGAAATGATTCCTAAACATTTATAATCCTTGCCTTTAAATTTCAAAATATGAGCCTGCAGAAGTATAGGAAACCTGTGACAAAAAATTGTAGGCAAAGAAGAGGGAAAATTTACAGATGAACTGTTTTTCTATTAGAATGACTTGCTTGTATTTTTATGAAGTTGAGGTCTGAACTTGCTGTATGCAAATAAGTTCAAATGAAATTAGACTGTTCTAATTATGCCACAAATAGGGAGAATTGAATAATCTCCACTAATTTAGCACCTATTAATTGAGTTGGAATCTACTTCACCTAGACTATCAATGATGGCAGTTAATTATTTTAACACTCCCATGTATAACCCAACATCCATTAATTGCTAGTTTTCCACAATTTTAGTCTTCTTAACCTATGTCTCATGTTTGAGTTTTGGGAGACCTTTGATAAACATTTCAATATACATGCTTTTTGATGCTACAAAATTTTAACTTCACTTCTTCATCTTCCATTTTTGTATAGACAAAGTGATGGTTAAATGGGTGTCAAATTTAATCATTCATTTTTTGACATGACAGTCAAATGAGCATCAAATTTACTTTATCATATTTCCAATCTTATGGTTAAATGACTCTAAATTTAATCAAATGAAATTCAAATGTGATGGCCAAATGAATGTCAAATTTAATCAAATAAATTCCACATTGGAAAGCCAAATGGATATCAAATTCAATCCAATATATTTTAGATGTGACGGTCAAACAAACATCAAATTTAATCAACCAAATTTTTGATGTGATGACCAAATGGATGTCAAATTTATTTAAGTACATTTTAGATGTGACGATCAAATAAACATCAAATTTCAAATATTGGCCAAATAAATGTCAAATTCAATCAGTTAAATTTTAGATGTGATGGCCAAATAAACATCAAATTTAATCAAATCAATTTTAGATGTGATGGCCAAATGGGCATCAAATTTTAGATGTGATAGCCAAATGGACAGCAAATTTCACCCTATATTATGTTGGCAATGACCATTAGATGACTATTAATTTTAATAATAAAATATATTAGTGGTGACAATCAAATGGCCATCAAATTTAGATCAAAATGGATATGATAGTCAAATTTAATATAGTAAAATTATGCCCAGTGACGATCAAATCCTCAAATTTAACATTAAAATTGAATGTGACAGCTAGATGACCATCAGTTTTAACATATCAAATTTTTGTAGTGACAATCATTTAATTCAACAAAAAAACTATGATAATCAAATAGATTTCAAATTTAATATTATAGAATGTAAGCTAATGATGGTCAAATGACTATCAAATTTAATAGCGATGAACTCTAGTCAGTGACACTCAAATTATCGTCAAATTTAATACCTATGAACTCTGATTGGTTAGAGTCAAAATGACCATCAAATTTGAACATTTAAATTAGGGTGGTGGAAGAAAAAGTATGGCAACAATTTTAAACAAAGGCACGACTTACTTGGGGAGCTTGTGAAATTTAATGGTGATGGCAGCATGTCTAAGAGGATCCTGGCCAAAAAGCAATAACATTGGCACTTGTCTCATTTGACACTAAATAAATCTCAAAACTTGATTGGTGGCCACCAACAAAACCAAAGCTAAAGCTATAGATGGGATGCTAGGTTTTGTCGCAATCCTCATTCTTTCCTCACTACTAGTCCATTCTTTCCAAGATTTCTAATTACGCCGAGAGGCATTCTACAATAGCAGGAAGGGGCTGAAAGATTCAGATTCCCATAAATATGTAAACAAAATTTAAAAAATTCAAAAACTAAAATCTTTATTAAAAAAAAAACTACAAATTAGAAGTGGGGTAAGTGCAAAAATATGGGGGGCTAAAAAGTGGCCAAAATATTTTTTAAAAAAATAATACAAAACGCGAGCGCGTTATAACGCGCTTGCATTATGGTTTGGTAATGACAAGCCTAAGGCTCGTCAAAACCAAACTATAATGCGAGCATGTTATCACCTATTATAAATAAATAAAAAAACTTCATTTCATTTCATTTCATTTCTTTTTTCTCCACTATTCCCGCGGTCTACAAAACCTAGGAAGCGCGCTCGCATTTTAGATTCCTCAATTCAACACAAAAATCTTATCGATTCGTCGCCAAAATGCCGCCACGACGTCGAGCACACCAAAGGAGTGAGTTTATTTGTCTTTTTGTTTGAATTTGCTTCTAAATAGGTAGGTTTGAGTTGTTTTTTGATGTATATTTTGTTAATTGTCAGGAAATGTTAATGCACCTCCTCCTCCTCAAAATCCACAAAATCCTGCAAAACAACAACCTCCTCCATCCATTCCTCAACATGCCCCTGGAACACAAGAAAATATAATGGGGCAAATTGAAAACAACAAAAAATAAATTGAAGATATAATTGCGAGGTTGAAAGATCCTTCCACTTCAACCTTGCATAGGTCCATGCTTGCTGAATCTCTTGAGTCTATGTTATCAAATGTAGATTCAATTAGCAAGCAAATAACTAGTTGGACAGATAAGAGGAGAGAGTTTAGAGATTATTATGCAGATAAGCTGTCATACCAAGATGTGAAAAAATTACAAATTACAAAATTAGACTTGTGTTCGATTTTCACAAACCCACAAACAAATCAACCTCCACCCATTACATGCAAGAGGTTTCCTATCCATTGGTGCAACAACCAAGCGATAAGGGATAATTTTGGGCAGAGGTGGTGGATGGTTTTTGACCATCCTCCATGCAATAATAATGAGGTCCCGCAATACTTTTTGAGGAAACTCTACTGCGAGTTTGTCCTCAATAAAGTGCCAAACTATTTTGATATGCGGGACTTCCAGGGTAGAGGTGGGGGGTCAACACAAGATAGACCAGGGGCACGTCTTGACCCACAGTGGGTAGTGAGACGAGTAATCAGCAGACCAGCCCATGAGCATGTTTCTATCCCTTCTATTGTGAAGGAGAGTGTTGAGGTCGATACACTTTAGTCCATTAGTGCCTTGACCCAGAGCATCATAGAGCATGCCAGTCT
The DNA here is from genome assembly GCA_027924645.1 of Cunninghamia lanceolata. NCBI lineage: Eukaryota > Viridiplantae > Streptophyta > Pinopsida > Cupressales > Cupressaceae > Cunninghamia > Cunninghamia lanceolata. Next base: position 380,086 of record BSBN01001317.1, on the reverse strand, counting down.
TGCAACACAGAGTGGGTTGGGAGATAGTTGGAGGAGTAGGGTCCCACCCTATGCTTGTCAGACTTGCGGGTCAGCCTATGGCTATGACCCCATGGATAGTCAGGATGCAGGTGCATAGGCTACATCTGCAGCTGAGCAGATGGTGATGACAGATACCCTCCTGAGTGAGACTTTCGACCTTGATATTCAGGTAAATATTCGCAAGTTTATTGAATTTAATTATTAAATTTTATTTTTGAAATGCAAGATTAACTAATTTAGTTTGATGATTTTAATAAAATTTTAGGGTCATAGCGTTGATGTAGTTTTCAGTGGTTCTCCACCTGCATATTACACTAGATCATCTACTGTCAAGGTATGTAACTAGTAAACAATTATAAATATTACATGTGAATAGCATCGTTATATGAATGGTATTCTAATATCTGATTTTGGATGTTGAATAGGTTAATATTGGAGATTTCACGGCAACACCTGCCAGCGGTGGTGGACTTCAAAGCTTCACGGAGGTAATAAAATAAATAGTTTAATGAATGAATTGTATTTACTAGATTTTTGTATGTGACTTGTGTGCTTTATTGTGTGTACTTCCATGTTTAGATGAACATGTGTGTATGTTAGGAGCCATGATTTGCATCACTATTATAGTTTTTCGTAATTGAATAATGTTGTTTTATTTCTAGATGATACAGGCTGCGGAGACACCTCCTGATGTTCATAAGGCAATGGAGCATGGTGTGACCTCTGTGATTCATAGCTCCATGGCATTGACAGGGGTATGAGGCAGATTAGTAAATTTCAATTTACATTCATTGTTATAGTTGTCTATTTTTAAAAAATTAAAAGATTATTGATTTGAAGTTTAATTTCTATCTGGATGGTTTCTATAGGACATGACATCACCACGGCCTATTCCTACTACTGAGGCAAGTGAGGAGATAGATTATATGGTAGCGGTAAGTGATTATTTTGTTAAATGTTTCATTTTTTATAACATGTAATTTCTATATATTAATGTCTATACTTTTTATTGTAACAACTAAAGATGCAGGAAGAACTAAATAGGAGGAGCAGCCGGTTTGTAGTAGACCACCCACATGCACATCTCCATCCCCTAGAAGATCAAAGGCTGCCCGTGATCTATTCTCTTCACCAGCCAGAGGGGAATGACTTTTTATTGTGTTCCTTTGTTGTATGCCTATATGGCATTTGTGGACATATATTTTGTATTGTATATAGTTGACATTGTATGCCTATATGGCATTCTTGTAAGCCTATATGGTTATTTTGTATATATGTTATACTTATATCGACAGATATTGATGTATGCCTATATGGATATTTGGTTAATACAAATCTTTTTTATTGATGGCGTCCATACTTGCATTATAAATCCACGTTTGAATGGATATTTGTAGATGGCTACTTCAAATATTTAAAGTCCAATTATATTACATAGGATGTTTGTTGATCCAATAAACTAGCTATTGTTATTCAAGTATCACCTAAACCTCATTTTGGAACTAAAAGATAAAAGTTGTATTTAAAAAAAAATGAATCATCATATTGAATAGAAAATATTAATATTCTTTATGAGTAGCATATAATGTCAACTATATGCAATACAAAAAAATGAATCATCATGTTATTCTTTATGTTTGAGATCCTGAAAATGACTAAGTCTGGTAGCCTGATATCTTGAAACACTAGGATGAATATCCAATTCATTAGGATGATTGCCCCTTGAGAAAAAGGTCATTAAGATGAGCGCCTAAAGGAGACTTTCTTAAATATTCAAACATTGAGCAACAAGCATGAAGGGTTAAGGCGCAATTTGCAACTCATAAAGCCTCAGAAGGGCACCCAACTTGGAGAGAGCATTCATTTAAGACAAGGCGCCCATTGACACCTATTCCACCATAAAAGTGTGCCTAAGGTGGAAGAAGAACAAGCCTCTAGTAAGTGAAGCGCACCTATTGTCTAAACCACTTCATTAAGGTGCCTTAGCATGAGGAGGAGTATATAAGTCAATAGGAAATGGCGCCTAGAATGCAAATGAAGGACTAAGTGGCATTTTCAATAAGCATCAATTCACCTTGAGCTTTCAATAAATACATCAAATTGAGCCCCATAAGCCTAGGCGCCCTTTGCCTTCAAAAGAACCTTGTATTGGCACCTTGGAGGAAATCAACTTACAATGACAAGTCTTGGAGGTTTCTCATTTTGGATGATGTCTTTTGAGATTAACTACAATGATTGAAAGTTAAGAAGAGTGGAAAGAACCTATCTTGAACCTTAGGTGCCCTTCATGTAATTTCCCACCATCATGAGCGCCTAGATCTAAGAAGGAGTGAATGAAGGATTTTAACATCAAGAAGCATGTTATCAATCAACTTGGAGAAGTCTTTGACAATAATTATGATGAATTGAGTACATGGAAGTAAAAGAAGTACATATCAACTCCAAAGTGTGCCTAATGATCAATAAGAAATTCTTCCAAAGCAAAGGTGCTCATTATGAATTTTTCTACTAGTTTTGGCACCTTGAAGTCTAAGTGCATGAAAATCATGAGGATGAGCGCTTAGGGATGAGATAGTTTTCATAAGAGTTTAAATAAGAACATCATCAAAATGCGCCTTGGTAGAGAGACTTGAGACCATCATTAAATAAGCCAAAATATCTATCTCCAATCTAGGCGCAAATTCTAGCTCCTCCCAACTCAAATGAGCGTCCAAGTTGAAGTCAACTTTCATCTATATAGCCCTCAGATTGTGCCTTGATTGAGGAAGGGATTTGAACCTCAAAATTTAATCATCTCAAGACAAAAGCTTCCTTAGACACTTGGCATTTGATTGAAATCATTGAGAATTAGAAAGAACCACCTAAGGATGTAAGGTGCACTTTTCACCCATACAAGCCTAAAATTGCGCCTAAGGGAAATAACTTGATTTCATATCAATAGGTGAGTGCCTTGAGAGAAAGGATCACTCTAGGTCATTTTCAATTGTTGAAAGCACAAAAAATGATAAAGATAAAGGTAATTGAGTTAGGCACACTTTAGCCTTTGAGTACAGCTCAATGAGCGTCTTGGGTGAAATTACATGAGATGACCTTTTGGAGTGAGTGCTTGAAAGATAGAATTCATTCTAAGACATGTCTAATCATTTAGAATTGCAAAATTGTAAGTATAAAGACATTTAAATCTAGGTGCACTCTCCATTAGTACAAACCCATTCTGGTGCCTAAGGGAGAAATTGCATTGAAAGACACCTTTTGAATGAATCTCTTAAGGGAGATTGACCTCTTTAAGCCATTACAATTATTTGAAATCATTTAAAGTGATAAATATGGACCAACTTGTGTTAGGCGCCCTTTGCTCTTCTTTTTACCTATATATGCACCTAGATTTGTAGTAAGATTATTCCATGTTTAAAGAGGATTCCTTTGTGTTATAAAATGTTTATCATGAGGATTGATGTGTTTCTTGGTTTGTATTGTAGGAAGATTGAAGGAAAATGTAGGAGCAAGAGCTTGGAGTCGCCTAGAGTCATCATGTAGCTGCTCCAAAGGAGCCTTTCACATTCATTCATGCCAGAGAGTTAAGATGGAAGTAATCACTGCCAAGGAAACACCACTTCAAGAGGTAGACGCTCCAAGAGGTCACAACAAGATATATTTCAAGTCTTCTTCATCAACGACATCACCAGTTGCATCATGTTCGAAGACTTCCATCTATCACTTCAAGTTCCATTCATCTTCAAGTATCAACTAGATTCTTCATCAATCATCGATTCAAGATCAGCATGTAGCTGCTCCAAAGGAACTTCTCATCATCATCAAGCACTCCAAAGACATCCATTCAATTTCAAGTCCCTCTGATACATTCAAGCCTCCTTGAGAAGTCATCTACTTCACATATAAGGGAAAGTGTTATTATCAATATCTACAATTCAAAGGACCTTTCAAGTTGGAACACTTCTTCATCGAACATTCGAAGACATCCTTCCAAGCTTCAAGTTCTTTCACAATCTTCAAGTCCAGGAGAAATTGCATCTAGTGAACTCATTAATTGGCGCCTAGGAGGAAAAGACCTTAAACTTACATTATTGAGTCAACACTTTAGAAATTGAGCCATTCCTAGTCAATTGGAGTCATAAAATATCAAATACAAAGTCAAATTAGACTTAGGTGCCCCTTCATGTAATTTCCCACCATCATGAGCGCCTAGATCTAGGAAGATCATCCAATTGTGCTTAGGAATAAGATACAAGTCCAAGACCTCAAATTTGAGCGCCTAGAAGTGTGATGGATTGAAGAAGCTACATTGGCGCCTAAGGGTAAGTTGTATCTAATGACATCACCTAATTGAGCGCCTAGGAGGTATAAAGCTTAACATTGACATGAGGACAAGCGCTTAGTAAATGAGAGTTTCTCAAACATTTAAACATGTGAATGAAGTCATAGAAATGCACTAAGTCATCAAGGCGCCATTTTCTCCTTGTGTACCCTTACATTTGCACCTAAGAAGAAGTTGCTTCAGTTCATTGGAGTGTTTGAGTATTGAGGATTTCTTAGCAATGCTTTGCAACTTTACACTACCTCCTTTTGACGATTTTTAGGGCAAGAGAAAACCTTTCACCACGGGAAAACACCTCAGAGATATAAAAACTAAGAGAGGTTATTGTAGAGGCACTCTACGTGATCGCGTTGCCTCAAACGGAATATTTCTAAGTGACACAATTTTTGAGTAACATCTCATCAAAAATTGCTGCCTTTTTGCACTTTGGACTCTTCAGGGATATCGTCGATACAATGTAGCTCAGACTATTTCGACATGTTTGGGTAAAAAAAGGACCATACCTAGTGTAAATGTACCCATCTGGACGCGTTGGAATAGTCAGTTTGGTCGCATCAGGAGCAGGACGAAAGTTACACCCCTTTGCAACTTTACACTGCCTCCTTTTGACGATTTTTGGGGTAGCAGAAAACCTTTCACCATGGGCAAATGTCTCAGATATATAAAAAATTGAGAGAGGTTATTGTAGAGGCACTCTAAGTGATCACGTTTCCTCAGACGAAATGTTTCTAAGTGACATGGTTTTCAAGTAACATCTCATCAAAGATTGCTGCCTTTTTGCACTTTGGACTCTTCAAGGATATCGTCGGTACAATGTAGCTCGGATTGTTTCAACATATTTGGGTGAAAAATAGGACCATGCCTAGTGTAAATATACCCATCTAGATGCATTGGAATAGTCAGTTTGGGCGCATCAGGAGCAGGACGAAAGTTACACCCCTTTGCAACTTTACACTGCCTCCTTCTGATGATTTTTAGGGCAGCAGAAAACCTTTCACCACAGGCAAATGTCTCAAAGATATAAAAAATTGAGAGAGGCTATTGTAGAGGTAGTCTACATGATCACGTTTCCTTAGACAGAATGTTTCTAAGTGACATATTTTTTGAGTAACATCTCGTCAAAGATTGCTGCTTTTTTGCACTTTGGACTCTTCAGGGATATCGTCGGTACAATGTACCTTGGACTGTTTCGACATGTTTGGGTGAAAAATAGGACCATACCTAACATAAATGCACCCATCCGAACGTGTTGGAACAGTCAGTTTGGTCACATCAAGAGCAGGACGAAAGTTACACCCCTTTGCAACTTTATAGTGCTTCCTTCTGACAATTTTTGGGGCAGCAGAAAACCTTTCACCATGGGCAAATGTCTCAGAGATATAAAAAATTGAGAGAGGTTATTGTAGAGGCCTCTACATGATTGCATTGCTTCAAACAGAATGTTTCTAAGTGACACAGTTTTCGAGTAACATCTCGTCAAAGATTGCTGCCTTTTTGCACTTTGGACTCTTTAGGGATATCATCGGTACAATGTAGCTCAAACTGTTTCGACATGTTTGGGTGAAAAAAAGGACCATGCCTAGCATAAATGTACCCATCTAGATGCGTTGGAATAGTCAGTTTGGTCACTTCAGGAGCAGGACGAAAGTTACACCCCTTTGCAACTTTACACTGCCTCCTTCTGATAATTTTTGGGGCAGTAGAAAACCTTTCACCATGGGCAAATGTCTCAGAGATATAAAAAATTGAGAGAGGTTATTGTAGAAGCACTCTACATGATCACGTTGCCTCAGACGGAATGTTTCTAAGTGACACGGTTTTCAAGTAACATCTTGTCAAAGATTGCTGCCTTTTTACACTTTAGACTCTTCAGGGATATTATCGGTACAATGTAGCTCGGACTGTTTTGACATGTTTGGGTGAAAAATAGGACCATACCTAACGTAAATGTACCCATCCAGACGCGTTGGAACAGTCAATTTGGTCACATCAGGAGCAAGACAAAAGTTACACCCCTTTGTAACTTTACACTGCCTCCTGACGATTTTTGGGGCAGCAAAAAAACTTTCACCATGGGTAAACACCTCAGAGATATAAAAAACTGAGAGAGGTTATTGTAGAGGCACTCTACATGATCGCATCAGGAGAAGGACACCAAAAATGCATAACATGATTATGTAAAAATGTGTATATGTGTAAAAATGCAGCAGGAAATTAAAAAAAGACAAACTTTACAAATTAATGTGCATACTTACAACTTAATGTAACATGACTTTACAAAATCAATGTGAATACTTACAAATTAATCCAATGAACCATCTAGGTCTACTCTACTCTTTACTGTTTCAAGTATTGCTTCATGGTCAGACTCACACACCTTCCACAAGATTTTGTTCAAAGGTCTACCCCGATACTTTATCAAATGAACATTGGATGCCACAACAAGGTTCAAGTAATGAAGAATATTTTGATGCGTGTCAAAGTCTTGAAACAACCAAACATTAACACTCTTATGTGGGTACCTTCTAAGCCATGTTCCAGTAATAACCACTGAGCCTGTAGGGTATTCGATGTTTTCTCCATCTGTAACAGGGGCCTCCAATTTCTTTTTGGCCTCAACACAACGACATAAGTAATAATTTGTTCCCTCTTCATTATCTTCATCTGCAATAACTGCATCTACGTGCCCTACATTGATATGTGTAGCAAATTAGATGAAATTAGTCAACATTACAAAAAAACTACAAAGTAAGATGACATTACCTGGTTGAACTAGATGAAATTAGACGCATACACGTGCCCTATATTACCTGGTTGAACTAAATTTGATATGTGGTCAAAGTCAACTGATGATTCCATCTGTCTTAGTTCCAATGCCGTCGGGGGTTGATACGTGTCAAGTGGGCTAAGATAACTTAACTGCCATTCGTCAACCCACTCCTTTGACTCGCACTAATCCCAGACTTGAATTGTATAGGAAGAACAAAAGCATGACATCTTTCGCGTATGGATACTCCATGAACCTGTAATTAAGCTTCTGAAAGAGTGCATCTCATTTGATCATGTCAGTGTACAATAGTCTTCATATGGTGCAATGTTAGTATCATCTATCATCCAAAAAAATCTACGAACTAAAGACTTACCTTCATTACCTGGACCCATGGAAGCATTACACTACTCGACAATCAATTTTGCATCTGTCAACTTTGCATTGTCTTTATACTTTAACTCTTCTCGTGCTATGGCTCTTTTGATACATGCTCTTGCACCATCATGCTCCCCCTTTCCATGCCCGGCCTCACAAAAGTTCCACATATGCTGAATACCTGTAAAATTATGCCTCCTACTCAGCCAATAGAAATTCTGCGAGCTCTTGAATTATGACGCACAGTTATCCGACCATATGATATGTTGACTAAACGATCTGCCCCTTCTAGCCAAATCGTTGTAGAACACCTGAAAGCAACCTTGCACGAACTCCGTAAAATGCATGTGATCATCACTAATATAGAAATTATACTCCCTTATGATCTTTCTATCATCCTCTGTACTATCATTCGCATAAATGAATGCGATGTGCACAAATATAGAAACCTGTGTGGAGTTGTAATATTGTGATTGCACCTCACACTGTGGTTGTAGACTGTAGTTTTCTGCAAAGTCGATGACTGAAACAATGCTACCAATTAGAAATGTGTCCTTGCATAACTTGAATTGCAAGTCCAACCATTGAACTCTATGGGCATGTCTTACATACTCATACACTATGTTGTCATGAAATATAGGCATAAACTGATACACTGAAATCTTTTCAATAACCAATTCACACCTCTTTGCTTCTTTACCATCTTTTGTATTATATGCCACTGTTTTATACTTGCCAAACTCTACTAGTTCATTTCCAACCGCATGTGTTCTTTCCATATGTTCACATATTGGCAAATGTTGCAAGCCACCGCAATGATGACATGTGCCATCCAAGCATAATTTCTTGTAGAATATTTGACCTTCCTCTCTTTCACATAAAATTCTTGATATGAAGTCTCTTGAAGATGTTGGTGGGGCACATATGGCACAACCCTACAAAACATTGTTAGTATGCATATCTAAACATATAGACTTATAAGCATCAAAATGGTTAGAAAATTCAATATGTAATCTACAACAACAAGTAGTGCGTGTGTGATTTATCTTGACATAGAAAGGTTTTAGTATTTCAAAATATCTTTGACAAATTTTAATTTGAGGATACTTCTCTAGAAATTTACCATAAAACTATGTTTGAGTCTCATCCAAAAAATGTTTTGGATGTGGCTCACGGTTTGACTACCGATTCTCCTTCTTACCACATCCCTTTGATTTGGAGATACCATTGTGTAATTCTTCCAAAAGTCTTCAATTAGTGATCTCAATGCTTCAACAATTGGTTTATCTTTTCATGGTAGTCTCCCCGAGAATGCCCATAATTTATTGGCATTAGTGTCCTCAATTCTTTGGCGTCTTCCAACGGCTCTTGATAAAGTTTTCCTATTAATTCTCAATTCTTGACTTGTCTTTCTAATGAGACGAGCTTTCCTCGTTTGACTACTTACTATAGTTGATGTAATCACACGCCGTATTGCATTACTATCTTTTGTGCGTGAGGTGTTACCCACACTCTCATACACACTCATTAGATTCTTGACAATAGATTTTTCACTTGAAGCCTCCGATGTTCTCAACCCAAGAATCTTCATGATGGACCTATACTTTATACTTCGCATCATTTCAATGAATAGTTGACATCTTGCAGTCTCATTTAACTTTTCAAAGAACAATCTCTAAATCTTATGAGCATATCTTCTTCAAGTGCGTTTTAGAATCTTACCTTCCATTGGCTGCAAAATATTCTCATCAATATCAATCAAATACTTTGGCTTTCTATGCAAAATTCTAGGTGGTGTTAAGTTAGGTAAATTCATCTCAACATTAGGAATTTCATCAATATTTAAATGAGATGGGATAGATGGCATACCTTCGATCGAAGATGGAATAGAAGACATACCTTGAGGTTGAGGTGGGAACGATGGTGTACCTCCTTCATCACATGTGAGTGATGATGTACTCTCAATTTGAGATGTGGTAGATGGTGTCCCTACATGTTGGCTTGCGGTAGAGGACGTGTCTCCAACTATGGTATTCAAATCTCTCGTAGCACGAAGTTTTTGCATTCATTCTCTTTGTGCCACCAATACCATATCTCTTTGTGATGGTTGTGGTTCCTCTTCAATTGGTATGCCTTCATTTATCGTGTCCAATTTCCTCTTCTCACGAAGTTCCCTCATAGCCACTGCTTTCTTTGCATTCTTAGCTTCTATCTCTTCCTATGTTGGTTTAATTCTTGATCGTTTCCTCGGCATGACGGAGAATTTGTCTGTAGCATGATAAAGAGACCAATATTACTTCCTAAGAAATGAATACAAGATAATAGTGGGATTGTATTTTTATTATGTTGTAAGGATTTATTCTTGTATAGTTTGACATCATGGTATGTTAAGGTCTATTTATTACACATAATTATTAAAGAGCCCAAGTTTAGAAAATATACATGGCATCATGTGAGTTTGTAGGCTGCTTTCTTGATTGGGAATGTGTCTATTTTAAACATGTATGATAAAGCATGATAAAGTAATTCAATCTGAATCAAGGAAAATGTAAAGAACATGCATGTAAAGACTTGACATACCTAAAAAATGAAGATTCGAGTGGAGAGAGTACCCAATTATGTAGTATTTTTTTCTTCTTGCATCAAACTCCTCAACAATTTGAGTTTTTCGCCACTTGCTTCCTTTTCAATGTTAAATTGAATAACACTCAAATATAATTACTAACAACAATACTATTAACCAATCTATAATGTTAAATTCCTAAAATTGAATCACAATTAACATTGCAACACTACAAAAATTGAAACTTGAATAGATATATATCAAACTTGGTGTGAAAACTATGTTATTTCCTCCTCCTCAAGTTGGCAAAGCAGAAAAGGTGGTGGAAAGATCATGCAAAGGTGGTACAATGTGTCAAATGTGCATGTGAACTTCCCAACAATATGAAAGCACTTCTTTTTTGTCAGAGCACGCATAGAATCAGTATGAAAACAAAGCACATGGGCATGGATCACAAGGGTCAACACTTTTTTACCGTTTCTATAGTAGGACAAAACGTGAGTGCATTATAACGCGCTCACATTTTATCCTGCTATAGATTGATCACATCTTGTGCATTATCTTCCTTAACATAAGCAGGGATGACCACATCCTATGCTTCATCAACTGACACTTCCAAGCCTTATAATTCCTCTTAAATACGGGAGGATCCATGACTGGAAGAGCCAAGCCACTTGGTCCCACCTTGCTGAAGGATGACATTCTGGGAGAATTAGGAGATTTTCCTTTGGAGATCATATAATCTTTAAATGTTTTCCATCTTGGTAGGTCCTCTACATCAGAGAAAAACCACTAATGGTGTCTGAGAAATAAGAAATTCTTCATCTCTTTGGTGATCCATTTCTCTTTCCAAACCTCCCCCTTCAGACTTGAATGACCAAAAGGTTTTTAAGGGAGAACTTTTCCTGTTTCCTGCAAGAGCTTGCCAGATGCTCTGCAAATTGATAGGCATAACAATGAAGGGGCAAGCCCTCATAATCAAGTTCTTGATAGAAAATGCCCATCGAGGAAGAAAGACAGATCTTCTTTGGAAGCAGAAGTTCTAGTTTGTGACAAATCCTTATCCAAGCATAAATAGCAGGGGTTCTGTCAAGCGATTGCCAATCCACTTCCACAAAGTCTCCTGAAGACTCCCTAATTGATTCCAAAACATCCACACCCCAAAATTGGAGAGGCAATCAATATAATTGAACCCATAAATCTGCATTTGACGACAGAAACTCTCTTCAGGCTAGATTAAGAGTCCAACATTTCAGCTCAAGTCTAAACCCATCAACATCTAAATAACCTGAATATAAAATCTCTGTTTACCTATCTTTAGAACTCAACCCTCAATATCAAACCCTAATCCCCCAACCGTTAACTTTGATCCCTCGACCCTCAACCCTATCCCTAAACCCTAAACCCTAAAGCCTCAACCCTCAACCCTCAACGTCAAATCCTAATCCCTCGACCCTTCACTCTAATCCATCAACCTTAAACCCTATCCCTAAACCCTCAACACTATACCTTAAACCCTAATCCCTCAACCCTCGACCCTAATCCGTCATCCCTCAACTCTAATCCCTCATCCCTAAACCCTAAATGCTATCCCTATTCCTAAACCCTCAACAGACTTGATACTATACCTTAAACCCTAATCCCTTATCCCTAAACCCTCCAACCCTATCCCTAATCCTTATATCCTCCACACTCTACTTTAACCCTAATCCCTCGACCCTCAACCTTATCCCTAAACCCTTGACCCTCGAACCTCAACCCTCAACCCTCAACGTCAAACCCTAATCCCTCAACCCTTAACTCTGATCCCTCGACCCTCAACCCTATCCCTAAACCCTAAACCCTAAAGCCTCAACCCTCAACGTCGAATCCTAATCCCTCGACCCTTCACTCTAATCCATCAACCCTAAACCCTATCCCTAAACCCTCAACACTATACCTTAAACCCTAATCCCTCGACCCTCAACCCTAAACCTTATCCCTAAACCCTAATCCCTCAACCCTCAACCCTAATCTGTCATCCCTCAACTCTAATCCCTCATTCCTAAACCTTAAATGCTATCCCTATTCCTGAACCCTCAACAGACTCAATACTATACCTTAAACCCTAATCCCTTATCCGTAAACCCTCCAACCCTATCCCTAATCCTTATACCCTCCACACTCTACTTTAACCCTAATCCCTCGAACCTTAACCCTATCCCTAAACCCTTGACCCTCGAACCTCAACCCTCAACCCTCAACATCAAATCCTAATCCCTCAACCCTTAACTCTGATCCCTCGACCCTCAACCCTATCCCTAAATCCTAAACCCTAAAGCCTCAACCCTCAACATCAAATCCTAATCCCTCAACCCTTCACTCTAATCCCTCAACCCTAAACCCTATCCCTAAACCCTCAACACTATACCTTAAACCCTAATCCCTCAACCCTCAACCCTAATCTGTCATCCCTCAACTCTAATCCATCATCCCTAAACCCTAAATGCTATCCCTATTCCCAAACCGTCAACATACTCGATACTATACCTTAAACCCTAATCCCTTATCCGTAAACCCTCTAACCCTATCCCTAATCCTTATACCCTCCACACTCTACTTTAACCCTAATCCCTTGACCCTCAACCCTATCCCTAAACCCTTGACCCTCGAACCTCAACCCTCAACCCTCAATGTCAAACCCTAATCCCTCAACCCTTAACTATGATCCCTCGACCCTCAACCCTATCCCTAAACCCTAAACCCTAAAGCCTCAACCCTCAACCCTCAACGTCAAATCCTAATTCCTCAACCCTTCACTCTAATCCCTCAACCCTAAACCCTATCCCTAAACCCTCAACACTATATCTTAAACCCTAATCCCTCAACCCTCAACCCTAAACCTTATCCCTATACCCTAATCCCTCAACCCTCAACCCTAATCTGTCATCCCTCAACTCTAATCCCTCATCCCTAAACCCTAAATGCTATCCCTATTCCTAAACCCTTAACAGACTTGATACTATACCTTAAACCCTAATCCCTTATCCGTAAACCCTCCAACCCTATTCCTAATCCTTATACCCTCCACACTCTACTTTAACCCTAATCCCTCGACCCTCAACCCTATCCCTAAACCCTTGACCCTTGAACCTCAACCCTCAACCCTCAACGTCAAACCCTAATCCCTCAACCCTTAACTTTGATCCCTCAACCCTTAACCTATCCCTAAACCCTAAAGCCTCAACCCTCAATGTCAAATCCTAATCCCTCAACCCTTCACTCTAATCCCTCAACCCTAAATCCTATCCCTAAACCCTCAACACTATACCTTAAACCCTAATCCCTCAACCCTCAACCCTAAACCTTATCCCTAAACCCTAATCCCTCAACCCTAATCCGTCATCCCTCAACTCTAATGACTCATCCCTAAACCCTAAATGCTATCCATATTCTTAGACCCTCAACGGGCTCGATACTATACCTTAAACCTTAATCTGTTATCCCTAAACCCTCCAACCCTATCCCTAATCCTTATACCCTCCACACTCTACTTTAACCCTAATCCCTCGACCCTCAACCGTATCCCTAAACCCTTGACCCTCGAACCTCAACCCTCAACCCTCAACATCAAACCCTAATCCCTCAACCCTTAACTCTGATCCCTCGACCTTCAACCCTATCCCTAAACCCTAAACCCTAAAGCCTCAACCCTCAATGTCAAATCCTAATCCCTAAGCCCTTCACTCTAATCCATCAACCCTAAACCCTATCCCTAAACCCTCAACACTATACCTTAAACCCTAATCCCTCAACCCTCAACCCTAATATGTCATCCCTCAACTCTAATCCTTCATCCCTAAACCCTAAATGCTATCCCTATTCCTAAACCCTCAACAGACTCGATACTATACCTTAAACCCTAATCCCTTATCCCTAAACCCTCCAACCCTATCCCTAATCCTTATACCCTCCACACTCTACTTTAACCCTAATCCCTCAACCCTCAACCCTATCCTTAAACCCTTGACCCTCGAACCTCAACCCTCAACCCTCAACGTCAAACCCTAATCCCTCAACCCTTAACTCTGATCCCTCGACCCTCAACCCTATCCCTAAACCCTAAACCCTAAAGCCTCAACCCTCAACGTCAAATCCTAATCCCTCAACCCTTCACTCTAATCCCTCAACCCTAAACCCTATCCCTAAACCCTCAACACTATACCTTAAACCCTAATCCCTCAACCCTCAACCCTAAACCTTATCCCTAAACCCTAATCCCTCAACCATCAACCCTAATCCATCATCCCTTAACTCTAATCCCTCATCCCTAAACCCTAAACGCTATCCCTATTCCTAGACCCTCAACAGGCTCGATACTATACCTTAAACCCTAATCCCTTATCCCTAAACCCTCCAACCCTATCCCTAATCCTTATACCCTCCACACTCTACTTTAACCCTAATCCCTTGACCCTCAACCCTATCCCTAAACCCTTGACCCTCGAACCTCAACCCTCAACCCTCAACATCAAACCCTAATCCCTCAACCCTTAACTCTGATCCCTCAACCCTCAACCCTATCCCTAAACCTTAAACCCTAAAGCCTCAACCCTCAACGTCAAATCCTAATCCCTCAATCCTTCACTCTAATCCCTCAACCCTAAACCCTCAACACTATACCTTAAACCCTAATCCCTCAACCCTCAACCCTAATCCGTCATCCCTCAACTCTAATCCCTCATCCCTAAACCCTAAATGCAATCCCTATTCCCAAACCCTCAACAGACTCGATACTATACCTTAAACCCTAATCCCTTATCCCTAAACCTTCCAACCTTATCCCTAATCCTTATACCCTCCACACTCTATTTTAACCCTAATCCCTCGACCCTCAACCCTATCCCTAAACCCTTGACCCTCGAACCTCAACCCTCAACCCTCAACGTCAAACCCTAATCCCTTAACCCTTAACTCTGATCCCTCGACCTCAACCCTATCCCTAAACCCTAAACCCTAAAGCCTTAACCCTCAACGTCAAATCCTAATCCCTCAACCCCTCACTCTAATCCCTCAACCCTCAACCCTATCCCTAAACCCTCAACACTATACCTTAAACCCTAATCCCTGAACCCTCAACCCTAAACCCTAATCCCTCAACCCTCAACCCTAATCCATCATCCCGCAACTCTGATCCCTCATCCCTAAACCCTAAACACTATCCCTATTCCTAGACCCTCAATGGGCTCGATACTATACCTTAAACCCTAATCCCTTATCCCTAAACCCTCCAACCCTATCCCTAACCCTTATACCCTCGACACTCTACTTTAACCCTAATCCCTCGACCCTAAACCCTATCCCTCAACCCTTGACCCTTGAACCTCAACCCTCAACCCTCAACGTCAAACCCTAATCCCTCAACCCTTAACTCTAATCCCTCGACCCTCAACCCTATCCCTAAACCATAAACCCTAAATCCTCAACCCTCAACGTCAAATCCTAATCCCTCAACCCTTCACTCTAATCCTTCAACCCTAATACCTATCCCTAAACCCTCAACACTATACCTTAAACCCTAATCCCTCAGCCCTCAACCCTAATCCGTCATCCCTCAACTCTAATCCCTCATCCCTAAACCCTAAACGCTATCCCTATTCCTAGACCCTCAACGAGCTCGATACTATACCTTAAACCCTAATTCCTTATCCCCAAACCCTCCAACCCTATCCCTAATCCTTATACCCTCGACACTCTACTTTAACCCTAATCACTCGACCCTCAATCCTATCCCGAAACCCTTAACCCTCAAACCTTAATGTACTCAACCCTCAACATCAAACCCTAATCCCTCAACCCTTAACTCTGATCCCTCGACCCTTAACCCTTAAAACTTGAACCCTAAAACCTATCCCTACACGCTCGACACTCGACACTATATCTTAAACCCTAATCCCTTAACCCTCATCCCTAAAGCCTCAACCCTAAATCCTTAAACCTTCAACCCTAAACCCTATCCCTAATCCCTCTACACTCGACACTCTTATTTAACCCTAATCCCTTGACTGTTAACCCTATCCCTCAACCTCAACCCTCAACCCTCAACCCTTAACATTAAACCCTAATTCATCAACCCTAAACCCTAATCCCTCAAACCTAGACCCTATCCCTAAACCATCAACCCTCAACACTATACCTTAAACCCTAATCCCTATCCCTCAACCCTTAACCCTTAAAACTTAAACCCTATCCCTACACCCTCAACACTTGACACTATATCTTAAGCCTTAAACCCTCATCCCTAAAGCCTCAACCCTCAATCCTTAAACCTTCAACTCTAAACCCTATCCCTAATCCCTCTACCCTCGACACTCTAACCCTAACCTTGACATTAAACTCTAATTCGTCAACCCTAAACCCTAATCCGTCAACCCTAAACCCTATCCCTAAACCCTCAACCCTCAACACTATACCTTAAACCCTAATCCATCAACCCTAAAACCTAATCCCTCAACCCTCAACCCTAAACACTATCAATAAACCCTCAACCCTCGACACTATACCTTAAACCCTAATCCCTCAACCCTCAACCCTAATCCCTCATCCCTAAACCCTAAACACTATCCCTATTCCTAAACCCTCAACCCTCGACACTATACCTTAAACCCTAATCCCTTATCCCTAAACCCTAAACCCTATCCCTCAACCCTTAACCCTTAAAAATTAAACCCTAAAACCTATCCATAAACCCTCAATGCTCAACATTATATTTTAAACCCCAATCCCTTAACCCTCGGCCCTAAAGCCTCAACCCTCAATCGTTAAACCTTCAACCCTAAACCCTATCCCTAATCCCTCTACCCTCAACACTCTACTTTAAGCCTAATCCCTTGACCATCAACCCTATACCTAAACCCTCAACCCTCAACTCTCAACATTAAACCCTAATCCCTCAACCCTAAACCCTATCCCTAAACCCTCAACCCTCAACACTATACCTTAAACCATAATCCCTCAACCCTAAACCCTAATCCCTCAACCCTAAACCCTAAACCCTATCCCTAAACCCAACAAAACTACTTTGCCTTATGTTAGGTTGTTAAACCCATCATTTTTGACACTCTTCTCTTAAAGATATTTGAGTTGCAAGAATATGTCAAAAAAATGGCTATGAACTTTTTTAATGTTGGTAATGTTATATGGCATGTTTTTCTAGCCCATCTGGGGTTCATTATGCCAATAGGTGTACACACTATGAGAAAAGCTTTACGTATGGTATATCCACAGTGAGTAATTAACAGTTGAAATTAGAAGGATGATCATTATGAGAAAAGATTTGCATTGGGGTACATCTATGTTTCTTGCTGTCCACCCCACACTTAGAGGAGGTATATTGTTATGAAACAGGCAAATAATCTCCCATTGTTTATTGGCTCTATCCACAAGAACTACTAAACTATACCTTAAACCCTAATCCCTCAACCCTAAACCCTATCCCTAATCCCTCTACCCTCAAAACTCTACCTTAAACCTAATCCCTCGACCCTTAACCCTAAACGCTATCCCTAAAGCCTTAACCCTAAACCCTAATCCCTCAAGGTCCTAAACTCTAATCCCTTATCCCTAAACTCTAAATCCTATCCCTAAACGCTCAACCCTCAACCTTAAACCTTAATCACTCAATCCTTATCCACCCCTCTCCTCCCCTATCTGGCTCACTCCCATCTCTACCCTCCTCTTCCCTCAACACTATACATACATACATATAGGCATACATAGATACATACGTACATATAGGCATACATAGATACATACATATAGGCATACATACATACATACATACATGATTAATAGCCTTGAACATAAAAAAATTTAAGGGGAACATAACGCGAGCGTGTTATAATGCGCTCACGTTATTTCAAACATGGCAAACAACACAAACTCTTGCGGAAAAGGAAAAATGCAAAGCAAAATATAACGCGAGCGCGTTATAACGCGCTTGCGTTATGTTTTTCTTTGGGAATCCCAAGCCTTGGGCTTGGGATTTGCTTTGGATTTCTAACCCAAAGGCTTGGAGTGCCTATTGAACAGCCACATACATGTTTTTCCATATTCTTCAAGATTTCACATAATTTCGTTTGTGCTAACCCTCAGATTTGCATGTGTTTCAAGGTCGAACAAATCAAACACCTGGGTAATGTTAGGATTTCTCTTAGCTATTTGACGATGTGATTTTTTTCACATTTTAACAATGTTAAGCCTTTCATCTTTAATTTCTTTTGTTTGTGTGTCCGTTTTTGGGCAAAAACCACTGTTTGGTCTTTTTTTCATTGTAAATAAACTATTCATTGAAATTTCAAAAAAATTACATATTTAGAAACTAGACTCCATTCTACAAATATTAAAAAAAGAAAAAAATAATTTTCAATTAGTTTTCAATATTTATAGGGGTAGCATGGCTAAAATTCTATTTTTTAGGATGTATCCACTTTGAAAATTAGTAAAAAATCAAATATTCATCAAAAAATTATCAAAAAAATTGAGCATAAACTACATGCTATTAGCTAATTTCTCACTGAAGCGATTTTAAAAATACCAAAAAAAAGTTGACCTTTTGAGGGAGCCACAAAACATGCTATGTTATGTTTTTTTGACAGAAACAACACCAATTTCTGTGGCTCCCTCTTTTGAACCCCTTAATCTATGTCATTTAAAAAAAAAATAGTAGTTTAGAAAGTAGACTTAGAGCATTATGAACATTGTTTTGGTTGCATCTCCAAATTTTGAGTGTAACTATGCTCAATTTCTCAGCCAAGGCCAGTATTTCTAGATTTCAGAAAAAAAAAAAAAAAGTGGCCACTTAAGACCCCTTTTTGGCCCCCCATCTTCTTGCACTTACCCAGTGGGGAAGGTGAAAGGATTGGGATTTCATGCCTAGGATGGAAATTAAAAATAATTCTTGTAATGGAGAGTTACATAATGGTGCAAATTAAAAAATATAGAACAAACATATCAAATTGTACGATTTGAGGTGAGTGCAGTAAATTGATAAAAAAAATAGGAGAAAGATATTTCTCGGCGTACTTTAGATATATATTTTTAAATATAAATATACTAGTATCATTATTTTTCTCTTTCTAGGTAGGAGGATTACCAAAGCTAGTGGGTCTGAAAGTAAACTATATTCTAAATGAGGCTCTATGAAACTGTCTTTAAAGGGCATTAACATATACTATATTATGCTCTTTATAAATAATTAATTTGCAAACATTAGTTGAAGCTAAATTATTTTGTATTATTTAAAATCAATGCCATGAATATCTTTAATTAAAAAATTCCAAGTTTGTCATACATATATAATTTTTTTCAATACAAACAATCTTCCCAAACTTAGTGTGAAAATATAAAATCAGACAAATGTAGAGCATCTGTATCAAACTATTACATAAGATGGTGAAGGTTCTACTAGAGTTTTGAGGTTGGGCTTGGTTTGTATGTTCCTACTTGTGTCAATCCACTATTCTTGTCACCCTTGTGTCATACTATTGTTTGGAGCAAGAGATCTTTGCATTTACTACAAGTTTTCTTAGTTCCTTCATCTTTAAGTGGTTTTTTATCTTTAAATGGTCGCTAGCCATTCTAGCCTTACACTTGATGCTAGGGTCACTAGCTTGGATGCTCAAAAAATGGCTCCCAAATGCTTGCATAAATTCATATTTACTTAAAGGTAGTTCATGAGGTAATTTTTCTACTCCCAATGTTATTTTGTCTACCCATGATTTTAAGAATGCTTGCAAATGGCTTGAAAACTATACCCTTGTTGGTTACTTTGTGGAAAGAATTCCCTCTAAAAGCATGCTCTAAAGTTGGCTCAATTCTACCTGGGTCCCACATGGGGTCCACACAGAGGCCATTCAAAATCTTACTAAAGGTTTTTTTCTTTTTCTCTTTGTTGACACTAAGTTTGTTAAGGCCATTTTTAACATGGCCACTTGTACATCTGGTCCTCTTTGCTTGTTTTTTCCCTAGACTTGATACTTTGTTTTTGAAGAGTGTAGACTTTAAGTCCTAGTCTCAATTGAGTTTCCTAGTCTTCCCCTACTACTCCAGCCCTTTTTAGACCACATCACGACATCTTTAGGGTAGGTGGTTCATGTAGAGCAAGAACGCTTATTTTTTCTACTCATGATTTTAAGAATTCTTGCAAATGCCTTGAAAACTATACCCTTGTTGGCTACTTTGTGGAAAGAATTCCCTCTAAAAGCATGCTCTAAAGTTGGCTCAATTCTACTCAGGTCCCACATGGGGTCGACATAGAGGCCATTCAAAATCTTACTAAATATTTTTTTCTTTTTCTCTTTGTTGACACTAAGTTTGTTAAGGCCATTTTTAACATGGCCACTAGTACATCTGGTCCTCTTTGCTTGTTTTTCCCCTAGACTTTATATTTTTTTTGTTTTTGAATAGTGTACTCTTTGATTCCTAGTCTCGATTGAGTTTCCTAGTCTTCCCCTACTACTCCAACCCTTTTTAGACCACATCACAACATCTTTAGGGTTGGTGGTTCATGTAGAGCAAGACTATTTCTTTTTTGCATGACATAAAAAAGGGTATACATCTAGGTTGATCTCTCAAAGGACCTTAAAGACTCCATTAAAGTCCAAATTAGTAACCAAAATTTTACTCAAGGGATCATGTACCTTAATTTTCTAGACACTTGTTATCATTTCCAATCCTTAGACCATAAAATTCAAGATTGCCCATTAGTTGTTCAGTGGTCCAAGCCTCCACCTAAACAACCTTCTAGAGAGTCAACCCTTCTTCAAGTGCTAAAGGATCTAGTCCATAGTTACCATCTTTTGGATTGTTAATTTCAAATTTGACCAAGGAAATGGAGGTTAGTGATTCTCATCCCAAAAGATAGTAGTCATAAGTGGCCAATAGACCTCATTTTAATAGGAGGCTAGTTGTGGCTAGTGTGATTTATTCTCAACCAAATTCCTAGCTACCCTTGCCATCTACTTTTCATCGATCCCATGGTTTGGTTTGTGAGACAAAGGAAGGTGAGTTTGTACCTAGAAGAAAATGGATTATAGGGGTTTCATCCTAGCCTAGTTATGGGTTTAACACTTTTAGAAGAACATTTTTTGAAGACTAGTTATGGAGCTCTTGATGAGCTCAATGATGATGGCATGACCCTTGATTCCCATTTTCCATGAACTTCATTCCATAGAATGTAATGGGTCTTACAGATCCCAAAAGAAATACATCATGCTAGATGTTCATCAACAACTTGCTAACATCAATGTTTTTTGTTTACAAGAGTTAAAATTGTAGGTTTCATGATTTCTATTATTTGTCGTGTCATTTGGCCAAAAAGTCATTTTTTACACAATGACCATGAATTTGAATAGAATGGTCTTGCCACTTTTGTTTCACCTAGGTGGTAATCACATATGGTGGCTCATGGATGTGACCTCACTAGCCTGTGTTGTGGATCCTTTTTAATATTAATAACCACTCTCTTGTAGTTGTTAACATTTATGCATCCAATGTCAAAAGATCTCTTCTCTGGCATTAGATTGTGGATTAATTGCCCACAACTTCTTGGATCATCTGTGAGGACTTCAATATTATTGAGATAGCATATGATAAATGCAACCACTTGCCTATGCATTAGATAGCTGGTGGGCAAGAATCTTGGTATTATATGTGCAATAAATTGTGTTTTTTTCAATCCTAATATTGGTTGTCATCACCTTGATTTCTCATGGTATGTGTGAAACAATTTGTAAGCCTGTACAGAGAGAATCCTTAAATGCCTTGACAAGGCCATGTTGTCCGAACAACCTATCTTTCCCTTTGCTAGTTGTTATCAATTACCAATGGAGACTTTGTAGGATGTTATCATCTACAACCACTTTCTGATCTAATTTTGCATTGAATGGAAAATGGTGGGCCCCAAGGTGTCTAACATACATTTCTACTTGAATATGTCTTCATTGAGTCATCATCCCACATTGGCTCACATCCTTCACATTTGGAATCTTGAGCCTAGATCTACCTCTGGGATTGGTTGGATCCAATGGTGGAATTATGCCATTAAACATATGACCTATTTTGCAGATCTATTATCGCCAACTGGGACTTTTTCATCACTGCTCATATGAGGTCACCACCTCAAAGATTTGTTGCTCCATTGCTAAGCTAAAGGTGCTTCCATTTTTACCATCTCTTTAGCTACGTGTGGCTCAATTTCACTAGCAAAAGTAAATTAAGGATAGTCATACATCTCAAGGAGCTTGGATAAAGGCTTTCTTGTGTTGGCTGAAATTTTGGGTATAAGGTTTCCAAGGAATGTTTTTAGTCCCTTAGAGCTTGCCAAGTTTCACAAAAGATTAATCACATTTAATAAGGTTGGAAAATTCTTTCTAAACTTGCTATCATTCTTCAAGCTTTTTTCTACCATCATCAGTAGTTTTTTCAAGTACAATTTCCTTCACCTAAAAATGATCAAGCTCTTCAATAGTGTGTGAGTGTGGTCCTCACAAGCCTCTCTACCTCTCAGTGGGCCTTTTATGGCTAGCACGCCACTCTAGTAGACCTCTAAGACTCTATTTTTATGGCCAATGACAAATCTTTGAGATGTGATGGCTTCCCTTACAAATTCTACAAGGCTTTTTGGGATATAGTCAATCCTAACCTTTTTCAGGCTTACTAGGAAGCTTTCACCACTAGTTCATTAGGGTCTCTCATAAATAAATTAAATATCAAATTCATACCTAAGGCTAGTGACCTTGAAGAATTTGTAATTGTTGATCGATTACTCCTTTAAATACCTCTATAAAATCATAGCCAAGACCCTAGCATTGCACACCTACCATTTCATATTATGCCTATCCTTCACCCAAAGTATATCGGTTTCATAAAAATTTGTTACATCCATGACAACATTATTATTGTCTAGAAAGGCATGGAGTGGGCCAAGCATTCACAACAACTAGCCATTTTCATCAAAATTGTTTTTTTCTAAGACCTATGACCAAATTGAGTGGCCTTTCATACTCGCCATGCTCATAGCTCTTGGTTTTGGCTCTAATCGTCTTTGCTCTATTTAAATTCTCTATGCAAATCATGCTTTTATGTGCTTAACCATTGATTGTCACCAATTTTCATCCTTTAGGATTTTCCTCTCCATTCACCAAGGTTGTCCTCTAGCCCCAACCCTTTATTTCATGGTTGCTAAAGGATTTGGCTATTTTCTTGCTAATGCAATCTCCCAATAGCATGTAAAAGGTATCTCTCTATTGCAAATATGTGCCTAAGTGGTGTTGTCATTGATGTCAACATATTCTTGTTGTCATTAGTGTCAACTGTACCTTATTTTGTTGCCTATTCAGGAGACTGGAATGTTGAGGATGTTGAGAAAATTAATGAAGACTCAATGTTTGCGGACCTTATGGCTGCGTAGAGGACTGTCAAAGGTTGTTCTAGTTAAGAATTGAGAAGTCCGCATGAAGATTTCAAGAAGTTATGACCATCTGAGTAGAACCAGATCTTGCAGTATTTAGAAGAGAAGGAGTGACAGTAAGTTCATCTGGATTGCTTCACAGTGAAATATTATAGCCTGCGGATCTAAAGGCATGTTTGGGAAGTCAGTGTATACCATCAACTCTAGTAGTTCATGGTTTGGAGGTCCACAAGCCATCCTTCTAGTTTGACAGTCATGGCAAACAATGTTCTTGAGGTTCCGGAGGAAGATACAAATGATTCTGGTAATTTGGTTTAGAGTGGATGTTATTGGTGAGTTCAATGTGCTTGTGGAAGTCTCTGGATTGTGTGGCTACTATGTTGGAGGTCTGCATTGGAGTTTGAGCTTGTTATTGAAGATTTCCTCTTTGAAGTTGATTGATGCAGCACACAACATACACTCAATACAATTTTGCCATTAATCATGTGAGAGCCAAAGATTTGAAGAATGGAACATAAAAAAACTTCTATTCATCAACTTTTCCGCTACAATGAAAGAAAACTCTCTTATATCCAAGAAAATAAAAAAATAAAAAAATACCTTTTTTGGCAGATTTCGACAATTGTCAGATTTTGCCATTTTAGGTAATTTTACAATCATATCTTGAGAATCCAGTTTTTTCCCAAAAACTTCCTAAAGCTAAGGTAGGATGAAAATCCAACTAACATCCTAAATTCGAAACATGAGTCTCGAGTTATTAAAAAAAACAACTTTTAAAAAACTAGAAAAAAATACTAAATTACCATTTTGAGGGCCAAGATGAAAGTTTCAAGCCTCGAAAAAGTGCTAAGATGAGGTCCAACTGACTAGGGTGGGTTGGGAAACCACTGGCCACCTCATAACGCATCCACCTGTAAAATTTCATAGAAAACCCACATCCGAGTCAAAAGTTATGACCTCTGGAAGTCCCTGCATCATTGATGTTCTTCCCAGTCTTGGCTGACCGGATGTTCCTAGCGTGTTGCAGATGATCTAAAGATCATTTTATGAAGCGTGGCATGTTAGTAGAGGAAGATTCAAGTCTCAGCTATGTTTGGCTGACAGTGTAAAGATCCGCGTTAAGTTTGGCCGACCTTGTTGATCATTCCAAGGTTGATGAAGTGTATAAATACTTATTGAAGAGTTGTTAAAAATCATCCTTGAGAAAAATAGATTAAATTTGAATAAAGGATCAGAAGTAGAGCAGAGAAGAAAAGGAGCGAGAGCAGTGTAGAGTGAAAAGCTAGTGAAGAAGAATTTGGGGCAAAGAAGAAGTTTTGTGAGCATTCATTGAAACTGAACCAGGCATGAAGTAGATGCTATTTCTCAATTAATTCTTTCTGTTCTAAATAAATTTTGTAGGCAGTGAGTCTCTCTTTTAAGCAGTGAGCTTTGGGAAGTGTGCCTGAAGCGATGTGCCTTCTATTTTTCTAAAGTACTTTTAATAGGGCACAAATCTTTGTGTGTTAACCCCCACCGTGGTTTTTCCCTTAACCGGGTTTCCATGTCAAAATCTTGGTGTCAAGTGTGTTGATTATGTTTTTGCTCATATGTTGTTGATCCATGCTTTAATGTTTACATCATTAATCTGATAGTAAGTTAATAAAGAAGGTTAAAAGCAGAAAAAGTTTATTTTGTGAGACAATTGATTATCCTCTCTAGCTCATTAATGGCCATTTTGCTAATGATTCCTTCCTCATGCTATTAGAGGACCAGGATAATGTAAATGAAGATTTGTAATGTTAAAACATTTTTGTCTTGCTTCTAGCTCTAGCATCTAATGGCAAAAGATGTAATATTATCATTAATATTTCCTACCAAAACTTGCTTCACTTGATTCCTATGGCTAGAAATAGATTTCTCATGGGGAGGTGTTTAGGTTTCTTAGATTTCCCTTTTCCTTCCAACCCTCTTCTATGATTTTTTTTCAATTGGTGCTTGTACGTATTGAAAAGAAATTACACTTCTGGGTTACCAAGATACTTTCCCTTGTTGGAAAGTTTCAGATTTGCTCCAAAGTGCTCCCTTCCACTCATGTTTACTACTCTTTCTACTGGGCCCTTTCCAAATCCTAATACCAAAAGCTAGACAACTACTTAGAGATTTTCTCTGGGACTCATCAAAGCAAGGAAAAGGATTCCATTGTCACTTAGGAATGTTGTCATCTTCCTCCTGACTTTTGTGGTCTTGGTTTAATTAACACTCACATAGATGGGTTGGCTTTGTGTACTGAGTGGATAGATGGGACCCAGAAGGAAATGAATCTTGGAAATTCTTCTCATGCTCTCACCTTTGATGTCCCTTAGGGATTCTAAGCTTGGCATGGTTTGGTATTTCACACCATCCTCATAATGTGAGATCCTATGTAAATTCAAGGCACTTTTGTTGCCAAGGGCATCTAGCATGCCTAGGAAACTCTCAAGTTGTGGCTTATTTGGAATGCAAATGGATTTATAACTGGGATATCTATCAACTAGCAATCCCTTTGGTGGTCTCATGTGATCACTTGCTAGGATCGACCCCTTGCCAAAACTTCCTAGGTTTTTTCTTTAAGATTCTACAAGTGAGGGATTTATACCGTTTTAGATTTTTTTCCATAATCACCAAGACTTGGCTCTCTTGGTTTGAAGCTAAAGCTAAATATCGACTTGGTAATCAAGATTTAGAAACTTTCAACACCATTGTGGAATCAATTCTTCTTGATATTATTCATAAGGTTAGAATCTAATGCATCAAACCATGATGGAAGGAATAGAAATGGTATCCAGATACTCCTTCTAGGAGTTACAAACGCTTTAAGGGATATGCTTGGATTACTCCCCACTTTCCTATGCTTTTGAAGTTCAATACCGGATGGGATCTCCAATCCATTGCTCCTTAATGGCATTGTAGGTTTCAAATATTTTGGTCCATTCTTATGGAGCACAAGCTTCGTCGTTTTTCTTGGTGCCTCCTGTATCAGGGTATCCCCATTGTATCTTGTCTTATTCACTTGGGAGTTTCTATTCCCCTCTATCCTTTTTGTGGACATAAGAAAACCCTCAAGCATTTATTCTAGTCTTGCCAAAGATCCTAATATGCATGCAATGGATTCGTGATTTTTTAATCCCTTCAAGCCAAATCCTTTTTCTTGGCACATGATTTTGTTAGGAGACTGGCCCAAAATTCTGGTGAGATACACTCAAATTTGGCATGCTTTCAAAGTGGAAATTCTCTTCTCTATTTGGAAAAATTAAAATTTTATTGTTTTTCTCATTCAACTATATAGGACAAACAATTTTCTATGTACACTAAAGATTTCATACTCTCTAATGTCATGTTTTTTATTAGAGGTAAAATAGGTTTTGAAGGGACCCTGAAACCCTTTACAATAGGCTGACTAATAACAAAAGATTAGCTGAACCATTACAAAACGTTCTCAATAATGAATTTGAAGATAAGAAATTAGGAAAACATGAAAAACATGAAATAAATAAAAACAAGCAAATCATTATACCTTCCAATGCTTCCTAACTCCTCACTCCTTGATAGGGTTGAGGAACTTGCACCCTTAAGTCCCTAGCTCTACCCAAACTACTATTTGCAATGTGAAATGCTCTCTATGTCAATGCAAAATTCATAACAACCTAGCTCTAATGGAGGAAATTGAGAGAAATTTTAGCATAATAGACTTGCTCTAAAATTGGATGATGAAATGGCTTGTGGAGGCTTGTACTTCTAGGAAAATTGGAGGGGATTTTGATCTAACGGTGGAGATTAATTGTTGATATCAATGGATGAGATTGATTGTGAGATGGAGGGCTAGGATTTGATCATCAAAATTGTATGGTGGAGAATAAAATTGAATCTTTTATTCATTTTGGGGAGGACTTAGCATTTAATGTAATTTGGATGTGTGAAGAAATTAAAAATTAATTTCCTTGGGAGGAGGTGGAATTAAAAATTCTATTTTATGTGGGAATGTGATGGTCATGTGACACATGCACATTTTTGGGGCTTTACATTTGTAAGCTAAAAATGTGGAAGATGTTTTAGCATAAATATGGCAAAAATGAGTTGGAGGGGTTATGTATTTTTTGTAATTTTTAATTTGTGGACATGTGGGAGAAGGTGTTAATCATGATTTGACCAAGTTAATCAGGGTGATTAACTTAGTTAATGTGGCTGGAAAAATTAGTGAATGAACTAATCAGGGTTTAGGATTAATTAAATAATAATTTATTTAAGTAATTCAGGTCTAGGGGTCATATAGGCTAGGTTAGCTAATTAAATAATAACTATTTAATCAACTAGGTTAGGTGTAGGCTAATTAGTAGGGTAGATTAATCAGATAAGTATGATTTATCTAATTAATTTTTTTTGAGGGAAGTGGACAAATTTAACTAAATAAATATTTGACATATTTATTTAATTAATTGGGATGATGTTAGTAAGGTGTGAATGTTGAATTAATTAAATTAATTCAATTTTAGGGGTTAATTGATGAAGGATGAATGGATGGTTCAGGTGTTGTGTAGGATAATTAATTAATTAGATAAAAAATCAGTGGTATGGATGATGTTGGAGGGTGGTCGAAGGGTTGAGATATTTTTAGGTGTCTACATTTGCCCCTCTTTGACGTGGCATCGTGACCTAGTAGGGATATGGCGTCAAGTCAAAGAATTTTGCCCCAGTTGTCGGGAAGGAATGAAATGGATGAGGGATGCCCCCTCGAGAGGTCAGGTGAATTATTATTTTTTGGGTGATCTCTCGAAAGTAGGAAATTGTAGTGAAACATGGATAGAGGATGAGAAATCAGGTGGACAGAAAGAAAAACAAGCGAATTTAAAGGTTATATTTTGCACCGTAGGGAGAGAAAAAGGTGAAGGGGGATGACATGGATTTCTATAAATAGAAAGTGTGGGACTAAAGTGCCACATTTGCACACATTGAGCTTATTCCAGACAAGAGGAGAGAAAGAGACAAGATGGCGTAACCACCCTTCCCATGTTATGAGCATCAATCCAAGAGAGTCCATGACTACATGAGATCACCTATAACAAGCGTCTAAGTATGTCGGTCAACCTTAACTTTGTCAATTTTGGGTTTTGAGGCATTTATTATGTCAAGAAATGGGTAGTTAGATGGATTGGCGCCATAGCACAGCCGTGTGGCACCATCCTTAGATGAATTGGCGTCATCCTCTGGATTGGCGTCATAGACTAAATAGGGCTTTGGGGAGTTTTAGCGCCATATTCTAAAGTTTTGGCGCCATCCTTTGTTTTAGCGCCAGGGGGAAAATTGACTATTGGATATTTTAGCGCTATATATGGTAGTTTTGGTGCTAAGCTCTTGTTTAGGGCCATAGGTTTAGGGTTTCAGGTTTTAGTGCCGTCTCTTGGAGATTTAGCGCTAAGTTCTAGTTTGGCGCCATAAAATGGGTTTTTAGTGCCATGCTCTGCATTAGCGTAGGGGTCGGGGGAAAAATGGTAGTTTAGTGCCATGTTAGAAAGTTTTAGTGCTAAACTTTGTTTTAGCGCCAAAATCATAAGGATTAGTGCCATAGTGTAAAATGGCGCGATATGGTCTAGAATTGGTGCCAAGATCTATTTTGGCACCATAAGGTTGTGGATTAATGCCATAGCGCTAACTTGGGAGAAAAAAGCTAAGTTTTGATGGTTTTTGGATGCAAATTCCAGGTGGGATTTTGCAGTCACGGGAGCGGTGAGTCTTGTCAGTGATGAGGTATCGGGCTTAGTTTAATTAGGCTACTCTAGCCAGATTAGGGAGGTTGGGACTATGGACAGTTGTCGAGATGCCCTAGATATAGGCACATAGGGCTATGATGATAGCCCTAGTGGAGAGGTGGAGGAGCGAGACATGTTCCTTTTTGCTATCGACGGGTGAGATCACTATCACCCTTAAGGATGTGTGGAGGATTTTGAGACTTCCTATAGCTGGAATGAGGATGATATATGATGTACCCTCGGGAGTAGCAGCATTGGACAGAGCATTTACTCCTAGGCACCAGTCTATACCGATGACTAGCGACAGATGAGCTACATGTGGACTCAGGTAGCTGGGGTGGATCATTTCACCTTGTTCATGTGTGCAGTGATCAAAGGGATTGTTATCCCAGATCGACACTTGGAGGGTTTCTTGGTTAGTTGGGGTGGCGTGATATAGTAGATGGTGACTCAGGAGACTATTGTTAGGAATTGCATGCAGAAGATATCAATTAAATG
Source organism: Cunninghamia lanceolata (assembly GCA_027924645.1). Taxonomy (NCBI): domain Eukaryota; kingdom Viridiplantae; phylum Streptophyta; class Pinopsida; order Cupressales; family Cupressaceae; genus Cunninghamia; species Cunninghamia lanceolata. The sequence continues at coordinate 350,308 of BSBN01001317.1, read as the reverse complement.
CAGATAAAGATTAAACAGAGGAATGCAAAATACATAGAAATAATAATAACGAGAGACAATTTTTAATGTGGTTCACCCAAACTCGGTTTTACATTCTTTAGAGTGCTTTTACTTTAGTTTTAGTGTAGTAGTAGAGAGGATAAATCCAACCTTTTGTAGAGGCTTCCACACAAATTTGTGAAAACTATATCTATGTATTAGTTCTCATGCTATTAGAGTTTCTCATGTACCAGCAAAAATCCATAGGCACATATCTTTTCATTGGATTTGGTGAGTGGTGGTCATAGAATCAAAGTTCATACACCTAGGAGAATTGATGACCCACACTTGTCTATCAAAATTTGACCCCTAATCTATCTCCTTCATGTGAGAGATTTCCCCACCAACATCCATGGTAGAAATTCTAGTGCCAATAGAACCTTGATTTTGTTCTTGGACTGTCTATGATGTGATTTGATTGGACCATATATTCTATATATAATGTGATTTGATTTCATTCCCTAGATACTATATGATGTGATTTAATTTCATTCTATAGATACTAGATATGATGTGATGTTATTAGATATATGATGTTATTTAATTTTATTCTCAAGATTTCTATAATGTCGCTTCATTTAATATAATGTAATTTGATTTCATTCTCTAGATTCTCTATTTTGTAAGATATGTGATACAATGTCTAAACCTAGAGTTCTATTTGATTTAATTTGATTGTACATGTGATTATATATTATTGAGTGAACGAAAAGTACTAAAAATAAAATAGTACTCTAAGTAAAAGAACAAATAAATAATGTATTCAATAAAATAGTTCTTAAGTAAGTATTAAAATTCATGTGTCCATGTGTATGAATATAATGATTTTTAAGTGAATTAAGGGGACTTGAGGGGATGAATTAAGTAGGCTAAGGGGACTAGGGGGACTAAGGGAACTTAAGAGGATAGATTAAGGGGACTATGGATACTTGAAGGAGATTAAGGGGGGCATATTAAGGGGACCAAGGAAGCTTCAAAATTACATTACTAGTGTAGGTATCTTAAATACATCCATCTCCGCCTAATAAGGGGCTAAAAAATTGAACATCATTAGTCAAAGATGAGATTAAGGAAGGTTTTGACATGACTGATGAGGGGATGGTTCTGTCAGAGTCATAATTAGTAGGCTCGCTTAAGTTGGCAGAGAAGCTGGAAAGGTGATAGATGGAGGCTTTGGAGGATTTTTCACTCATTGTTCTGTGCGCTCACATAAGAGATTATATCCTTTCCATTTTGAGAGTTGTTTCAGTGTTTAAATGGCATCGAGAGGAGGTGAATAGGAGAAGATGGATGCGGGTAGGAGTAAGGAGGTTCCCTGGGGTGGGCTGAGGAGGCAACTGACAAGGTGTGCTATTAGTTTATTAGTGGGTGGTAAGAAGGTTGTTGATGATGGGTCGGATGGTGGAACGAAAGGGAATCTAGAAGGAGGAAGAGGAGAATATCAGGGGAGGTAGTTGCATACAACCTTGTTGACTGTGTAGATAGGGAGATAAAAAATCCCTCCCTCCGAAGCTGGCTTACGAGGATCATGGATATTTCTAAAAAGATAGATGAAGAACTCGAGGTTAATGTTTGATCTTCTTTGGCAAATTTTCTCTTAGACCCCAGACACACTAGGGGATACTAGAATTTGGTCAAGAATGTACAGACTATCTTAGCATCGTCTTTGATCTTGGTGGCTGCAAGTTCTATGCTTCTTCATGATGATTTGTTGGAAAATTCAACGCACGCAAAGAGGAATTCAGACTTTATTCTAGGCCAACTTCACGACATCCAGGGGAGATAGGTTGACATTCTTACTTCTTTGGATAGTATTGCTGATAAGGTAGGTGTGACTCTACCAATGCGCCCATCGACCTCTCTTTCTTGTGGCTATGATTTTGATGATGATGTGGTTTGGGAGGCCACCATGGAACTCAATATTCAGGTAGGAGGCAAAAGCTATGATAATTGTATTGATGCTTCTCATGGGGGTGGGCCTGCGTAATTTTCCCACCCCTATTTTGACAGCTAAACTTGTTTGATAGAAATGATAGGGATGGGGTGCAGGGTTAGTCTCTCTCTTTGCTTATAGTTATGGGGATCTTATTGGTTTAAGATTGTTATGATGTGATAAAACATTCGACTTCTTTTTGATTAGTTCTTAGACTTATAACTAGGTTATATATCAAAATAAATAAATAAATACATCTATCTAAAAGATGCTAAGAGATCAATCTTTACATGGGATAGATAGGTGCCTCATATTGATATCTCTTGGTGTCTTTTAGGCATATTTATTTAAGATATTTATGCTAGTGCTAAGGGTTTATAGGTTTAGAGGTTTTATATTTAATGTTAAGGATTGAGTGTTAAAGAGGTTTAGGATTATGATTATATTATAGTTTTGGAGTTTAGTGTTAATGATTATATTGACTATCATTTTTAAAAGTTTAGGGTTTAAGCTCTAGGAATTGAGTTTTAGGACCAGGATTTAACATTTAGAGCTTGAGTCTATTTTCTTAGATAAAACAAGAGAATTAACAATAATGGAAAGAAAATGATATAAGATAATGCAAACTACATGGTGATTGGTATCTTGCAAGGATTTGGCCAGTTCATGAATCTAGTCTTGGATGAGACTATTGACATTAATGGAAATGAATGGAATGAGAATCACATGGTGTTAATTAGAGGCAATAGTGTTGTAATGATTGAAGCCTTAGTTTATACACTAGATTTGGAATCAAAATAATAGGAAACTAATGCAAATCTAAGATCCCAATTCCAAACCTAAGAATACATTAGATAGAGAAAACAAGGAATGCAAATACAATGGAAAATCAACAAACTATTACCAAACACAAACCTCAGATGTATTGGATATGCTCCTGGATGCTTGATTTAGAGATATTGGTTGGTCTCCAAATCAACATGTACCTATAAGTTCTCCTTCCTTAACTCCTTCTTTGGTTGATGAGGGTTGATTTATAGATGTTTCGATGATAGGATGGAGGATTGAGATTTGATTAGAATGGATGGATAGGATTGAATGAGGCAATTTTTTTTAATTTGAAAGGACGGTCCTACCATTCAAATCCATATTTGTGAATGTATGCTCACAAACTTCTTACCCGGTGTGTCTAGTGCAGGAGCATCTGACATGATAAGAGAATCTTGTATGAGAGAGGCGCTTAGTCTTGGCGCTCAACAGAAATAAAGGCAGGTGGAGTGCCCAACATAATGGAGGATAAGAGAAATTAATTACATGCCAAATATGAGCCAATAGGGAGGCACTGAAATTCAAATGTTAACACTTTGTTTTGTAGATAATAATGATAAGTCAAAAATAAAATGCCATCTAGGAGGTTTCCAACTCCTTTTCTAGAAGACTGAATAATATACATATAAAAACAAGTAATTGATGAACAGAAAAGGGGAAAAAGAGGCACCAATATGAGGTTTAACGCCTCTGTTGAGGCTCTCAAAAATAGACAAAAGGTACTACAATGAAATGAATGCCTTAGCTGTTTAGAAATGCCTCATTGGAGGCATTTGTTTTACTCATTTTCTGCAGTAGTAGAAGGGAGAAAGATGAGCCCCCAATTGGGAAAAGATGAATGCCTCATTTGAGGCATCAATAAAACATTCTTTTTATTCTTCTTTTGGAGCAACACCATTACAGGGAATAGGGTGCCAAGTTTGGGAATTGCAACGCCTTTTCTAAGGTTGTATAATGTTAAAACAGGAAATTGCAATCCAACGTGGAGGAGTTCCAACACCTCAATTGAGGCTTATTAAATCATTTTTTTATTATTCTATTAAGGCTGTGCCAAAACAAGAAAATGAAGGATGAATGTTGTGTGTGGGATGGGAAATGCCTCCTTGAGGTATTTAAAACATTTTTATTATGTTTATTTGAAGGGGGGGCTTTGGGCAGAGTAAAGAGGGGAGGAAGTCCGCAGGTTTTGTGGAGGAGTTTTGGGGTGCCTGAACATTGTCCTTATCCATTTTGGATTTGGCAACTGTAGTATAGGAGATTCTATAGAGGAACCATATATTGTTGGTCATCATATTTTGTTATCTCATGCTGAAGCAATTGAGCTCTACAGAGAAAAGCTTCAAGTTAAGAAAAAAGATTTTATTAGCTTGGTGATTTTGGTGATGTGGTATGTGCCATTGACAAACTCATCCAATGACATAGCTGTAACTGTGAGGAGCAAATAGCAGTAGTGGATAGAGTGAATGAAGGACAATGGAAAAAGTGATAGAGACTAAAAAATGAAGCCGCCCAGCATGGGATTTAGTAAGGAGAGTTGGGATGTAAGGAAGGTGAGAGGCCATGGAGTGAAATACATTTTGTTGCAGATTTGTGTAACTTGTTTATGGATGTAAATGAACTGGAATAAAATAGAACATGGGTTTTGTATGCATTTCATTGTATTTGCATGTTGAATTGTGTTAAGCAAGGAGTAGAGAGTCTTTGTAGTGAGGTTTGAGTTTTTCCATTGCATCAATTTTGTTTTACAAGGTTTCCTTTATTACATTATGCTTGCAGGTCATTTACAAAATGTTATGTGGAGATCTAATGGGGTTGACGAAAAAGTTCTCAAAACCACATCAAGGAGATCCTCTGCCAGTTTTGAGCTAATTCCAATCCAAGGACTAGGCTGCACCTGAGGCACTCTAGTTTTCTTAAGCAACTTTGACCTTACTTTAGATAGTTTCTAGATTTCACGAGTAGCCTCTATTGATTGTTCACACCTAGTTTCAATAGTTACAATCCATTTTTATTAGGTGAAACCCTTCCAATTCATTAGTTTTGTTCCATCCTTTTCATTGTTAGATTAGTGGTGTGCTTTCATTTTATTCATGTTTCTGCTTTATTTCTTGACAGATGGGGGTGAAGAGAAATCATCAATAGACTATCATATTCTTGCATGTAATAAGTTTCTGTCAGTTTTAGGTCAAGGTCAAGGCTGCTCATTGGGAAAAATACTTTTTCTTAGATGGCATTGACCACGTACCTCAGATCATCTCCATATTTCAGTCACAACCTTTGCATTCAATTCTAAACATTTTCTATAACCATCATCCCTGTTTGTAGGTGCATCTATTTCCTCTTTTTCACTATTAGGCATACTTTTGCAAGTGTATATTTCTATTTCTAGTCTTGTTGAATTTAGACTCCAATCTTTTGTTAGACCTAGCTATAGCATTAGCTAATTAGAGTAGGATTAAAGTGAAAAGACTTCATTTGCTATAATTACATACACATAAAAAGAATCTAAATCGTTTGGGCTCACATATGTTTTCTTTCTATGCTCTTTCAATTCAATCCCGAGGCATGCAAAAATAAACCTAAAATCAAAAGCTTTAAATTCAAGTTTGAACTTTCTCAAATCTTTCTACCAGTTATCATGAGCCAACTTAGCACATGTGTGTTTATGCGAGTCATGTTGCAATGTCATGGTATTTAAAGACATCCATTTCAGCATTGAAACATGATCTTGAAAATAGAGGACATCAAGGAGAATTTGTTCACCTATTGAGTCAACAAACTCCTAACGTTGTCCCTAGGCAACACCTTGATAGGTTTAGCTAATTGAAAGATGATGGTGACTAAATTTTTGAGTGCATTTTCTATTAGCTCCCTGTGTAGTACAAAATCAAACTTGTACCACAAATTAAGTTTGTGATGATCATGATCAAATTCATAGTGGTAAAAAATGAACTAAAAAGTTTTTTTTGGACAACACAAAAATTGAGATAGTTAACTGACGAAGGCCGTTAATATGAACTAGAGACGACAAATTAATGCATCACTCTTCCATCATCAGTTCTACGGTTAGGTACTCTCAATCATCCCATTTATTCCTTTTGTATTTATTACAATTATTTGTCTCGGCTCTAATCAATCTATGTTAATTTATGCCTAATTGATTGCATTTCTTTAATTAGCCTAAAATATTTGTGTAGAGTGCTTTTATAATGGTGAAATTTGCATAGCCATGAAAGTTTCCATTTAATTTCGGTCCCATTTCCATGGAACGACTCAATACAATTACAAATTGACAAATGGCACGCTCTTGTGTAAAGCTAGGCCCATTCCCCGATTTGCTACTTACCTCCGTTTCCACTCATTCCCATACATTGGATCGTATCCTATTGCCATCTGCACATAGTCCCATTCATATGGCATTTAGTAGCCTAGGGTCCATTTTTAGTTCCCAAGCTAATCAATTTCCACATCCCCACTTCGATCTAAGAACTAAATACACTTTCTCTTACAATTGATTTCCTAAAATACTATTAATTTAGTTACATACTTGATCATTCCCACATCAAGTTTATTTAATCTAGGGTGATGCATTCTTTTTAATTAACCTAAATTAACATTGGTTTCCATTTACAATAATTTTGTTCCCCTACAAATATATAAATTTCAAATTCAAGTCTGTGTGTAACAAAAACAAAATCAAAGTAAAATGAAAGAAACTTCAAACCACACCATAGAGCCGTTGGGGGAAAACCAAAAAAGCAGTTCAAAGGCATGCCAAAAATCAGAGAACAATTCAAAATGGGGAACGCCGTTAGAGGTTGAGGAGGAGGGAAAATGCAGATAAATTCAAAAGGAGGAGGGAAAAAGCAGAGGAGGAGCGGAAAGCTTCTCCATGGATGAATTCTTTATGACTTGCGTGGTTCTGTTTTTTCTTTTCTGTTGCCATTGTGAAATTGTTTGTTTCTCTGTGTTCTGTGAAATTGTTTGATATTTTTCTGTTTGGCTTGAGTCTTTTGCTTCAGCGTGCACGCTGGTCAGTCCATTTTATTGTCTTTCAGTGCATTTTTTGGTTTGGTCTTGTATTTTTGTTTGGTCTTGTATTTTTGTTTGGCTTTGTTTTATGGCGGCAGCATAGGAGGCGGCAGATGCATATGCAGATGATTTTCTTCTTAATCCAGATTCCAGGTATTCTTCACTACTGTGGGCTTTACTGTGGGCTTTCCTTTAGCATTCAGTTGCATTAATTCTACATGCGCATTCCTTTAGCGTTCAGTTGCATTAATTCTACATGGGCATTTGAATAGCTAGTTTGTTTGAAATTTGAATAGCCAAGCAAGTAGTATACAGGGGAAATAGGCGAGACAGAGAGAATAGAGGGTTTGTTTAATAATCTGAGCCAAATTGAAGGCAATGTCGATGATTGACCTATCCATCCCAATCCCTCCCTCCTATGAAAGGAGCACCGACTTAGAAATGGACAGAATACTCTGTAGAGAGGATAAGTTAGGCACCCAATTTCTGCACCCATTTGTTTGTTGGTTGCCCGTCTCTACTGTAAACAAAAACAATGTTGATCATTTTGTGATAGAAATTGCATATTAGTTTGTGAAACTCTGATCAAACGTCTGAATAACTGATTTTGTAAGACTGATACTGTGAAATCGTGGCTCTGGCATAATAACAAATAGAGGGATTTGTCCTGTGCAGGGAAAAGGTTGGGCACGATACTCGCAGTACTAGAGGATATTGCTGGAAACGTTGGGAAAGGCACCACGCTCTCCATGCCCGTGTTCTTGATTAACTGCGGCTCCAAGGCAACGGCCTGCTCTACCTCGAACATCTCGTTATCAGAACTCTTCAATATCACTTTACATTCATTATCCATGCCTATTGGGGTTTGAAAATAAGCAAATGTCACTCAACCAGGATCTCCGATAGAAGCAACAAAATCCAAGCAAGACAAAAACCAGGTAAACGGCTTCCATTGAAATAATGTATGACTGGCATAATTGAAGAAGTAAGTTATACAGGTAGAAGCTTTGAGACTCTTAATTTCAATCATTGTTTCAAAAAAAATTGGTAAGATCTATACTTTTCTCTTCTCAGATTAGCCAGGATAGCAATGAATAAGATATATCCCATTTTTAAAATATTGAGAAGGCTCATAGCAAAACTTTACCAACTTAAATATTGCCCTTGAGAATGAACCCAATGATCCAAACTCAACTCTACAATCTGGTGCCATTCGCTAGCCATACCTAGTTGCTAAGTAATTTGTGGTAGTATTGTTGTTGGTAAATGCTGACTAATTTGCTTGAGACAATGGTAAATGTTGAAAAACAGAACATGGTAAGAAAGGGAATTATAGTTCCAACATCTGAAAAAACACACTGTAGACTGAATAATTTGATAGTTGAACTTGAGAAAATGATAAAAAAGTTTTTTAAAAAAGAAGACATGACAAAAAAGAAATATGGATATGACCCACACTGTAAGGTCCTGGAGAATGAACTAAGGAACCACTGTAGGAGGCCTGTGCAATGAAAACTTCAGATGCTCTGGAGTCTGTGGCAGAAGGATGTCAGCCACAGACAAACAATCATCTTTCTTAAAAAGATCATGCTTGTTGATACACCATGCTAATAATAACTTTCACTTAGCTTTCGAGAGTCTATGATTTGATCTTTTCTTCCAAGGGGTTGGGAGTTTAGGACAGGAGAGTCTATAATATCCAATTCATTCATTATCCGATTACACACCATTTTATTTTGCATATGTAGAATAGTAAGTTGCTTTGCCATGCATTAATTTTCAGAAATGGTGGGGCTTCCACTTTGATTAATTTATGGCTAATTGATATGATTGGGTGGCAGGGTTGCACACTGCTGACAGTGCAAGCTCACAACCCCTTCAGAAATATTTTTCATTTGATCACATTACATCCTTTCCATCTTGTAAAAAATGGCTGAAATAAGATACTGTGCATAGCCTTTGTAAAAAACTCAATACTTCTATTTCTATGATTTTTTACTTTTCCTATAACTATGAGTCTTCAAACTCCTCAAAAGGTTTTTTACCTTTGTGATTTCTATTTTTTTGTGTTTGTGCACTTGTAGAATTTGTGAATCTTTCAGCATATTAGATTTCATTTTTAGATGGATTCTCGATTTGTTTGCATTATCTATTTTACTATCTACGGAACTCTCAATGTTCTTTAAGTCAATATTGATATCTGCTGCAATATGTTTAGTGATTTATGGCTAAATTGGAATGACTGGGTGGCAGGGTTACACACAATTCAAGCAGACATTACAAGCTGACAACCCTTCCTTGTGACTTCTTCAATGCAAAACATTTAATGCTGCTGCAAATTGTCAGCATGTTGCAGGCAAAAACATTGCAATTGTACCTAGTTGCTCTTGGAACAGGCGGGTTGAAGGCCACTCTTCCAACAATGGGTGCCAAGCAGTTTGATAACAACTATCTGAAAGAGAGCTGAGGATTTTTTTCAATTACTAATTTTTCACCATTATGGTGGGATCAAACCTAGGAGAGACCTTGTGTAGATTCAGAACAGCAAGGGATGGGATTGAGCATTTGTCATTTCTTTAGTAATACTATGGTCAATCACATTGACCTAGTAGATTTGTAACATGTACAAATACAATCTTTAAATAAAAAAAAATTATTGGAAGTGGTTAAAACCCCTTTCAAAGACTGAAGGGAATGACTATTGGCCATGGTCATTCCTTAAGGTCGCGTATTTTTCCGACAGCTTAAAGAATGGTCAATAGGCCAAGGCCATTCTTTAAGGTCTGTATCTTGTGTCGCTTGCATTTTTTTAATTTTTTTTTGCTAATGTTTAATTTTTATTTAAGAATTTATTAATTTTGATCTCAACACTATTAATCACAATTATAAAATAAATTTAGCATTTATGAATCACAACACATCACTTCCTTTATAAAATGGTTCACAATAGACAATCTTTCCCTTCACAACACAAGTCACTTACTTCCCTTATGAAAACAACATTTAAAAGGCAGTCATGAGCTCACTTTATGAATGCAGTTCACACAACATTACCTTGTCACCATACCTGTCACATATTAACATTATTGTAAATGATTAAAACAAACTTGTTGCACATGACTAAAGACATTGGGCTATTTGACAATCACATGTTAACATTATTGCAAATGACATGACTAATTACTTTTAAAACTTTAAAACAATTTTTGGTCACAATAAATTAGAAAATATGACAACTTGACATGTAATATAATTTTTATAATCATACTTAAGTTGCATATCTAAAAGTATGTAAATTTATGTTTTTTATAAATAAAATAAATTGTATGTGTTGTGTTTAGTGTATTGTTGTGTTGTGTGGTGTTGTGTTGTGTTGTGGTTGTCTTAGGTCAATTAGGGGAGGCCATGCAAGCTTCCACCTTCACGTGGTTGGCCTTGTTACTAGAGAATATTCGAATAAATATTCTTGAAGCTAAGAGAAGCTTATTGGTAAATATTTATGTCATTTCTAAAAATAAAGAAAACTGTGATTGGAAAGGTGAAATTGAAAAAAAAAACATTTTAATTATCAAATGGAGTAGTATTATTTTAATTGGTCATTTGAATATAAACAATATTTTATAAATTTAAGTTAGTTCATGGTGAAATTTGAAAAATAAAGAAAATTGTGATTGTAAAGATGAAACTAAAATAAACTATTTTAATTACCAAATCGAGTAGCATTTATAAATGATGTTCATATTACATGCATATGATGAAATTCTAAAAATAAAGAAAATTGTGATTACAAAGATGAAATTAAAAAAAATATTTTAATTACCAAATTTAGTAGTATTTCCTTAGTTGCTATAGTTGTTATCAAGTAACTTGAGCTTTTATTCTACTAAATTAAGTTGGATAAGGCACCGAGGAGTTGCAAAAAAAGAGCCTTGTAAAGCTTGGATTCCAATAATTGACCGGTTCACTAGGTTCGATCAAGGGAAAATAAATAATATTTCATTTCCATCTCCCAAATTAGAGGGGAGCTACTAATCCCTAAAGACTCACTTCCAAAGAAGCTTCGAGCAACTGTTTTTTAAGTTTTCTTCCTAAAACTAAAATATAGACCGTCTAAACATTGAGTTATCTATTATATTCATATTGTTCATATAGAACAATCCCCTGTCTTGAGTCCACACATATCCCAAAAAGAAAAAAAAACCTCTCCACAGCTTTGTTCGATTAGTATTATCATGCTAGGAGGGAGGAGCCCAACCTCCAATAGTCAAGGATTCAAATCATTAGCAATAATAATAATCTAAAATAGGCAGGGCAACTTACATAGGCCCCCATGTAGCCCCCATAACACAATTACATTTCTTACATTTCTCCATTACAACCAGGGTTGGGATTTCCACAAGGTCATCCCCAGAGTCCTCATCACAATAGCAAATAGGTGTATTGAAAATAACCTCTATAAAAAGTTTTACCTTCATACCATTGGCCAGCTCTATAATCGCTTGATGGAGTCATTTTTGCTCAAGTTATGGAAGTGGCCCAATTAATAGTAGAATAAGGCTTTTGCCTAGTTTTCTACTCCCTCAATATTATCACGAAGTAAAGTATGTACATGTAGCCATGGAGAGTAAAGATGCACAACTTAATGTTGTATTGCATTAAACACATTATGCCTACCTACCGACTAGTTTAGGTCTAGAAGAAGCTTCGTCATTGCTATCATAATACCAAAACATCCATTTCTTTTGCAAGCTCCCATATTCTTAGAACCCACATCCTCAAGTCTAGATTTGCAATTTTCTTCTCTAAGTAGGTTGTAAAATCTCCAATCATCTTCTCCCTTCCAATTCTTTCCTTCCTCCTCCCCCCACCAAAACATGTCGACCCACTCCTCTCTACATACTCTTCCCTTTACTAGATATCGTTGAGGAAGCCATGGTTTTTTGTTACACCCACTTGAGCAACCCACCTCTAACATTCAACTAATCAAAATGCCTCAATTACCAAATTCTAACATCTCTCCTTACCTTGTTTCACCAACCTCAATGTCATCACCTATTTGCTTAATGATTACACTACCTACCTCCAGAACTGCTAAGAAGCCCTTGATGATTCTTTATTATCTCAATTCTTAGGTAGCCCGCCACTCTTCTTAACTTCGCAGGTGCCACCAATTTGTTCCCCACTATCTTATCTTCTCATCGAGCCCCTTAACAAGCCTAAATAACTCAAGAATTTTACAAATGTTCACAATTTGGGGTTTTTCTAATGAAAATAATTTATCAAAATGTGAGCTTTATAAGATAGTTTATTGCATAATAGTTTTTATTTGAATAATTTCCTTATGATTTTAAAGTTTGTTTTAAAGCCTAACAAACACAAAAAAAATATTTTAAAGACTATATATATTGTTGGTGTATTTAATTTTAGAATAATCAAATAAATTAAGTTATTATACGTTAATACAATCATCAAAGAGTTGAGTTTTTATTACAATTCAAATTTTATCTAGAGTGATTATAAATAAGTTAATTTAGATCCTTTCTCACTAGTGTGTTTTTAAACAAAATATAGGAAATACATTATTAATGTTAAATGTAGCACTTGTAGAGGAGAAAAGTACAATAACCTCTTTGGTTACTACTATTTTTTTAACACAATACACCTGAAGTGCTACATAATTGACCAAGCATCTTCTATTTGATTTAGAAGTGCTAACTTCATAGACTTTCCATCCATAGCCCTGGAATCCACTTTATGCCATGACTCATATTCTCGCTCTAGAATATAGCACTCTCCCAAAGTCATGGTCATCTCTAAACCTAGACCTAAACTTTAAGGGTTCATTCGTAATGACCTTGCCTATCCCCTCTTGGGAATTAGAGGCTTCGTAGTTCGTACACCACAATAGAGATAATTCATCCTCTCTTTTGATATGAGATCTTTGATCTCACTTTTAAATCACAACCATTAGTTGATCTTATGCTTCCAAATCCATCCATACACAATATTAGGATAGCAATGCATTCCAAACAAATGTTATTCTAATGCTAACATCAGTGTACAAGCATACACAACCACATAGAGACCAACTCATTATAAACGTCACATGTTCACACATAATGAGTGGCTCAAGCAATACATAATGTGAATAAATCATACATGCATCACATATACATAATGTGACTAGCTCATGCATACAACATACATACCCAATGTGATTAGTACACACATACATCACATATATTGATGAAGGAGGTAAGTCATAAAACACACAACAATAGAAATTGCACACAGAAAATAGAACTTTCTTTTATTGATTTGGACAACTTATTACATTACAAAAGCCCAAATAGAATTAGAGGAATCAACCCTCTTTAGGCTGCAACACATTATAGCTTCCTATCACAAGACTCCGGAATCATCTGCCTTCAATAACCCAAATCATCTAGGGTTTCTATTTTCCCGCCTATTCTTGACTTCACACTTGCCCCCTTAACTCTACTACCGCCCAGGGTTCCCAAAATAGTCATAAATAGCACTTTTTAGCGGCCTCCAGCTAAATTTCAAAATTTGTAACTCCCTCCAAAAGTAGGTCAACTTCCGGGAAGCATAACTTTTGATCTGGATGTCCGATTGACGAACCGTTTTAAGCACCGAAAAGCTCGCGATGTGAACTATCACACCAGAAATCTATAAACAGATTTCTGTCAATGTTTCAGGATGTTATGGGATGTTTTAGTGCCTCATATTTTGTTTCAGAAATTTTCAAGGGCTTTTCAAAAAATGAAAACTTTAATATCTTTCAGCTCACAAATGATCTTTGCCTGATTCCTTCACCAAAGGTCTTATATTTCCCAAATGCAAACTTTCCTAAAATGGCAGGTAGACTTTCCAAAAATGGCAGTTTTCTATTTTTAGCAGTTTTAGAAAAATTGAAAGTCGTACATCATTATTCAAGAGATTATGGAACCATAAATACTAATTATGGAAAGAAATGAAAACAACTGTAATGATTTTGAAGCAACATCTTTTTGGGTGATGCAAGATTACCCTTACACCACTGGATGCTCCTGCATCATATATACTCAATGTGATTAGCTCACGCATACATCACACCTTCACAATGTGACTGATTCATACATCACAAGTACACATAGTGACCTACTAGAAAAAGGAAATGGTTGGAACCTTACTACAAGCATCTTCCCCTTTACCTAGTTTACTATCACATAAGCCCTTAAGTACAGAAAAAGAATGTCAGTGTGTCTCATGCTACACTATGCGTCCCATCCTTTTCTCAGTTCACTACCAACTGTGATGACAAGCAAACATTCCATGCTATTTGTTATCATCACTAGATAGGTGTAAGTGTAATAACATACAACACATGAGGTCACTAATAAGATTTTCATATCCCACTAAGCATTCAAGTCATCCTACAACTGAATAAACATAATCATGTTAATCACTTGGACTAATTTAACAATTAGAACCTTAAGAAACATACTTCAAGTAGACACAACACATGAAGCACACACAATCATTATGACAGCCCAATGCTAATATTGAACTCCTGAGATGGGTAGATATTGGCATTCATCATGTGCATACCATTGGAAAAAGCCAAACTAGTACTGGTATCTATCACTTGCATGCCATTGGTGAAAGCCTATCTAAACCCTATGAAATTGGGTAGCTGATGGTATTTAGCAAGTTTGCATGCTACTGGTGAAAGCCTGCTAATCCCTATGATACAACTGAATACTTCTTTAGGAAAAGCATGTTCCCTAACTACTATTGAGTTGGAGCATCGATAAGCTTATCCATAATGCGGGTCATACAGTTTATAACGTTGGTGATCACCATGGAAGGAGTGGAACAAGATACATTATAGGAGGTATTGAATTCCTCCTACCTATGCCCTCGTAGAGCCCTTACTCCAACCGTCATGTGATGTTGAGAAGTCATTTCCTGTATCGAGCTTAGTTTAACATTCTAACATTTAAAAGGTATCAGAGCATGGATTTGAACATACTATCTTAAGGGTTTACACCTTAGACAGATTATTCTCGTTAGATTACCACATAGGAACCCATTATCTTATGTACAATGGTCCTATAACTTGTCTTGGGGTCAAAATTACCAACATGAAAGTAACACATTGAACCCACCAAAAAGATAGAAAGGTAAAGCATCACACCATAATTAATAATACTTATTGTTAGTTACTTGCATTTGGCAAAGACTATCGTAAGAAATTCCATCATAATTCAACATAGTTCTAGGCAAATATTTAGAGCAGGTAGATCCTCCATAAAGATTAAGTGTTGTTCACCCATTAGATCATATGGCTTGATTTAACATCCTTTGCAATGCGAAGTTAGTAGGTGTCCATAACTCATACATAGCCCTATCCTGGCCAACTTTATTACACCCATATTTCTAGAAAGAATAGACCTCTATATCACCTTGAGGCTAACCAATATCTTCCCATACATATCATTGAGCGAAGACACCATGCCACAATGTTCAACACCCACAACTCTACTAATTATAGTTAGACTAGTCTAAAGGCATCTTTGTACATTCACATTAGAGACAAATTGTAAAGATGATGATTCTAAAAGTTCATCCAAGATTGGAGTAGATTTGGGAAAGCCAAACCCAACAACCTCAGAGTAGATGAGCTTAGTGTTGAAAGAGTGCCTTTTATTGGCTCAACCCTATGTAGTGAGGACAATATATAAGATTTGGTTAAAAAATCTATTCTAAGATAACAACCAAATCAATTCATGAAAGATATACCTAAATTATATTGCTTAATAGACCAAGGCTACACTTGTGGGTTTGGAACTAAGTATAGCCATGAGGGTATAGTGTAGGTATCTCATAATCGAGTGTAGCTACAAGGTGAGATACAAAACAATCCAAAGTGCATAGAAGCAAATTTAGAGTATTGCAAAATTTTGTTACAAGAAATTTCACAACACGAATCACAGCACGAGGTGATTCTACTAGTCAAACGTCAGTAATATATATCACCCCCATCTTCACATATGGACTAGGTCCATTTTTGCTTTCTTCCTGTAGGGACGCATGGTCCTAATCAATATTTATTTGTTTTCGTCATCCACTGACTGGTAGAGCCATTGAAGAATGGAAACACTAAAAATGAGTGAGGAGATAAAAGTGACTTGGGTTTACAAGATGGGAAGATGCCTCCAAGACATCCTCCACAACGTTATGCCCCTAAGGCACCACACACAAAAATTACAATAAGAGAGAGATGAATAGTAGAATAATAGAGAAACAGATAGAAGGATGGTCACACTAGAGGCAGTCTCCTTGTATCCTTGACCTTACAAGAGTATCAAGGGTCAGCCAAGGAGACCTAAACAACATTTAACACAACAAGGGGGAACACAACACAACACAACAACATATAAATATATAGATTTTCAGGAGGATGCCAAACTTGCGAGCATCTTAGAGAGGTGCTCCATCAAGTGTGGTAAAATGTGTGAGGAACTCATACTCGATTGATGTTTATTTCCAAACCAATTGCATTGTGCTTGTTTCTCAAGGCCTTGTATGTTTGAAATCTTTTGATGCTTACAGGGAGGCCTGAATCATTACCTTTTTCTACTGATGATTCACGCCTTATTCTTGTTGGAATTAGACCAGACAACTGAGAGGGGGGTGAATCAGTTGTCGCACAAAATAAACCTTTTCTACTTTTAACCCTTTTTATTAACTTACTATCAGATAAATGATGTAAACATTAAAGCATGGATCAACAACATATGAGCAGAAACATAAGCAACACACTTGAGACCAAGATTTTGACATGGAAACTTGGTTAAGGGAAAAACCACGGTGGGGGTTAACCCACAAAGATTTGTACACTGTTAAAAGTACTTTAGAAACATAGAAGGCACATGCCTTCGGGTGCACTGCCTAGAGCTCACTGCTCGAAAGAGAGGCTCACTACCTACAGAATTTATTTTAGTATAGAAAGAATTAACTGAGAAATAGCATCTACTTCATGCCTGGTTCAGTTTCATTGAATGCTCACAAAACTTCTGCTTTGCCCCAAATACTTCTTCTCTAACTCTTTATTAAAACAACTCTTGTTCTTCTGCTTCTCTATTCTGTTCTACCTTTTGATCCTTACTATTTTTGCATAATGATAATTTTTCACAACTCATCAACAAGTATTTATATGCTTCATCAGCCTTGGAATGAACATCAAGGTCGGCACTACAAACATCTGACTTAATGTGAATCACTAAGTTGTCAGCCAAACATAACTGGGACTCAAATCTCCATTAATTAACACACCATGCTCCATAGAAATGCTCTTATATCATCTGCAACACGCTTGAATCATCCGGTCGTCCAAGACTGGGAAGAACAACACCAAGAAGGAAATCTTCATTGACAAGCTCAAACTTCAATGTGGACCTCCAACATAGCACTCATACAATTCAGAGACTTCCACAAGCACATTGATTTCAACAAAAACATCCGCATTCCTCTAAATCATCAGAATCACTTGCATCTTCCTCCAGAACCTCAAGAACACTGTCTGCCATGACTGTCACTTTAGAAAGATTGCTTGTGGACCTCCAAACCACGAACCACTTGAATGGGTGATACACACTGACTTCCCAAACATGCCTCCAGATCCGCAGATCATCATTTGACATATCTGGAGCAATCCGGACCTCTTCCCTGTCACTTTGTCTCTTCTGAACACTGCAAAACTAGTTCTACTCAGATGGCCATAGCTTCTTCAAATCTTCATGCGAACCTTTCAAAGCTTATCTGGAGCTTCTTCAAATAATCCTCTACTCAGCCATATGGTCCGCATAAATTGATCCTCATTATTTTTCTCAATATCCTCAACAATCTAGTCTTCTACACAGGTAGCAAAAATAGGATACAATTGATATCAATGGCAACAAGGATATGTTGACATCAACGATAACACCGATTAGGCACATATTTGCAACAGTCTCCCCCTTTGTCATTGATGGAAACATATGATGTGAAAAATTGATTTGACCATCAAGACAAGACTTTCTCCCCCTTTCTCTTATCACTTCTGCAATCACTTTCTTCATTGTTCCTCCTTTCATCAGCAACTAGTTTTTCACATGAACTTTTCTCCCCCTTTGACATCAATGGGAAAGGGCACATATTTGCAGTCTTTTCTTCCTTTTTTTTTGTTTCAAACCAAACTCAAAAAATATATGTAGACTACTCCCCCTGAGTAGTGCCTCCTTGACGTCAGTCTAGATCACAAGATGTGACTGTGAATTCTACCAGACTGATGCACTCTAGTGCATCTTAATTCTGATCAAGAGGGGTAATAACCCCCAAATTCTCTCTGAGATACTCAAAAGTATCCTTGGGAAGAGGCTTAGTGAAAATATCTGCAATCTGATCCTTTGAAGAAACAAACTCCAACTTGACTTCATTCTCATTTACCTTCTCTCTCAAGAAATGAAACTTGATGGATATGTGCTTTGTCTTTGAATGCAACATTAGACTCTTTGAGATGCTTATTGCACTTAAATTATCACAGAAGATTGTGACTAGCTCCTCAAACACAATTCTGATGTCCTTCAACATTTGCTTCATCCACTGAACTTGAGTGCAATTGTTTGCTGCTGCTATATACTCTACCTCCGCTATGGATAAGGATATTGCCTCCTGCTTTTTGCTTAGCCAAGAAACTAATCTACTTCCCAAGAAGAATGCACCACCACCAGTACTTTTCCTATCATCCACATCTCCTGCCTAATCAGCATCTGTATATGCATGAAGAGTAAAGTCATTGTCTTTTGGATACCACAAGCCATAATCAAGTGTTCCTTTGAGATATTTGAAGATTCTTTTGACTGCTACAATATGGGATTCTTTAGGATCAACTTGGAATCTAGCAACAAGCCCTACTGCATTCATGATATCAGGTCTGGTCTGAGTCAGATAGAGCAATCCTCCAATCATTGATCTATAGCTTTTCTGATTTGCCTTAGGGGAGTCATCATCTTTACTTAACTTACATCCAGTTACCATAGGCGTACCTACTGGTTTTGAATCTTCCATTCCAAACTTCTTCAACAATTCTTTCACATACTTAGACTGAGATATAAAGATACCTTTATCTAACTGAGTGATTTGCAGACCTAAGAATAAATTCATCTCACCAAACATGGACATTTCAAATTCACTTTGCATTTGATTAGCAAATGTTTTGCACATGCTCTCATTTCCACCAAAAATGATATCATCAACAAATACCTCAACAATTAGAATATTCTCATGATCAATCTTGAAGTAAAGATTACTGTCAGCAGTGCCTTTGTTATATCCTAGCTTTAGCAGATACTTATCTAATCTTCCATACCGGGCTCTTGGGGCTTGTTTGAGTCCATATAATGCTTTACTCAATCTGCAAACCATGTCTTTCTGATCAGACAACTGAAATCCTTTTGGTTGCTCAATGTAGACTTCTTCTTCTAACTTTCTATTTAGGAATGCTGATTTGACATCCATTTATAGACCTTGAAATCTTTATAAGCACCAAATGCAAGAAATAACCTGACTGCTTCTATTCTTTCCACCGAAGCAAAAGTTTCTTCAAAATCAATTCCTTCTACTTGAGAATATCCTTTGCATACCAACCTTGCTTTGTTTCTTACAATTTCACCATCTTCATTTAGTTTGTTCAGGAAGACCCATTTAGTTCCAATCACATTTTTGCCCTCAGGTCTAGAAACAAGATCCCAAGTGTGATTTTTTTCAATTTGCATTAATTCTTCTTCCATTGCCTTTACCTAGTTTTCATCTTCGCAGGCTTCACTTACTATTTTTGGTTCAATCTTTGAAATTAGACAAATATCTTCTTGATCTTCAGCAATTCTTCTCCTAGTTCGAACACCTTTATTTCTATCTCCTATGATTTGATCTTCAGGATGATTCATCCTTACATACCTGGGAGTTTTGGGATTTGCTTGAACTTCTGATTCTTCAGCTTGTTCCTCAACTTCTGCACTAACCTCTTGAATTACTAGATTTTCTGGATTAATTTGGATTTGAGTCTGAGTTTGCACTTGCCTTTCTTGTCTTGAATTTTCATCTTGATCATCAAAATCATATCCGTAGGACCTAGAATGTCCTTCCTTGCCCTCATCAACTCTGACATTAGCACTTTCAACAATCTTTTTCAACCTCTTGTTGAAGCATTGATATGCTTTGCTTTGAGTAGAGTAACCCAAAAAAATTCTTTCATCACTTCTTGCTTCAAACTTGCCTAGATCCTCATCTCTTTTGATATAACATTTACTACCAAAAACTCTGAAATATCTCACAGTAGGAGGATGACCAAACCAGAGTTCATAAGGAATCTTACCAGAATTGCTTTTGATCTACACCTGGTTAGGAGTGTAGACAGTAGTACTCACAACTTCTCTCCAATAAACTTGTGGAACATTTGTTTCCATCATCATGGTCCTAGCAGCTTCTTGAATGGTCCGGTTCTTTCTTTCTACAACTCCATTTTGTTGAGGAGTCCTATGAGTAGATAACTGCCTTTTTAGTCCATGCCTTTCACAGAATGTATCAAACTCACTAGAAGTAAACTCTCCACCTCTATCAGATCTCAGATACTTTATCTTCACACCAATCTCATTTTCCACCATAAATTTGAACACTTTGAATTTGTCAAGAGCTTCTAATTTTTCTTTTAAGAAAGTTACCCACATCATCCAAGAGTAATCATTAATCAGCAACATAAAATATCTATCTCCTTGCACACTCCTAATTCTAGCAGGACCACATAGATCAGTATGCACAAGTTCCAATCGCCCACTTGAAAATTGTTCTTTACTTTTGAATGATGTTTTGTTCTGTTTTACCAATTGACATTCTCTACATATGCTATCAGGTCTCACAAGTCTTGGAAGATCTCTCACAGCTTGAATATAACTTATCTTGACAATGTTATCAAAATTCACATGACACATTCTCCTATGCCACAACCAACTTTGATTTGTCTGAGCAATCAAACAACTTTTACCATAACTACTTAATTGAAAGATGTTAACTCTAGTTTGTGTACTAGATGCAATTTCAGTTCCGGAGCTTTCCAAGATTCTGCATTTGCCATCCTTGAATTGGAGATCATAACCCTTGTCAACCAACTGTCCAACACTGAGAAGATTACGCTTCAACCCTTCCACATATAGAACATCATTGGTGTTATTCTTACCATCAAAAGAGATGGATCCTCTACCATAGATTCTACCAGTTGAGTTATCTCCAAATTTTACAAGCCCACCTTCAAATTTTTCAAGGCCTATTAACTTACTTTTATCACCAGTCATATAATGAGAACATCCACTATCAATCACCCATTCATCCTTTTCAACAACTTGAGCAGCCAAGGCACTTTCCACATTTTTAGAGCTAGCAGATTCAGTAGACACTGGATCTTCTTCTTTGATAGCAATGAACACCCAATCATTTTCAGTGGAACCTCCATGATCAGATTCATCATCTGTGACTCCTTCTCCAGCTTCTTAGACATAGTAACATTTCTTCTAACCTTTATATCTGTTAGGGTTTGGTTTTGAAAACCTCTCCAGACATCTTGAGGCAAAATGACCAATCTTATTACAAGCAAAGCATTTGAGTTGCAGCTTTCCTTCATACTTACCGGATCCTCTTGGCATTATTTTGGCAATAAGAGCTTCAAGATCTGTAGTCTCGATTTCATCATCTTCAAGATCCTTCCTTGCCTTCACAAATCTATTTGATCTTGCTGAAGAGCTTTCACCTGGATCATATCTTTGTTTTCCATATACACACGCTTTAAATGCAGATTCAGACTTAGGAAGAGAATCACCAAATTCACTTAATTCAAAAGCTGAAATTTTGCCAACCAGCTGATCTCTTGTAACTTCTGAGACAGTCTTAATCTCCTCTATAGCAGTAACCTTATGTTTATTTGAATTAGGTAAGGATCTAAGCACTTTTGCCATAAACTCTGATTCTTCCAAAGTTCCACCAGCACACTTGATACCACACACAAGTTCATTTATCTTTTGCATGTAGATTGTGATGTTTTCATCTTCACTCATCCTCAGATTTTCAAATTTTCCTCTCAGACTTTGTAGCTTGGCACATTTGACAAATTCACCGCCTTCATACAGATTCTCCAACTTCTTCCAGATTTCATGAGCAATTTTTAGTCCAAAGACATTTGTCATTTCTGAATCAGTTAGGGCACTCAACAAGGCTTCTTTAGCTCGAAGGTTATTTTCAACATCTTTGAGTTCATCTGGAGTTGACGGACCTTTCATCAGAGGATTATACTCATCCTTAGTTAACACCCAATAAGATTCACCCATGCATTGCAAATGGCACTCCATGCGACTCTTCCAAACAGAGTAATTTGTTCCATCAAATCTCAGACTGTCCTTCTTGTAGGTTGACATCCTGGATCTCCTCAAGTAGTCAAGCTTCTTTTAGAGGATTTGGCTCTGATACCAATTGTTGGAATTAGACCGGACAACTGAGAGGGGGGGTGAATCAATTGTCACACAAAATAAACCTTTTCTGCTTTTAACCCTTTTTATTAACTTACTATCAGATTAATGATGTAAACATTAAACCATGGATCAACAACATGAGTAGAAACATAAGCAACACACTTGACACCAAGATTTTGACGTGGAAACACGGTTAAGGGAAAAACCACGGTGGGGATTAACCCACAAAGATTTGTACCCTGTTAAAAGTACTTTAGAAAAATAGAAGGCACATGCCTTCAAGCGCACTGCCTAGAGCTCACTGCTCAAAAGAGAGGCTCACTGCCTACAAAATTTATTTTAGTACAAAAAGAATTAACTGAGAAATAACATCTACTTCATGCCTCGTTCAATTTCACTAAATGCTCACAAAACTTCTGCTCTGCCCCAAATACTTCTTCTCTAACTCTTTATTAAAACAACTCTTATCTTCTGCTTCTCCTATATTATGCTCTGCCTTTTGATCCTTACTGTTTTCACATAAGGATAATTTTCCACAACTCATCAACAAGTATTTATACGCTTCATCAACCTTGGAATGAACATCAAGGTCGGCACTACAAACATCTGACTTAATGTGAATCACTAAGCTGTCGGCCAAACATAACTGGGACTCAAATCTTCATTAATTAACATGCCATGCTCCATAGAAATGCTCTTAGATCATCCGCAACACGCTTGAATCATCCGGTCGACCAAGACTAGGAAGAACAACACTAAGAAGGAAATCTTCATTGACAAGCTCAAACTTCAATGCGGACCTCCAACATAGTAGTCATACAATTCGGAGACTTCCACAAGCACATTGATTTCAATAAAAACATCTGCATTCCTCTAAATCATCAGAATCACTTGCATCTTCCTCCGGAACCTCAAGAACACTGTCTGCCATGACTGTCACTTTAGGAAGATTGCTTGTGGACCTCCAAACCACAAACCACTTGAATGGATGATACACACTGACTTCGTAAACATGCCTCTAGATCTGTAGATCATCATTTGACATATCCAGAACAATTCGGACCTCCTTCCTGTCGCTCTGTCTCTTCTGAACACTGCAAAACTAGTTCTACTCATATGGCCATAGCTTCTTCAAATCTTCATGCGAACCCTTCAAAGCTTATCTGGAGCTTCTTCAGATAATCCTCTACTCAGCCATATGGTCCGCATAAATTGATCCTCATTAATTTTCTCAATATCCTCAAAAATCTAGTTTTCTACACAGGCAACAAAAATAGGATACAGTTGACATCAATGGCAACAAGGATATGTTGACATCAATGACAACATCGATTAGGCACATATTTGCAACAGTTATTTCCTTTCTTTTTCTTTTATATTCTGCTTTTCTTGATGAATGAGCCTTTCACAATGAAATGGGACGCTTCTCATCGTCACCACTTTCTCTTGCTTCAAGTGATTACATATAAGCTGCTCCATTTATGTATCTTGTGCATTTTGGTTATCTCCCGATCCATAAAGGGATAACAGAGGAGGAACCTCAACTTAGATACCTTTTCCTTGTGGGTGAGGTAGATCTTCATTTGTTGCCTTATCTACTTCTATCATACCAACTATTTCATCATAGTCGAGATAGTCATCTTTAATTTCTATTGTATTTTGTTCCACCATGTTGTTGTTGCTATGTTTAGGAAAAGGATTAGTGAAGATTTGTAAATTTTGATTTAGAGGGGCTACCGACTTATTTCCATTGTCATTCACACTAGCAACTTGTATCACATGAGAATCGATGAGGTCTTGAATTTCATGTTTAAGATGCATGCATCTTTCGGTATCATGTCCTGACGAGCGGTTATAGTGACAATAAGCATTAGCATCAAATGAAGGTCCTTGTATCTTACTACTATAGAATGGATGAGCAGGAGGAAGCTTCAAAAGATTTTTATTCACTGCTTGAGCCTTTATCGAACGAAGAGAATCCAATAATGGAGTGAATTGTCTCTGTTGCTGTCTGGATTGAAATGGTGTCCGACTAGGATTTGTAATAATAGACACTTGTGGTTGAAAATTGTTCGAATGTTGCCCATTGATTTTAATGAAATTCCTATTATTCTTCTTAAATAAATTTAGAGATGACCCAACTACGGATTGACCATTAGGAGCCGCTGAGGTATGATTCTCATATTGACTAGTCGAAAGTTGGTAATCTAGGAGAGTTGTGCATAGGTGTTGGAAAGAGCTATACTTCATCAAAAGTATTTTATCATGTATTTTTGGTTATAGATTCATAATGAATACTTTTTGAACATCCTCATCTTTAATTGGATATTGTATTTGCGCAATGAGAGCTTGATATCAACTGATGAATTCTATTAATTTCTTTTTCAGACCTTGTTTACAATGGACCAAATCAATCAATGCGATAGCAGGTCCAATGTTTGCTTGGAAATGTTGCAAGAATTGATCAACTAGCTGTGAGAAGGATAATATTGAATTAGGAGGTAAAGAGAAAAACCATTCCAAAGCAGTATCTTTAAGAGATTGAGGAAAGTTTTTTCCTAACAATGCCTCGTCAAAGAAAAATCACTACACATTGTTGTGAATGTTGCAACATGAGTATTAGGATCACCTTTACCACTGTAATTTTCAAAGTGAGGAGTCTCAAATTTGCTAGGCATTTGAGCTCTTAGAATTGAATAAGATAAAGGACTGCGAGCATGATATGTTGGTAAAGTAGGTTGAGAGGAAGCATTAGTCAATTTTGTCACTTTTTGCTATAAGGAAGACATACTCTACAAAAGCTGGTTTAGGAAAGCATCATTGGGTGAAGTGGTTTGTGGATTTGAGAGAGATGTTGTAGTCGTGAAATTGAGAGGTGTTTGGTAATAAGTAGAGGTGATGGATGGTTGAGAATAAGTATGGATTGGTATGGAGACATGAGGTGTTGAGTTTTGATAATTAAATGCAACAACTTTGTAATTATTTCTAGTAGATGTTCCCATGGTAGTGGTAGAATTACTATAAGCTTGTGGATTGGTGGTGAGAATTGATGATGTAAAAGTGGATATTCCAGTAGTCAGTATGGGTGTCGATACTTGTGAGGTTATATATGTCGGTGGTGACACATTTTCAATGATATTCGCATGGCTAGCCACTGGAATAATGTTATGATCCACTATGTGGGATAATCCACGGAGCATGTCAACACCTTCTTGTCCTTCTTGTAAAATTCCTCTTATTCCCTCAACAATAGGTACCACTTCTTGAGCTACATGTGCACGTTCTACAATTTGTTGGAAATAGGCTAGTTGTTTGTCAAGTTTCTTAATTTGTTCATCAGGCACATGTGAAACTATATCAATCACATCCTCAAAATCATGAAAAGTTTGTTCTTCCATTGTGTTGGTGTTTAAGATATCTTGCAAAGGTGTTGATTCACCCTTTGTAAAGTAGTTGTGCAATGGGTTTTCTGATGTTTGCATATCATCGCTATTGAAAGCACTAGAATCTATTAGTCTATGAATTCTCCTTACAAAGATGTTTCTATTAGGGTAGCGGGTTATACAACTCATGCCAAGTCCTATAACACTCAATGCACTAACCAATAGTATAATTAATAAGATTAAAGTAATTATGCTGTTTGAAATACACAATGTGTAATTGTAAACATTGGAATTTAGAAAGCAAGGATGTCAAATAATGCAACACTACAATGCAAAATCAGATCTAAATGAATGTTTATGATAGCAAAAAATCTGAAATAAGACTTTGACTACAAACCCTAGCTTTGTAAATGACTAGGTTATAGGAAAAATGTAAGTTTTCAACAAAACCCTAGCAAATGAGATCTTCAAATGCAAGATGTACTATCATGAAATCATTAATTGTTGTAATATGGATCAGATCTGATGGCAAAATTAGAAAATCAAATGTTTCAATGATATGTAATAAAAATAATTCAAAACTATGCCTTTATGCAAGCCTAGAATGCTTTTTTTTTTACTTTTTTCAAATTTATGCAAAAATTGTCAATGAATAATGATAAGTATGCTATGAATTAATGCAAGACCTAAATTCTACACTCAACAAGATGCAAATGCTAGATGCTACAGGTTCACCAAAATGTTATGTATGAAAAAGGTGAATGATGTAAGCTAGCATGCACACTAGATCAAACCCTCTTCCACAATAATATTCAAGGAAAAAACTGAGCCAAGTCACTACCAAATGGAGGAGGACTCAACTACAAATTTTGTACTCAAGAGTTCTATGAAAGATCAGATTTAACCAAGCCTTTTTATCAAATCCTAGGTCAAGTATGCATAAAACCCTAGTTCTAAGATAATCACCTTGTAACAAATAGAAGACGACTGAAACCTAGAATCTAAATGCATAAAGGTAATTAGAGAGATATTAGAACCTGTGCCCTAGAAGCTGGAAAGTTAGAGGACTATTTCGTGGGTGCCCAAGTCTAGAAAGATGGAATCTTCATAAACTAGAAATTAGAGAAATGTCACAGAGGATGTCTTAATGTCAGATTCAATACCTGTTTGAGCAGGAAGACTATTTCACGGGTGACCAAGTCTTCTGCAGAGGAATATTCCTGAAATACTTTCAGATCCCAAAACCCTTTCCCTTACACAACCTTCTTGTACCTTCACCTCTTCAGATTTCACACCTATAACCTACACATAATAAGAAAAGGGGTTTGGGGGTTGTAGTGTTTAGGGATTTGCCTTAGTCAAATCCTGGGATAGCATTCAATCTTCCCAACACCGTTGTTAGAGAGAGTGCATGCCCTTACAGGGCAGAGGCTAAAGATAAACCAATGATGAAATGATTCAAAGAATAATGATGTCACCTCAGAGGTGAAGCCCTTAGGAGAATGAAGATCCTTCAACTCATAAGGAGATGGATGATAATTCCAAATCCGCAAGAACACAGACAATACAAACACAAATCTGCTTTAGAAACACAATGAATGCTTTGAATGCTCTTTGCTCTAAGATCATAAGTTCGCTATCATCTCCTTCTTACTTTCTAGGTTCAAAAACACACTTATATATGTTTTTCCCGCTAACATTCACAAATTAAATCAAAACAGCTGACAAATGGAAACCTTTTTAAAGGTCCTATGCCAACATGCATTAAAATCTACCCCAACTAATCAGGGAGGACTTGGGCGTAGGTGCTCAAGTCTTGAGGCACCTTTTTGGTCTAGGGTAAGGCTAAGAATGGGCCCCTTGTTCCCAATTTACATTAGTTTCGGGGGATTTTCCATTGGGATGAATATTTAGCATGTATAATGTTATTATGGGGACCTAGGACCTAAACTAGAAGGTAAAAAGGCATGTGTCCACTTTTTACTCCATAACACATTCATCTTTCCTTCAATTTCATAACCATTTTGATGTAACTCTTTGAATTGCAAGTATGTAAGTTTGTAGAATTTCTGGGGATTTTTTCCATCTTCCACTTTGGTCACAAGTCTGATGGCCAGATTGATCTCATAATTATTTGTAAAGTTTAAAATTAGTTTTATAGGGATTATATCAACTTCTTCCATTGCTCAAATTCCATGTTGTATCTCTCTATTTCACCTACCCGATGGCCCCACAATAATGGATCCTATGTGTGAATTTACCTTACATAAAACTTCAATTTTTCTATCGCTCACACCTTTTGTAAATTAAATTCTTATGCTCTTGAGACCCCTTTTTGATCTTTGCATCATTAAATATTTTGTTTAAGTAGTCATGTGACTTTTTGAATTTATTTATTTGTGAGTGAGACATGATTTTAGAGTTGATTTATTTTATTAGTAGAGATTAGACTAATTAATCCAATAGTAAGATTATTCAATTAATTAGTGGGGAAGGTGTCGGAAATTAGTTTAATTAATTAAATATATTTATTTAATTTATTTGATGATGGAAGGCATGTAAAAGGCTAATCCTAATTAATTAAATAAATATAATTTATCTAATTAATTAGTGTTAGAATGATACAAATGTGGTTAGGATGGGCTTGGGATATTGTTGAAAGTGTCAAAAGTGGTATTAGTGTTAGGATATGGTCAATTTTATATGTCTACACTTAGAACTAGTAAAAAATGGATAACATTATTCTAATGACACCTTTGTAATTGATGGATTAAACTACATAGAACTTTGTAATCAATTTCCACTTGGTTAAGATTTTTGGGAGTTTTAATTAGGATTAATGACATGAAAGGAATGCAAAAGGTATATTGAACTTTAGCACATATATTGTATATTATTGATAATTATAAATTATAAAGTAGTGTAAATATTGATTTGAACCTATATATAGAAACAACTAAACAATAGATATACATAGATATATATGAAAGTTTGAAATTGATAAAAATATATTCTAACATGTCCTACATACACAAAAACTCAAATACATGATCAAAATATATAAATTTTCTAATTTTGAGTATGTAAATGCCATAGATCTCAAAGTATACATTAATAATGTTGTAGATAAAAGTACATGTGTCCTAGATCAAAGTATGCAAACGTGAGGTAGATTAAAGTATATAAATACCATGGATCTCAAAATATGTATACAAATGTCCTATCTATCAAAGTACATGAACTACTCAAAATACATCATAATAATGGGTTACACTTTTTGGCCAAACTTGACATTGAAATCAACATTTTGAACTAAATCTTCACTTTCTGACACCTATAGCCGCTAAACCATTAGGAATTTGAAGATGATGCAAACTAGTGATTTGTGAGATTTTATTTGTAGATTCTAAATATATTTTTTCAAAAAAATTTGGAGTTAAATCGTAAATTTTTTTGCGTCTCCTTTGATAATTAGTTTTTAATAGTAAACAATATTTTTTAAAAGTGATGTGTATTATGTAGCACATAACTTTTTTTTTCTACAAATGATAAAATTTTGATTCTTTTGAATTTAGATTGGTAACACCGATATATAGGGCATGCAATTAGTTTTATAATATTTTGTTGAATATATATTTTTAATTAAGTTTTGAAGTCGAACCAATTATAATTTAGACATAGGCGTATTCCGTAAAACATAACTTTTTCTGTATGTATCGAAATTCTTTATTTTTTCTTGAAACAAGGACATCAATACCTAGGGCATAAATATTTTTTAGATTTTTTTTCACTAATTTACTAATTTTCCATGTGTGTAGAACAACGAACTTGATGTTCGGTGAAAAACCTACATTCACAAGAAATAAAAAATAAATATAATAATCAAATTAAATATATTTAAAATTATACTTTTTGGGAAGCTTATAATAAGGACTACATACTTACAAAGCATAAATTTTAAATGATTTCATTTGATCCCCCAAAAGGTAAATCAAAAATAGTTTTTTATCAACATTTTGATAGGTGTAGAGGAGACTCCATTATAGGTATGATTCAAAACTAGCGGGGTTCTATCCAAGGGGATTTGAATTTAAGGGGCTTTGATCAAACCCTCTTCAATTAAAATCCCTTAAATGGAACCATTGAAGGCTTACATCATATATTTTCTAAAAATATGTGATTTCAACAAAAATTAGGATGTCTCAGAAAGTATAACCCATTATTGTGGCAGCACCCATCTAATTAAAAAGATATGTTAATGGAGAGGATGGTGCTAATTTATGTTATTTTATAGATGTGTTGATTTTAATTAAAAATATGGGTTTAGAATAAGTTTATTTGCTAAGAATTTTAATTATTGGTGTTTATACATTTTATATTAACATATTTTAATTGATTGAAATTAGACTTTAAAGGGACAACATGTAGCCACAATGTAGTTGTTGTGGAGTTTGATACTAGAAAGATTAGTGCCAAATATGACCTTGATGATAATCATGTAGGGATAAATTTTGATTCGATAAAGTCTGTCGGTTAGGCTTCTATCAATAATAGCAACATTGTGCTCAAGAATGTCTCTAATGTTGTTGTGTGGATTTAATACTTTGTGAAATCTATCAAGTCCTCTGCTTTGTATTACCGTTAATTTGTCAAGAATTTTGCCAACTGTTTTGTTTACTCATTGTAGTCATCCCCAACTCCCACTCATAATGATGTGGGCGTTGACAATCCATAAATCCCATGGTCTAACACTTGAGAGAACATCAATTGAAATCAAATGTATTGATCCTTAGGGTGTCACATTCGCTACAATGTTGTAGGTGTGGAGTTATGTGGTTCTACATACCTCCCTGAGCTTGAGCTACAAGTGATAAATGACCATATACAAGATTGTACATATATCTTCCTTAAGAGGAAGGTGGGGATCATCTACACACAATATCAATGTTACATTATTAGGCAGTTTAATTAACAATGTATTTACTATTTCCCCTGCATTGCACAGTATGTTCAATGGCTTCTATTGCCAAAAAAATTAATATCTAAATTTCATTGTGAATTTCCAGTCAATTAAAAATTACTCATTCCATCTAACTATCGGCGTACCCATTGCACATTAAGTGCGAATGCACATAGGTCAAGTGGGTTAGCATAATTTACTATGATATTGTAATTTAAAAGAGAAAAAAAAGTCATTCCAATTATGTATGATGAATAAGCCCTCCACTCCTATTACTTAATACTTTACATCATATCTTGGACAAGTATACTAATAATGTTTGAAAAATTCAATGTTTTCTTAAAGAAAATATAATTCGAATAGAACTTAAATTATATTCGAAAAAATCTTCATTTTGAATACCAAAAGTTAGCAATAAATGTTCTAGGTTTGAGTATCAAATCTACTTAAAAAAATGTAAAAGATTGCGCCTCCCATGGCGGAGCTTTCGAAACCCATAACACACTCTGCAAGCTTCATTCTGCCTTGCTCCTAGTTTGTGTCTCCTCTCCAGCAGCTATCTATGGGATTCTCTCTTTCAGAAGAAAAAGAGGTTTCAATTACAGAAAGGAAAAGCATCACTGCTATTAAAGCGGGGGTAGTCATCTTAGTTAGTAGAACGTAGCACTGTGTTTAATAAAACTATGTTCTAAGCAATTTCATTATAATGTTTTTACAATTTTAGATCGTATTTTACAATTTTAAAATTTATAGTTTGATTTGTTATATTTTATATATGACACTTATAAAAAATTATTATATAGAGAAATATAATATATTATTTTATAATATTTCTTATAGAAATATATATTAGTTTAAAAGATTTTCAAAGATAGAATATAAATGATTTTTTCTTTGTTGAAACTCTAAAAATATAAGTTAAATATTTTTTAAATTTTAAATATATCAATTTAGAAACTTATATTTAATTATAATAGTAAATTTAAAATTTTTATATGTATAACTAAAAAATTTATAATTACAAAGCTGAGAGAGATAATCTATTGGCTGATGAACTCTAACTTGTAAGTTATACAATCAAATTTTATTTATTTTTAATGTATAAAGTTAAACTATTCTTCTAGTTTATTTATTTTACTCTATGCAACCAACCTTCTTGTGCATACTCTCTAATCTTGTGTGCATATATAAATATTAGCACTTTGTATTATTACATAATTGTTTACACACACTCTAAATTTCTCTACATACTTACACTTGGCTCCTCCATGCATAGCATAAAATAATAAGCATTTGTATTTGTCCTTGTTCCCTTGCAAGAAGCTAGCACTCTTAAAGCAATCCAATTTGTAGTTGAAAATAACTCCTTAACAAACCTTACAATGCATATTGGATCCGGCAGCACCAAAGATAGATTTCTAGGATTTTGTTGGGCATTATGACCTTGATTATTAAATGCTAGTTCTGATTTCTTTTAGTTCCATAGTTTGTTGCATAACTATCACTAAGAGAAAATCCCTTAACAATCTTCTCATCTTTACTCCTCTATTAAAGCATAATTCTTGTTCTCTCTTCATTACACCACCATGACACTTTAACACCATCCAATCTTTTAATATCTTTATATTAAAACATTTGATTTAAAATTCTTCACATTTTATATTTTTCTTAAAACGATTAAATAACCTAAGTTAGTGTTTTTTCTTCCCTATTTTTAACTCACACGCGAACAGATTTTGAAGGGCATGTGATTGCTGAAGATAATTTGCAGCAAAATGACGACGTGTGTATAAACGAATAGAAGCACGGATACTTCAAGTGCTTCGACTCTGAAATGATTGCCATTCCTTTCAACACGTAGATTGATCAGATATTGTGGCAAATCAAACAAAATGCTGTTTTATTCTGTGCTGAAAATCTGGTGTAACACATGTTCATTAGCAAAAAAACATTTAATCTCTCTAAGCTAAGTTATCAGTAATAAATTGAGTTTGTGTTTACCCAGAAAAATGCGTAGACGTGCACATATGTGTTTGCATTTAATAAGTTTGTTGCCTTTAAATAATCTCTGTAGGCATATTCTCAGCTTTTTCCTTCCACCTCAAAGTAAAATGATCATTATTAGCCTACGTTCAAAATTCTCCGAGGTAAAACGACCAAAAGCACGTTACATTGATCCCAAGTAAATGCACATCAAATTTATTCTAGCCAAATGGGGGATGACGCTCAAATCGGTGTCAACTTTATCCGATGGAAACAATGGATGACAGTCAAACGCAGCCCGACGAAGCAATGCATGACGGTCAAATACACGTCATATTTATCCCAATTAAAAGGTAGCTGACGGGCAACTGAACGTCAACTTTAACCCCGTGAAATGCTGGCTAAAGGTCAACTGAACGTCAAATTTATCCCAGTTAAATGGTGCTTGACGGTCAATTGAACGTCAAATTTATCCCGATGAAATTGTGCCTGACGGTCAAATGAACGTCAAATTTATCCCAATGAAATGTTGCTTGACGGTCCACTGAACGTCAAATTTATCCGGAAGAAATGGTACATGACGACCATACGAACGTCAAATTTATCCTGAAAAATGGTGTCTGACGGTCAAACGGACGTCAAATTATCCCAATAACATGGTCCATGACGGTCAAAAGAACGTCAACTTTATCCCACTAAAATGGCCCCTGACGGTCAAACGAACGTCAAATTTATCCCTTAAAAACGATGCCTGTCAGGCAAATGGACGTCAAATTTATTATACTGAAAGTGTTCATCACGGTCAAACAGACGTCAAATTTAGCCGAGATTGATTACGCATGACTGTCAAACGGACGTCACAGTTATCCCGCTGATGTTGAACATGACGGTCAAATGGACGTCAAATTTATGCAAGCGAAATGGTGCATGACGGTCAAATGAACGTCAAATTTATGACAGCGAAATGGTGCATGACGGTGAAATGAACATCAAATTTATGCCAACACAATAACGCATGACGGTCAAGTGAACGTCAAATTTATGCCACTCGAAAGTGCATGACGGTCAAATGGACGTCAAATTTGTTAAATGAATTTGATCGTCCCGATTCCAAAGGAGAAAAATTGACGTCTAGTTGACCGTCATTCACCATTTCGCTGGGATACAGTTGACGTTCAGTTTATCATCATGCAGCTTTTATTTAGCATAAATTTGACGTTCATTCGACCGTCAGCCACCATTTCGAGGATAAATTTGACGTGACTTTGGCCGTTAGGAATCATTTTACCTTGGAGAAATTTGACCGTCATGAGAATCATAAATTTGATGGTCGTGACGAGGCATCTTTCCATGAAACCTTTAGTTTACTGAACCGTGCAGATAATGGCATTGAACAAATCCGTTTCCGTCGTGAAGAAAAACCCCCATCCATGAATTTCAATATAATGGCGACAACAACATCCAGAACTGGTAAAAATAAGGGCAAAACTTACTGGTAAATCTCTTGTTTGAAGCGGGAAAATCCGTTCTTGAGTTTATCAACAGGATCAGACTCGTCAGCTTGGTTTCCATTGCACTTGTGTTATTATTGACCTGTGCCTGCAATTCCTTTGTGATTTCCGCATTCTTCTTCTTGTCTGCAATTGAAATCCCACACAACAAAAATAAACTTCCTATTTTTATACCCAGTATTAATGATTCAAGTATAAACAAGCTGAATTCAACATACTTGAACAATTTGGCGAGAGCATTGATCGCTTCATCATACGAATCGGTGGATGCCATGATCTGATCGTTTGGCTGCCGTGACCGTCATGCGTATTATAAAAAGCGTTTGAGAAGACTAAGGGTTTCATGAAAAAGGACCATTTGTTGAATTATTAAAGACTCTTCCGAGCATCACTATTCGGAAACTCCTGCTAAATGGGCGTTCTTACAAAAAGAATTTAAGAATTTGGAAAATATCTCATGGAAGATACTGCGATTTCCATTGTTCAAATTATCACCGCCCAGTATACTGCTGGCCAGGAAGACCATCGAGTAATAATCACTTCTTTTCTTAGAATTCGAGAGATTCATTCATCAAGTTATTCTGTTCTCAGTTACATTAAGCTTCGCTATCTCTTTCGTTCTTTTGAATCGGCGTATAAACAGATGGAATTTCAGTATGAAGAAAGAATATGTGGTACGTGGGCTTAAACAGCACACACTAAGCTTTGACTTGCTTAGGTGGCTGGTGGGCCCTTTCTCTTACTCTATTTTGTTAATGTGTCAATAAGTGAAGGGGTCCACCAGCCACTTAAACAAGTCAACTTAGTGTGTGTTGTTTAAGCTCAGCGATATGTGGTGCTTGAGATGTTTATGGAGATTTGAGTGTGGAATCGGATGAGCAGGAGACTTTCATTCTGTAACATGCACAGCGCAGGGACGACGGCAGAATTAGAGAGTTTCGAACGCTAATTCTTCAGACCACCACGATTTCCATCTTGACTTGGCCTTTGGCCACTCCAGGTTCCATGGCATACTGTACTTCTTCTGTTCCACAATGGCCGCCTCCTTCCTCTCACTGAAAGCAGATGAATGAATGAATGGATTTTAATGACATCCACAAGACCAAGCAGCCTAAGGGACTGAGAGCTGCAGCCCTAAGAAATCTTCAAGATCTTTTCGATGTCGCTTCTCCTACTATGAATTTTAACCAAGAAACCTACAATAAAATCGATAATGTGATCTTTTCGAGCATCATATACTAGATGATAAACAACTTACAATGTTAATAAAATCGACAGAGCACAATAGAAAATGAAACCTTAAGCGATATGACGCCGCTTTCCATTACAAGATTTAAGGCTTCAAAGCTTGGTAATATTTGAGGAGTAGAGAGTATTTTTTATTTCAATCAAGTCTGTCGTTACACTTAAAAGGTAGTGGCGAACGCAGGAAGGGCTTTACTTAAACATCATCCATTTCAATGGTCAAACAGTCAATAACAATTTTACAACTCATCCACAATAAAAAAAATGATAAATATTTGTCCTATTTTTATTGGCCAAAATTGACTCTTGACTGTCGAAGTGGATGATGTTTAAAAACAACCCGCCAGACATACAAAGATTTTGTATTTTCCACTTCATTTCATCTATCCTTCGTTTTATGCTCTTGGATATTTTTCTTTGGCTCCTATCACTTATCCCCAAGAATTAGTTTTAATCTTTAGACTTTTTATTCATTCTTTTTCATCACTTTGGACTAAAATTGTGGATGTAAAATTGATTCTATGCACATGAGTTTGAACCTCAAACTTTTAAAAATTCAAATTCAAATTTAAACTATTATTGATTTTTTTGTTGTTTGTTAAGAGTTGACCTACATATCTGTTTATATTTATGTATCTTGTCATATTTAAGAACATTTATCATTCATTTTGAAATCATCAAGGATTGGGAAAAGCATACACTTACATACTTAGGCATCCTTTCATGCTTGCCTATCTTTAATTGTTGTGAACCAAAGCCGTTAAATTAGTCTCCTAGGGGTTTCATCAAAAAAGAATAAATCCTTGCCTAGCATTCTCAAACATTTTCTACAGACACCATCCTTTCTTAATGTGCACTAGTCAAAGGTTTTTTTTTTCAATATAAATAGGACAACTATTTACCTTTTTTGAAATACAAGGCTTTATAAATGGCTCTATATAGTTCATTAAGTAATTGGCCATGGAGGCTACCTAAAATTTATTAGCTAGTGTTTGCTAGGAACTTTTAGGAGCCTTTGACAATCAAGTGGTCCCATGAATTGTATAGCGACATGTGATGCTAAAAAATTTAGTTTAGAAAATAAGTTAGTGATATCATGAATCTCTTTGCAATAACTAATACAAAAATTACAAATGACTTCTAAATGATGTAACCATTGGAGAAAAAAATACTTAAGCTACTGGGGGAAATTTTTAGCGACCCCCAACCCCCCACACTTAAGGTAGCTATTGAAAATTTGAGAATTTGAAAGCAGGGGCTCCTATTTTCTAGGATAAGATCCCAATTTACCATTAAACACTTTTTTCCTCATCTCATGAGACCTCTTGCTGCATAAAAATAGATCTTAAAGCCCCCTGCATGGGGCAAATCAATGTTATGTGTTCATAGTAATTTTAATATCAAAACTTCTATTGACATTGTCATGTGCCTAGTTTTTAAATTAGATTTCTCTACCAAGTTAATTCCATTGTAATTTGCCCATCCCATCAAATGAATGTTTTAATGGGTTCTAAGTTGTCTAGAAAACATATGTCAATTTTAAAGGTACTAAAGTTATGCAACTAGAGAATTTATGTCTTAGATTCTAAGCCTTCTTAAATTTCCTCGTTATTCTTGAATCACTATAAAGTAATTAAATATTAAAAACAATTAGGAAATTAGAGACTCAACTAATATTTTTGGAGGAAGGTTTATTATAACAATCCCC
Source organism: Cunninghamia lanceolata (assembly GCA_027924645.1). Taxonomy (NCBI): domain Eukaryota; kingdom Viridiplantae; phylum Streptophyta; class Pinopsida; order Cupressales; family Cupressaceae; genus Cunninghamia; species Cunninghamia lanceolata. Next base: position 313,126 of record BSBN01001317.1, on the reverse strand, counting down.
AACTACAAGAAAATGCCTTTTTAAGATGAGGTTATTGTTTTACAATAGGTATAATAAACTAAACATATTAATTATCGTAATTCCAACTTGAAGTCATTGCTACTTGATAATTTTTTGAGTTCCAGTGTAGCTCATGACTCAAATGCTAATCCATACTTATTAGACTAGTTGAGTCCAATTTCCTAGCAAGGGATATGGAATCTAAGAAAACACCCCAGTGATAATAAGGAGATTGATATTAATTTTTGGATGAATAACCCCAACCCTACAAATAATTAAAGCCCAATAGTTTCACCTCTATTTGTAATTGGAAAGAGGCTTTGGCCCACCCAATTGAGATTTATGCTCATTCCCTAAGATGTTCATTCCTTCACAATGAACTGGGTTGAAGAGCATACTAGAGTAAACTTCATTATTTCATGTTGCCATATATTTATAAACACTTCGTTGTTATCTCTAAGTTTATTAGATTTAATCTCTACATTAACATGGTTCAAGTTCTCATGTGAAACTAATAAATCCAATCCAAATTTACATTGTTCAAATCCAAGTTAAATAAACACCTTGTTCTATGAGTGAGTAAATATAATCATTTTATCAATGTTAAGTTCATCATATTTGCCTTTGGTATGGGTGATTCCGTTTGACATAAATGCCAACAATTTTCTTCTCAGTTCATCTAATATATTTCTTGGTTATCTACAATGTGGAAGATGAATGTAATTAAAGTCGGGCACAATTATCCCTATTACTTTGCATTGTCAGTTAGAATTCTTTTGCTACCTCAAAATGTCTTCTAATTTAAATTTTATTCCTCGTTGGTGGAGTTGCAGAATGTCAATGAGGCTATGTTATATTTTGTGCCATATTCCTTTATCTTTGCACTTCTTTTTTGAATGTTCAAAATAAAATGCTTGATTTGTAATGGAGGTTGATAAAATTAACATACAATCCTTGCAAAATGTGTGTCCATCTTAGGTAAATTTATATTTTTGCTTCTAACTCTACCATACTGAGAAAGAACTCTTGAGTACCTAAAGATTGAGTGCATGCCCTCACTAAAAAATGCTTTGGCACTAGTCAACATACTTATCTTAATCTACTACACGTATCTAATATTGTTAAAGAAATGAAGAAAACATATGCCCACATACTTGTAATTAGGTGGAAGCATAAATCCATGTTTCACTACTAGGGTCATCCCACAATAGTGTGTCCACTTGTGGTGGAAGGAAAAAAGTTGACCCCTATGAAAGAAAAATTAACAAACACCTTGAATGAAGATGCCTTTGTTTAAAGGTTATGTCACCAAAACCTTCAACCAAAAGAAACGCATTATTCAAAGATACCTTCAAACAAAGGCATTTTTTAATTCTTTTTTTATCAATAAAGAACACCTTTGTTTGAAGATACCTTTGAACAAAGGTTTTTGTTTATAGTTTATTAATAGAAAAGCAAATTTTTATTTTCACATTTACAAATTATAGCATATAGCGAACAAAGACTAAACATGCGACGATGAGGAAACCCTACACTATGCAAACTAAATGGGAATTGACATGGGTATGCAAATTTCATTTATTAGACCTCAAAATGGGTAGAAAACTAAATGGGAATTTACACAAGTATGCAAATTAAATGGGAATTGACATGGGTGTGTAAATTTCATCATTGTATCAAATAAGTAGAAAATTAAATGGGAATTGACATGGGTATGTAAATTTCATCTACTAGAGCTCAAAATAAGTAGAAAATCAAATGGGAATTGACATGGGTATGTAAATTTCATCTACCAGAGCTCAAAATAAGTAGAAAATCAAATGGGAATTGACATGGGTATGTAAATTTCATCTACTTGTTTCAAAATAAGTAGAAAATTAAATGGGAATCGACATGGGTATGTAAATTTCATCTACTAGAGCTTAAAATGGGTAGAAAACCAAATGGGAATTGACATGGGTATGCAAATTTCATCATTGTCTCAAAAGAGGAAAAATAATAAATGGGAATTAACATGAATGTACAAATTTTATCCCTTGGATCTCAAAATGGGTATAAAACGAAATGGGAATTGACACAGACATGCAAATTTCATCTATTTGAACTCAAAAAGGGTATAAAACTAAATGGTAATTGACATGGGTATGCAAAAAACTAAATCAAAATTGACATGGGTAAGAATTTAGGAATTCATACTTGTTCTAGTTAGTAAATTAGGAATTTATTTAATGATATTCTTGCAAGGAAAATAAAATCATTAACTATTGGTCTCTAATCATCTGCATCCACTAGAAATTGAGCCTAATCTCATAGATTGATCTTAAATAGGTCATCTCATGGATCAAAATAAAGATGCTCATTAGGCTAACCTTGAAGACCATTCATATTTTTCTCAATATTAGTCAACCTATCTCTTTACTTAGTAACCATAGCCATGGTGGTGTCTAAATTTCCTTGACAACTATTACGTGCATTATTTCCTACACCAAGATCATGATCCAAATTATCATTAAATGGATCTACTATATCTATTTAATTAAGACTATCAATGATAGTTTTATGCCTACCATTGGCCATCTACAAATGTTGTAAACATACACCTAAATTTAGTGTTAATAGAAGGTTTAGGGTGGATAAAAAATATGAGGATCAAAAAAGAGGAAGTGATTTTATGCTAAAAATGTTTGACATCCAAGCCTCAACACCCAAGGAAGGTATATTTGTTCAAGATTGACAGGCAAGCCTTACCAAATATTTGGTAGCATTAAATCTCCAAATAAACTCAAAATCTAGTCTCAACAAACTAGATATCTAGTCATAATGGATTAGATATATGGTTGGTACTAAAAACTTCACTTTGATTGATATGGTTAGCAACTTTATGTTGTTAAATTTTCAATGAAATTAATGGGTTTTGTAAGTAAAATGTATACTTTCAAAAGTAGAAAAATTGCAAACTTCAAACCTAATTTATAACTTTTTTATGATTTTCTAAACACAATTTAGACAAAATTGAAAAATATACTTGCTTTTATTTTTAATAACTTTTTTTTAAATCTATTTTTAAAAAAATATATGAGGCCAAGCTAGACATCATGCTCTACATATTAAAAAAATATTCATGTTACAATTATTTTAGGTCAAATTAAGGTCAATATGCATGAGAGATTTGAGAATTATACCTTAATCCTATTAAATTATTAATTTAAAATATATATTTGATTAAACACATAAAATATCCATATAAAGCCTCAAAATCAATTGTATTTCTCCATTAATTTTGAAAAATACTTTCATTTACTATTTTTTGGCCTAGTATACACGTGCATGTTTTTGCTTTAGTCAAAGTTGAAAAAATATCACTTTTGTACATTCTTAACCAAGTTTTATCATTTGGGTATTAGAATAAAGTACATGTTTGAAAACTAGAAACAAAATATTACATTTCATATTTTACATCACGTTAATGATTTCATCTAAAAATGCTTCAAATATTTACCCCAAGTATATATAGCTAACTCTAATACTCAAGAAAAAAGTTTCCACCTTTTAGTCATTTTTGGCCCTCATTACCTTGCACTCTCTGTTTAGGTCTAATTTATAACTTGGCTCTAATACTAAATGTCATGGACTAAATTTTTCACTAATTCAGAAAAATATCATCAAAGATAAACTATAACTATGATACCAGATCTGTAGGGATCATATATAATAACATTGGAAGCTATTAAGTCAACATTTAGACCAATCATTTATTCTTAATCTATATGAAACCATTGATATATCCTAGGTTCATAGCTACCCATGGTCATTATCCAAATAACAACCAAATTTCATTTTAATTTTTACAAAAATTGTACGTTGAGGTGCACTTAGGTCTCAACATAAATAATGTATATTTACCAAGCTCCATGTGGGACAAGTGCATGGTAGGGTATGTGACAGAGACACATATCATCATTGAGGATGATATTTTCCTCAACCTAGATATTTTATTGGTGAAAGGATGCATACATTTACCCCAGGATTCAAGTATATCGGTGACATCGTGGTTATTTATTACCAAAGGAACGCAATTGAGGATCGTGTTAAGGTTTCCATCTATGCCTAGGAAATCTCTTCAAAGGAGGTGGATGAGTAATTTTTGAGGCATCCATGCAACTCCTCTACATCACATCATGCATATTCATCACAACATGATCCATATTATATTTTTATCTTCCCACCTTAGGAGGAGCTTGATCGTATCATTAATACTAATTAATTACATTATTCTATATGATGTATATTAGTAGACTTGATGAGAGTATATTAGGTGATATCCATGTAGTTGAGAGTCCCTCTCTTAGATGGGTGCTGCCACAATAATGGGTTACACTTTCTGGGACATCCTGATTTTTGTTGAAATCACATATTTTAAAAAAATATATGATGTAAGCCTTGAAAGGTTCCATTTAAAGGATTTTAATTGAAGAGGGTTTGATCAAACCCCCTTAGATTCAAACTCCCTTGGATAGAACCCTGCTAGTTTTAAACCATACATATAATGGAGTCTCTTCTACACTTATCAAAATGCTGATAAAAAACCATTTTTGATTTACCTTTTGGGGGATCAAATAAATTCATTTAAAATTTATGTTTTGTAAGTATGTAGTCCTTATCATAAGCTTCCCAAAAAGTATAATTTTAAATATATTTAATTTGATTATTATATTTATTTTTTATTTCTTGTGAGTGTAGGTTTTTCACCGAACATCAAGTTCTCTGTTCTACACACATGAAAAATTAGTAAATTAGTGATTTTTTTTAAAAAAAATATCTATACCCTAGGTATTGATGTCCTTGTTTCAACCAAAAAAAAATAATTTTGATACATACAGAAAAAGTTATGTTTTACGGAATACGCCTATGTCTAAATTATAATTGGTTCGACTTCAAAACTTAATTAAAAAAATATATTCAACAAAACATTATAAAACCAAATGCATGCCCTATATATCGGTGTTACCAATCTAAATTCAAAAGAATCAGAATTTTATCCTTTGTAGAAAAAAAGTTATGTGCTACAAAATACACATCACTTTTAAAAAATATTGTTTACTATTAAAAACTAATTATCAAAGGAGACGCAAAAAAATTACAATTTAACTTCAAATTTTTTTGAAAAAATATATTTAGAATCTACAAATAAAATCTCACAAATCATTAGTTCGCATCATCTTCAAATTCCTAATGGTTTAGCGGCTATAGGTCTCAGAAAGTGAAGATTTAGTTCAAAATGTTGATTTCAATGTCAAGTTTGGCCAAAAAGTGTAATCCATTATTGTGGGATGACCCAGATGTAGTGACATATGTTAATCATACCATTACTAGCATAGAGAGATCCTATACATCACCTCATCAATGCACTCCTAGTCTACAAACATTGACATATCCTAAGCCTTTGGTGGGCAAGGCCTCAATGCCTCAATTCACATAGATTTTATCTTCAAGTCCCGTTCCCTCTCACATTCATAGTCCATTGAGGTCATTGTTAATGGCCCAACTGTTGGATTTGAGATTAGTCAGTAGTGGAGACTTTTACTCATGATTCTATTGACACATATCTACCAACATATGGTGATTTGGATTGACATAAAGATCCTTTTGAAACTACATAGGAATAATTTATAATTAAGCTTACATATATAGTAAAATTTACTCTATACACAAACTCGTGGATGTCTAGAAGTTAATTTTAAATTATTTTTTCTTTTTTCCACATATAGCCTGGGTTAGCACTAGATATTCTTAGTCTAAGCTTAGGGAACATATACATGCATGATTCACATCATGGTAGTGAGAAGGTGATAATTTATGTATATTGAAACATTAGATTAACTACATGTTCTAATATTATTAAATAATGCTTATGTTCTAATGTATGTGTATATTTATGTAGGGCTCCATCCATCATTCTTAGCACAATAGTTGTCACTTTGAGGGTCACTTAGCAAGGAGATAGGATTCACCCATATTATGATATATTTTGAGTAGTTCATGTACTTTGATAGATAGGACATTTGTATACATATTTTGAGATCCATGGTATTTATATACTTTAATCTACCTCACATTTGCATACTTTGATCTAGGACACATGTACTTTTATCTACAACATTATTAATGTATACTTTGAGATCTATGGCATTTACATACCTAAAATTAGAACATTTACATATTTTGATCATGTATTTGAGTATTTGTGTATGTAGGACATGTTAGAATATATTTTTATCACTTTCAAACTTTCATTTATATCTATGTATATCTATTGTTTAGTTGTTTCTATATATAGGTTCAAATCAATATTTACACTACTTTATAATTTATAATTATCAATAATATACAATATATGTGCTAAAGTTCAATATACCTTTTGCATTCCTTTCATGTCATTAATCCTAATTAAAACTCCCAAAAATCTTAACCAAGTGGAAATTGATTACAAAGTTCTATGTAGTTTAATCCATCAATTACAAAGGTGTCATTAGAATAATGAACTATCCATTTTTTACTAGTTCTAAGTATAGACATATAAAATTGACCATATCCTAACATCATCTTCTAACATCATAACACTAATACCAATTTTGACACTTTCAACAATATCCCAAGCCCATCCTAACTACATTTGTATCATCCTGACACTAATTAATTAGATAAATTATATTTATTTAATTAATTAGGATTAGCCTTTTACATGCCTTCCATCATCAAATAAATTAAATAAATATATTTATTTAATTAAACTAATTTCCTACACCTTCCTCACTAATTAATTGAATAATCTTACTATTGGATTAATTAGTCTAATCTCCACTAATAAAATAAATCAAATCTAAAATCATGTCTCATTCACAAATAAATAAATTCAAAAAGTCACATGACTACTTAAACAAAATATTTAATGATGCGAAGATAAAAAAGGGGTCTCAAGAGCATAAGAATTTAATTTACAAAAGGTGTGAGCAATAGAAAAATTGAAGTTTTATGTAAGGTAAATTCACACATAGGAACCCTTATTGTGGGGCCATCGGGTAGGTGAAATAGAGAGATACAACAACATGGAATTTGAGCAATGGAATAAGTTGATATAATCCCTATAAAACTAATTTTAAACTTTACAAATAATTATGAGATCAATCTGGTCATCTAGACTTGTGACCAAAGTGGAAGATGGAAAAAATCCCCAGAAATTCTAAAAACTTACATACTTGCAATTCAAAGAGTTACATCAAAATGGTTATGAAATTGAAGGAAAGATGAATCTGTTATGGACTAAAAAGTGGACACATGCCTTTTTACCTCCTAGTTTAGCTCCTAGGTCCCCATAATAACATTATACATGCTAAATATTCATCTCGATGGAAAATCCCCTGAAACCAATGTAAATTGGGAACAAGGGGCCCATTCTTAGCCTTACCCCAGACCAAAAAGGTGCCTCAAGACTTGAGCACCTACGCCCAAGTCCTCCTTGATTGGTTGGGGCAGATTTTAATGCATGTCGGCATAGGACCGTTAAAAAGGTTTCCATTTGTCAACTCTTTTGATTTAATTTGTGAATGTTAGCAGGAAAACATAGATAAGTGTGTTTTTGAACCTAGAAAGTAAGGAGATGATAACAAACTTATGATCTTGGAGAAAAGAGAATTCAAAGCATTCATTGTGTTTCTAGAGCAGATTTGTGTTTGTATTGTGTGTGTTGTTGCAGATATGGAATCATCATCCATCTACTTATGAGTTGAAGGATCTTCATTCTCCTAAGGGCTTCACCTCCGAGGTGACATCATTGTTATTTGAATCATTTCATCATTGGTTTATCTTTAGCCTCTGCCCTGTAAGGGCATGCACTCTCTCTAACAACGATGTTGGGAAGATTGAATGCTATCCCAGGATTTGACTAAGGCAAATCCCTAAACACTACAACCCCCAAACCCCTTTTCTTATTATGTGTAGGTTACAGGTGCGAAATCTGAAGAGGTGAAGGTATAGGAAGGTTGTGTAAGGGAAAGGGTTTTGGGATCTGAAAGCATTTCAAGAATATTCCTCTATAGAAGACTTGGTCACCCACAAAATAGTCTTCCTACTCAAACAGGTACTGAATCTGACATTAGGACATCCTTTGTGACATTTCTCCAATTTCCAATTTCTAAAGATTCCATCTTTCTAGACTTGGGCACCCGCAAAATAGTCCTCCAACTTTCCAGCTTCTAGGGCACAAGTTCTAATATCTCTCTAATTACCTTTATGCATTCAGATTCTAGGTTTCAGTCGTCTTCTGTTTGTTACAAGGTGATTATCTTAGAACTAGGGTTTTATGCATACTTGACCTAGGGTTTGATAAAAAGGCTTGGTTAAATATGATCTTTCCATAACACTCTTGAGCACAAAATTTGTAGCTAAGTCCTCCTCCATTTGGTAGTGACTTGGCTCAGTTTTTTCCTTGAATATTATTGTGGAAGAGGGTTTGATCTAGTATGCATGCTAGCTTACATTATTCACCTTTTTCATACATAACATTTTGGTGAACATGTAGCATCTAGCATTTGTATCTTGTTGAGTGTAGAATTCAGATCTTGCATTAATTCATAGCATAATTATCATTATTCATTGACAATTTTTGCATAAATTTAAAAAAAGTAAAAAGAATAAGCATTCTAGGCTTGCATAAAGGCATAGTTTTGCATAGTTTTTATTACATATCATTGAAACATTTGATTTTCTGATTTTTATATCAGATTTGATCCATATTACAGTAATTAATCATTTCATGATAGTACATTTTGCATTTGAAGATCTCATTTGCTAGGGTTTTGTTGAAAACTTACATTTTTCCTATAACCTAGTCATTTGAAAAGCTAGGGTTTGTAGTCAAAGTCTTATTTTAGATTTTGTTTCTATCATAAACATTCATTCAGATCTGATTTTGCATTGTAGTGTTGCATTATTTGACATCCTTGCTTTCAAAATTTCAATGTTTGCAATTACACATTGTGTATTTCAACAAGCATAACTACCTTAATCTTATTAATTATACTATTGGTTAGTGCATTGAGTGTTATAGGACTTGGCATGAGTTGTATAACCCACTACCCTAATAGAAACATCTTTGTAAGGAGAATTCATAGACTAATGGATTATAGTGCTTTCAATAGCGCCGATATGCAAACATAAAAAAACCCATTGCACAACTACTTTACAAAGGGTGAATCAACACCTTTGCAAGATATCATAAACACCAAGACAATGGAAGAACAAACTTTTCATGATTTTGAGGATGTGATTGATATAGTTTCACATGTGCCTAATGAACAAATTAAGAAACTTGACCAACAACTAGTCAATTTCCAACAAATTGTAGAACGTGCACATCTAGCTCAAGAAGTGATGCCTATTGTTGAGGGAATAAGAGGATTGTTACAAGAAGGACAAGAAAGTGTTGGCATGCTCCGTGGATTATCCCACATAGTGGATCATAACATTATTCTAGCGGCTAGCCATGCGAATATCATTGAAAATGTGTCACCACCGACATATATAACCTCACATGTATCGACACCCATACCGACTACTGGAATATCCAATTTTACATCATTAATTCTCACCACCAATCCACAAGCTTGTAGTAATGCTACCACTACCATGGGAACATCTACTAGAAATAATTACAAAGTTGTTGCATTTAATTATCAAAACTCAACACCTCGTGTCTCCATACCAATGCATACTTATTCTCAACCACCCATCACCTCTACTTATTACCAACCACCTCTCAATTTCATGACTGCAGCACCTCTCTTAAATCCACAAACCACTTCACCCAATTTGATGCTCTCCTAAACCAGCTTTTGTAGAGTATGTCTTCCTTTTAGCAAAAAGTGACAAAATTGACTAATGCTTCCTCTCAACCTACTTTACCAACATATCATTCTCGCAGTCCTTTATCTTATTCAATTCTAAGAGCTCAAATGCCTAACAAATTTGAGACTCCTCGCTTTGAAAATTATAGTGGTAAAGGTGATCCTAATACTCATGTTGCAACATTCACAACAATGCGTAGTGATTTTTCTTTGATGAGGCATTGTTAGCAAAACTCTTTCCTCGATCTCTTAAAGATACTACTTTGGAATGGTTTTTCGCTTTACCTCCTAATTCAATATTATCCTTCTCACAGCTAGTTGATCAATTCTTGCAACATTTCCAAGCAAACATTGGACCTTCTATCGCATTGATTGATTTGGTCCATTGTAAACAAGGTCTGAAAGAGAAATTAATAGAATTCATCAGTTGATATCAAGCTCTCATTGTGAAAATACAATATCCAATTAAAGATGAGGATGTTCAAAAAGTATTCATTACGAATCTACAATCGAAAATACATGATAAAATACTTTTGATGAAGTATAGCTCTTTCCAACACCTATGCACAACTCTCCTAGATTACCAAATTTCGGCTAGTCAATATGAGAATCATACCTCAGTGGCTCCTATTGGTCAATCCGTAGTTGGGTCATCTCAAAATTTATTTAAGAAGAATAACAGGAATTTCATTAAAATCAATGGGCAATATTTGAACAATTTTCAACCACAAGTGTCTATTATTACAAAGCCTAGTCAGACACCATTTCAATTTAGACAGCAACAGAGACAATTCACTCCATTATCGGATTCTCTTCATTCAATAAAGGCTCAAGCAGTGAATAAAAATATTTTGAAGCTTCCTCCTGCTCATCCATTCGACAGTAGTAAGAGACAAGGACCTTCATTTGATGTTAATGCTTATTGTCACTATCACCGCTCGTCGGGACATGATACTGAAATATGCATGCGTCTTAAACATGAAATTCAAGACCTCATTGATTCGAATGTGATACAAGTTGCTGGTGTGAATGACAATGAAATAAGTCAGTAGCCCCTATGAATCAAAACTTACAAATCTTCACTAGTCCTTTTCCTAAACATAGTGAGAACAACATGGTGGAACAAAATACAATAAAAATTGAAGATGGCTATCTCGACTATGATGAAATAGTTGGTATGATAGAAGTAGATAAGGCAACAAATGAAGATCTACATTGCCCACTAGGAAAAGGTATCTATGTTGAGGTTCCTCTTCTGTTATCCCTTTATAGATCGGGAGATAACCAAAATGCACAAGATACACAAATGGAGCAGCCTATATGTAATCACTTGAAGAAAGAGAAAGTGGTGACGATGAGAAGCATCCCATTTCATTGTGAAAGGCCCATTCATCAAGCAAAGCAGAATAGGAAAGAAAAAGAAAGGAAAGAACAAGGTGTGAATCATCGGTAGAAAAAGGTAATTATTTGGGCCTCCCCGTAAGCATCAAAATATTTCAAACATACAAGGCCTTGAGAAATAAGCACAACATGACTGTTTTGGAAATAAACATCAATCAGGTATGAGTTCCTCACACATTTTACCACACTTAATGGAGCACCTCTCTAAGATGCTCGTAAGTTTGGCATCCTCCTAAAAATCTATATATTTATATGTTGTTGTGTTGTGTTGTGTTCCCCCTTGTTGTGTTAAATGTTGTTTAGGTCTCCTTGGATGACCCTTGATAGTCGAGTGTAAGGTCAAGGATACAAGGAGACTACCTCTATTGTGACCATCCTTCTATTTATTTCTCTATTATTCTACTATTCATCTCTCTTATTGTAATTTTTGTGTGTGGTGCTTTAGGGGCATAATGTTGTGGAGGATGTCTTGGGGGCATCTTCCCATGTTGTAAACCCAAGTCATTTTTATCTCCTCACTCATTTTTAGTGTTTCTATTCTTCAATGGCTCTACTAGTCAGTGGATGATGAAAACAAATAAATACTGATAAGGATCGTGTGTCCCTACAACAAGAAAGCAAAAATGGACCTAGTCCATATGTGAAGATGGGGTTGATATATATTACTGGTGCTTGACTAGTAAAATCACCTCGTGTTGTGATTCGTGTTGTGAAATTTCTTGTAACAAAATTGTGCAATACTTTAAATTTGCTTAGATATGCACTTTGGATTGTTACACTCGGTTCTGAGATACCTACAGTATACCCTCATGGCTATACTTAGTTCCAAACCCGCAAGTGTAGCCTTGGTCTATTAAGCAATATAATTTACGTATATCTTTCATGAATTGATTTGGTTGTTATCTTAGAATAGATTTTCTAACCAAAGCTTATATATTGTCCTCACTACATAGGGTTGAGCCAATAAAAGGCGCTCTTTCAACACTAAGCTCATCTACTCTGAGGTTGTTGGGTTTGGCTTTCCCAAATCTACTCCAATCTTGGATGAACTTTTAGAATCATCATCTTCACAATTTGTCTCTAATGTGAATGTACAAAGATGCCTTTAGACTAGTTTAACTATAATTAGTAGAGTTGTGGGTGTTGAACATTGTGGCATGGTGTCTTGGCTTAATGATATGTATGGGAAGATATTGGTTAGCCTCAAGGTGATATAGAGGTCTATTCTTTCCAGAAATATGGATGTAATAAAGTTGGCCAGGATAGGGCTATGTATGAGTTATGGACACCTACTAACTTCGCATTGCAAAGGATGTTAAATCAAGCCATATGATCTAATGGGTGAACAACACTTAATCTTTATGGAGGATCTACCTACTCTAAATATTTGCCTAAAACTATGTTGAATTATGATGGAATTTCTTATGATTGTCTTTGTCAAATGCAAGTAACTAACAATAAGTATTATTAATTATGGTGTGATGCTTTACCTTTATATCTTTTTGGTGGGTTCAATGTGTTACTTTCATGTTGGTAATTTTGACCCCAAGATAGGTTATAGAACCACTGTACATAAGATAATGGGTCCCTGTGTGGTAATCTAACGAGAATAATGTGTAAGGTGTAAACCCTTAAGATAGTATGTTCAAATCCATGCTCTGATACCTTTTAAATGTTAGAATGTTAAACTAAGATCGATACAGGAAATGACTTCTCAACATCACATGACGGTTGGAGTAAGGGCTCTACGAGGGCATAGGTAGGAGGAATTCAATACCTCCTAGAATGTATCTTGTTCCACTCCTTCCATGGTGATCACCAACATTATAAATCATATGACCTGCATTAAGGATAATTTTATCGATGCTCCAACTCAATAGTAGTCAGGGAACATGCTCTGTCTAAAGAAGTATTCAGTTGTATCATAGGGATCAGCAGGCTTTCACCAGTAGCATACAAACTTGCTAAATACCATGAGCTACCCAATTTCATAGGGTTTAGATAGGCTTTCACCAATGGCATGTAGGTGATAGATACCAGTACTAGTTTGGCTTTTTCCAATGGTATGCACATGATGGATGCCAATATCTACCCATCTCAAGAGTTCAATATTAGCATTGGGTTGTCATAATGATTGTGTGTGATTCATGTGTTGTGTCTACCTGAAGTATGTTTCTTAAGGTTCTAATTGTTAAATTAGTCCAAGTGATTAACATGATTATGTTTATTCAGTTGTAGGATGACTCGGATGCTTAGTGGGATATGGAAATCTTATTAGTGACATCATGTGTTGTATGCTGTTACACTTACACCTTATCTAGTGATGATAACAAATAGCATGGAATGCTTGTTTGTCATCACAGTTGGTAGTGAACTGAGAAAAGGATGGGACACATAGTGTAGCATGAGACATACTAACATTCTTTTTCTATACTTAAGGGCTTATGTGATAGTAAACTAGGTAAAGGGGAAGATGCTTGCAGTAAGGTTGCAACCATTTCCTTTTGCTAGCAGGTCACTATGTGTACTTGTGATGTATGTATGAGTCAGTCACATTGTGAAGGTGTGATGTATGCGTGAGCTAATCACATTGAGTATATATGTGATGTATGTGTGTACTAATCACATTGGGTATGTATGTTGTATGTATTGTGGTGTACGAACTACGAAGCCTCTAATTCCTAAGAGGGGATAGGCAAGGTCATTACAAATGAACCCTTGAAGTTTAGGTCTAGGTTTAGAGATGACCATGACTTTGGGAGATTGCTATATTCTAGAGCGAGAATATAAAGTGGATTCTAGGGCTATGGATGGAAAGTCTATGAAGTTAGCACTTCTAAATCAAATAGAAGATGCTTGGTCAATTATGTAGTACTTGAGGTGTATTGTGTTAAAAAAATAGTAGTAACCAAGGTGGTTATTGTACTTTTCTCCTCTACAAGTGCTACATTTAACATTAATAATGTATTTCCTATATTTTGTTTAAAAACACACTAGTGAGAAAGGATCTAAATTAACTTATTTATAATCACTCCACATAAAATTTGAATTGTAATAAAAACTCAACTCTTTGATGATTGTATTAACGTATAATAACTTAATTTATTTGATTATTCTAAAATTAAATACACCAACAATATATATAGTCTTTAAAATATTTTTTATGTTTGTTAGGCTTTAAAACAAACTTTAAAATCATAAGGAAATTATTAAAATAAAAACTATTATGCAATAAGTTATCTTATAAAGCTCACATTTTGATAAATTATTTTCATTAGAAAAACCCCAAATTGTGAACATTTGTAAAATTCTTGAGTTATTTAGGCTTGTTAAGGGGCTCGATGAGAAGATAAGATAGTGGGGAACAAATTGGTGGCACCTGCGAAGTTAAGAAGAGTGTCGGGTTACCTAAGAATTGAGATAATAAAGTATTATCAAGGGCTTCTTAGCATTTTTGGAGGTAGGTAGTGTAATCATTATGCAAATAGGTGATGACATTGAGGTTGGTGAAACAAAGTAAGGAGAGATGTTAGAATTTGGTAATTGAGGCATTTTGATTAGTTGAATGTTGGAGGTGGGTTGCTCAAGTGGGTGCAACAAAAAACCATGGCTTCCTCAACGATATCTAGTAAAGGGAAGAGTATGTAGAGAGGAGTGGATTGACATGTTCTGGTGGGGGAAGGAGGAAAGAAAGAATTGGAAGGGAGAAGATGATTGGAGATTTTACAACCTACTTAGAGAAGAAAATTGCAAATCTAGACTTGAGGATGTGGGTTCTAAGAATATGGGAGCTTGCAAAAGAAATGGATGTTTTGGTATTATGATAGCAATGACGAAGCTTCTTCTAGACCTAAACTAGTTGGTTGGTAGGCATAATGTGTTTAATGCAATACAACATTAAGTTGTGCATCTTTACTCTCCATGACTACATGTACATACTTACTTCATGATAATATTAAGGGAGTAGAAAAGTAGGCAAAAGCCTTATTCTACTATTAATTGGGCCACTTCCATGACTTGAGCAAAAATGACTCCATCAATCGATTATAGAGCTAGCCAATGGTCTGAAGGTAAAACTTTCTATAGAGGTTATTTTCAATACACTTATTTGCTATTGTGATGAAGACTCTGGGGATGACCTTGTGGAAATCCCAACCCTGGTTATAATGGAGAAATGTAAGAAATGTAATTGTGTTATGGGGGCTACATGGGGGCCTATGTAAGTTGCCCTGCCTATTTTAGATATTATTATTGCTAATTATTTGAATCCTTGACTATTGGAGGTTGGGCTCCTCCCTCCTAGCATGATAATACTAATCGAACAGAGTTGTGGAGAGGTTTTTTTTCTTTTTGGGATACGTGTGGACTCAAGATAGGGGATTGTTCTATATGAACAATAAGAATATAATAGATAACTCTATGTTTAGATGGTTTGTATTTTAGTTTTAGGAAGAAAACTTAAAAATCAGTTGCTCGAAGCTTCTTGAGGAGTGAGTCTTTAGGGATTAGTAGCTCCCCTCTAATTTGGGAGATGGAAATGAAATATTATTTATTTTCCCTTGATCGAACCTAGTGAACCAATCAATTATTGGAATCCAAGCTTTACAAGGCTCTTGTTTTGCAACTCCTCGGTGCCTTACCCAACTTAATTTAGTAGAATAAAAACTCAAGTTACTTGATAACAACTATAGCAACTAAGGAAATACTACTCAATTTGGTAATTAAAATAGTTTATTTTAGTTTCATCTTTACAATCACAATTTTCTTTATTTTTTGAATTTCACCATGAACTAACTTAAATTTATAAAATATTGTTTATATTCAAATGACAAATACTTACAAATAAAGTTCTCTTAGCTTCAAAAATATTTATTGAAATATTCTCTACTAACAAGGCCAACCACATGAAGATGGAAGCTCGAATGGTCTCCCCTAATTGACCTAAGGCTCTAAATTAACTAATAATCACTCTAAATAAAATTTCAATTGAAAAAAAAAAACCAAATAGTATTTGTAAAATTCCCAAGTTATTTGATAATAACTATAGCAATTAAAATAATACTACTCCATTTGATAATTAAAATGTTTTTTTTTCAATTTCACATTTCCAATCACAATTTTCTTTATTTTTAGAAATGACATAAATGTTTACCAATAAGCTTCTCTTAGCTTCAAGAATATTTATTCAAATATTCTCTACTAACAAGGCCAACCATGTGAAGGTGGAAGCTTGCATGGCCTCCCCTAATTGACCTAAGACAACCACAACACCACACAACACAAGACAACACAACACCACACAAAACAAGACAACACAACACAACAATACACAAAACATAACACATACAATTTATTTTATTTATAAAAACATAAATTTACATACTTTTAAATATGCAACTTAAGTATGATTATAAAAATTATATTACATGTCAAGTTGCCATATTTTCTAATTTATTGTGACCAAAAATTATTTTAAAGTTTTAAAAGCAATTAGTCATGTCATTTGCAATAATGTTAACATGTGATTGTCAAATAGACCAATGTCTTTAGTCATGTGCAACAAGTTTGTTTTAGTCATTTGCAATAATGTTAATATGTGACAGGTATGGTGACAAGGTAATGTTGTGTGAACTGCATTCATAAAGTGAGTTCATGGCCGCCTTTTAAATGTTGTTTTCATAAGGGAAGTAAGTGACTTGTGTTGTGAAGGGAAGGATTGTCCATTGTGAACCATTTTATAAAGGAAGTGACATGTGTTGTGATTCATAAATGCTAAATTTATTTTATAATTGTGATTAATAGTGTTGAGATTAAAATTAATAAATTCTTAAATAAAAATTAAACATTAGCAAAAAAATTTTAAAAATGCAAGCGACACAAGGTGGAAGCTCGAATGGTCTCCCCTAATTGACCTAAGGCTCTAAATTAACTAATAATCACTCTAAATAAAATTTGAATTGAAAAAAAAAACCCAAATAGTATTTGTAAAATTCCCAAGTTATTTGATAATAACTATAGCAATTAAAATAATACTACTCCATTTGATAATTAAAATGTTTTTTTTTTTCAATTTCACATTTCCAATCACAATTTTCTTTATTTTTAGAAATGACATAAATGTTTACCAATAAGCTTCTCTTAGCTTCAAGAATATTTATTCAAATATTCTCTACTAACAAGGCCAACCACGTGAAGGTGGAAGCTTGCATGGCCTCCCCTAATTGACCTAAGACAACCACAACACAAGACAACACCACACAACACAAGACAACGCAACACCACACAAAACAAGACAACACAACACAACAATACACAAAACACAACACATACAATTTATTTTATTTATAAAAACATAAATTTACATACGTTTAGATATGCAACTTAAGTATGATTATAAAAATTATATTACAGGTCAAGTTGTCATATTTTCTAATTTATTGTGACCAAAAATTGTTTTAAAGTTTTAAAAGCAATTAGTCATGTCATTTGAAATAATGTTAACATGTGATTGTCAAATAGCCCAATGTCTTTAGTCATGTGCAACAAGTTTGTTTTAGTCATTTGCAATAATGTTAATATGTGACAGGTATGGTTGCAAGGTAATGTTGTGTGAACTGCATTCATAAAGTGAGTTCATGACTATCTTTTAAATGTTGTTTTCATAAGGGAAGTAAGTGACTTGTGTTGTGAAGGGAAGGATTGTCCATTGTGAACCATTTTATAAAGGAAGTGACGTGTTGTGATTCATAAATGCTAAATTTATTTTATAATTGTGATTAATAGTGTTGAGATCAAAATTAATAAATTCTTAAATAAAAATTAAACATTAGCAAAAAAATTTAAAAAATGCAAGCGACACAAGATATAGACCTTAAAGAATGGCCTTGGCCTATTGACCATTCTTTAAACTGTCGGAAAAGTACGTGACCTTAAGGAATGACCATGGCCAATGGTCATTCCCTTTAGTCTTTGAAAGGGGTTTTAACCCCTTCCAATAATTTTTTTTTTATTTAAACATTGTATTTGTACATGTTACAAATCTACTGGGTCAATGTGATTGACCAAAGTATTACTAAAGAAATGACAAATGCTCAATCCCATCCCTTGCTGTTCTGAATCTGCACCAGGTCTCTCCTAGGTTTGCTCCCACCATAATGGTGAAAAATTAGTAATTGAAAAAACTCCTCAGCTCTCTTTGGGATAGTTGTTATCAAACTGCTCGGCACCCATTGTTAGAAGAGTGGCCTTCAACCCGCCTGTTCCAAGAGCAACTAAGTACAATTGCAGTGTTTTTGCCTGCAACATGCTGGCAATTCGCAGCAGGATTAAATGTTTTGCATTGAAGAAGTCACGGGGAAGGGTTGTGAGCTTGTAATGTCTGCCTGAATTGTGTGTAACCCTGCCACCCAGTCATTCCAATTTAGCCATAAATCACTAAACATATTGCAGCAGATATCAATATTAGACTTAAAGAACATTGAGAGTTCCGTAGATAGTAAAATAGATAATGCAGACAAATCAAGAATCCATCTAAAAAATGAAATCTAATATGCTGAAAGATTCACAAATTCTACAAGTGCACAAACACAAAAATAGAAATCACAAAGGTAAAAAACCTTTTGAGGAGTTTGAAGACTCGTAGTTATAGGAAAAGTCAAAAATTATAGAAATAGAAGTATTGAATTTTTTACAAAGGCTGTGCACAGTATTTTATTTCAGCCATTTTTTACAAGGTGGAAAGGATGTAATGTGATCAAATGAAAAATATTTCGAAGGGGTTGTGAGCTTGCACTATCAGCAGTGTGCAACCCTGCCACCCAATCATATCAATTAGCCATAAATCAATCAAAGTGGAAGCCCCACCATTTCTGAAAATTAATGCATGGCAAAGCAACTTACTATTCTACATATGCAAAATAAAATGGTGTGTAATCAGATAATGAATGAATTAGATATTATAGATTCTCCTGTCCTGAACTCCCAACCCCTTGGAAGAAAAGATCAAATCATAGACTCTCGAGAGCTAAGTGAAAGTTATTATTAGCATGGTGTATCAACAAGCATGCTCTTTTTAAGAAAGATGATTCTCTGTCTGTGGCTGACATCCTTCTGCCACAGACTCCAGACCATCTGAAGTTTTCATTGCACAGGCCTCCTACAATGGTTCCTTAGTTCATTCTCCAGGACCTTACAGTGAGGGTCATACCCATATTTCTTTTTTGTCATGTCTTCTTTTTTAAAAAACTTTTAATCATTTTCTCAAGTTCAACTATCAAATTATTCAGTCTACAGTGTGTGTTTTCAGATGTTGGAACTATAATTCCCTTTCTTACCATGTTCTGTTTTTCAACATTTACCATTGTCTCAAGCAAATTATTCAGCATTTACCAACAACAATACTACCACAAATTACTTAGCAACTAGGTATGGGTAGCGAATGGCACCAGATTGCAGAGTTGAGTTTGGATCATTGGGTTCATTCTCAAGGGCAATATTTAAGTTGGTAAAGTTTTGCTATGAGCCTTCTCAATATTTTAAAAATGGGATATATCTTATTCATTGCTATCCTGGTTAATCTGAGAAGAGAAAAGTATAGATCTACCAATTTTTTTTGAAACAATGATTGAAATTAAGAGTCTCAAAGCTTCTACTTATATAACTTACTTCTTCAATTATGTCAGTCATACATTATTTCAATGGGAGCCGTTTACCTGGTTTTTGTCTTGCTTGAATTTTGTTGCTTCTATCGGAGATCCTGGTTGAGTGACATTTGCTTATTTTCAAACCCCAATAGGCATGGATAATGAATGTAAAGTGATATTGAAGAGTTCTGATAACGAGATGTTCGAGGTAGAGCAGGCCGTTGCCTTGGAGCCGCAGTTAATCAAGAACACGGGCATGGAGAGCGTGGTGCCTTTGCCCAACGTTTCCAGCAAAATCCTTGCGAAGGTTATCGAGTACTGCGAGTATCATGCCCAACCTTTTCCCTGCACAGGACAAATCCCTCTATTTGTTATTATGCCAGAGCCACGATTTCACAGTATCAGTCTTACAAAATCAGTTATTCACACGTTTGATCAGAGTTTCACAAACTAATATGCAAATTCTATCACAAAATGATCAACATTGTTTGTTTACAGTAGAGATGGGCAACCAACAAACAAATGGGTGCAGAAATTGGGTGCCTAACTTATCCTCTCTACAGAGCATTCTGTCCATTTCTAAGTCGGTGCTCCTTTCATAGGAGGGAGGGATTGGGATGCATAGGTCAATCATCGACATTGCCTTCAATTTGGCTCAGATTATTAAACAAACCCTCTATTCTCTCTGTCTCGCCTATTTCCCCTGTATACTACTTGCTTGGCTATTCAAATTTCAAACAAACTAGCTATTGGAATGCCCATGTAGAATTAATGCAACTGAATGCTAAAGGAAAGCCCACAGTAGTGAAGAATACCTGGAATCTGGATTAAGAAGAAAATCATCTGCATATGGATCTGCTGCCTCCTATGCTGCCGCCATAAAACAAAGCCAAACAAAAATACAAGACCAAACCAAAAAATGCACTGAAAGACAATAAAATGGACTGACCAGCGTGCACGCTGAAGCAAAAGACTCAAGCCCAACAGAAAAATATCAAACAATTTCACAAAACACAGAGAAACAAACAAACAATGGCAACAGAAAAAAAATAACAGAACCAGGCAAGTCATAAAGAATTCATCCATGAAGAAGCTTTTCGCTCCTCCTCTGCTTTTTCCCTCCGTTTGAATTTATCTGCATTTTCGCTCCTCCTCAACCTCTAACGGCGTTCCCCATTTTGAATTATTCTCTTATTTTTGGCACGCCTTTGAACTGCTTTTTTGGTTTTTTCCCAAACGGCTCTATGGTGTGGTTTGAAGTTTCTTTCATTTTACTTTCTTTCATTTTACTTTGATTTTGTTTTTGTTACACACAAACTTGAATTTGAAATTTATATATTTGTAGGGGAACAAAATTATTGTAAATGGAAAGTAATGTTAATTTAGGTCAATTAAAAAGAATGCATCACCCTAGATTAAATAAATCTGATGTGGGAATGATAAAGTATGTAACTAAATTAATAGTATTTTACGAAATCAATTGTAAGAGAAAGTGTATTTAGTTCTTGGATTGAAGTGGGGATGTGGAAATTGATTAGCCTCGAGACTAAAAATGGACCCTAGGATACTAAATGCCATATGAATGGGACTATGTGCAGATGGCAATAGGATACGATCTAATGTATGGGAATGAGTGGAAACGGAGGTAAGTAGCAAATTGGGAAATGGGCCTAGCTTTACACAAGAGTGTGCCATTTGTCGGTTTGTAATTGTATTGAGTCATTCCATGGAAATGGGACCGAAATTAAATGGAAACTTTCATGGCTATGCAAATTTCACCATTACAAAAGCACTCTACACAAATAATTTAGGCTAATTAAAGAAATGCAATCAATTAGGCATAAATTAACATAGATTGATTAGAGCTGAGACAAAATAATTGTAATAAATACAAAAGGAATAAATGGGATAAATGAGAGTACCTAACCCTAGAACTAATGATGGAAGAGTGATGCATTAATTTGTCATCTCTAGTTCATATTAACGGCCTTCGTCAGTTAACTATCTCAATTTTTGTGTTGTCCAAAAAAAACTTTGTAGTTCATTTTTTACCACTGTGAGTTTGATCATGATCATCACAAACTTAATCTGTGGTACAAGTTTGATTTTGTACTACACAGGGCGCTAATAGAAAATGCACTCAAAAATTTAGTCACCATCATCTTTCAATTAGCTAAACCTATCAAGGTGTTGCCTAGGGACAACGTTAGCAGTTTGTTGACTCAATAGGTGAACAAATTTTCCTTGATGTCCTCTATTTTCAAGATCATGTTTCAATGCTGAAATGGATGTCTTTAAATACCATGACATTGCAACATGACTCGCATAAACACACATGTGCTAAGTCAGCTCATGATAAATGGTAGAAAGATTTGAGAAAGTTCAAATTTGAATTTAAAGCTTTTGATTTTAGGTTTATTTTTGCATGCCTCAGGATTGAATTGAAAGAGCCTAGAAAGAAAACATATGTGGGCCCAAACGATTTAGATTCTTTTTATGTGTATGTAATTATAGCAAATGAAGTCTTTTCACTTTAATCCTACTCTAATTAGCTAATGCTATAGCTAGGTCTAACAAAAGACTGGAGACTAAATTCAACAAGACTAGAAATAGAAATATACACTTGCAAAAGTATGCCTAATAGTGAAAAAGAGGAAATAGATGCACCTACAAACGGGGATGATGGTTATAGAAAATGTTTAGAATTGAATGCAAAGGTTGTGGCTAAAATATGGAGATGATATGAGGCACGTGGTCAATGCCATCTAAGAAAAAGTATTTTTCCCAACGAGCAGCCTTGACCTTAACCTAAAACTAATGGAAACTTATTACATGCAAGAATATGATAGTCTATTGATGATTTCTCTTCACCCCCATCTGTCAAAAAAACAAAGCAAAAACATGAATAAAATGTAAAGCACATCACTAATCTAACAATGAAAAAGATGGAACAAATCTAATGAATTGGAAGGGTTTCACCTAATAAAAATGGATTGTAACTATTGAAACTAGGTGTGAACAATCAATAGAGGCTACTCGTGAAATCTAGAAACTATCTGAAGTAAGGTCAAAGTTGCTTAAGAAAACTAGAGTGCCTCAGGTGCATCCTAGTCCTTGGATTGGAATTAGCTCAAAACTGGCAGAGGATCTCCTTGATGTGGTTTTGAGAACTTTTTCGTCAACCCCGTTAGATCTCCACATAACATTTTGTAAATGACCTACAAGCATAATTTAATAAAGGAAACCCTGCAAAACAAAATTGATGCAATGGAAAAACTCAAACCTCACTACAGAGACTCTGTACTCCTTGCTTAACACAATTCAACATGCAAATACAATGAAATGCATACAAAACCCATGTTCTATTTTATTCCAGTTCATTTACATCCATAAACAAGTTACACAAATCTACAACAAAATGTATTTCACTTCATGGCCTCTCACCTTCCTCACATCCCAACTCTCCTTACCAAATCCCATGCTTTAATAAGCCAGAATAAAAATGTTTTAAATACCTCAAGGAGGTGTTTCCCATCCCACACACAGCATTCATCCTTCCTTTTCTTGTTTTGGCACAGCCTTAATAGAATAATAAAAAAATGATTTAATAAGCCTCAATTAAAATGTTGGAACTCCTCCATGTTGGATTGCAATCTCTTGTTTTAACATTATACAACCTTAGAAAAGGCGTTGCAATTCCCAAACTTGGCACCTGGTGTTGCTCCAAAAGAAGAATAAAAAGAATGTTTTATTGATGCCTCAAATGAGGCGTTCATCTTTTCCCAATTAGATGCTCATCTTTCTCCCTTCTACTACTACAGAAAATGAGTAAAACAAATGCCTCCAATGAGGCATTTCCAAATAGCTATGGCATTCATTTCATTGCAGTGCCTTTTGTCTATTTTGAGAGCCTCAACAGAGGCATTAAACCTCATATTGGTGCCTCTTTTTCCTCTTTTCTATTCAACAATTACTTGTTTTTTATATGTATATTATTCAGTCTTCTAGAAAAGGCATTGAAAACCTCCTGGGTGGCATTTTATTTCTGACTTATTATTATTATCTGTAAAACAAAGTGTTAACATTTAATTTCAACACCTCCCTACTGGCTCGTATTTGGCATGTAATCAATTTCTCTTATCCTCCATTATGTTGGGCACTCCACCTACCTTTATTTCTGCTGAGCTTCAAGACTGAGCGCCTCTCTCATACAAGATTCTCTTATCGTGTCAGATGCTCCTGCATCAGACACACAAGGTAAGAAGTTTGTGAGCATACACTCACAAATATGGAGTTGAATGGTAGGACCATCCTTTCAAATTAAAAAAAATTGCCTCATTCAATCCTATCCATCCATTCTAATCAAATCTCAATCCTCCATCCTATCATCGAAACATCTATAAATCAACCCTCATCAACCAAAGGAGTTAAGGAAGGAGGACTTACAGGTACATGTTGATTTGGAGACCAACCAATATCTCTAAATCAAGCATCCAAGAGCATATCCAATACATCTGAGGTTTGTATTTGGTAATAGTTTGTTGATTTTCCATTGTATTTGTATTCCTTGTTTTCTCTATCTAAGGTATTCTTAGGTTTGGAATTGGGATCTTAGATTTGCATTAGTTTCCTATTATTTTGATTCCAAATCTAGGGTATAAACTAAGGCTTCAATCATTACAACACTATTGCCTCTAATTAACACCATGTGATTCCCATTCCCTTCATTTCCATTAATGTCAATAGTCTCATCCAAGACTAGATTCATGAACTGGCCAAATCCTTGCAAGATACCAATCACCATGTAGTTTGCATTATCTTATATCATTTTCTTTCCATGTATTGTTAATTCTCTTATTTTATCTAAGAAAATAGACTCAAGCTCTAAATGTTAAATCTTGATCCTAAAACTCAATTCTTAAAGCTTAAACCCTAAACTTTTAAAAATGATAGTCAATATAATCATTAACACTAAACCCCAAAACTATAATATAATCATAATCCTAAACCTCTTTAACACTCAATCCTTAACATTAAATACAAAACCTCTAAACCTATAAACCCTTAGCACTAGCATAAATATATAAAATAAATATGCCTAAAAGACACCAAGAGATATCAATATGAGGCACCTATCTATCCTATGTAAAGATTGATATCTCTTAGCATCTTTTAGATAGATGTATTTATTTATTTTGATATATAACCTAGTTATAAGTCCAGGAACTAATAAAAAAGAAGTCGAATGTTTTATCACATCATAACAATCTTAAACCAATAAGATCCCCATAACTATAAGCAAAAAGAGAGACTTACCCTGCACCCCATCCCTATCATTTCTATCAAAACAAGTTTAGCTATCAAAATAGGGGTGGGAAAATTATGCAGGCCCACCCCCATGAGAAGCATTAATACAATTATCATAGATTTTTCCTCCTACCTGAATATTGAGTTCCATGGTGGCCTCCCAAACCACATCATCATCAAAATCATAGACACAAGAAAGCGAGGTCAATGGGTGCATTGGTAGAGTCACACCTACCTTATCAGCAATACTATCCAAAGAAGTAAGGATGTCAACCTATCTCCCCTGGATGTCATGAAGGTGGCCCAGAATAAAGTTTGAATTCCTCTTCGCCTGTGTTGAATTTTCCAGCAAATCATCATGAAGAAGCATATAACTTGCAACCACCGAGCTCAATGACGACGTTGAGATAGTCTATGCATTCTTGACCAAATTCTAGTATCCCCTAGTGTGTCCGGGGTCTAAGAGAAAATTTGCCAAAGAAGATCGAACATTAACCTCGAGTTCTCCATCTATCTTTTTAGAAATATCCATGATCCTGGTAAGCCAGCTTCAAAGGGAGGGATTTTTTATCTCCCTATCTACACAGTCAACAAGGTTGTATGCAACTGCCTCCCCTGATATTCTCCTCTTCCTCCTAGATGCCCTTTCCCTCCACCATCCGACCCATCATCAACAACCTTCTTACCACCCACTAAGAAACTAATAGCACACCTCATCAGTTGCCTCCTTAGCCCACCCCAAGGAACCTCCTTACCCCTACCTGCATCCATCTTCTCCTATTCACCTCCTCTCGATGCCATTAAAACACTGAAACAACTCTCAAAACGGAAAGGATAGAATCTCCTATGTGAGCGCACAGAACAATGAGTGAAAAAATCCTCCAAATCCTCCATCTATCACCTTTCCAGCTACTCTGCAACTCAAGCGAGCCTACTAATTATGACTCTGACAGAACCATCCCCTCATCAATCATGTCAAAACCTTCCTTAATCTCATCTCTGACTAATGATGTTCAATTTTCTAGCCCCTTATTAGGTGGAGATGGATGTATTTAAGATACCTACACTAGTAATGTAATTTTGAAGCTCCCTTGGTCCCCTTAATATGCCCCCTTAATCTCCTTCAAGTATCCTTAGTCCCATTAATCTATCCTCTTAAGTTCCCTTAGTCCCCCTAGTCCCCTTAATATGTCCCCTTAAGTCTTCCTCCTCCACTTAATCCATCCCCTTAAGTCTCCTTAGTCCACTTAATATATCCCCTTAAGTACCCTTAGTCCCTATAATTAGTCCCCTTAGTCTACTTAATTCATCCCCTTAAGTCCCCTTAATTCACTTAAAAATCATTATATTCATACACATGGACACATGAATTTTAATACTTAAGAACTATTTTATTGAATACATTATTTATTTGTTCTTTTACTTAGAGCACTATTTTATTTTCAGTACTTTTCATTCACTCAATAATATATAATCACATGTACAATCAAATTAAATCAAATAGAACTCTAGGTTTAGACATTGTATCACATATCTTACGAAATAGAGAATCTAGAGAATGAAATCAAATATTCTATTGAATGAGGCCACATTATAGAAATCTTGAGAATAAAATTAAATAACATCATATATCTAATAACATCACATCATATCTAGTATCTATAGAATGGAATTAAATCACATTATATATAGAATCTATGGTCCAATCAAATCACATCATAGACAATCCAAGAACAAAATCAAGGTTCTATTGGCACTAGAATTTCTACCATGGATGTTGGTGGGGAAATCTCTCACATGAAGGAGATAGATTAGGGGTCAAATTTTGATAGACAAGTGTGGGTCATCAATTCTCCTAGGTGTATGAACTTTGATTCTATGACCACCACTCATCAAATCCAATGAAAAGATATGTGCCTGTGGATTTTTGCTGGTACATGAGAAACTTTAATAGCATGAGAACCCATACATAGATATAGTTTTTCACAAATTTGTGTGGAAGCCTCTACAAAAGGTTGGATTTATCCTCTCTACTACTACACTAAAACTAAAGTAAAACCACTATAAGGAATGTAAAACTGAGTTTGGGTGAACCACGTTAAAAATTGTCTCTCATTGTTATTATTTATGTGTATTTTTCATTCCTTTGTTTAATCTTTATCTGCATTTAATTGATATCTTCTAGATGCAATTCCTAACAATAGTCTCCTGAGTCACCATCTGCTCTATCACACCACCACAACCAACCAAGAAACCCTACAAGTGTCGATCTAGCATAACAATCCCTCCGATCACTACACACATGAACAAGGTGAAATGATCCACCCCAGCTACCTGAGTCCACATGTAGCTCATCTGTCCCCTATCATCGATATAGACTGGACGTCTAGGAGTAAATGCTCTGTCCAACGCTGCTACTCCCAAGGGTACATCATATGTCATCCTCACTCCAGCTATAGGGAGTCTCAAAATCGTCCACACATCCTCAAGGGTGATAGTGATCTCACCCGTCGGCAGTTAAAAATGAACATGTCTTGCTCCTCCACCTCTCCACTAAAGCTGTCATCATAGCCCTATGTGCCTGTATCTAGGGCATCTTGACGACTGTCTATAGTCCCAACCTCCCTAATATGGCTAGAGTAGCCTAATTGAACTAAGCCCGATACCTCATCACTGACGAGACTCACCGCTCCCGCGACTGTAAAATCCCACCTGGAATTTGCATCTAAAAACCATCAAAACTTAGTTTTTTTCTCCCAATAGAGCGCTATGGCATTAATCCACAACCTTATGGTGCCAAAACAGATCTTGGCGCCAATTTTGGACCATATCGCGCCATTTTGCACTATGGCGCTAATCCTTATGATTTTGGCGCTAAAACAAAGTTTAGCACTAAAACTTTCTAACATGGCGCTAAACTGCCATTTTTCCCCCGACCCTTGCGCTAATGTAGAGCATGGAACTAAAAAACCATTTTATGGTGCCAAACTGGAACTTAGCGCTAAATCTCCAAGAGATGACACTAAAAGTTGAAACCCTAAACCTATGCCCCTAAACGAGAGCTTAGCGCCAAAACTACCATATATAACACTAAAATATCCAATAGTTGATTTTCCCCCTGGCGCTAAAATAGAGCATGGCTCCAAAACTTTAGAATATGGTGCTAAAACTCCCCAAAACCCCATTTAGTCTATGGTGCCAATCTGGAGGATGGCGTCGATTCATTTAAGGATGGTGCCACACGGCTGCGCTATGGCGCCAATCCATCTAACTACCCATATCCTAACATAATAAATGCCCTGAAACCCAAAATTGACAAAGTCAAGGTTGACCGACATACCTGGGTGCTTGCTATAGGTGATCTCATGTAGTCGTGGACTCTCTTGGATTGATGCTCGTAACGTGGGAAGGGTGGTTACGCCATCTCGTCTCCTTCTCTCCTCTTGTCTGGAAAAAGCTCAATGTGTGCAAATGTGGCACTTTGGGCCCACACTTTCTATTTATAGAAAGCCATGTCATCCCCCCTCACCCTTTTCTCTCCCCAGGGTACAAAATATACCTTTAAATTCACTCATTTTTCTTTCTGTCCACTTGATTTCTCATCCTCTATCCATTTTTCACTACAATTTCCTACTTTCGAGAGATCACCCCAAAAAAAATTTTTACCCGACCTCTCGAGGGGGCATCCCTCATTCATTTCATTCCTTCCTGACAATTGGGGCAAAATTCTTTGACTTGATGCCATATCCCTACTAGGTCACGATGCCACATCAAAGAGGGGCAAATGTAGACACCTAAAAATGTCTCAACCCTTTGACCACCCTCCAACATCATCCATACCACTGATTTTTCATCTAATTAATTAATTAATTAAATTTTTAATTAATTAATTACCCTACACAACACCTGAACCATCCATTCATCCTTCATCAATTAACCCCTAAAATTGAATTAATTTAATTAATTCAACATTCACACCTTACTAACATCATCCCAATTAATTAAATAAATATGTCAAATATTTATTTGGTTAAATTTGTCCACTTTCCTAAACCAAATTAATTAGATAAATCATACTTATCTGATTAATCTACCCTACTAATTAGCCACCTAACCTAGTTAATTAAATAACTATTATTTAATTAGCTAACCTAGTCTATATGACCCCTAGACCTAGATTACTTAAATAAATTATTATTTAATTAATCCTAAACCCTAATTAGCTCATTCACTAATTTTTTCCAGCCACATTAACTAAGTTAATCACCTTGATTAACTTGGTCAAATCATGCTTAACACCTTCTCCCACAGGTCCACAAATTAAAAATTACAAAAAATACATAACCCCTCCAACTCATTTTTGCCATTTTTATGCTAAAACATCTTCCACATTTTTAGCTTACAAATGTATGGCCCCAAAAATGTGCATGTGTCACATGACCTTCACATTCCCACATAAAATAGAATTTTTAATTCCACCTCCTCCCAAGGAAATTAATTTTTAATTTCCTCACAAATCCAAATTACATTAAATGCTAATTCCTCCCCAAAATGAATAAAAGATTCAATTCTATTCTCCACCATCCAATTTTGATGATCAAATCCTAGCCCTCCAGCTCACAATCAATCTCCACCGTTGGATCAAAATCCCCTCCAATTTGCCTATAAATACAAGCCTCCACAAGCCATTTCATCATCTAATTTTAGAGCAAGTCTATTACGCTAAAATTTCTCTCAATTTCCTCCATTAGAGCTAGGTTGTTATGAATTTTGCATTGACATAGAGAGCATTTCACATTGCAAATACTAGTTTGGGTAGAGCTAGGGACTTAAGGGTGCAAGTTCCTCAACAAGGAGTGAGGAGTTAGGAAGCATTGGAAGGTATAATGATTTGCTTGTTTTTATTTATTTCATGTTTTTCATGTTTTCCTAATTTCTTATCTTAAATTCATTGTTGCGAACGTTTTGTAATGGTTCAACTAATCTTTTGTTGTTAGTCAGCCTATTGTAAAGGGTTTCAGGATCCCTTCAAAACCTGTTTTACCTCTAATAAAAAACATGACATTAAAGAGTATGAAATCTTTAGTGTACATAGAAAATTGTTTGTCCTATATAGTTGAAAGAGAAAAACAATAAAATTTTAATTTTTCCAAATAGAGAAGAGAATTTCCACTTTGAAAGCATGCCAAATTTGAGTGTATCTCACCAGAATTTTGGGCCAATCTCCTAACAAAATCATGTGCCAAGAAAAATGATTTGGCTTGAAGGGATTAAAAAATCACGAATCCATTGCATGCATATTAGGCTCTTTGGCAAGACTAGAATAAATGCTTGAGGGTTTTCTTATGTCCACAAAAAGGATAGGGGGGAATAGAAACTCTCAAGTTAATAAGATAAGATACAATGGGGATACCTTGTTACAGGAGGCACCAAGAAAAATGAGGAAGCTTGTGCTCCATAAGAATGGACCAAAATATTTGAAACCTACAATGCCATTGAGGAGAAATAGATTGGAGATACCATCTGGTATTGAACTTCAAAAGCATAGGAAAGTGGGGAGTAATCTAAGCATATCCCTTAAAGTGTTTGTAACTCCTAAAAGGAGTATCTGGATACCATTTTATTCCTTCCATCATGGTTTGGCGCATTAGATTCTAACCTTATGAATAATATCAAGAAGAATTGATTCCACAATGGTGTTGAAAGTTTCTAAATCTTGATTACCAAGTCCATATTTAGCTTTAGGTTCAAACCAAGAGAGCCAAGTCTTGGTGATTATGGAAAAAAATATAAAACGGTATAAATCCCTCACTCATAGAATCTTAAAGAAAAAACCTAGGAAGTTTTGGCAAGGGGTCGATCCTAGCAAGTGATCACATGAGACCACCAAAGGGATTGGTAGTTGATAGATATCCCAGTTATAAATCCATTTGCATTCCAAATAAGCCACAACTTGAGAGCTTCCTAGGCATGCTAGATGCTCTTGGCAACAAAAGTGCCTTGACTTTACATAGGATCTCACATTATGAGGATGTTGTGAAATCCCAAACCATGCCAAGCTTAGAATCCCTAAGGGACACCAAAGGTGATAGCACGAGAAGAATTTCCAAGATTCATTCCTTCTGGGTCCCATCTATCCACTTAGTGCACAAAGCCAACCCATCTATGTGAGTGTTAATTAAACCAAGACCACAAAAGTCATGAGGAAGATGACAACATTCCTAAGCGACAATGGAATCCTTTTCCTTGCTTTGATGAGTCCTAGAGAAAATTCTAAGTAGTTATCTAGATTTTGGTATTAGGATTTGGAAAGGGCCCAATAGAAAGAGTAGTAAACATGAGTGGAAGGGAGCACTTTGGAGCAAATTTGAAGCTTCCCAACAAGGGAAAGTATCTTGGCAACCCAGAAGTGTAATTTCTTTTCAATACGTACAAGCACCAATTGAAAAAAAAGCATAGAAGAGGGTTGGAAGGAAAAGGGAAATCTAAGAAACCTAAACACCTCCCCATGAGAAATCCATTTCTAGCCATAGGAATCAAGTGAAGCAAGTTTTGGTAGGAAATATTAATGATAATATTGCATCTTTTTCCATTAGATGTTAGAGCTAGAAGCAAGACAAAAATGTTTTAACATTACAAATCTTCATTTACATTATCCTGGTCCTCTAATAGCATGAGGAAGGAATCATTAGCAAAATGGCCATTAATGAGCTAGAGAGGATAATTAGGAAGAGAGATACCTTTTACATGCTATTGGGAGATTGCATTAGCAAGAAAATAGCCAAATCCTTTAGCGGCCATGAAATAAAGGGTTGGGGCTAGAGGACAACCTTGGTGAATGGAGAGGAAAATCCTAAAGGATGAAAATTGGTGACAATCAATGGTTAGGCACATAAAAGCATGATCTACATAGAGAATTTAAATAGAGAAAAGATAATTAGAGCCAAAACCAAGAGTTATGAGCATGGCGAGTATGAAAGGCCACTCAATTTGGTCATAGGTCTTAGAAAAAACAATTTTGATGAAAATGGCCAGTTGTTGTGAATGCTTGGCCCACTCCATGCCTTTCTAAACAATAATAATGTTGTCATGGATGTAACAACTTTTTATGAAACCGATATACTTTGGGTGGAGGATAAACATAATATGAAATGGTAGGTGTGTAATGCTAGGGTCTTGGGTATGATTTTATAGGAGGTATTCAAAAGAGTAATCAATCAACAATTACAAATTCTTCAAGGTCACCAGCCTTAGGTATGAATTTGATATTTAATTTATTTATGAGAGACCCTAATGAACTAGTGGTGAAAGCTTCCTAGTAAGCCTGAAAAAGGTTAGGATTAACTATATCCCAAAAAGCCTTGTAGAATTTGTAAGGGAAGCCATCACATCTCAGAGATTTGTCATTGGCCATAAAAATAGAGTCTTAGAGGTCTACTAGAGTGGTGTGCTAGCCATAAAAGGCCCACTGAGAGGTAGAGAGGCTTGTGAGGACCACACTTACACACTATTGAAGAGCTTGATCGTTTTTAGGCGAAGGAAATTGTACTTGAAAAACCTACTAATGATGGTAGAAAAAAGCTTGAAGAATGATAGCAAGTTTAGAAAGAACTTGCCAACCTTCTTAAATGTGATTAATCTTTTGTGAAACTTGGCAAGATCTAAGGGACTAAAAATGTTCCTTGGAAACCTTATACCCAAAATTTCAGCCAACACAAGCAAGCCTATATCTGAGCTCCTTGAGATGTATGACTATCCTTAATTTACTTTTGCTAGTGAAATTGAGCCACACGTAGCTAAAGAGATGGTAAAAATGGAAGCACCTCTAGCTTAGCAGTGGATCAACAAAGATTTGAGGTGGTGACCTCATATGAGCAGTGATGAAAAAGTCCCAGTTGGCGACAATAGATCCGCAAAATAGGTCATATGTTTAATGGCATAATTCCACCATTAGATCCAACCAATCCCAGAGGTAGATCTAGGTTCAAGATTCCAAATGTGAAGGATGTGAG
Organism: Cunninghamia lanceolata; assembly: GCA_027924645.1. Classification (NCBI taxonomy): domain Eukaryota; kingdom Viridiplantae; phylum Streptophyta; class Pinopsida; order Cupressales; family Cupressaceae; genus Cunninghamia; species Cunninghamia lanceolata. Next base: position 279,862 of record BSBN01001317.1, on the reverse strand, counting down.
CCAATGTGGGATGATGACTCAATGAAGACATATTCAAGTGGAAATGTATGTTAGGCACCTTGGGCCCCACCATTTTCCATTCAATGCAAAATTGGATTAGAAAGTGGTTGTAGATGATAGCATCCTACAAAGGCTCCATTGGTAATTGATAACAACTAGCAAAGGGAAAGATAGGTTGTTCAGACAACATGGCCCCATCAAGGCATTTAAGGATTCTCTCTGTATAGGCTTACAAATTGTTTCACACATACCATGAGAAATCAAGGTGATGACAACCAATATTAGGATTGAAAAAGACACAATTTATTGCACATACAATACCAAGATTCTTACCCACCAGCTGTCTAATGCATAGGCAAGTGGTTGCATTTATCATATGCTATCTCAATAATATTGAAGTCCTCACACATGATCCAAGAAGTTGTGGGCAATTAATCCACAATCCAATGCCAGAGAAGAGATCTTTTGACATTAGATGCATAAATGTTAACAACTACAAGAGAGTGGTTATTAATATTAAAAAGGATCCACAACACAGGCTAGTGGGGTCACATCCATGAGCTACCATATGTGATTGCCACCTAGGTGAAACAAAAGTGGCAAGACCACTGTGTTCAAATTCATGGTCATTGTGTAAAAAATGACTTTTTGGCCAGATGACGCGACAAATAATAGAAATCATGAAACCTACAATTTTAACTCTTGTAAACAAAAAACATTGATGTTAGCAAGTTGTTGATGAACATCTAGCATGATGTATTTTATTTTGGGATTTGTAAGACCCATTACATTCTATGGAATGAAGTTCATCGAAAATGGGAATCAAGGGTCATGCCATCATCATCGAGTTCCTCAAGACCTCCATAACTAGTCTTCAAAAAATGTTCTTCTAAAAGTGTTAAACCCATAACTAGGCTAGGATGAAACCCACATAATCCATTCTTCTAGGTACAAACTCACCTTCCTTTGTCTCACAAACCAGACCATGGGATCGATGAAAAGAAGATGGCAAGGGTGGCTGGGAATTTGGTTGAGAATAAATCACACTAGCCACAACTAGCATCCTATTAAAATGAGGTCTATTGGCCACTTATGACTACTATATTTTGGGATGAGAATGACTAACCTCCATTGCTTTGATCAATTTTGAAATTAGCAATCCAAAAGATGGTAACTATGGACTAGATCCTTTAGCACTTGAAGAAGAGTAGACTCCCTAGAAGGTTGTTTAAGTGGAGGCTTGGGCCACTGAACAACTAATGGGCAATCTTGAATTTTATGGTCTAAGGATTGGAAAAGATAACAAGTGTCTAGAAAATTAAGGTACATGATCCCTTGAGTAAAATTTTGGTTACTAATTTGGACTTTAATGGAGTATTTAAGGTCCTTTGAGAGATCAACCTAGATGTATACCCTTTTTGATGTCATGCAAAAAAGAAACATTCTTGCTCTACATGAACCACCCACCCTAAAGATGTCGTGATGTGGTCTAAAAAGGGTTGGAGTAGTAGGGGAAGACTAGGAAACTCAATCGAGACTAGGACTCAAAGAGTACACTCTTCAAAAACAAAAAAAATATAAAGTCTAGGGGAAAAACAAGCAAAGAGGACCACATGTACTAGTGGCCATGTTAAAAATGGCCTTAACAAAATTAGTGTCAACAATCAGAAAAAGAAAAAAAACCTTTAGTAAGATTTTGAATGGCCTCTATGTGGACCCCATGTGGGACCCGGGTAGAATTGAGCCAACTTTAGAGCATGCTTTTAGAGGGAATTCTTTCCACAAAGTAACCAACAAGGGTATAGTTTTCAAGGCATTTGCAAGCATTCTTAAAATCATGAGTAGAAAAAATAAACGTTCTTGCTCTACATGAACCACCTACCCTAAAGATGTCGTGATGTGGTCTAAAAAGGGCTAGAGTAGTAAGGGAAGACTAGGAAACTCAATCAAGACTAGGACTTAAAGAGTACACTCTTCAAAAATAAAGTATCAAGTCTAGGGGAAAAACAAGCAAAGAGGACCAGATGTACTAGTGTCCATGTTAAAAATGGCCTTAACAAACTTAGTGTCAACAAAGAGAAAAAGAAAAAAACCTTTAGTAAGATTTTGAATGGCCTCTGTGTGGACCCCATGTGGGACCCAAGTAGAATTGAGCCAACTTTAGAACATGCTTTTAGAGGGAATTCTTTCCACAAAGTAACCAACAAGGGTATAGTTTTCAAGCCATTTGCAAGCATTCTTAAAATCATGAGTAGACAAAATAACATTGGGAGTAGAAAAATTATCTCATGAACTACCTTTAAGTCAATATGAATTTATGCAAGCATTTGTTGGCCAGATTCACTAGTCTACCTCATGAACTACCTTTAAGTCAATATGATCTACCTCATGAACCATTTTTGAGCATCCAAGCTAGTGACCCTAGCATCAAGTGTAAGGCTAGAATGGCTAGCGACCATTTAAAGAGAAAAAACCACTTGAAGATGAAGGAACTAAGAAAACTTGTAGTAAATGCAAAGATCTCTTGCTCCAAACAATAGTATGACACAAGGGTGACAAGAATAGTGGATTGACACAAGTAGGAACATGCAAACCAAGCCCAACCTCAAAACTCTAGTAGAACCTTCACCATCTTATGTAATAGTTTGATACAGATGCTCTACATTTGTCTAATTTTATATTTTCACACTCAGTTTGGGAAGATTGTTTGTATTGAAAAAAATTATATATGTATGACAAACTTGGAATATTTTAATTAAAGATATTCATGGCATTGATTTTAAATAATACAAAATAATTTAGCTTCAACTAATGTTTGCAAATTAATTATTTATAAAGAGTATAATATAGTATATGTTAATGCCCTTTAAAGACATTTTCGTAGAGCCTCATTTAGAATATAGTTTACTTTCAAACCCACTAGCTTTGGTGATCCTCCTACCTAGAAAGAGAAAAATAATGATATTAGAAATCTTGGGAAGAAGACTAGTAGTGAGGAAAGAATGAGGATTGCGACAAAACCTAGCACCCCATCCATAGCTTTAGCTTTGGCTTTGTTGGTGGCCACTAATCAAGTTTTGAGATTTATTTAGTATCAAATGAGACAAGTGCCAATGTTATTTCTTTTTGGCCAAGATCCTCTTAGACATGCCGCCATCACCATTAAATTTCACAAGCTCCCCAAGTAAGTCGTGCCTTTGTTTAAAATTGTCGCCATACTTTTTCTTCCACCACCCTAATTTAAATGTTCAAATTTGATGGTCATTTTGACTATAACCAATGAGAGTTCATAGCTATTAAATTTGACGATAATTTGAGTGTCATTGACTAGAGTTCATCGCTATTAAATTTGATAGTCATTTGACCATCATTAGCTTACATTCTATAATATTAAATTTGACATCTATTTGATTATCATAGTTTTTTTTGTTGAATTAAATGATTGTCACTAAAAAAACTTGATATGTTAAAACTGATGGCCATCTAACTGTCACATTCAATTTTAATGTTAAATTTGAGGATTTGATTGTAATTGGGCATAATTTTATTATATTAAATTTGACTATCATATCCATTTTGGTCTAAATTTGATGGTCATTTGATTGTCACCACTAATACATTTTATTATAAAATTAACGATCATCTAATGGTCATTGCCAACATAATATAGGGTGAAATTTGCTGTCCATTTGGCTATCACATCTAAAATTTGATGCCCATTTGGCCATCATATCTAAAATTGATTTGATTAAATTTGACGTTCATTTGGCCATCACATCTAAAATTTAACTGATTGAATTTGACATTTATTTGGCCAATATTTGAAATTTGATGTTTATTTGATCGTCACATCTGAAATGTACTTGATTAAATTTGACATCCATTTGGTCATCACATCAAAAACTTAGTTGATTAAATTTGACATGCGTTTAACCGTCACATCTAAAATATATTGGATTGAATTTGATATCCATTTGGCTTTCCAATGTGGAATTTATTTGATTAAATTTGACATTCATTTGGCCATCACATTTGAATTTCACTTGATTAAATTTAGCGTCATTTGACCATCAGATTGGAAATATGATAAACTAAATTTGATGCTCATTTAACTGTCATGTCAAAATATGAATGGTTAAATTTGACACCCATATAACCATCACTTTGTCTATACGAAAATGGAAGATGAAGAAGTGAAGTTAAAATTTTACAGCATCAAAAAGCATGTATATTGAAATGTTTATCAAAGGTCTCCCAAAACTCAAACATGAGTCATAGGTTAAGAAGACTAAAATTGAGAAAAACTAGCAATTAATGGATCTTGGGTTATACATGGGAGTGTTAAAATAATTAAATGCCATCATTGATAGTCTAGATTAAGTAGATTCCAACTCAATTAATAGGTGCTAAATTAGTGGAGATTATTCAGTTCTCCCTATTTGTGGCATAATTAGAACAGTCTAATTTCATTTGAACTTATTTGCATACAGCAGGTTCAGACCTCAACTTCATAAAAATACAAGCAAGTCATTCTAATAGAAAAACAGTTCATCTGTAAATTTTCCCTCCTTTGCCTACAAGTTTTGTCATAGGTTTCCTATACTTCTGCAGGCTCATATTTTAAAATTTAAAGGCAAGCATTATAAATGTTTAGCAATCGTTTCGTATGCCTTGATGTAAAGAACTTTCATATTATGGATGGAATTTTTACAAATTCTGGTATACAAAAAGTAATTTTCCACAATCAATAAGAAAAAAGGCTATAGAAGCGAATTTTTCTCTGTACACACAGTCCCTCTTCTAACTCACAACAACACAACCAAAAGAAAAAGCAACGACACCATTACGCTAACTAATATTGCCTTTCAAATTGGGATTTATGTCTGATGTAATTGGGTAATACTAATGGTGTATTTTCAACGGCCTCTTTGTCGAGCAATGTCGCTTCGAACCCTGTAATTTCTAAAAAGACATGATACAATTGCAGAATTAAAATAGAAAAGCCGCATGATTTCTTCCTTTTGGTAAACTGTATTTCTTGCACAGCGGCAGAGCAGAGCAGATGGATTAAAAACATTAGGCAAAATATCTAAAACCTACTACGTTTCCTACGTGCAAATTCACCACTCACTGAAGACTAAATTACTCATTTAATAAATAACCTGATTTTTACTTCTCTAAACTTTAGATAGGTTGTCTTCATTTTTTAATTGGCTGCTTAAATTCTGCAATATTAAATTTCATAATTTCATTTTTCCGCCTATTTGGATGTCCAATCAACAATGTATATCATTAAATTTCAGTGTGACCGCTGAATGCACGTCAACTTTATTTTAATGATTTTCACTGTGACGGTTAAGTACATGTCAAATTTCTGTTAATCGTTTCCGATGTGACGAGTAAATAAACGTCAACTTTATGCTTGCAATTTTCTCTGTGACTGGTAAATGCACGTCAAATTTATCCTTTGAGTTTTGCTTGTGGCACTTGCGAGGATCAATTTGACGTGCATTTACCCATCACAGCAAAAACCATGATCATAAATTTGATGTGTATTTACCCGTCACAGCGAAAAGCACAAGCATAAATTTGATGTGCATTTACCCGTTCCAATGAAAACAACATGCATAAATTTGACGTGCATTTATCGTCACAACGAAAACAACGATCATAAATTTGACGTGCATCTACCCGTCACATCAAAAACACTGAGCATAAATTTGACGTGTATTGACCCGTCACAATGACAACCTAGAGCATAAATTTGACGTGCATTTACCCATTGCAGCGAAAACATTGGGCATAAATTTGACGTGCATTTACCCGTCATAGCGAAAACTGTGATTATAAATTTGACGTGCATACCCCCGTCACAGCGAGAACCATGAGCATAGATTTGACGTGTAGTTACCAGTCGCAACGAAAATAATAGGCATAAATTTGACGTGCAATTACCCGTCATAGCGAAAACATTGGGCATAAATTTGACGTGTATCTCACTGTCACATTGAAAACACTGTGCATAAATTTGATGTGTATTGACCCGTCACAATGAAAACAATGAACATAAATTTGACATGCATTTACCCGTCGAAGTGAAAACATTGGGGATAAATTTGACGTGCATTTACCCATCAAAGCGAAAACTGTGATCATAAATTTGACGTGCATCTACCCGTCACAGAGAAAATACAAGCATAACCTTGACGTGTCTTGACCCGTCACAGCAAAAAACCATGAGCATAAATTTGACGTGTGTTTAATCGTCACAGGATAAACGTTGAGGGTAAATTTGATGTGCATTCGGCCGTCAGAAGAAAAAATGTTGAGCCTAAATTTGACGCGTCTTCGGTCGCTGCAGAGAAACAATGTGCCTAAAGTTGGCGTGCATTCGGCCGTCATAGTGAAAACGAATTGCCAAAATTTGACATACATTCAACCATCACACTACAAACGTGAGAATAAGTTTTGACCATCGTGGAGAATTTTATATAGTTCGCCTTATTATTCAAACAAGTTTAAACGCGCTGTTCAAATTTTCCAACATGCAAGCCTATCTTCATCTCAGAGTACAGTATCCAATCAGGTGAGTTCAACGCAAGTTCTTACCGGTCTAAACAATATAAACAGTAGGACAATAAATCCATGAATTTAACTTGAACAAACAAGGTTCTACTGCAATGGGCTTGTCATATTGCAATCATACCACTTGTTTCTCATTCTGTAATTTCCTCCCAATTGCAGTTGTAGTTCCTACAAAAGGAGCCTTTGTGCCTCGAATGAGTCCTTTCAAAGGAAAAAGCTACCATGAATTTGGTCCAGAGACGAACAAAATAGAGTCTTTCGCTACCTGGCTGAATTGGTCGATTCCTTGAAATGGAGGAGGCTGGGATTCATATGGTTCTGGACTGAAGGAAGGCACAGTGAGTGGGATAATTAGTAATTAATTGCAAACTGCTTTCCTTTCGTAAATCTCTTCTAGATCCGTGAAACGCTGAGACGTTGTCCTAACATTCGCCAACCACGGATATCTTTAAGTCAATTTTGCACACTTTCAAAAACATTGTTAAACTACCTTTAATGGATGTCAAATGGTATATAAAATGTAAAGGAAAACATAATATCATAGTAGCATCTGCATTGATCCAAAAATATAAATATAAATGTAAGTTAATTATTTAGATTTGAATTCAATTTTTTTTAAATAAGAAATTAAATAATAATGTGTTAATTATATCAAAAAATAATATTTTACTTTCATCTAAAATCATCTAAAAGAATTTATATAAAAAGTATTATGCCACTCTAAATGACTTACTATTTTTGTGTCAGCACTCTCTTTACTAAGACTTTCATTACATGATTTAAAAAAAAAAAATCCTTATTGTAATTTAAAATTTAATTTTTCACAGAGATTTATTTAAAATATAATTTAAAGAATATTTAAAAAGAAAATTTAAAATAATTTAATTGTATATCAAAAATGTTAAATTTGGTTTTGTAATGTATTTTTGTCTTTAAGTGTAAAAATGAGATTTAAAAAAAAAAAATGAAAACTACATTTTGGAAAATTTGAGAAATGGCACAAAAAATGTGAAGGGTTGTGATTACTCAAGATTAACAACGAGGTTTTCGTGTGTAATGCTACTATGCATAAAACAAAGGTATAATAATGCACAATTTGATGTCCATGTGACAAATAAATCAAGAATAATGATGGACAATTTGATGTTCGTTTCCCTGTCCCTCGTTGAGTTTCAGGATTTTTATGTTAGATTTCATGTCCATAGGCAATCATTCACAATTTTTGGATCCGATGTATTTCTTGAATTGATAAGTATTAAATACAGTTTCTAAAACTTTTACAAATAAATAGCATGTTTCAGATTCAACCCTAAATATATCATAAATTGGGAAATACCACATGTACATGGCTCCAAAGGTTCTAGAAAGTCGGTAAAATAAATCAATAATAGAAAGGTCAGTCATATTATTAATTACACTGCTGACTTTCCAAAGGAGCTCCAGTGGAGATAGGTTCCAGAGCTCATATGAAGAAATGTAAAACCTTGAATGAGTAAAATTGATATTTTCAACACCTCCAAATTAATTAGTCGATAGGCTTTATTGTGTGGGCATTTGCCCATGTCTCAGTATTTCTCACACCGGTTTTTCCTTTTCTGTAGTTTATAAATGCACAAATCTCAAGTAGATTGTATTTTAGATTGCCTCCATTTAGAGCAAGAAAATGATGAATTTCAGTGACTTCATGGAGATAAGAAGCCATTTTATCCTATGCGCCTTCCCAAACCATGGATTGTTGCACAACTTCAGATGAATTCATTTCCCCCCACAAAACAATGGATTGTTGCGCAACTTCAGATGAATTCATTTTCCCCCACAAAACCATTTCTTTTGCAAAGGCCACCCTTTCTTCGATTTTGTTGGAGGCCTTGCTCGCTCATGCTAGATTAGTTTTCGAAGCTCAAATATATCCTCACTATGTTGTTAGTCTCTTGCTTATATGGTGGACAATAGAAATGGCTTTGGATTAAGTAATAGCAAAACAAGTCAAAGTTGTGAGGATTCAAAATCTGAAGTTTCTGGATTGGAATGTGATATTGAAATAGTTGGGTTGAAGAATGAGTCCAAAAGATTGGATTTTGATGATGATGGTGATTGTGATGGTGGTAGTGGTAGTATATGGGAGTCACTGATTGAGTAGGACTTGGTAGCCCAAGCTTACAGGTACTATCTTGGGTTGTGTTTATTTGGGCTTGTGGCTATGATAACTGTTCAATACTTATTTTTTGGGTGCTCTAGAGAAGGAGAAGGAGGATGCCACATTGTGTGTGGTAAAAGTGGGCTCAATTGGGTTGTGTGGGTGTTGTGGTTGGTGGGGTGTTTTGGATGAGAAGGAAGACATGCTTTTCTTTTCATGATATGGAGTTAAGTAGAAGCAGGGCAGATGAAGCAAACAAGAGGGCCTAGAAGGCTCAACGGTCCAAAGAAAGAGTTCATTGCCTATGTACATTTCATAATATAAGAGGTAATTATTGCTTGTAGCTTTCTTATATGTAGGCTTGTGCAACTTGTGGGGTTTTTTTACATTTGAATGGGATAGTGCTCAAACCCATTCAAAGTTTTATTGTATAGATTCATTTTGCTTCTTACAAATATGTTACAAGGGGAAATAGAAAAACTTATAAATCCCTCAAATCACCTCTTTTTTATTCTAGCAATGCCGAGAAAATATTTTCATAGAGACTGTGCTATGCAGTGGAGATATGGAGTCACCTGAATGTCAACCATGGTTATTACAATGCTTGAGCTTTTCTATATTGTCCCTATGAAATTGAAGATCATTGTCCTTCTCTTTCCCTTGGTAGGATGAGTTGTTCTCGTCTCTGCTACCATCTTTGACATTTCTGCCTTGGGGGTGGCCAACATCATCTATGAGGTACAACAAAAAGAATAGTGAGGTTGAATATAATTATGAAATCATGCTCAAGCAAAGGAAACAATAGGTGAACAATCCAAAACCCTAAATAGAACACAACTTGAATAGAATAATCATTCACAAGCTAAAACACAAGGGAGGAGTAGGCAAAAAGAAAAAGGGTAACGAGACCTTTCCATTTGTCTGTGTGAAAACAATAACCTATATAATACATTTCATTAGCTTCTCAAGATTACTATCCATTTTCATGCTTCATATGAAGGGTTCGGTGAAATACCCGCCTTCTCCATTGACAACATGAACAACTCCATTCAATCAATTTGAGGAATACTCATTTTACAAGTGTTAGTTGTAATTCCTACTAAAATGTGTAGCAAATTCTCAAGATATGGAAGCAACCCTCACTCTTGCTTGTAAAAATGGCCATCCACAATTACTACTTTGAAAGGACTTGGCAGGTAAACATGATGATGAGGGGTTTCTATTTTAGCTTTAGCTTCACATAGAGTGAGTACCTTCTCCTTTAGCTGCATATCATGGCATCATGGATATCCTCTTAAGCCAACACAACACAACTCAAATAATATCAAGGAAATAGAAAATCTACTGAATAAAATGAGATGCCAAGGCTATACAATTGTTATTAGCTTATCTGGAAGTCTCATGGTGAGTGTAGGACCATAATGGGCCAAACAATACAAAATGTTAAAATTGAATGAGTTATCTACATAATTTGAAAATAAGGTAGTAATATGGTGCAGGGGCACCTAGTTCTCATAATGTATATAAGGGTTAGAGGTCAGATTTTGTGTGATTGAGTTATTTTTATTTGTAATAAGGTCTTGTATGACCATGTCTCATATGTTAGATTATTTATTTGGTTGCTAGGTTAGAGGTTTGTAAATGTTTCATTGTTGCAAAATAGAAAAGAAATGCAAAAACAAGTGCAAAGTGGGAATATGAAGAGTCATCGGTGGATAGAAAAGCATTTAAAGCATTGGAAAATAAAAATTCAGGGATATATGGTGGGAAACAGTTAGAATAGACTTGGTGAAGTCGAAGATACCTGAAAAGGAGGCTTTTGTATGAGAAATATCAATAAAAACATTGTTTTTTCTATTTTTTTCCTTTGTTATTCGTTGTTCCAACTAGTGGTACGGCTCAGTACGGCACAGTCATGAGCCAAATTTCATTGCATGTTATAAAACACAGAATCTACTTTCATTTTGTCTTAGTTGCATTGAATTTCATCGAAGTTGAGAGAGTTATAGCAATCTTGTTGCAAGCAGTCAGAAACCCTAACTAGTGAAGGTTTGGTTAAAGAAAATGGTTTTTTTGAACAACTTCACTGATAGAAAATTCTAAAAATAGGTGGATTGAAAGTGGGCACAACACTTTTAATGATTTTGGCATTTGTAGGAGCAGAGGATGGAGTTTGGGTTGATTTTGAGGTAGCCCTAATTAGATTTTCTGTGTTTTTGGCTTAAAATGACTAGTTAAGCATAGAGTCTTATAGTTTGGTGATTTGGTGAAGGTTCTAGTTGACAAAGCTGGCATATTCAAACCCTAGGAGATGTGAGGAATTCCCTCAAGAAGAGTTTGGTGTTTTGGGCTTTGATTTTCACACACTTGCTTTGTAAAACAGGGCTAATTCGGCGTATTTCAATTGTAACAGTCAATTTTAGAGGGTCTTGTTCCAAAACAACCACACCTGCACTCTTGATTTGTTGTCAAATGCCAAAAAGGGTATCTAAAATTGTGATCAGATTCTGGGTTTGAGACCTGGTTTGGAAATTATGCTTGAAAAACTAGTTTTGTTGTCTTAATTAGGCCTTGTGAGCAGCGTAGCAGCAGATTTTTGAGGGTTATGTTACAAAACACTCATAGTTAAATTTTGGATATGTTTTGAAACTCCAAAAAAGGTATTCTGAATGGTGATTGGTTTCTAGGTTTGAGATTTAGTTTGCACATTATGACAGAAAAGAGATGTTTGCTGTCCTACTAGAGAAATAGTGGATTTGTGAAGGAAGTCATTGTATTTGAGATGTTGAGACTTTGTCAAAGGTTTGTTTGAGTTAGTTTGTGTTTTCCCACCCTACTCTACATCATAGTGGTATCAGAGCATAGGTTCTGGTCAATAAGTGGGAAAAGGTTGAAGTTTGAATAACAAAGATGCCTCCTAAAAGTAATACAACAGCCCGAGAAGTGAGAGAGTTGAAAGAAAAGCATGCCAATGAGTTGAGGCAGATGAAAGAGTCTCAAGAAGCTATCCTAGCCAGACTTGCAACACTAGAATCAAATCAAAGGAGAGGTGTGGTCACTGGAGACCAAAGTGATGAAGAGGAAGAGGAAGGGGGTGAGAATGAGAACCCTCAAGGAGTCCAAAAAGAAGAGATGGACCCTGATGAATTGAGATTGGCAAAGTTGTTGAAGTCTATGAGGGGAGATAATCCTAAGGTAAAGATAGAATTGCCCATGTATGGTGGGAAGATGGATAGTGAAGAGGTGCTAAGTTGGATAGATGCTCTTGATAATTACTTTGAGTATGAGGAGGTAGCAGATGACAAGAAGGTAAAATTTGCTAAGACAAAGTTGAAAGGCCCTGCCCTAACATGGTGGAACTATGTGCAAGAGGAGAGAGTAAAGAAGGGTAAAACAAAGATAAGCTCATGGGATAGAATGGTAGGTAAGGTGAAAGGACAATTTCTGCCTACTAACTATGCAATTCAGACATTTAGGAAGTTGTAGAACCTAAAACAAAAAGAAATGGATGTGATGGCTTATACTAAGGAGTTTCAGAAATTAATCATAAGGATAGGTCATGTTAAGGATGAGGTGGAAAAAGTAGCAAGGTACATAAATGGGTTGAGGGTAACTATACAAGATGAGTTAAGCCTCACACCTCCAAGAATGGTAGAAGAATGTTTTCAAATGGCAATCAGGGCAGAGGAAAGGCTGAATAGAAGGCAAGAGAAACAAAATAGAGGCAAAGGAAGGAACTTTAGGGGTAGAGGAACATTTGGAGGAGGAGAACAATCCACAAAACCACAAGGAGAGTCAAGCTGCAGTCAAGAACAAGGGGCAGATCAGAGAGGTGGTTTAAGTGGTAGAAGACCAAACAATAGGGGCAGATTTGGTGGACAAGGAAGAGGTTCAAACACCTTTTCAGGGAGATGCTATCAATGTAACCAATTTAGTCATCAAGCATGGAAGTGCTCAGAAAAGTAGCCCTCTAGTTCACATGGAGGTGGAAGAAGAACTCAAATTGTACATGAGGAAGACAAAGAAAGTGTCAATTCCCCTTCCCAACATGTTGTTCCAGAGATAGGTGAAACTCTAATGATGAGAAGGACAATCATTAAGCTGCCAACAATCAAAGAGCCTCCACAAAGGAAATCATTGTTTAGAACCAGCTGCAAATCACAAGGAAAGGTATGTAAGGTAGTCGTTGATTCAGGTTCAACTGATAATTTAGTTTCTTTAGAGATGATTGAAAAACTAAAGATGAAAAGGATTCCACACCCCACACCTTATAAGGTTTCTTGGTTGAATAAGGGTCAACAAGTGTTAGTCAATGAACAAACATGGGTTGAGTTTAACATTGGGGGGTACAAAGACAAGATCTTGTGTGACATCATCCCAATGGATGTTTGTCACTTACTGCTAGGAAGACCCTGACAGTATGACAGAAAAGTTAAATATGATGGGTAGAAAAATATTTATGTGATTGACAAGGATGGGGTATCATTCGCCCTTATTCCATTGCAAGATGAAGGGGTAGATGCACAAGTTGGGTCTAGTGTGATGATTGAGGAAAAAGAGTTTATAAAGCTAGAGGAAGAAAAGCATGAGGAGTTTGCAGTCACTTCTAAACTTGAAGGTACCGAGATAGCAACATTGAAGAATGATTCAATCTTAGAGAAAAATGATATTGAGAAGATCAAGGATAAATTGGTTGTAGAGATCCAAGAGTGGGTTAAGAAGCATGTTGAGGTGGTGATGAAAAAAGTGTTTTATTCATTGTTTTCCAAAGAAGATAGTGGTCATTCAAAGGTTGGTAAACTTGAGGTTGGTCATTTCATATTAGAGGTTGGTAAATCTGAGAAAGTAGTAGTTCTAGATGTAGAGTATCAGATGGGAGAGATTGAAGGCAATGGTGAAGTGATCAAGGGTAAGCTACAAGGGAAGAAGAGCAAAGTTAACCACATAAAGGGAGTGAAGAAGAAGACAATTCAATTCAAGAGTGGAAGAAGTTTGGTAGTAGGTACAGGGGCAAATATGACAACATTCTTAGATGAAAGAGTAATCAAAGGGCATCCATCAAGTGATGAGCAGCATTTTCAAAGGAAGAACCAGTCAAAGGCAAGAAACAATGCATGTTTCCAATACTTGACTCATTGGAAGGGATTACCAGATAGAAAGGCACTTGGAGATCAATGAATGATGAGATCCAGCATGGTTTTATTGCAACATAGTCCTCAAGGGGACTTGAGTTCCTTTTTGTCCAGGTGTATGGTGCAGGGGCACCTAGTCCTCATAATGTAAATAAGGGTTAGAGGTCAGATTTTGTGTGATTGAGTTATTTTTATTTGTAATAAGGTCATGTACGACCATGTCTCATATCTTAGAGCCTTTATTTGGTTGCTAGGTTAGAGGTTTGTAAAGGTTTCATTGTTGCAAAATATAAAAGAAATGCAAAAACAAGTGCAAAGTGGGAATAGGAAGAGTCATCGGTGGATAGAAAAGCATTTAAAGGGTTGGCAAATAAAAGGTCAGGGATATATAGTGAGAAACAGTTAGAATAGACTTGGTGAAGTTGAAGATACTTGAAAAGGAGGCTTTTGTATGAGAAAAATCAATAAAAACATTATTTTTTCTATTTTTTTCCTTTGTTATTTGTTGTTCCAGCTAGTGGTACGACTCAGTATGGCATAGTCATGAGCCAAATTTCATTGCATGTTATAAAACATAGAATCTACTTTCATTTTGTCTTAGTTGCATTGAATTTCATCGAAGTTTGAGAGAGTTATAGCAATCTTGTTGAAAACAGTCAGAAACCCTAACTAGTGAAGGTTTAGTTAAAGAAAATGGTATTTTTGAACAACTTCACTGATAGAAAATTTAGGTGGATTGAAAGTGGACACAACACTTTTAATGATTTTGACATTTGCAGGAGCAGAGGATGGAGTTTGGGTCGATTTTGAGGCAGACCTAGTTGGATTTTCTGTGTTTTTGGCTTAAAATGACTAGTTAAGCATAAGGTTTTATAGTTTGGTGATTTGGTGAAGGTTCCAATTAACAAAGATGGCATATTCAGACCCTAGGAGATGTGAGGAATGCCCTCAAGAAGAGTTTGGTGTTTTGGTCTTTGAGTTTCACACACTTGCTTTGTAAAACAGGGCTAATTAGGCCTATTTCAACTGTAACAGTCAATTCTAGAGGGTCTTGTTCCAAAACAACCACACCTGCACTCTTGATATGTTGTCAAATACCAAGAAGGGTATCTAAAACTATGATTAGATTATGGGTTTGAGACTTGGTTTGGAAATTATGCTTGAAAAACTAGTTTTGTTGTCCTAATTAGGCTGTGTGAGCACCGTAGCATCAGATTTTTGAGGGTTATGTTGCAAAACACTCATAGTTAAATTTTGGATATGTTTTGAAACTCCAAAAAGGGTATTCTGAATGGTGATTGGTTTCTAGGTTTGAGACTTAGTTTGCAAATTATGACAGAAAAGAGGTGTTTGTTGTCCTACTAGAGAAATAGTGGATTTGTGAAGGAAGTCATTGTATTTGAGATGTTGAGACTTTGTCAAAGGTTTGTTTGAGTTAGTTTGTCTTTTCCCACCCTGCTCTGCATCATAATAGAAGTTATAAGAAATTGAATGTAGTTTATTGGATACTACTTTAAAAAAAAAAAAAACTAAAATTAGTTTGGTGAAAGCTAAATATTCTAATGAGGCACTACTAATTTTTTTAGAAAAATGTAAAAATTAGGTGTCATTCCGGCCAACCTAAGTATGAGCAAAAGAACATATTTTTCCTCCAAGATTTAAATTTAAGTAAAGGACACATGAGAATATGTGATGCATATTTTTTTTATTTTTTAATAAATAAATAATTATTTATGATTTTTTACTGTGATTTTTAAAAATATAAAAATCAATATTCTGGCCAACCTAACTTGGTAAAAAAAATATGAAATTTAAAACTTTTTTTCAACCTATAGCCAATAAAGCCTAAAATTTGACACACCTTTTGGATTTAAAAAAGGATGAATAATTTGAAAGTTATTGATGCAGATCAAGGTTTAAGGGCTTTGACAAGCTACTGAACCAGGTAGCCAAAACAAAACAACACACATTGATGAACATAAATGTCTTTTATTTTCTTGAGATCAATACATTCTGGTAGGAGTACAATGGTCTTCACACATGCCCTGGCCTAAGCCTTACAATCATTCCAGTGGTCATATCAGAGTATCTTAACCTTCCTGTAAAAACCTAAAAAATCTGCCTTCAAATCTAGAATCTATAGAAGAAGCTACAACAAAAGCCAAAAACTCACTATGGAGAAGATTGCCCCCCAAAAGCATGAAATTTCACTTTTATATGCAAAAGAGGTGGCCACCACAAATCCCCACGTGTCATCCTCCTACTGGCTCTCTAGATTAGTCGTATAGGGAAGTAAAACCATTTTTGTCACTTTCTAGGCACTTTCAGGTGGTGCAACAAAAAAATGTGACCCTTCAGGATATTGTGGGATTTCGGGGTTCATCGACATATTGCGGGATTTCAGGGGTCATTTACATATTGCAGGATTTCATGGGTCATCGAAATATTGTGGGATTTAGGGGCATATGCAGGATTTCAGAGATCGTCTCCATATGCAAGATTTCAAGGATCATCTACATATGTAGGATTTCCAGGGTCACTTGCATATATCCCGATGGCAAGGAAAGCTCCACATATCTTATTGACACTCAAAGTTTCACCTAAGCATAACTTGCTCAATTTTGCTCAGAATCTCACCAAACTTGAAATTTTGGACACCCATTTGGCTCCTTAACAAGATGAAGTCATCACTTGGACATGAACCAGCTGGAATTTCTTAGGAAACTTGATCATCAATTCTTGTAGCATAATAAGAAGGAAAACGAACAAGCAAGAAAACAAATAAATATTTGGGTCAGTGCAAGAAGTTGGGTCCACTTTTTGGCCAAAAAGTGAAAGTGTTTTCCCTGATTTTTAGAATTTGTCATATTTGACTTGAACATTTGAGGCACTTAAAGATTGAATCTTAAAAAAAGTTAGTAATATGAAATATAGTACTCGGAGTCTAGTTTCCAAATATGTAATTTATTTTAATACCTAGATGATACAAATTGATTTTCAATGGGCATTTCTAAAAACCACTATTTAAAAGTCACTTTTTTTTACCATACTATGCATGTGTATGACCAACATAATTTGACTTAAATAAAAGTATTTTTCTAAACCCTTTTGGAGAAAGATGTGTAGTACAGTGAAGTTTGATGAGGATTTTTTTATAATTTTTTTCTAAATAATTTATTTTTATTAATTTTTTATTGGCCCTAATTGTTGTTTTCAAAAACCCTCGTGTATGACCAACATAATTTGAGCAAAACTAATCATAAAATATATATTTTTTTCATTGTGTAAAGAATGACGTGTAGATTAATGACATAATTTTTATTTTAAAAAACTTTAAAAATTAAAAGTTATTAAAAAATACAAACACCTGTCATTTCAAGTTTTTAGACTAATTTGCTCATAAATTAAATAATAAATAGAATAACAAGTCCAATAAAAAAATTACATATTTGAAAACTAGACACTGTCATCTGTAATGGGTTTTAATTTTGTAAGAAAAATTAGAAAAAAATGTCGTTAGCCATATAGGTAAACTCAGTCTTTTTTCTTGTTCTGTACTTAGAAAAAAACTTGCAGGTCCAAGGCAAGGGGTTGGCTTACCATGCCTTTCCCAAGCCTAAGCTTTTAGGAATGGGTACCCGTTCTAAAACGGGTACCCGTTCCTTTTGTATGGGGAAAAAAAGTGCGCGGGCCTTTTTTTCAAATTCAAATATCTTTATAGAAACGGGTACCCGTTGCCTTTAAAACGGGTACCTGTTTCTGTCGGGATGTTTTTTTTGCCCGTGACTTCCCCTCTATGTGGACCCAACTTCTTGCACTTACCCATTTTTTTGGTTGATGAGGAATGCTCGTGCACCCGGATGCTCCTACATCAGACATGTCAGGTAACTTAAATGTTCCATGAGTTGGAAACTCATGAACATTTTGGCAAGTTTGGAACCAAAATTGCATACTTGCATAGCTCTGCAACACTCATCCAAGAAGCTTCATCTACAACACTATATCAGACCAAGTATTCCATGTAGTCCTTTCCTCTGGTCTTCTTAGCCACTCGGGAGTTAATCACTATGTCTACTTCTTCCATCTTCTCTTCAGGTAACTGATCTAACCATCCTTGTGCATCAGAAAAATGTGAGTGTGTACCCCTTTGTAAGTTTGTCTCTCCTTCATGGAACTTGGACAAATTAACAACATTGAAAATAGGAGATATGTCTATCCTTGTTGGTAGCTCAATCTCATAGGCATTGGATGAGAACTTCCTCAACACCTTGCATGGGCCTATTTTCTTAAATTTAAACTTATTGTATGTTGTAGAAACCTTTCTTTCCTCAAATGTGTCAAAACTAAGTTAGGTCTACCTAGAACTCTTGTTCCCTCATATGTATATCAGCATGTTCTTTGTATTCATTGACACTCTTCTCCAACTTTTCCTTCACTTCCTTGTGAACCTCATGAATGTTTTCTGCAAAATCCTTTGCTACAACACTTTTCCTATTCAAATCTACACTATCTCTCAACTCATCAACACCTCTATACCCATAAACTATTTGGAACAAGCTCTTTCCTGCACTTCTATTCTCTGAATTATTGTAAGAAAATTTTTCTTGTGCCAAGATAAGATCCCATTGATGTGGTTTGTCTCCCACCAAACATCTTAATAAGTTTACCAAACTTTTGTTCACAACCTCAGTTTGTCCATCAATCTAAGGATGATAGGATGAACTGAATCCTAATTCAGTGCCCATCATTTTCCACAATGTATGTCAAAATTGTTAAATGCACAAGACAACTGAGAGGGGGTGAATCAGTTGTATCAGAAATTTCAAACCCTCATTAACATATTCACATCCACATCAATTCACTTAAACCCTTAATCTGTTATGATGATTAAACATGAGAAGAAAATAACATAAACTTAAACACATTAACACCATACACCAAAGAACACCATATTTTACGTGGAAAACCTTAAAAGGGAAAAACCACGGTGAGGATTAACTCACAATATAATGTAGTAACAATATCGAATTACAAAAGGCTCATTGCCTGAAAGAATGCTCACTACAAGGGACTCACTGCTCACTAAGAAGGAAAGAAAGAAGAGAAGGATGGCTCACTGCCAACATTAGAACTGATATAATTGCATCTAACCTATGCAAGAGATTTAGTTCCAACGAAGCTCAATATACACAACATGCACAACATCTTCACAACATCACCAAATATTGTAGACACCTTCTTCTCACTGCATCTGGTAGCCTAACACACGAAAGCCCTTGTTTCCCTGATCAAATTCACATCACAACATCATATCCCCCATGCGCACACAAATCCTTGACTCCTTGACACTTATTTATACTGGATCATCAATCATTAAAACATTATCCAAGGTCGGCAACACAACTTAACCCATAAAATTCAAATTAGGTTTGGACCTAAACATCCCCATGGAGAAAGGGAATGAATGCAAACCACATCATGTCTTAGCACAGACCTAAATCCACTCTAACACGCTTCAACGTGCTTTCACAATCACCAAAGCATAATCAGAATTAGTGAAAACAACTAAGTCGGCCAAACTTGTGTTAACACCAAGAACTTTTAAGCACACACTTCCTCAAAGATAAACACACCTTGCAGATCTTGCACAAAGATTTAACATAATCTAGAAACATCCACAATCAACTTGACAGTCACCTAGAAACTAACAAATTCAACCACAACAACTTTCACCTGAAGGAGGTTCACAATTTGCTTACAAACAACACTATCAAACTCTGCTACACAAGAAATTGCTTTTCGAAGCACCAAATCACAAACCTTTTGGATAGAAGATAGATAAGGACCTTATAAGCATATATCCAAAACCACAACACTTGAAACCATTCTTTGGAGAAATGTGGAGCAAAATACTTTCTCCCAGACACACTGTAAACACTGTTAAACACTGTCTTTAAACTGGTGAACATAGCTTTTACTGCATAGCGATCCATAGTCCCAAATTCTAGATCTAGCACCTTTAAACACTTCTCAACAACATATCCAAACTACACACTCAGGTCTCCAACACAGAAGAAATGCGGAGCAAAAACTCAAACAATATTCTGTAAGCCAGAAGACTTTTTCAACACATTGTTTCTAATATTAATCAAATTTTCTCAAAAGCACTTGGAAACTGAACAAGAGGAACATATTCTTAACACCTTCAGCACTTCTTCAAGGCAATCACATCATCATCAATTCAACAACTTAATCAAATAACAATAGTAACAGTAGAGAACACGGTTGACACCAATGACAACACAAACATGTTGACATCAATGACAACACTTATTAGCACATTTCAACACTTCTTCAAGAAAATTGCATCATCATTAATTCAACAACATTAAGATAACAAAAATAACAATAGAGAACATAGTTGACACCAATGACAACACCGATTAGCACATACTTGCAACAATCTCCCCCTTCGTTATTGATGGCAACATATGATGTGAAAAACTATCATGACACAACTCTGCACTAATCTGACTCTCCCCCTTTCTTTTATACATCTTAATCTCTTTTTCTCCTTTTGTTTTTCACGTGAACTCTCTCCCTCTTTGACATCAATGGAAAAGGGTGACATATCTTTTTCAAGCTTTCTCTTGATTATGATACTGCACATACTTGCACTATTCTCAACTCCTCTGAATACTCCCCCTTAGGAGTACACACCAACCTGTATCAACTCTTACTCCCCATGAATGCAACAATAATCAACACCACTACCTACTCCCCCTAAGAGGTAGCTTCCATCATCAGTCCAAAGAAGAATGAATCTCGAAGCACACTAGACTGATGCATCTCCTTATGCATCTAGTTCAAAGAATGAGGGGAAATAACCCTCAACTTCTCCCACAGATACTCAAATGTATCCTTAGGAAGAGTCTTAGTGAATATGTCAGCAACCTGATCCTTTGTAGGCACATACTCAAGCTTCACTTCATTCTCTACAACCTTCTCTCTCAGAAAGTGATACCTAATTGAAATATGCTTTGTCCTTGAATGCATCACTGGATTCTTTAAAATGTTAATGGTACTTGTATTATCACAGAAGATAGGAATTGGCTCATCATACACAACTTTGATATCTTTCAATGTTTGTCTTATCCATAACACCTGTGTGCAACATGATGTTGTAGCAATATACTATGCATCTGCAGTAGATAAAGACACTGAATCCTATTTCTTGCTTAGCCAAGATACAACTCTATCTCCAAGAAAGAATGCACCACTACTTGTACTACCTTCATTTCCACCAAAGATTATATCATCCACATAGACTTCAACAATCAGGATTTGATCTTTGCTTACCTTAATGTACAAATTACTATCTATAGACCCTTTACTGAATACCTGCTGCAACAAATACTTGTGTAACCTTGCATACCAAGCTTTGGGATCTTGCTTCAGTCCATACAATGCCTTCTTCAATCTACATACTATATCTGGTTTGTCTGACAACTGAAATCTATGTTGTTGCTCTATGTATACTTCCTCTTCCAACTCACCATTCAGAAAAGTAGACTTCACATCCATTTGATACACTTTGAAATCTTTATGTGCTACATATATGCTAGAAATATCCTAATAGCCTCCATTCTTGCCACTAGAGTATAAGTTTCTTCATAGTCTATTCCTTCCACTTGTGAGTAGCCTTTACACACAAGTCTTGCCTTGTTCCTTAGCACTTCTCCATTCTCATTCAATTTGTTCCTGAATACCCACTTAGTTCCAATCACATTCTTATTATCTGGTCTTGAGACAAGTACCCAAGTCTAATTCTTCTCAATCTGCATTAGTTCTACTTCCATAGCCTTGACCCAATACTCATCTTTGCATGTCTCCACCACTGTTTTAGGTTCAACTTTAGAAATTAAGCATAGGTTTACCTGTTCTTCAGCAGCTCTGCTTCTTGTCAATACACCTTTGCTCTTATCACCAATGATCTGCTCTTTAGTGTGATGCCTCTACACATACTTGGGTGTTCTAGTGATTCTTTCCAAAGCTTCTTGTTCTTCAGCTTGCACTCCTTTTTCTATGGTTTCTACTTCCTCTCCAGTTTGTTCTACCTTTTCAACAACATTTTCTTCTTCTCCATAAGAGGACTCATCTAAGTCTGATACATATCCATTAACTTCTAAAATCTTCTGTATGTCTTCATCCACCTTAACGTTAGCACTTTCAATAATCTTTCTTAGCCTCTTGTTATAGCATTGGTAAGCTTTACTTTTGTTAGAGTACCTAAGGAAAATGCCTTCATCACACCTTGCATCAATCTTTCCTAGTTCTTCATCTCTTCTAATATAACATTTGCCTCCAAAAACCTTGCAATATTTAACAGTAGGAATCCTTCCATACCATAGCTCATAGGGAGTCTTTGTGTCATTTGCTTTTACTTGTACTTTGTTCTATATATAGACAGTAGTAAGAATTGCTTCTCTCTAGTAGACTTCTAGTAGGTTTTCTTCTTTTATCATTGTCCTTGCATCTTCTTGAACAACCCTATTCTTTTCTTCAACTACTCCATTCTGCTGAGGGGTTCTAGGAGTAGATAAATGTCTCTTTATCCCATGATTCTCACAAAACATGTTAAACTCATTAGAATTAAATTCTCCACCTTTGTTAGACCTCAAACATTTGATTTTCATATCCAATTTATTATCAACCATTACTTCAAAAGCTTTAATCTTATCTAGGGCCTCTAATTTTTCCTTAAGAAAAGTGACGCATGTCATTCTAGAGAAATCATTAATAAATAATATAAAATACCTGTCACCTTGAAAACTCCTTACTCTGGTAGGACCACATAGATCTGCATGCATCAATTCCAACAATTTGGTAGATGACTAATCCTTGCTTTTGAAGCTTCTTCTTGTTTGCTTTCAAAACTGACATTCCTTATAGACAACATTAAAGGGTTTTGCAATCTTTGGCAAATCTCTCACAGCTTGAACTGAACTTATCCTTACCAGGCTATCAAAATTAATGTGACATAATATTGAAAGTTATTTCTTTTTAATAAAATCAAGAAAATCTTTTAAATTATTACACCCATACAATTAAATAGTGTTGTCAAGACATAGTTAATGAGTGAGGGAACACTTTATATATATGTCCATCAAACATTTAATAACACATTTAGGTGTTTGGTAGTTTCTTTGTGATTGATATTTATTGTATTCATGATAGGGGTCTTTGAAAATAATTGTCTAGATTATTAAACTGTAACACATTGAAAAAAAAATTTAATATAATCATTGAAAATCTTTAAATTATTACACCCATAAGATTAAATATTCTTGTCAAGACATAGTTAATGATTGAAGGAACAATTTATATATATGTCTATCAAACATTAATAACACGTTTAGGTATTTGGTAGCTTCTTTGTGATTGATATTTATTGTATTCATGTTAGGTGCCTTTGAAAATAAATGTCTATATTATTGAATTATAACATATTGAAAGTTTTTTTAATATAATCACTTAAAATATTTTAAATTATTACACTCATAAGATTAAATAGTTTTGTCAAGGCATAGTTAATGATTGAGGGAACAATTTATATATATGTCTATCAAACATTAATAACGCATTTAGGTATTTGGTAGTTTCTTTGTGATTGATATTTATTGTATTCATGTTAGGTGCCTTTGAAAATAAGTGTCTATATTATTGAATTATATAACATATTGAATTTTTTTTAATATAATCACTTAAAATATTTTAAATTATTACACCCATAAGATTAAATAATCTTGTCAAGACATAGTTAATGATTGAGGGAACAATTTATATATGTCTATCAAACATTAATAACGCATTTAGGTATTTGGTGACCTTTCTGTATGATTGACATTTATTGTACTCATGTTAGGTGGCTTTAAAAATAAACATCTATATTATTAAATTATAACATATTGAAAGTTATTTCTTTTTAATACAATCACAAAAATCTTTTAAAGTATTACACCCATAAGATTAAATTGCCTTGTCAATAAATTAATGATTGAGAAAACAATTTATATATAGTTAATGATTGAGGGAACAATTTATATATATGTCTATCAAACATTAATAACACATTTAGGTATTTGGTAGTTTCTTTGCAATTGATATTTATTGTATTCATGGTAGGTGCCTTTGAAAATAATTGTCTATATTATTAAATTATAACATATTGAAAGTTATTACTTTTTAATATAATCACAGAAAATCTTTTAAATTATTACATAGGCCATAAGATTAAATAGTCTTGTAAAGACATAGTTAATGATTGAGGAAACAATTTATATATGTCTATCAAACATTAATAACACATTTAGGTATTTGGTAGTTTCTTTGTGATTGATATTTATTGTATGCATGGTGGGTGTCTTTGAAAATAATCGTCTATATTATTAAATTATAACATATTGAAAGTTATTTCTTTTTAATATAATCACATAAAATCTTCTAAATTATTACACCCATAAGATTAAATAGTCTTGTCAAGACATAGTTAATAATTGAGGGAACAAAATATATATATATATATATATATATATCAAACATTAATAACACATTTAGGTATTTGGTAGTTTCTTTGTGATTGATATTTATTGTATTCATGGTAGGTGTCTTTGAAAATAATCCTCTATTTTATTAAATAACATTTAAAAGTTATTGCTTTTTAATATAATTAAAAAAAAAAACTTTTAAATTATTACACCCATAAGATTAAATAGTCTTGTCAAGACATAGTTAATGATTGAGGGAACACTTTTTTTTGTATTGAAAAAATGCGAATATATAAGAATAATAAGTGCTTGAGTGAGCAGCTGAAAAAGAGAAACATCAATACATATATAGAACAACATATATAAATAACAATAACAACTCGGGTAAATCCTTAGAGTTCCTCCTACCCAATGATGTGATGGAGGTAATTTCTGATTTTCAAGCTAGAACTGTTATTCTATTTTTTTTGAGAGGGGTCCCATCTGAAGATGATTTTTACAAATGGGCCTGTATGAATTGGGAAAATCATGGCTGGGAGATTGAAACACTCAGAGGCCTTGGGAAGGGTTATGTTTCATGTATGTTTAAAAACAATGACCATGCACAAGCTGTATTACAATATGGTACATGGGTGATTTGTGGGCAAATTTGTTATCTCCAAGCTTGGAGGTTTGACTTTCATCTTGAAGGTCCCTCCCGTTCTCAATATCCCATGTGGATAGAACTGCCATACTTGAACCTTGCATTTAGGCCTTTCCTGAAAGATATTGTTACACAACTGGGCAGAGTTATATGTTGTAAACAAAATACTGACAAATTTGCCAGCCTTAGGGTACACCCTAAGGTCTGTGTTGAAATGGACCTAAACAAACCTCTACCAGAAAGTATTAAATTAATTGGCCCAGGATTTGAAATGGAGCAGCAGTTGGTCTACTTGAACAAATCGAATGCATGTTTTTTCTACCGAAAAGGTCATCTAATTCAGGATTGTCCTACCAGAAAATCAAGATTTGATTCAACACCCACCTCTTCTATTCTGTCCACCCATGCTACCCATCCTTCTTCGAGTTCCATCCCTCCTCGTATCTTACCCACTTCCCCCACTTCATCCCCTTCACCACAAATTCACTTGCAACCAATTCCTACCTCTGATAATGAAATGGATGTGCCAACAGTGCAGTCTTCGTCCTATAAGGATGCTATTATGACAGATAGTTGGAGATTGGTCAAGAAGAGAAAGGAACCATCACGATCCTCTTCACGTTCTTACAATCAACCAACTAGTAGAAATCATTCCTCCCCTTCTCTTACCACTCCTTCGCTTGAACGTGATCTTGTTCATTCCTCTCCCATCTCTCGATAGAGATCTCAATCCCCATCTGACCGTTCCCACAATAATCAGCCAGTTAATCTTATCAATAGTTTTAGTGTGTTGCCATAGGAAGAAGGCTCAGATACACCCTCTTCATCATGAATTATCAGGTTCTCTCATGGAATGTGAGGGGGATCACACTTCCTCACCGCAAATACAAGGTTAAGGAGACATTTGTTAAATGGAAACCTGACATTTTATGTTTGCAAGAAGTCAAATTGGGTAACAACAAATTAGAAGTAGCTCTTTTAAATATATGGAAAGAGGCCCTTTTTCTGTATACTTCCCATACAAACAGAAAAGGTGGAGCTATTCTGGGTATTGCCCTGTGGATTGCTAAGTTTGTCATTGATAAGGGTAAGGACCCTTCACATAATTATGTCTAGGCCCTTTCAGTTATCAATGGACAACCTACAGGCTTCTACTCTATTTATGCCCCCCATACCACTAAAGAACGTGTTATTCTTTGGGAATGGATGTCTAAAACTCTTCCCAATGCGGATTGGATCATTGGTGGCGATTTTAACATGGTTGAACATAACTTAGATCGGAGTTGGTTTAGTTCTTATAAACTCAACAATGAAGAATTTAATAGCTGGGTTTATTGCAGGAACTCCCTTGGGGTGGTTGATCCTATTCATGATCAATTCAATAGTCATGCTAACAACTGGTTCACATGGTCCAATTGTAGATTGGGCGATGATAGAAATCTTAGCAGGTTAGATACATTCTATTTATCACCTAATCTTCAACTGGTCCACTCTGCTTCTGGTGACTATATTCAAGTTGATTATTCCACCACCTTATTAGATCATTTTCCTATTTTCTACAATTTTTCTACTGCCCAACATAATGTTGCGGCCTCTCCGCTGCCTTTTAAACTTAATACTTCCCATCTCAAAAATAAGAATTGCTTGAATGCCTTAGTGGGGATATGGAATTCTATTCTAAAACCACAAGAAGGGGAGTCTTGGATTGGTTGGTGGTGTAATGCTATCACACAATGCACAACCTTTCTTTGTGATTTTGGGAGAAGAATGGCCTGGCAATGTAGACACGGGGAAAAAACACTCCAAGGAAAATTAGAGAAGGATAGAAAGAAATTAAACACTAATCTGAATAATTCCCAGCGCCAAGCTTCTATTGCTGCCACAGAGGCACAACTTCATCTTCTTGACCATTATAGAGGACAGGGGGCTAAGATTCGAGATAGACTTCATTGGGTAAAAGAGGGTAATAGAGGCTCCAAATACTTCAACTATTTGAAATACAAGCATAAAAAGGAAAGAATTTGTGCCATAATGGATGAGGTTGGTGTCCTCCATACGAATCCAACTGATATAAATAAGATCTTTTTTAATTTCTATGAGAACCTCTTCAAAGAGAATGGTTATTTGAATGATATTCATTCTACATTGGAGGAGATCGTTGTAGAATTTATTCCTAATATAATTGATTCTGACTATAGCAGATACCTGGACAAGACCCTCTCTTTGGATGATCTAGAACATGCTCTTTTTTTAATGGCATCTAACAAAAGCCCAGGTGTTGATGGGCTTCCAGTGGAGTTCTACCAAGCCATGCGGCCACATATCAAAGAGGATTTTTATCTTTTATACTTGGAAGGCCTTAAGAACGATTCATTGTGTCCTCTTATAAATAGAGGGATCATCAAATTAGTACCTAAAGGGAAAAAAGAGTACACCATCTCTGGTTGGAGACCTATTACTCTGTTAAATGCTTCTTACAAAATCATCGCGAAAGTGTTTGCTATTCGCATTAAACCTGTGGTGCAATATATTGTTAGACTGGAACAAACTGGTTTCCTTAGTGGCAAATATATTCTTGATAACCTTATCCTGGCCTAGGAAACTGCTGAATGGGCTCAACAGTCAAGACAAAATACTCTTTTAATCAAATTAGATTTCGACAAAGCCTATGATAGAATTCGGTGGGGTTTTATTCTAAAAATGATGCAATGGCTGGGTTTGGGCACAAAATTCGGGCTCACATTCAAATGTTATTCAGTGGTGCCAATGCTCAGTTGGTGATTAATAATTCTATGACTGCAGTCTTCTCGTTGCATCGCTCCATCAGGCAAGGATGTCTTTTATCACCTTTCATGTATGTTCTTACTGTTGATGCACTAGGATATTTGCTTCAAAAAGCTAATCAGTTAAAGCTCATCTCAAGCATTTCCATTCCTCAATATGGGGTTGTTATTAATTCACACTTTGTTGATGATAGCTTACTATTTCTACAGAACATCGAAGCTGAAATCAATAACACCATGGAAATTTTGGATTTGTATTGTTCTATTTCAGGTTCTCAGCTTGCCCATAGCAAAACTAAGTTCTAGATGGTTTAGTCTTGGCCCATTCCCCAATAGATTCCAATGGATTGGTGACAAATCAAATATGGTGAGATTTCGAGATACCTAGGAATTCCCTTTGGAATTGGGGTTTCCCTATCTGATATATGGAAGTGGTTTATTAATAGACTCAAAAACAAACTTTTTAATTGGGGAAACAAGTTCTTATCATTCGCTGGCAAAATCTAAGTTGCCAACAAAATTTTTATTGCCACTCATTTTTACTACTCATCTTGTTGGATGCCATCTAACAAAGGCTATGAAGATTTGAATAAAATTATCCGTCAATTTTTGTGGTCCAAATGGGATGGTAGTGCTAGGTTTAAAGCAACATCTTGGATACACTGTATTCAACCTAAATGCGGAGGTGGCCTTGGTCTCATTGATCATAAAATGCAAGGTATTTGTTTGTCAACAAAGTGGATTATTAGAACTCTCCACGGAGATGAACCATGGAAAATTCTAGTCAGACATAGAATCAATTCTACATCTGCTAAAGGTAAATGGCAGCATACTAGTTGGCGGGATAAGATACTCCTTGCACCCTTCTTTCAGATCAGAGCCTCATCTCCTTTACAAACTGTTTGGAAGGCATGACAACGTGTCTGTCATATACTTGAGTGGAGGGGAGAATCTCTTCAACATGGGTTCAGCTTTGCAACATCCGCTATATGGTGGAATAAACTTATTCAATGTCACAGTCAACCCCTAGCTGTTAGCTTTCCCAGGCATGCTCTTTTTTTGTTCAAAAAAGGTATTTGTCAATTTAGTGATATTTGAGACTTCAAGGAGCTAGATTGGTCACCATGGTCTGTTATTAAAACTTATTTTGGATTATCTAATAGATATAATCAGTTCCTCATTTTTGTCCAATCTTTGGTTCCTACTGAATTGACTATGAAAATGTGTACTACTATTTGCAATTTTCTTAAGGACTGGCGTTGGTTATCAACTTATCGTTTCACTGCTTTCCCTTTGAAGAAGATCTACAAGCAACGTCTTCCTTGTTTGACTCTTAACCCTCGTCTGAGTCTCAAATGAAAATGTAAATTCTGTGAGAAATTTTGGTATATCTTGAGCACCCAAATTTGGAAATCTAAGTTGGATGCAGATGCACAGGTCTTGTCTTGGAAAATCCTACATTGTAAATTGCCTATTGATAACAAATTAAGCTACTTCAAGATCCCAGTGCCTAAATGTCCTTTTTGTCAGACCAAAGAAAGTATGAAACATATATTTTGGGATTGTTTTTTTGCTCAGCACCAATGGAAGGCTATTTTCAATGGTTTACCAGTGATTTTTGAAAATCATTTAAACTGGAAAGAGGCTCTATTGGGCTTGGCTGTTCATAATGTGATTGCAAACTCTATTAGACAGGGTATTCTCATGCACATTTGGAAAAGCAGGTGTACGACAATTTTTTCCAACTCTAAATATCTTATGGAAGGAGGCACTGTAAGGATTTACTCAGATATTTTTCTGAGAATAGATTACTTGTTTGTGCAACTTCAAAAGGTGGCAAAAAAGATGTGCTTCTCGATCATCAACTACAATAGATTAAGCTTCAAATATCCAACCTTCAAAATGGCAAGGCTTAGTATTTGGCTGAAGATATTCTTTCCAATCTTGATTGTTATTGCTGAAGACAAAGGGTTGCTACAATATTCACAGTGGTTGTAATCTTTAGAATGCGGCAATGAAGATGTGCTTTTAGACTATATCAGTTACCATTAGCATATTTACAATAAGACAGTGGGGCTTATCAGCTCCCTAACACTTTCTCAGTTGAGGTCTTATGGGCTTGGCTTTTGTATGCTCAAAGGTTCAGTGGTTTTCCTTTATGTTTAGTAGTCCTTTGTGGACTTGTTGGTATATTAGGTACAGGGCGCTATTTTGGCAAAATTATTGCTGCATGTCACCGCTAAAAGCGGCTCCTCCTTTGCTAATTCTATTGTGAGTTCAGAAGCATTTTGTATTTGTTATTATGTATAGCTGGTGCTCTCTATTTACAGTCCTTTGGACTAATTTTTTTTTATTGTATATTTGCATTTCTCTCAATAAAATATATATATATCATTGTTGGCCCGAAACAACAAACATAATAGAAAAAATATTAAAACCTTAGAAGCAGCAATATATCAAGGGACAAAACCCCAAGCAGAGCAGCAACAACCACCAGCGACTATCACAAAACATCCCCTGCCACGTAAGAGAACACCATAGCAGAGAAACTGACCCTGCATAGAAGAAATCTATCCCAGCCAAAAGGGCACAAATCAACCAACTCGAGGACTGAATCAATCCATCTAACTAAGAACTCTTCTTGTTTGAACTGAGCTTATGAAATATATGTCTATCAAACATTAAAATACATTTGGGTATTTTCTAGTTTCTTTGTTATTGATATTTATTGTATTCATGGCAGATGTCTTTGAAAATAATTATCTATAATATTAAATTATAACATTTGAAAGTTTGTTTCTTTTTAATATAATCACAAAAAACCTTTTAAACTATTGCAGTCAAAAGATTAAATAGTCTTGTCAAGACCTAGTTGATGATTGAGGGAACAATTTATATATGTCTATCAAGCATTAATAACACATTTAGGTAAATGGTAATTTCATTGTGATTGATATTTATTATATCCATGTTAGATGTCCTTGTAAACTAATCATCTATGTTATTATATTATGACATATTTAAAGTAATTACCTTTTACTATAATCACATAAAATCTTTTATGTTATTATACATATAAGATTAAATATCTTGTCAAGACATAATTATATATCAAACATTAATAACACATTTTAGGTAATTTAGTGGTGGAAGTCTTTTGTAAATTGCTGTTGGTAGATGGTCTATTTTGTCTGGAGTCTTTTTAGGGCAGTAATTCTGTCAAGTATTGGTGTAATTGTGGATGTATTTATCTTGAAAAGGCTCAGACATAGTATTTTTGTCATAGACTTGTATAATGGTAGATGTATGTAGTTTCTGTTGGCTGTATTTTTAGCAGTCTTTTGACTGTGCCTATTGCTCTTTGTATTGCCTTTTATTCAATATAAAAAATAAAAAAAAATGTTTGTTTGAGAGGCTTAATGAGCTGGACATAAAATTGTCCACTTTAATGACTTAGATCCTCCATGAAATTTAAACTGTTTTTATTGTATGATCTAAGTCGTGTGTTTATCATGATGGGAACGAAAATAGTTGATCATCGCATTTCAAATTAAAAAAACAAACAAGACAGGTCGAATCCATATATAAATTCAAGTCACAACTACATAACACAATACGAATCTATTAACCAAGCTGCTAAAAACAAAACCCTACATATATATAGAGTGCGAGAAAAAGAGCAGCCGCCACAAGAGCGGTGATTTATTTAGATAATAGTAGTATCTATATATCTGCAGGCAGAGGTGACTGGAAGCCGTCACGTTCAGTTTATCCTGCACAGAAACAATGGAGTCAGACTTCAAAGAAAGCAAGTGTTTTGTTGCATGAAACAAACCCATGTAAGAAATGAAAAGATTAGATAGAGGAAGTAATGAAAGTGAAGTGAAGTACGTGTTGCAGTTAGTGTTGAGGGAGACTTTGAATGGCAGAGTGACGCCACAGGAGCCAGGCAGAGAAGAGACGGCGTTGGGCTTGACATTGGGGACGGAAGAGGAAGCCTGCTTCAAACATCCACAGGCTGTTCTCCTGTCAGCTGTTGTTGTGGCCGCAGACGCCAAAGACTTCACTCCCGCGCAGCAGTTTGCCGTTGGTTTTCCCACTCCGGATTGCAAGTATCCCACACACCCTGCCAAATTCTGCGTGACCGTAGAACAAGTTATCGCCGCCTCCCCTCTCTCCATCGCCAACGCCATCACCACCAACGCCACTGCTGCAACTGCCAAACTCCACTTCATTGCCATTGCTTACTCTACTCTACTCTACTCTACCTTGATGGATGCAATTTGGGAATAGAATTGCCTCTGATAGATTGCTTGGCTTGGAATCAGTATGAGTAGCAGTTGAGAAGAGGCCGATAAATATGGGCTCGCTTCACCTGCTCCTCCTTAATGACACTTGAATGCCTCAACAATACCCTCCACCTCTACATTTAATTAATACGTCTACGGTCTTCTTCGTTTTCCAATTCTATTCTGCCACCTAAAGACACACATTAATTCTTCTATCGTACGTACCACTTGCTTTGATCTCCACCATTTGTAAACACAACATAGTCGGTCGTGAGGTCATCTGTTGATTAAATGCTCAAGAACCGGCTCTCTTTAATTTTTGAATTTTTTCCTTAAAATACAATCAAAGTTTTAGGAAAATTGAGTCACGTGAAACGCGAGACTTTGGGCATACCCTCATAGATTCTAAAGGATTTCAGTTGTATATATATTTAACCTATGACATATATATAAACTAGCAATCGCACAACTTGTGCAATGGGTACGGCGATAGACTTATCAAAGAAGCATCTATTTCTTAAAATGGGAAGAGCAATAATTTAAGCGCAATTTTCCCATGCGTGACAAGTCCACTCAATGTACATGCGGAAAGCAAGACAACGTGCAAGAATAGAGAATGGAGCATAGGGAAGCACGTAAATAGACAAGAGTAGTATGGAGGGAAGGCTTCAATTGCGTTGATGTGTGGCCCTCCTTTTTAAAGATGCTATGGCTATTCAAGTTTCAAAAGGTGTTGTATTTGTTAGTTTTGTTAGAAATTGTAGGTTGCATATATAAGCCTTCAACAATCTAACCAGGGCCCAAAACTGAAAGCACCAAAGGGTGAGCAAAACATCTAATTCAACCATTTGCAGGAAAGCTATCACATGGAAAAGGTACACAAGCGTCAGAGGTCTGTGTCGACCCAAAAGACACAACAAAAAATGTTACAAAATGTAGCACAATCAAGTGCATAAGTAGAGAAGACCACTATGGGACGGAGCCTTCAAGAGCCCTGAGACATGACTCCTCCTTTTTCCTGAGAGAGACATAGGCACTGTCCTACATACGAGCGTAACACTGGAAGGTGAAAGCGGGTGAGATCCGTATGTCTTGCAAACGATGAACACGGGAGACAGCTGTGAACAGCAAGCCCTGGCATTCTGCATGACCAATGTCTATCATGACCTTGTCAAGAGTAAGTCCTTGGGCTTTGTGGATGGTTAAAGCCCACGCCATCCTGAGCGGGGGCTGTCTTCGAGAGCCACGAGTAATAGGTACAATAGGAACAAGTCTCGTGTCACGTGAATCCCAAGGTGGCCCTGCATAGTTGTCAAATCTAACAACTACGAAGCTTGGCAAGTCTGGAGGATTAAAACCATTTGGGTAAACAATGGCCACAACAGTTCCAAGCACCCCATTTACAAGTCCAGCAGCCACCCACAAATTTGAGGTGAGCATAACCTCTTGGCCAACACACAAATGAATTGAGAAGGTAACTGCTCCTCTTCTGAGTCTGCAACAAACCGCCCTCTTGCTTGTTCAGCATTGCACTGTGCAATGGGAACCCCTAATGATTGTAACATATGCTTATTATGTTGAAAAACCAAGACGTTTGTTGGGAACAAGTGTATAGAGGATCGAAATGCGAGAAGCTCATTTGCACCCAAGAATGTATAAGTCCGGGACATCAAGAGTTCCCAATTAGGCAAGCGTGCATCAGCATTCCTAAGATTAGCAAGGAGTTGACGGAAACGGACTTGTGCCTCGCCACTACCTTCTTGACGGAAAACATCCTTCAATGTAACAACAATTTGGAAGGAGCGCCACAAAGCTACACCATATGAGTTGCATGCATATAAGGGAACATCTTTAACAGGGGGCAATTGACCCAAATCACCAACAAGGATAATGGACTAGCCGCCAAAGGGAATCTGACTATACATGGGGAATGCTTCACGGAGACGGCTATCAATACGCGAAAAGAGCCTTGGGCCAATGAAACTCATTTCATCAATCAAGATGTATTTAACAAAGTACATGCTTTCCTGAAATGTTGCTAATGCTTGGCCTTCCAGTGGGTCCATATCTTTCAACGGTATGTGCAAGGCAGCATGAATGGTGGATGCATTGATATTGAATGCCGCAACACTAGTTGGAGCAAGCAACAATAATGGTGATTGGGATGAAGGTAGACCCTGAGAGAGTGCATCTTTTAACATATGAATTAAGTATGACTTTCCAATACCAACAATTCCTTGAACAATCATCCTAAGTGGATCCTTGCTTCGAGCCATTTGGAAATGTGATAGAACAATATCAAAGGCAATACGTTGTGTTGTAGACAAACTACCCACTCCAAGATGGAAATTTGTTCTCAAAGCGTCTGCAGGATGGTAGGACGCTTGACTAGCTTCAATAAAATCAACAGAAACTAACTGGAGGCTCCGAGGGATTGAACAACTACTCCAATCATGGGAAATATCAAAGTCACGCCTGCCAAGCAAGTCGAGGTCATCAAAACCAATATTGCTACCCGGGTATAGGGAAGAAAGAAGTTGCCACTCTTCAGCTCTATCCACGGTGAATGCATCAACTTCACCAATGGGGTCCTCATCATTAGAACTAGATGACTTGTCTAGATTTTTCTGGGAAACATGCCATACAGTGTAAGACCCTTGTAGCCGCTCCCATCTGGCCACAATCTCATTAGCAGATGATCCAATGTCACTTTCAACAGAACAAAATTTTGTATACAAGAGAAGCTCACTCCAACAGAAGAAAACAAAAGCTTCAGAACCCCTAGCAGTAATGCTTGTGAAGCAAGGTTTCACTTGAACAATTGCCAGAACAAGGCGTCTAGTCCATTGATTGTTTCTAGATGAAGCTGTAAACTTCCAGTTCTTTGCAACCTCTATTAATGTAAGATGTTCGAGAGCTACTGGCTGTGCCATGTATGTAGAAACAAATGGCGAATTGATAAGGGTAGCATCATCAGAAGGGTCCACCTGGCATAATTGTTGCCTATTCACATTCAAGGAAACAAAGGGTCTACTACAAACAACCAAAGGTAATTTCAACAAGTGGCAACATTCCTGGGCACTGATATCACGGTCAGCCACAGTTTCGGTCAAGAACTTACGAAAAGCAATAGCTGCAGACCTATCAGTTTCAACATTAACAGTGATGCGAGAGAGCATGTCATGGTAGGTCTCTGATCTGCGCTCAGACTTTGCAGCGTATTTTGCAATACAGTTGAGGATTGCATGGCGAGACAGGACAGGCTGGCAATCCATATTTGCTCTCCATATGGAAAGCATGGCAGGGTTATGAATATTCAATCTATCATCATTCTGAGCTGGGACATACTTGGCATTGCCATCTTCTGAAACAACCACTGTCGAGACAGCTTGCAAATCCCAAGGAGCCTTGTAGCGGCACGAGTATGAGGTGCCTTTCTTAGCTAAGCACGTATCTTCTGTGCACTTAGTATGTCGTTGCACACGATTGACTAGTTCAACATAGTCCATGGAAGAATTAGCCGCTAAGATTCCCTCTGTGTCCAACAAACAAGGGTCATCTAAAATGGAGCGATGGAACATCGATGAACTCTCAACAATTCCACGTGGGTTCCAAGCAGACACATAGTTGTTGATGTAATCAACAAAACCTTTCACACTTTGTTTGTCCTTCCAATTGACTGTCTCCATGGCAGGTGCACGGTTAAGCCAAAGGAAGCCATGAATGTGGGTAGAACCTCTATGCTGCCACTCATACCTACCAGAGGTGAGGCCAGTCAAAAGGGAATTAGGAAAAAATAGCAAAACAACCAAAACAATATTCGTTATATATAGCAACTAACATGTACCAATAGTCCTTTGCCTGTAGAAGCTTCTCAAGCACCTCCTCACGGAAGATATTGAAGCGGTGATGCATGTACATTGCAGCCAAATATGGATTGTGGATAATATTCTGCACCCTCCATTTATGTACAATAGCTGGTTCGAGGGGGGGAGCCCCAGGCATGACAGCATGCAAGTCTGGCCACTTTGTATCAGCCACACTCAACGTGAAGAATAGAGTAGGGCAACCAAGTTGCATAATCATATCACAAAGTTCTCCTCTAGACTTTGTCCAAAAAGGGCGAGTGCCACGCAAGGATGAGCCAAAACGCATCAAGTATTTTGCAAGCTTGTCATCAGGAAAGTCACGCAAGCGTTGACGTAGCTCACCAACAGTAGATGGGAGGCTATCCTCCCATTCCTTTTTCACATAGACAGAAGTAGTGGATTGGCTACGGTGCTGCATCATCAGGTTATACACAAAGTAATGGAAATGAGGGTGCTGGCCAAACCTATTATCATGGTATCTCATCAGGTGCAGAACATATTCATGCATTTTCACTTCTCTCAACCGTGGCTGCCCAAAGCTCGCAACTCCTGTAGGGTAAAGTGTAGGGAATGCCATCGCAAACAAACCCTCTGTGTTGTACTCATTAACCATGGCCATCGAGCTAGTCGGCCAATCAACAATATCGATGGCCCGACCAGGCCCCAAACGCAAGAGATCACGAACCTCTTCCATATCCCTTTGTCAAGGAGGTAGAGTAGCCACAAAAGAGGAGTGTTGCCTAGTCTCCTCATGGAGATGGTTTGATCCCTCCTCAGTAGTGGGATGAGGGCCAAGGGTTGGCTCTGGAAGATCAGCGAATGAGTGGACCAGCATGCTTGATATATCAATAGGGATTGCTGGTAAAGATGAGATGGCAGGTTCATCCAGCTGGACATCTTTGTAGTACTGGTCATGAGCAATTTTGAACTTCAAGGCTTCAAGGACGCGCGATCAGCTAACATAGAAATCGTAGTTTCCTTGGCTCTCACTATGCTTTCTTACAACTATGACGTCTAATTGGTCAATACGTCTTGGCAAGTGTGTAGCAATACTAGTAATGTCCTGTGGGAAGCTTAGTGTATGTCCACTATATTTCAGTTGTCTGCCCCGAGCATGGAAAACTTGCAAGATTGGATTCACTCGTGCTATTAACATCTCCTCTACTTGTGTTAACACTTGTAGGCAATGTGGCTGGCTTCCAGAATCCATATTATTCCACCTAGAGAAACGATTTCTATTTTTCTCTGCAAGGCAACGAGAACAAGCATTGAAATTTTGCGAACGTCAAACCTGGATGCTTGGATAACATTCCATGCATATTGAGCAGGTAGACATAGTTGAGAGGTGATCTATTTGCTGCCGGAAGCGTTGTTGTGCCACATCAAATAGTGCAGGAGTAGGGCCAGAACTACTTTCTGAGTGAAGTCTGGCATCGAGCCTATCTGATTCTGACAATTGGGGGTAGTGCATCGAGCCTTGTCGTGGCAAGTTTGGCCCTATATGCAACGAAGAAGGTGTTGTATGGATATTAGACTGAATGTCGAGGCCATTGATGCTAGTGGGGAGTCCATGGTGCATTGATAACCTCCTCTTTTCACGTCGCATAGGTTTACCTATTCTTCAGCAGCTCTGCTTCTTGTCAATACAACTCTGCTCTTATCACCAATGATCTGCTCTTCAGTGTGATGCCTCTGCACATACTTGGGTATTCTAGGGATTCTTTTCGGAGCTTCTTGTTCTTCAACTTGCACTCCTTTTTCTACGGTTTCTACTTCTTATCCAGTTTGTACTACCTTTTCAACAACATTTTCTTCTTCTCTGTAAGAGAACCCATCTGAGTCTGATACATATCCATTAACTTCTGAAATCTTTTGTGTGTCTTCATCCACCTTAACGTTAGCACTTTCAATAATCTTTCTTAGCCTCTTGTTATAGCACTGGTAAGCTTTGCTTTTGTTAGAGTACCTATGGAAAATGCCTTCATCACACCTTGCATCAATCTTTCCTAGTTCTTCATCTCTTCTGATATAACATTTGCTTCCAAAAACTTTGAAATATTTAACAGTAGGAATCCTTCCATACCATAGCTCATAGGGAGTCTTTGTGTCATTTGCTTTTACGTGTAATTTGTTCTATATGTAGACAAAAGTAAGAATTTCTTCTCTCCAGCAGACTTCTGGTAGGTTTGCTTCTTTTATCATTGTCCTTGCAGCTTCTGTAACATCCATGTTCTTTCTTTCAACCACTCCATTCTGTTGAGGGGTTCTAGGAGCAGATAAATGCCTCTTTATCCCATGATTCTAACAAAACAAGTTAAACTCATTAGAATTAAATTCTCCACCTCTATCAAACCTCAAACATTTGATTTTCATATCTAATTCATTCTCAACCATTACTTTAAAAGATTTAAACTTATCTAGGGCTTCTGATTTTTCCTTAAGAAAAGTGACCCATGTCATTCTAGAGAAATCATCAATAAATAATATAAAATACCTTTCACCTTGAAAACTCCTTACTCTGGTAGGACCACATAGATCTACATGCACCAATTCCAATAGTCTCGTAGATGACTAATCCTTGCTTTTGAAGCTTCTTCTTGTTTGCTTTCCTAACTGACATTCCTTATAGAAAACATTAGAGGGTTTTGTAATCTTTGGCAGATCTCTCACAGCTTGAACTGAACTTATCCATACCAGGCTATCAAAATTGATGTGACATAATCTCCTATGCCAGAACCAACTCTCATTGATCTGAGTCATAAGGTAGTAACTAAAACCACCTTTGAGATGATAAACATTTCCACCTATCCTCTTTCTAGTAGAAATTATTGTTCTGAAGCTTTTTCTGATCTCACAACCATCATCTTGAAACATAAAATTGTAACCCTTACTACACATATGACCAATACTCAAGAGATTATGCTTTAAACCTTTGACATAAAGAACATCATCAGTGTTATGCTTTCCATCAAAGTTGATTGAACCTTTTCCACAAATCTTAACAGCTTCATTACCACCAAACCTAACTACTCCACCATCAAAATTTTCAAGTTTAACAAACTTACTCTTATCACCTGTCTTATGATTTGAGCATCCACTATCAATGACCCAGTCATCCTTTTCACTCTTAGCATGAAAGGAAGACATTACAGTGCCTTTAGGGTTAGCACTTGCTTCCGGACCCTTTTCCTTTACACAACTTCCAACGTTAGCAGAACTAGTATCATCTCTTAGGACAATAAATAAGCATTCATTATTATCATCCTCATGATTAGATTCATCATCAGAAATACTTGCATCTTCTCTAACATAGTAACTTTTCTCAACTATCCTTCCTATTTTCTCCCTAATCTTGATTATCAGAGCTCTATCTGGACATCTTGAAGCATAATGACCTATTTTTCCACAACTGAAACACTTAAAAGGAAACTTACCACTAAACTTTCCAATACCATTTTTCATTCCTCTCACAAAATTAGCTTCCACTTCATCAAAGTCTTTCGGATTTGATTCAACAATCTTCTCTTATTTGCCAGCTTTAAAAGCAGTCCCATCCTTTGTAGTTCCACTAGTTGTGCCAAACTCTCTTATTTTAAAAGTAGTTAGGGTGCCAAATAACTGATCTTTGGTAAACTGATTCAAATTCTATAATTCTTCAATAACAGAAACCTTATGACTATAAGCTTTAGGAAGAGTTATGAGTACCTTCAATATCACTTCTTTATGGATTTATCATCCATATTTCTGCCAATTCCTTTGATTCCATTGACAACTTCATCCACCTTTTGTAAGTAGCTTGTAATGTTTTCATCTTCAAACATTCACATGGTCTCAAATGTGAGCTTCAAATTCTGCATTTTAAATAGCTTGTTTCACCTTATAATCTCCTTCATAAACACTTTCCAACTTTTTCCAAATCGCATTAGCAATTTTCAAATTCACAACCTTTATCAATTCAGAATTAGTAAGACCACTTAAGAGAGCATGCTTTTCCTTACCATCAATTTTAGATTCTTTGACTTCATCTTTAGTATTTATACCATTCTGACGTCCAATGTAATTAGACTTGATGCTTTTCCAGACATCATAACCAAGAGCAACTAGAAAGGCTTCCATCCTTACTTTCTAGAGTGCAGTTAGATCCATCAAACAAGGGAATCTGCTTCTTGTGCACCATCCCAGATCTACCTTAAGCTGTTAAGCTTTCTTCAAAGGAACCTCGCTCTAATACCAATTGTTAAATGCACAAGACAACTGAGAGAGGGGGTGAATTAGTTGTATCAAAAATTTCAAACCCTCATAAACATATTCACATCTACATTAGTTCACTTAAACCCTTAATCTATTATGATGATTAAACATGAGAAGCAAATAACAGAAACTTAAACACATCAACACCATACACCAAAGAACACCAAATTTTACGTGGAAAACCCTAAAAGGGAAAAACCACGGTGAGGATTAGCTAACAATATAATGTAGTAACAATACCGAATTACAAAAGGCTTACTGCCTGAAAGAATACTCACTGTAGGGGACTCACTATCCAAGTGGACTCACTGCCCATAGAGAAAGAAAGAAAGAAGAGAAGGATGGCTCACTGCTAGTATTTGAACTGATATAATTGCATCTGACCTATGCATGAGATTTAGTTCCAATGAAGCTCAATATACACCACAACATACACAACATCTTCGCAACATCACTGAAAATTGTAGACACCTTCTGCTCACTGCATCTGGTAGCCTAACACATGAAAACCCTCGCTTCCCTGATCAAATTCACATCACAACATCATATAACCCATGCACACATGAATCCACGACTCCTTGACACTTATTTATTCCATCATCAATCATGAAAATATTCTCTAAGGTCAGCAACACAACTTAACCCATAAAATTCAAATTAGGTCTGGACCTAAACATCCCCGCGGAGGAAGAGAATGAATGCAGACCACATCATGCCTTAGCATGGACCTGAATCCACTCTAACATGCTTCAACATACTTTCATAATTACCAAAGCATAATTAAAATTAGTGAAAATAACCAAGTCGGCCAAACTTGTGTTAACACAAAGAACTTTTAAGCACACATTTCCTCAAAGATAAACACACCTTGTGGATCTTGCACAAATCTTTACCATAATTTAGAAACATCCACGAACAACTTGAAGTCACCTAGAAACCAACAAATTCAACCACAACAACTTTCACATGAATGAGGTTCACAATCTGCTTACAAACAACACTGTCAAACTCTGCTACACAAGAAATTGCTCTTTAGAGCACCAAATCAAAAACCTTTTGGATAGAAGATAGATAAGGACCTTATAAGCATATATCTAGAACTACAACACCTAAAACCATGTTGCGGAGAAATGCAGAGAAAAATACTTTCTCCTAGACATACTACAAACATTGTTAGACACTGTCTTCAAACTGGTGAACATGACTTTCACTGCACAGTGATCCAGAGTCCCAAATTCTTGATCTAGCACCTTCAAACACTTCTCAACAACATATCCAAACTACACACTCAGATCTCCAACACAGAAGAAATGCGGAGCAAAAACTCAAATAGTATTCTGTAAGCCAGGAGACTTCTTCAACACACTGTTTCTAATATTAATCAAATTTTCTCAAAAGCACCTGGAAATTCAGCAAGAGGAACATATTCTTAACACCTTTAGCACTTCTTCAAGGTAATATCATCATCATTAATTCAGCAACTTAATCAAAGAACAACAATAACAGTGGAGAAAATAGTTGACACCAATGACAACACAAACATGTTGACATCAACGACAACACTGATTAGCACATTTTAGCACTTCTTCAAAGCAATCACATCATCATTAATTCAGCAACTTAATCAAATAACAATAGTAATAGTAGAGAACACATTTGACACCAATGACAGCACAAACATGTTGACATCAATGACAACATCAATTAGCACATACTTGCAATAAAAATGGCCAATAAACTTGGCGTCCCTATCTGAAACTATGCTCTTAGGCAGTCCATGCAGCTATATGGGATGCATCACTAGTTTTCTGACATGGTATGAAATGAACCATCTTTGAAAATATGTCCACTACAACAAAAAATGAGTCATTACCTCTCTATGTTTGAGGTAGTCCCAAAACAAAATCCATACTTAGGTGCTCCCGTGGTCTCTCAGGTATAGGCAATGGCTGATATAGTCCTGTGTTTTATTTTGCTCCTTTGGCATGCTGACAAATTCCATAACTTTGTATCAGTCTCTTCACATCTACACTTATTCCAGACCAAAAATAATCTTCACTCAGCTGTGCCAATGTCTTATCTATTCCAAAATGTTCACTCAAGCCTCCACTATGCTTTTCTCTTATTAGATTCTTTCTCATTGAACCTCTGGGTATACACAATTTCTGTCCTTTTAACAGTAAGCCATCTTGGATGAAATGCTCCAACCATGGCATCCTATCTCCCTCCACTAAACTTCTGCTAGTTGCCCATGCTTCTTTAAAATCATGATCATTAGGATACAACTCCTTTATTGCATCAAAGCCAACAACACTGACCCTTAACTCATACATCATTAAACACCTTCTACTAATTAAATCTGCTACCCTATTTGACATACCACTGTTATGTTTCAAGACAAAAGAATAATTTTGTAAGAACTCCACCCATTTTATGTGCCTCTGGTTTAACTTACCTTGATTGTTGATGTATTGCAAGGCATGGTGGTCTGTGTACAGTACGAACTCATTTGACAACAAGTAATGCCTCCACTTCTTCAAGGCCTACACTATAGCATAGAATTCTTGATCATAAACTGAGTATTTCCTCTTTGCTTCATTTAGTTTTTCATTGAAGTAGGTAATGGGTCTACCTTCTTGAGTTAACACTCCCACAATTGCACTACCACTGGAATCACAATCTACTTGAAACACTTTGCTAAAGTTTGGCAATGCCAACACTTGTTGTTCTATCACTTTTTTCTTCAACAATTGAAAACTATTTTCTATTGCACCTACCCACTGAAACTATTTCTTAGTTCACCCTTCATTGCCTTGGTGATTGGTACACATATTCTACTATGCTCTTAATATTGGTGTACATCAGGTTATGAATAGTCAGCTTGTGGCTATCTTAACTTTTAATTAAGTCATATTATCATTATTATATTGTTATTTAGTTGGTTAGGTCAGCCTAAGGCTTATATAAGGCTATCTAAGTTAGCCTGAGTGATATCCTAGGCATAATAGGTATATATAGGAGGTCTAGTGAGTCTTACTTGATCATCATATTGAGTATTGTGTTCTCATTGAAGACTATTGGAGGTATCCCTCTCGAAGTGGATTAGGAGGTTGCCCCCTTGAAGTGGCATAATATTATCAAGTATTTACAGTATATTTACTATTATATTCAAATATTGTGCAAGTTGTTTCATTACAAGTGGTATTAGAGCATGATCTTGGCACTGTGAAGGCAAAAACAAGGTGATTTTTTTTCTGATTTTGGAGGTCGTTTTAGAAGGCCCATATCTCTCAGATTTTGGGGAATTCTTTTCTGATTTTTAAAGGGTTTTTGAAGACCATATTAAAGAAGCTATAGTATAGACTTTAGAGACATTGGAGTAGAATTAAGTGAATTATTACAGAATTAGGGTTTTTTCCCAATTTATTTGGAAGGTGCATATCTCTCAACTCCTATCGAATTGGTTGCTGATTTTTAGTGGGTTTTGGAAGACATAATAGAGGAGCCTACATTCTAAAATTTGGAGATATTTAAGTAGAAATAAGTGTGTTATTGCAAAATTAGGGTTTCCACCAATTTCGCTCTCTAGGTTGCACATTACCGAATTTCTTCGAGATTTTTTCAAGGAAGTGAGATATAGGCCCTAGTAAGTTACAGTAGAAATTTTAGATTTATTGGATTTGTTTTGTGTGATTTATTCCAAAATTATTATTTCTTATCATGGCGGGTCCTTCAACAATAGGCAAAAAGAATCCTGTCACACCAAGAAAATCCCTAGACAAGGAAGATACATAAAGTGAGCAAACTTATATTAAGGATCTACATGGGAAAATGATTAAGGTGGAGGAGGGTATTTAATTAGTGAAGTCAGCAATCGAGGAATTATCCAAGAACATGTATTCCTTGCTACAGAGGAGATCTCAAAACTTGCTACAAATGAAGAATATGCAAGCAAAAGAAGCAAGTGAAGAAAAAAAAGAAGAAGAAGAAGAAGAAGAAGAAGATGATGATGATGATGATGATGATGATGATGAAGAAGAAGAAGAAGTTCCTAATCAAGCTATTCAATCAATGTTAAGGTACCATCTACCATTCCTCACCTCTTCCTTGAAGGTGCACCAAAAGTTTAGATAAATATGCATTCATCACCATCAAAAGATGTATGCAGAGGGAAGACACATCTTGGAGCCGAAGTTAATTTTCCAGACACACATGAAGAATCTAAGGACATTGAAAATTCCAAATTAT
Source organism: Cunninghamia lanceolata (assembly GCA_027924645.1). NCBI lineage: Eukaryota > Viridiplantae > Streptophyta > Pinopsida > Cupressales > Cupressaceae > Cunninghamia > Cunninghamia lanceolata. Next base: position 235,378 of record BSBN01001317.1, on the reverse strand, counting down.
CTCATCCAATGGAAGAATTGTTGAACACAAGGAATACTGACAGGGGGGTGAATTAGTATTCTATAAAACCTTTCTTTCACATGTTCTTTAATCCATTTACCAAATTCAATAACATGAAAGAAAAATAAATATAAGAAGAGTAGCCACAAAGTCATAACACATAGACACCTAGATTTTTACGTGGAAAACTCAAAAAGGGAAAAACCACAGTGAGTGTTAGCCCACAACATATTATGATATCAAAATCAAATTACAAGAAGGCTCACTACCCAAGGACTCACTATCCAAAGAAGTGCTCACTGCAATAGGCTCACTACCATAAAGAAGAGAAGATAGAGAGAGGGTGGCTCAGTGCCAAGAAAGAACTGCTACAAATGCATCTACAATATGCTTGAATGCAGTTCCATTAATAGCTCAATATATAGATTCAAAGGTGTTCATTATATCTGCCCTACTTTTCTTCTCTGCTTCACATATACTCTGTTCTTCTGCCCTCTATACTATTACTATATTTTTTACATCACAAATTTAGAGTTGGATCTCACATTCACAACGACAACAATGCATCACATCGAAATCCATTGGGTATTTATATTCGCAACAAGATCTGACTCAAAATTCAGTCGGCAAGAATCAATCAAAATACCCCAAATGGGTGGTCGACATGAATAGGTTTCAATGCAAAGCAAAATCGATCAAAATAACTCATTGTGCCTATTGCCATCATCTACACCAAACAATTTGATTGTTAAAATATTACAATGTAATTGATCTATACGTTCATTAAAAACACATGCTTAAAATTGTTATAAATTCAACATGTGTACCTATATATATACCTGTGTCAAATGATCAGTGGGGTGATCCTCAGCAATTAGAAAATCAACAAATGAACCAATATCATCAAATGTTGCATGTGCAACTGAAGTGGGTGCTCCCTTATCAGGTCCATAACATAACTAATTGCAACTCGTACACATATGAGGCATCAACACATGTGGAGTGGTACTAGGACTAGCTCCACCATCAACTCCTCCATGGTCTCGAACCCCAACTACCATCACAAAAGTCTGCTCATCGAGGCTAGCTGAGAGTGCACTCAATGCTCCTAGTACGAATACCACAACACGATGCTAGATGGGTGTAGGGATGGCAACAGAAGGAGGGTCAACAAGAGGTTGAGCAAGAATGAGTCATTGGGGATCAACCTATGCCCCTAACCTCTGTTATGGCATGCCACCACCAATACCTTGGAATAATCTGAAATCAAAATAATTGGGTTTCCTATTCATCACAAACTCTGCATATAATTTTGTCAAAAAATATAGAGGAACCTCACAATTAGCATGAGGTGGATAATCAAATACCATCCACCACCTATCCCAAAAATTGACAGACATCTCTGCATGTCTACACCACCTAATTGATATTCTTTTCTTGTTTGGGGGAATTGGTTCATTGGTGATGGGGTGCCTAAAATGAGCTAAATGGGCTTTTGTGATTTTCAAATCCAAGATCTCCTTATAAGAGAGGCCATCAACATAAAACTGGTGCCTCTCCTCTCTCCATAATCAGAAAGTGTCCAAGTCCACATCAATGGACCTAACATAATCTACAACATTTTGCATCAAAGATACAAAACACATCAAGTGAGGTGGCATACATTGTTCACTTCAAATGGCATTGATTTTTCTTCGATGGAGCTGATATTTTCATTAATTCTAGCACGCAAGCAAGCCTCATTAGATCTAGGTGGGGGTGGAGGTGGGGGATTTTGAGGTGGAGATGGAGGTGGATCATGGTGTTCAGGTGATGGGGGTAGAGGTGGCGCATTGAGGAAATCTTCAACATCAAAGTGAATATCTATGATATAAAAACTATGAACCTGCATATATACATAAATATACAAACAAGTACAAAATTAACTTCCAAGAATATATATATATATATAAGCATATCAAAAACTAGATATTATACATGTTGAGTTCTAAATTACAAGAAATATTTAAATTAAACGTACATGACTACATTTAAAATAAAAATTAGGATCTACATACACATACATACATCATTCAACTTGACCATACATACAAATTTCAAAATTTAAGAGATTCTAGTTCAATGTAATTTTAATACATGTACTAAAAAATAAACTGAAAACACGTACATAAAAAAAAGGTAAATTTCTAACAAAATGTGTAAGGCTCATTTATGTCTAAGGCATATAAAATTTTGTGGCTTTCAATATATACTTTAAAGTGTTTACAAGGAATAGTGAAGTTTCCAATTAAATCCTATTTTATTAAATCCTCTTAATCCACATGTCATCTTTTCTAGGTCCTATAGTTGACCAAGTTTAATATATATATATATATCTTTAACAAGTTTGTAAAAACTTCAAGCATCTAACATTATACAAATTGATCAAATGTGAATGATCAATTTTCAACTATTATTAGTGGCTTAAGGGGATTAATGAGTAGATTTCAAGTTGTAGGTCATCTACATCCTCTTAGATCATCCATTGACAATGAGTAGATTTCAAGGGTCCATTAGTGATATTATTAATGGCTTGAGGGGGTTTTGTGATCATCCCTTGATGACATGTGGTTTGTCTACCTTTGAAAAACAAATAAAAACAAATAATTGTTAATGTGACGTGAAATCTAGTTTTGTAGGGCCACATTTTGATTAACTATTGTTGTAGGTTAATTATTGGTTGTTTCAACCCCCTACCTATAATTAATTGATAGTACACATTTTATTTTACATGTCCTATTTTCTAAAATGTATTTAGGACGTAATTAATAACATATGATGGCCTCCTATTGTTAATTAACAACTATAAACTTACCATTTTGATGAGATATTATTGATTTCTATTCATTTATGTCTAAGGCATATAAAACTTTGTGGCTTGATATAAATGAGTAGATTTCAAGTTGTACCATCTATGTATCCTCTTAGGACATGCCTTACGCAATTTTACTTAAATCCCCTTAATCCACATGTCATCTTTCCTAGGTCCATAGACCCCAAACCCTAAACCCTTAACCCTTAACCCTTAACCCTAAACACTTAACCCTAAACCCTTAACCATAAACCCTAAACCCTTAACCCTAAACCCTAAACCCTAAACCCTTAATCCTAAGCCCTAAGCATTTAATCCTAAACCCTTAACCCTTAACCCAGAACCTTAAACCCTAAAACCTTAATCCTTAACCCTTAACCCTTAACCCTTAACCCTCAACCCTCAACCCTTAAGCCCTAACCCTAAACCCTTAATCCTTAACCCTCAACCCTAAAACCTAAACCCTAAACCCTAAATCCTTCACCATATACATCCTCTTAGGATGGGCCTTAAGCAATTTTCTTAAATCCCCTTAATCCATGTCATCTTTCCTAGATCCATAAACCATGCTAATGGAATGATTTTGTTTTAAGATGACCAAGTTTAATAAATTTATCTTTTTAAACAAGTTTGTAAAAACTTCAAGCATCTAACATTATACAAATTGATCAAATGTGAATGATCAATTTTCAACTATTATTAGTGGTTAAGGGGATTAATGAGTAGATTTCAAGTTGTAGGTCATCTATATCCTCTTAGATCATCCCTTGACAATGAGTAGATTTCAAGGGGATTAGTGCTATTATTAGTGGCTTAAGGGGATTTTATGATGATCCCTTGACAATGACATGTGGTTTGTCTACCTTTGAAAAATAAATAATTGTTAATGTGATGTGAAATCTAGTTTTGCATGGCCACATTTTTATGAACTATTGTTGTAGGTTAATAATTGGTTGTTACAACCCCCTACCTATAATTAGTTGATAGTACACTTTTCATTTTACATATCATATTTTTTAAATGTATTTAGGACGTAATTAAACCCTAAACCCTAAACCCTTAACCCTTAACCCTTAACCTTTAACCCTTAATCCTAAACCCTTAACCCTTAATCCTTAACCCTAAACCCTAAACCCTAAACATTAAAACTTAAACCCTAAACCCTAAACCCTAAACCATTAACCCTAAACTCTTAACCATTAACCCTAAACCCTTAACCCTTAACCCTCAACCCTAAACCCTTAACCCTCAACAACCCTAAACCCTCAACCCTCAACCCTCAACCCTCAACCCTTAATCCTAAACCATAAACCCTAAACCCTAAACCTTTAACCCTAAACCCTAAACCCTAAATCCTTAACCATCTACATCCTCTTAGGATGGGCCTTAAGCAATTTTCTTAAATCCCCTTAATCCATGGCATCTTTCCTAGGTCCATAAACTATGCTAATGGAATGATTTTGTTTTAAGTTGACTAATTTTAATATATTTATCTTTTTAAACAAGTTTGTAAAAACTTCAAACATCTAACATTATACAAATTGATCAAATGTGAATGATCAATTTTCAACTATTATTAGTGGCTCAAGGGGATTAATGAATAGATTTCAAGTTGTAGGTCATCTACATCCTCTTAGATCCCTTGACAATGAGTATATTTCAAGGGGATTAGTGCTATTATTAGTGGCTTAAGGGGATTTTATGATCATCCCTTGACAATGACATGTGGTTTGTCTACCTTCAAAAAATAAATAATTGTTAATGTGATGTGAAATCTAGTTTTGTAGGGCCACATTTTTATGAACTATTATTGTAGGTTAATTATTGGTTGTTTCAACCCCCTACCTATAATTAATTGATAGTACACTTTTCATTTTACATATCCTATTTTTTAAAATGTATTTAGGAAGTAATTAAACCCTAAACCCTTAACCCTAAATATTTAACACTAAACCCTAAACCCTTAACCCTTAACCCTTAACCCTTAACCCTAAACCCTAAACCCTAACCCTTAACCCTTAACCCTAAACCCTAATCCTTAACCCTAAACCCTTCACCCTTCACCCTAAACCCTCAACCCTCAACCCTTAACCCTTAACCCTCAACCCTTAACCCTCAACCGTAAACCCTTAACCCTAAACCCTTAATCCTAAACCCTAAACCTTTAACCCTAAACCCTAAATCCTTAACCATCTGCATCCTCTTAGGACAGGCCTTAAACAATTTTCTTAAATCCCTTTAATCCATGTCATCTTTCCTAGGTCCATAAACCATGCTAATGGAACGATTTTGTCTTAAGTTGACCAAGTTTAATATATTTATCTTTTTAAACAAGTTTGTAAAAACTTCAAGCCTCTAACATTATACAAATTAATCAAATGTGAATGATCAATTTTCAACTATTATTAGTGGCTTAAGGGGATTAATGAGTAGATTTCAAGTTGTAGGTCATCTGCATCCTCTTAGATCATCCCTTGATAATGAGTAGATTTCAAGGGGATTAGTGCTATTATTAGTGGTTTAAGGGGATCTTATGATCATCCCTTGACAATGACATGTGGTTTGTCTACCTTTGAAAAACAAATAATTGTTAATGTGATGTGAAATCTAATTTTGTAGGGCCACATTTTTATGAACTATTGTTGTAGGTTAATTATTGGTTGTAGGGCCACATTTTAAATTCTTACTCAAGTTTCTCAATTCTTTCCCTATACTCTAGCATACTTTGCCACATAGAGGTCCTTCAATGCTATTGATTTTATCCTTTATTTCTATTCCCCCCATAATCTACTTAGTCATATCTAGTATCATCCCCATATCTAAAACATTCCTTCATCTACCTCCTTAAGAAATTGACCATCATTAAGGGGTTGATTGCCATTAAAATATAAAATTTCGCATTTATCCTATTACTCTCAATGAAATACCATTTTATGAATTTGTTTGAACCATTGAGACTTAAAAATAATAATCTATATTAGAATGGATTAATTTTACAAACTCATTCGAATCCTCCAAACTCTCAAGGTCCTCACAAGTAAGAATTAAATTTATAGATTGGGTGCTAGGGATTAGACACACTAGGGAAGATATCTATGAGATAAATTATATGATGAGAATTAAATTTATAGATATGCCCTAAGAATTAAATCACTCCAATCAAATTGTGGATTTTGCAAAGAGGATAGCTATATTTTGAATGTTCACTCAAAAGTCGAAGTCATTTAATTATTTGAAAATAGCTATATTTTGAATGTTCACTCTTAATCAAAGTTATTAATATCTAGTATTATTTTGTTGGTTGTTGCATATTTAGGATGAATGTTTCCTTATCTAGTAATTACAAATAAAGGTAGATTTATATTCAAGTCTAAAAAGATATGATTCCTATAGTGGATACAATTTTTATAAATACATTATAGTTGCTCATTTAGGATGAAATTTGGTTAGCCATGGATTGGCATTTTATTTCTATAATTCAAATTGAACCCACATGGATATATTGCATTAATGACATGGAATAAAATATCTCACATGAACATTAAATATGTAAATTTCTAGGTAAACTTAATCCCCTTAAGCCATTTGAGAAGGATAAACTCAATGAACATAAAAGAATTTACAAATGAAAAAAACTTGTTTTCGCTTTAGCATTAAATGATAACTAAAACTTGTTTTTTGGTTTGTAGGTGTGATTGAATCTCATTTTAGGGTTCATATTTTTGTTTGCTAGGGAAATATTTTTGTTTCAATTTAGTTTAGGGTCATTTCTTTGTGTGTAGGGTAGTTGTTTAAATTAGTTTCAATTGAATGTAGGGTTTATATAGTTTTGCAGGAAGATTCAACCCAAATTTAAAACTAATTTACAACAATATAGAAAATAAACTTAAATTACAAAATATAAAATACAAAAAATGAAAAAAAAGAGAAAAAATCACTGACCTAGAGTCTTAGATGGCTGGAAATTGTCCTCTGCTACTCAGGATTCTGTTCTAGAAGACCTTTGGCTATTGCTGAAAAATGAGCTCGCATGCATTTTAAAAAAAATTAAATACTTTTCCGAAACGGGATCCTGTTCTAAACAGGACCCCATTTCTTGGTCCTAGGTTCGGGATACCGCTACGGAATGGGATCTCATTCTAAATTTTAGGCTTGGGATCCTAATCCATAACGGGATCATGTTTTGTACATAATAGGATCCTGTTTTGGTTTGCCTAATTTCGGGTTTTTGCCTAAGTTCGAAACTTCCACAAGAAGTGGACTTAACTTCGTGCTTTTACACTATCTAGTTATTAATATGTGTACCTACTAACAAATTGTATACGGTAAATTTTTATACCTAAAATTTGTAAAATTTATTTTTTTGTAAAGTATGTACATGTAAATTTTTTAACCAAAAGTATTGAAATAATTGATTATTTATATTCTCATTGGCTGAACAATTTTACCTCTTATTGCAATCTTCACATTGTTTAAGATATTAAAAAATAAAAAAATTGTCCAACTATATATAAAATATTGTACTAAATATTTTATGAAAATTGTGTGTGGTTTGATGCATTTAAGTAAATTTTATTGGGATGGTGTAGTGTCACTTTCATACATTTTAAGTATATTTCAATGGAATGGTTTAGTGTCAAACATGTGTAAAAAAATGTACTTGAAGATTTATGCTCAATCAAGCAAATCTACATGAAGAAATTTTTCAAAAAGTTATAAATCATATGTTTTCTCTATGATTCTTTTATTAAAAAATTCATGTCTATCAGGCACTTACAACTACAAAATTTGACAAAAATTCCCCTTGCATTATGTTTTGCTTAATATTCATACCTTGTCCCAAAGCTTCCACTTTTGTACAATTCTAATCTTCACCAGCCCAATAAAATTGCCATTCGATTTTAATATGTAGCCAGATTGCATGAATCCATTTCTAAGATAGCTTCACGAATGTCAAAATACCTAAAGCCCCATGTTTGATATACCTTGGTAAAGTTACCTTTCTATTCTATGAACAGAACACATGAATGCTCAAGCAGCTCAAATCCCATAGATAAAGCCCATTGAAGTTTAAATTCACATCCATGGTATTCCAAAGGGTTGAGCTCACAATATTTCTTAGAATTTACCAACACTTCTCGGTATTCTATTGTTGAAGTAATGTAGAAATCTTAAATACTTAAATTGAAATTGTTCTTTCAATTGTGTGCATGTAATTGTATCTATGTAATAAATTCTATTAATTTATGTTGTTATGTTCGTAAACAAGGCTATCATATGACTTGTTAATATAATCAATGAGTTATAGTATTATCATTTATGTATTTTTGTATTGTTATAATCCCTGTCATGTTTGTTTTTTAATGTCTTGGTCATCCTTTCTCTAACTATTATTTGTATTCTACACAAGATATTACAATTGTATATGAGGGGATTGTGATAATAAATAAACATTAAACATTCACTTGCATTCAATAAGTGTTGATTCATTTAGTAATGTGTCTATGACATTAAAAATAGATAAGTCTATTTTTTTAATTTCAAAAATTAATGGATTCTTTTTATTTGGCATTTTACTTAATGCATCCATTATTTTAAAACAAAGACTTTGCTATTAAATAGGTATATTTTTTTAGCATAAATTAAGAAATTAATTTCTTTGTAATTGGTATTTATTGTATTCATGTTAAGTGTCTTTGAAAATAATCGTCTTATTATTAAATTATAACATACTGAAAGTTATTTCTTTTTAATATAATCAAGAAAATCTTTTAACTTGTAAGATTAAATAGTCTTGTCAAGACATAATTAGGGAACAATTTATACATATGTCTATCAAACATTAATAACACAATTAGGTATTTTGTAGTTTCTTTGTGATTGATATTTATTGTATTCATGTTTTTTTTTGTATTGAGAAAAAGCAAATTACAATTGAGTATTGAGTAAGCAGCAGACTGCAAAGGGAGAATACATGTAACCATAATAGCCTGAAACTAAGGTGTCTTTGAAAATAATTGTCTGTATTATTAAATTATAACATATTGAAAGTTATTTCTTTTTAATATAATCAAGAAAATCTTTTAAACTATTACACCCATAAGATTAAATAGTCTTGTCAAGACATAGTTAACGAGTGAGGGAACAATTTATATATATGTCCATCAAACATTAATAACACATTTAGGTGTTTGGTAGTTTCTTTGTGTTTGATATTTATTGTATTCATGGTAGGTGTCTTTCAAAATTATTGTAAATATTATTAAATTATAACATATTGAAAGTTTTTTCTTTATAATAATTGAAAATCCTTTAAATTATTACACCCATAGGATTAAATAGTCTTGTCAAGACATAATTAATGATTGAGAAAACAATTTATATATATGCCTATCAAACATTAATAACACATTTAGGTATTTGGTAGTTTCTTTATGATTGATATTTATTGTATTCAGGTTAGGTGTCTTTGAAAATAATAATGTGTATTATTAAATTATAATATGTTGAAAGTTATTTCTTTTTAATATAATCAAGAAAATCTTTTAAATTATTACACCCATAAGATTAAATAGTATTTGTCAAGACATAGTTAATGAGTGAGGGAACATTTTATATATATGTCCATCAAACATTAATAACACATTTAGGTGTTTGGTAGTTTCTTTTTGGTAGTTTCTTTGTGATTTATATTTATTGTATTCACGGTAGGGGTCTTTGAAAATAATTGTCTATATTATTAAATTATAACACATTGAAAAAAATTTAATATAATAATTGAAAATCTTTTAAATTATTACACCCATAAGATTAAATAGTCTTGTCAAGACATAGTTAATGATTGAGGGAACTATATATATATATCAAACATTAATAACACATTTAAGCATTTGGTAGTTTCTTTGTGATTGATATTTATTGTATTCATGTTAGGTGCCTTTGAAAATAAACGTCTATATTATTGAATTATAACATATTGAAAGTTTTTTTTTAATATAATCACTTAAAATATTTTAAATTATTACAATCATAAGATTAAATAGTCTTGTCAAGGCATAGTTAATGATTGAGGAAACAATTTATATATATGTCTATCAAATAATATTAATATATTTATCCTTTCTATTACCATTTTAATATATATTTATATATATATCTGAAAATAATCATCTATATTATTATATCCTTCTTTTATCATATTAATATATCTATCCTTTCTATTACCATTTTAATATTAATATATTTATATATTCTCATGTTTCCATATTAATCTATTGTTATATTTTAATACATATTGTTACGTTTCCTTATTATTACGTCTCCATATTAATATGATATATTATTTATTTACTGTTTCGTCTCTATATTAATAAATTATTGCATCTTTCTTTTATCCATACTATTACAAATAGTAATATATTCTTATATCCATACTATTACAAATAGTAATATATTCTTACAATTTTTGCTCGCTCTTATATTCTTTGCTCTTAGTAATATATTTATATATCTATTTTTTTGCTCTTACTCACTTTTTCCTCATAAACATACATTCGTTATTTTAAATCTCTTGATCTTATTAAAAATTCTTTAACTACATTCACTTTAGATTTGCTTGTGTTTTAGATTTCTTTAGTTTTAGCTGTCATTTTTATACATTTTTAACTTATGCTGTCCCTTGTGAGGTTTCTTCCCTTGCTGCTTATTTTTTTGGTTCCCCTCATCACCTCTATTTCCTTTATAAGGCTCAAGTCTGCTATCAATTTTTCAAAACTCCTCTTTCTGATGATGGATCATTAAGTATGATCCGAAACGTTTTTATTTTTTATTCAAAAACATACACAGTGGAATCCAGAAGCACATGCAACACTCAATATTGAAAGTTATTTCTTTTTAATATAATCACATAAATTTTTTTAAATTATTAGACCCATAAGATTAAATAGTCTTGTCAAGACATAGTTAATGATTGAGGGAACAATTTATATATATGTCTATCAAGCATTAATAACACATTTACATATTTGGTAGTTTCTTTGTGATTGATATTTATTGTATTCATGGTAGTAGGTGTCTTTAAAAATAATCCTCTATTTTATTAAATAACATTTGAAAACTATTGCTTTTTAATATAATAAAAAAAAATCTTTTAAATTATTACACCCATAAGATTAAATAGTCTTGTCAAGACATAGTTAATAATTGAAGGAACAATTTTTTTTTGTATTGACAAAATGACAATATATAAGAATAATAAGTGCTCGAGTGAGCAGCTGAAAAAGATAACAAAAATACGTATATAGAACAACATATATAAATAATATATATAAATAACAATAACAATATCGTTGTTGGCCAAAAACAACAAACATAATAGAAAAATATTAAAACCTCAGAAGTAGCAATATATCAAGGGACAAAACCCCAAGCATAGCAACAACCACCACCAGCGACTATCACAAAACATCCCCTGCCAAGTAAGAGAACACCATAGTAGAGAAACTGACCTTGTGCAGAAGAAATCTATCCCAGCGAAAAGGACACAAGTCAACCAGCCAAAAGGACACAAGTCAACCAACTCCAGGACTGAATCAATCCATCTAACCGAGATCTCTTATTTGAACTAAGCTCATGAAATATGTCTATCAAACATTAATGACACATTTAGGTATTTGGTAGTTTCTTTGTGATTGATATTTATTGTATTCATCTCAGGGGTCTTTGAAAATAATTGTCTATATTATTAAATTATAACACATTTGAATGTTTGCTTCTTCTTAATATAATCACAAAAAAAACCTTTTAAATTATTAAAAGGTCATAAGATTAAATAGTCTTGTCAAGACATAATTAGTGATTGATGGAACAATTTATATATGCCTATCAAACATTAATAACACATTTAGATAAAATGGTAGTTTCATTGTGATTGATATTTATTGTATTCACTTTAGGTGTCTTTCAAAATAATCATCTATATTATTAAATTATAACATATTGAAAGTTATTTCTTTTTAATATTATCACAAAAAATCCTATAAATTATTACACATAAAATTAAATAGTCTTGTCAAGGCTTAGTTAATGATTGAGTGAACAATTTATATATATGTCTACTAAACATTAATAACACATTTAAGCATTTGGTAGCTTCTTTGTGATTGATATTTATTATATCCATGTTAGGTGTCCTTGGAAAATAATCATCTATATTATTAAATTATAACATATTGAAAATTATTACCTTTTTACTATAACCACAAATCTTTTATGTTATTAATACATATAAGATTAAATAGTCTTGTCAAGATATAATTAATGATGGAGGAAACTCTATATATATCAAACATTAATAACACATTTAGGTAATTTGGTAGTGGAAGTCTTCGTAAATTGCTGTTGGTAGATGGTCTATATTTTGTCTGGAGTCTTTATAGGGCAATAATTCTGTCAAGTATTGGTGTAATTGTGGATGTATTTCTCTTGAAAAGGCTCAGGCTTAGTATTTCTATCATAGACTGGTGTAATGGTAGATGTATGTAGTTTCCGATGGCTGTATTTTTAGCAGTCTTTTGGCTGCCTATTCCTCTTTGTATTGCCTTTTTTTTCAATATAAAAAAAATGTTGTTCGAGAGGCTTAATGAGCTGGACATAAAATGGTCAACTTTAACGATTTAGATCCTCCATGGAATTTAAACTGTTTATTATTGTATGATCTAAGTCGTGTGTTTATCATCATGGGAACGAAAATAGTTGAACATCGCAGTTCAAATTAAAAAAACAAAACAATACAGGTCGAATCCATATAAAAATTCAAGTCACAACGAGTACGTAACACAATACGTATCGATTAACAAGCTGCTAAAAACAAAACCCTACATATAGATAGAGTGCGAGAAAGATGCAGCCGCCACAAGAGCGGTGGTTTATTTAGATAATAGTACCATCTATATATATCTGCAGGCAGAGGTGACTGGAAGCCATCACGTTCAGTTTATCCTGCACAGAAACAATGGAGTAAGACTTCAAAGTAAGCGTGTGTTTTGTTGCATGAAAAAGCCTATGTAAGAAATGAAAAGATTAGATAGAGGAAGTAATGAAAGTGAAGTGAAATACGTGTTGCAGTTAGTGTTGAGGGAGACTTTGAAGGGCAGAGTAACGCCACAGGCGCCAGGCAGAGAAGAGACGGCGTTGGGCTTGACATTGGGTACGGAAGAGGAAGCCTGCTTCAAACATCCACACGCTGTTCTCCTGTCAGCTGTTGTTTGGGCCGCAGACGCCAAAGACTTCACCCCCGCGCAGCAGTTTGCCGTTGGTTTCCCCGCTCCAGATTGCAAGTATCCCACACACCCTGCCAAATTCTGCGTGACCGTAGAACAAGTTATCGCCGCCTCCCCTCTCTCCATCGCCACCGCCATCACCACCAACGCCACTGCTGCAACTGCCAAACTCCACTTCATTGCCATTGCTTACTCTACTCTACTGTGATGGATGCAGTTTAGGAATTGAATTGCCTCTGATAGATTGCTTGGCTTGGAATCTGGATTGGAGCAGTTGAGAATAGGCCCATAAATAGGGACTCCTTTCACCTGCTCCTCCTTAATGACACTTGAATGTCTCACCAAACGGAAGCGAGATGACGCTTTTGTAGTTGCTCATCCGTAAACCTCGACATTTAATTAATACCTACATCTATCCTCTTCTTCGTTTTCCAATTCCAGTCTGCCACCCAGAGACAGACATTAATTCTTCTATCGTACATACCCCTTGCTTTGATCTCCACCATTTGTAAACACAACATGGTCGGTCGTGAGGTCATCTGTTGATTAAATGCTCAAGAACCCGCCCTCTTTAATTTATGAATCTTTTCCTTAAAATACAATCAAAGTTTTAGGAAAATTGAGTCACGTGAAAGGCGAGACTTTGGGCATACCCTCATAAATTCCAATGGATTTCAGTTGTATATATATTTAACCTATAACATGTATATAAACAAGAGCTCTAAAGAGCTGGAGTGGCTGCCAAAGGGAATGGATATGTTTTTGTGTAGTTGCAATTGATATAGTTTATAGTTTATATTGAGAGGTAGAAAGTTATTCAGATCTTGTTGGTTTCTATTTTTAATGGGGTCAAATACATGTAGAGTTAAAACTAGCAATGGGACCTATAAGTTCAATGGGCATGCTGAAAACTTTCTTAAGAAATTATAGAATTTGTTAGATATTTTTTATTATTTATTAATTATAAGTTATTTAATCCACTAAATTATTTTATCAATTCTTATTGAAATTTCATCACATTAACTATTGTCTTCTTTCATTTATATTAGTAAATTTCTTTTTATCCTTTAGGAAGTAAATATTTATATTTTTTAAAGTTATCATTACTTTACATTCATTTCTATTTAAAAAATATAATTTTAAAAATTATAGTTCACCCTTTAAGTAACTTGTCTATATTGTATGTATGTAGTAAATTAATTGAATCTCTATAATTTTGAAAAATATAGTTCACCTTTTAAGTAACTTGTCTATATTGTATATATGTAGTAAATTAATTGAATCTCTTATTGATTTTTATATAATCCGCCATAGAAACAAATGCATATTTAATCATATAATTATTTTTAAAATAATTATGTGAGTACAATAGATTTATGTTCTACAGCTTATATATAATATTATGCACATAAGGCATAACTATATTTTTAATATTTGCATAGATTTAAAGAAAAATATTATTTGTTTAATATTAAAATAAATATTATTTGTTTAATAACTAAATTCTATAAAACATTTAAGTGTCCAATAATTTGTAGTCCTAATATGGAGCAATGCAGTGTATGAATAGATTATGACTTTAGTTGTTGCAATGATAACTTTCTTGTTGTAGAGTGCAACCCTAAATAGACCATTTTTTTAAGTTTATTATTTTTTTTTATTTTAAAAAACCATTAACTACACATTTACAATCTTAAAATTCTTTTAAATTGAGAAGATAGAAATTAAAAATGAGGATGTTATAACAAGCTTTGAATTTGAATAAATACAAAAAGAAAATCAAAAGTATATATATATTTTTTTAAACTAAGAGTATAAAAGTGATGATGTTTCAAAAAGACAAATAAATTGGCTCGCTTGAATTATTTGCTTTCAACTATTTTACCTTTCCGTTTCCTTTGGAAAAAAATAAAAATTGCAGGGTATCAAGCGGGGGACATTTAAAGGACATGAGACTTCTTTTGACACGATTATTCCCTAGCATGAGAACAACCGACCAGTTTACAAAATTTCCCAGCGTCAATTTTTGTATAGGGCGAGAAAACTATTGCGGTCACCAAAAAACCGACGGCGTCTTGAAGAAAAAGGGGCCACATCAACAAAAAAATCCCTATCAGTTTTTGATAGGCAACAGTTATTAAAATAACAATTTATTGTCAAAGTAAAAAATGATTTTTTAAAATTCTTATCATTTATGATATTTTTGAAAAAATCAATGGTCAAGATGCTTTTCATGGTAGTCCTTTTAATCTTGGCCATTGATCTATATAATTCAACATGTACTGCTCACATAGGGAAGGCTTTCAGCCTATTTAGTGTATATAATTGAAATTCATCATTTGACTATCCTTTATGCAACAAGTATTTGGGTGATATTGAAAATCATCACAATTTCCTTGTATGTTGTTATATTTTGTGAAACCAATAATTGTAGTATATTTTTTGTGCAATATGCATTTTATATGTTTTAAAGTACATAAGGATAATTACAATGTTAATTTGATTGTTAACAAAGGCAGTTGGGAGTCACTTTTGGAGATAGCATAGGCAGGTGTTGGCACAAAGAAGACTTTGAAGCATGATTTAAAAGGATGTATCTGCATTCACTATGAAAATCTTGCTATGAGACAGTCGAGTATTGAAGGCAGACAAAAAGTATACATTTTTTCCATATATATAGCATATCTGAACTATTATAGAATTAATTCTTTGTACAGTTCGAATTGAAACGAATCAATTTTGTATCAATGAATATGTCAAATAACTATAAATGCAAGATGGAAAAGGCTGGTTAATTAAACATTTAATTAAGTTATGGATTTTAGGTGGAAGGGATTATCCTAAATAGGATGCAAGAAAGTGGCATTGTGTGAAAAAAAAATTAAAAGTAGGATAGAATGTAATGAAGCTTATGTAGCAAGTTGCCCCAATTGCTTAGTGATTGTGATGTAATTGAAACCTCGTCAAGAGAATTGTTGAGTGAAATGGAACCTAATTGGTATGTTGAAAAGATAAGGGGTGATAAGATATGTATCGTAAAGGATGAAATATGACACAAAAGAAACTGAGTTTAGATGATATGAATGTCATGAATGTACAACTAAATGATTTGGTAACGACCAATCATGTTGATTCATGTTGCTAGGATGATTAGAAATGATTTGCATGACTGTACATGTAGGATGATTGGATCTCCCAAAGATGACGATGTAAGAAAATGACAAATGATGATGGATAAATGGTGGGATAGAAAATGGAATGGATAAAAAAGTCATATTGCCATAGTTAGTTCATGTGCATTTATTCATCTTGATAATTTTAATACTGAAATTTAAAAATTCTAAAGCCATACCAATTATAGTAACTAGAGGAAACCTAAATAGATTTGGCTTAAACCTCAAATACTACAAGCAATGTAAAGTTTGGTCAAGATGTAGCTCCCAAAAGAAACTTGTATATAACTAGTCAATCAACCCTAGATAAATTATGTATTTGACACTTGCAATTTGCATCATTACATAAAGTATGGTAACTTGAGGTGTGTTAGATGGTTGAGGTATGAGTATTGGCTAGTTTGCATTCATGTGTGAAGTATGGTTTTTGACTAAACTACATCATTATGGCTAATAGATAATATATCTTTGGTCACATACATTAGTATTTTCCTAGTTTTAAGAGGTTTCCAGTCTTGCATATGGTAATCCAACATGTATTTTATTGAGATAAGTTATGTTTATTCATTTCTCCTTGGCCTAGCGAATCCAAAATAATGGGAAGCTACTCTTTGTCATGAATTGGTCGAAAGTTGTCCTTGGTTGATCATAAGTTGCAAGTATGATTGCTTAAGCTAAATTTCACAGTGGCTCAAGGTATGGCTTATGTTTAGAGTTTGAGGAGTCAGTAGTTGTGAGAGACAAAAAATGGCACTATTGTTGGGGATTCATTGAGGGTTGTCATCATCTAAGTGTGCTAGTTTATAGTTTTAGGGTTTAAGGTTCATAGTCTAGAGTTAAATTTTAGTTTTAGGGTTTATAATTCATGGTTTTAGGGTTTATACTTAAATTAGTGTTCAAGGGTTTATATTTCATAGTTTAAGGTTTATTGTTTGTAGTTACATAGGGTTTATAGTTAAATTTAGTGTTTTACAGTTTATAGTTCATAGTTTTAGGGTTTATTGTTTATAGTTTTGGAGTTTATAGTTAAGTTTAGCATTTTATAGTTTACATTGTATGCTTTTGATGAAACAAGAACATAGATCCATACTCAGGAACAAAATTGTCTTTTGTGTACAAAGAGAAATAGAGTTATTTTAGATTTTTATGACATGTTTATGACTAGATTATAATTTCATAATAACTTTGTCTAGAGTATATTAATGATATCTATGTATTGAATGTTATAGTTCATGTTGTGCTTATTTTGCAAATGTCTTGGTCGCCTTTTTTGTAACATATGTTTGTATTATATACAAGATATTGTAATTCTACATGAACATGATATAAAATTAATGTAGCATTGTTTTGAAATTGCTAATGTTATATAAAGATATGTTAATAGGAAATTTAAAAAGTTAAATTTCTTGTGATTTATACTTTCTATATCCATTCTTCATATTGTTGGAAATAATTTGGTATTGATAAATTATGATACATTGAAGTCGCGTCTTTTTAATATATTTATCAAAATCTCTTAAATCACTAAACCCATGGGATTGTTATAAAATAGTAGAAGCACTTAAAGGTGTTATTGCTAAGATTGGATTAGAGAATTTGATGGCATGGCTTACACTGGAATTTTATATTATGTTCAAACTCTATATCAAATGCTTGATGCGCATGTTAAAGATTTAAATTTATAGAATCAAATAATATTGTTATAATCAAAGCATGTGTTCGACTACAAGAAAATAGTTAAACGATCACTCCAGATTGTGTCAAGCACTCCCAGAATACTAAATTCATAAATAAGTTAGCAATATTGTTATAATCAAAGAGTATGTGTTCACATAGAAGAGAATGGTCAGACGATAGTTACATATTGTCTCAAGCACTCCAAAATATAGAATCCATAAATAGTTTTACTTTTTAATTGTCATTGAAAGAATCAATTTAATGTCAGTTAAGACTAGTTTGGTGGATTGTAGACAAAATTGAATTTCAAAAGAAAAACTAACAATGATTGTATATTTTGTTATAGGCAGGATTTCATCAAAAGCAGTGAAAATCCCTAATTAGTTTGATCCACCACATCGTAATAAGCATTCCCTTGTCTTTAATCTTGAACATTTACATATTTCAACATCCTAGATACAACATTTGCAACAAGATTTTACTGCATTTTCAACAGACAGGCGTTCTGTTTCCATCATGTTCAGGCCATACATTTTTATATTCCTATGTAGCTCTTTAATCTAGTATATCATCCTCCAAGCTTCTGTAAAAGTGCCAATCAAGAGACTAGCTAAAAGTACAAGTGCAACGCTATCACTTCTAAATTAAGCAATATCGATAATCCAAGGGTAAAACTACAAATAGAGTCACTGTACTACTTGCAAGGCTTCTATGAACAGCGATACAACCAATTATAGGTACAACAATTTAAGTGAATAACACACAATTTTTCACCATCAATTAGAAAGCTCCCAATCAATTAGCTTGAAAGGTTGACACAAGCCATTTGAATGCCTCACCAAACAATTGCTTGAAAGGAGTGGCCATCTGTGAACTTTGAATCGAGACAACAACTAGGATGAGTCTCAGGAAAGCAGGGACAAAGCATTGAGATGGTGTCTAATGCTCCATCATTATCTTAGCAATCCTCATCACCGCTAAGAGATTCATAGTTAGTAAAAGCATCACTATAGGAAATTGCATACAAAAAGTGGAGAAGAAATATGTTGCTCTGCAGTTGGTCACTTACTTATAGCCTTTGAAAGGAGGTTCCAAATAGGAAGGCTGACACCATTCACTCATCTGCAGTGTTCTGATAGAAAAGTGAGCATGAAACCATTACAGGGACATAGAAAAATATAGAATGACAATGTAAAAGATATAGGAACTTACAAATGGCTGCTTTTTTTGCTTCCAACAAATAAAACTATTCTATTTTTAATATTTTTGTTGTTGCCTATCATTGAGTGTCTTTATTGCGTGATGTCTGTAAATAAATATATCAAACAACATTTGAAATGAATGAGATATTTCCAATAGCAACAAACCATTACCAATTGATGAAATGATTGTCGACAGAGACATTTTTCACTTATCTAGACCTTATTTTCATTTTCATTTTATAGATCGAAGTATAGCTAGCAAGCATATGTGCAGAGAAAAGATCAGCTACATTCTTAACCGTGGCCAGCAGAGAAGTTGACAGTAATGAATTATGGTGTTAAGTCTTTAACTGAACAAAAGAGGGCAACCCATAAAGGCATTGAATGATAGGAAAAGTAGACATCAACCCATAAAATGCATAAACAACGCGAAAATGACTATGTAAGAAATTTAGGAACTTACATAAGCTTCTTTTTTCACTTCCAATATGATAGATATAAACCCTTTGAACAAAGAAATATTACATCGCCATCAAACTATGTGAGAAGATGCATGAACAACGCAAATATTCTTTTGGTTGACAGGGTTAAAGACACAAATTTTACTGCCATCAAACAATCAGATGAAATGACTAAACAATGCAAACATAAATGCTTTCAACGGACATGGATGCCACCCTCATGAACCAATCCATCCAAATGAATAAAGAACAGGAAAATGACAGTGCAAAAGATACAGGAACTTACAAACGGTTGCTTTTCCACTTCCAACACGGTAGATATAAACCTTGTAAGGAGACATAGATTTCACCCCTGTGAAACAAACTATATCAAAGAACATGAGAAAGGCATGAAATATTTGCAATAGCAATAAAATATTGTGAATTGGTGAAATGATTTTATACTGAGGCATTTGGCATTTATTTAGACCTAATATTCATTTTCATTGTATAGATTGAAGCATAGATAGCTTGCAGAGGATACCAGACAATAGACATTAACCAATAAAATGTAGAGATGTAGAGAACTATTAAATGACAATGTAAAAGATATAGGAACTTACAAACACCTCATTTTTTTATTCTAATATGATAGACATAAATCCTTGCGACAGACACCGCTGTCTCCGCCATCAAAGAATCTGAGCCAATGAATAATCAATGTAAAAATGACAGTGTAAAATATATAGGATGTTATAGATACCTCTTTTTTCACTTCCAATACGATAGATATAAACCCTCTCAACAAACACAGATTTTATCATCATCAAACAATCTGAGGAGATGAAAAAAAAAATGCAAAGAATCCTATGCTTGGCATACTTAGAATGTTAGACCACAAGCCATAAATGACGCAAGCACTTCAAGCTATCCATAATAAATGAAAATTAGGGACTAATCAATGCTCAATGCCACTGTAAAAACACCATGTGTCCACGTAAACAGTGGGTACGAAGGAATGACTATATCAAAGAACATAATAGAGAAAATCCATTACAAGAGTCTAGCTGTAATTGCAATGAGCAACTAGTCTATTGTATACAAGGAAACTATTTTCAAAAAAGCTGTAAATGGCTATTGCCAAAACACTTGAAAACACAGTTGCTTCAACATTTCTAGCCAAAAAGTTGCATAATATGAAGAGAGTTTCAAAATTTGTAGTCCTATTCAAAAAAACATTGACATTGAGAGACATTTTTGTTTCCAGCTCAATGAATTGGCCTATTTCTTTTTTGCTTACACCTCCAAATACTCCTCTGATTCTTCTTTTCGGCAGGCAGTTTCTGGGAAATAGCAGTGGTAGGATGTACACGGTTATATTCATCAAGTATTGCCTTAGACATCATTGGAGCATTTCTGCCACAACCAAAAGGAAAGTCCCTTATAGCCTAAGGCTTGGATCTAACATGAGTAATTTGTTGTGTGTCATTTCTAGATGATTCAACATTTGCAGATGATTTAGCAATAGGCTACAATCGATTGCTTGCAAATGATTCAACAACAGGCTACAATTGATTGCAGTTTTTTCTGTTGTAACTTCAATTGTTTCATGATTGATGCAAGGATTTCTAATCCATCTACATCCATTTGTGTCTACTCATCAGGCTCGGCAAGTTCTTTTGTATTTCAACTAGTTTTATTTCGAGAGCTTTGTTTTCGACCAACCCTTAGCATGCGTTTCTTACCACGACCCATTGCTGCAAAAAAATACAAGTCATGTCTAAAACAAACAAACATTTATCATTACAAACAATATTACACATGTACGTACAATCCATAAAATGCTTAAACAACATAAAAATTACTATTAAAAGGATGTAGGAACTTACAAATGCTTCCTTTTTCGCTTCCAATTCAATAGATATAAACCCTCTGAATAGACACAGATTTCACTCTCTTCAAAGTGGTCGAGCAAGTGAATAAATAGTGCAAAGAAATCTTTTTCTCAAGAGACTTAAAACTTTGCAGCACAAGCCATTAATGCTGCCTACATTTCAGACTGCTCACAACAATTAGAAATTAGGGACTAATAAATACAAAATGTCATCTTAAAATGCAACACGTTAACAAAACCCATAAAAGCAGTCAAAGATAGGGAACACTAGACATCAATCCATAAAACATAGAGAAGAACAAACAATAGACATTAATCGATAAAATGCAGAGATGTAGCTCAGAATCATAAATTGACAATGTAAAAGATATAAGAACTTATAAATGGCTCATTTCTTGCTTCCAATATGATAGACATAAACTCTCCCAATAGGCATAGCTGTCACTGCCACCAAGGAATATGAGCAAATGAATAATCAATGTAAAAATGATAGTTCAAAAGATATAGGAACTTACAAACACCTCCTTTTTGGCTTCTAATGTGATAGATATAAACTCTCTCAACAGAAACAATTTTTTATTCTCATTAAACAAATCTAGGAAATGAAATGCAAAGAATCCTATGCTTGGTGTACTTAAAATTTTACACCATAAGCTGTCGATGACACCTGCACTAGAGGCTATTTACAATAAATGAAATTTAGGGGCTGATCAATGTAGAATGTTGTTGTCAAAATAGCACACGTGAACAGAAACACTATGTGCGAAGACATGACTATATCAAAGAACACAATAGAGAAAATCCATTACAAAAGCCTAACTGTTGTTACAATGAGCAACTAGCCTATTGTGTGCTTGACAAATACAAATGCCATCCTCTCACAGCCTACACAAATTCAAGGGCACTGCCATTTTGCAAGCCTAACTCCATGCCACTGTTGAAAGGTGACAAAGACACCTATTTGGCAAACACCCATAAAGCTCAATCTCACAACAACACCAAAATTAAACATAAGTCTGGAATTCAAAGAACGCCTAGCCATAGTCAAAAGGAAACAAAATATGTACTATAGAAGCAAGTAGACATAGCAAGTTAAATCTCCATATTCTAAAACAACATCCATGAGACGTCCAAAACACAAACCACAATAAAAGCACAAAAATAATTTGTTCGAACATAATTGGAACCTGTAAAGCTCCTACACGCCACATATCTAGCTGCACAAAAAACACGAGCAGAGAGACATGCCTCAGAGCCTAGCCTTACTCACCTGTATCGTTAGCTGCCCCAGAAGGTAACAACAATAGCCAACACCCACCTTTCTAAGGAGTCAACATGCAGCAGCATGCATCTGACAAGTTACAAAGAGCAAACCAAACTATCAAAGTCAATATGGTATGTTGACGACAATGACACAAACAATGCAACATGGAGAATGCCACAATGCATCAAACAGAACCGAGAAAGCAAACTATGTTCAGCTATTATTTTTTTATGTAATTAGAGAATGTTTTCGCTCTAGGATATGGAGATGCTTTCCATATGTGGATTGTTGTAGCAAACATGTTGCATAGCTAAAGTGCACAAAACTCAGGGCGTTAAATGCCACTTTGCACGTATGGCATTCCAATCGTAGAAACCAATCATTGTAATTGTAATAGGCAAATGCTGCTTTGCATGATTGAATGGTCAATGGCGGCAAAGCAAGTCAATGCATATGTCGCTTCAACTATCAATGGGCTTGTCGAGGACTGCGTCATAAATAATTGCAAAGGAACTGGACAAAATTGCCTAGAAATCCAAAAAGCCATAACAACAAACATGTTCTTTGAATCAATGACAACTACAGTTTAGTGTAGTGACAAAAAATGAAAATCAGGGACTAGAAATTGCTAAATGCTGTTGTTGAAATGACATGCATCAACATAAACAGTTGGTTTGAAGACACAACTATATCAAAGAACATGACAAAGGCATGAGATATATTCAGGAGCAACAAAACATCATCAATCGATGAAATGATTTTATACCAGGACAATTTGTGCTTATGCAGACCTAATTTTCATTTTCATTTAATAGACTGGACCGCAGTTAATGCATGTGTGCAGAGAAAAGATTAGTTGTGCATTCTTAAGTGTAGCCAATATAGAGAAGTCGACATTATGAACTATGGTGTTAAGTGTTTAACCCAGCAATAGAGTTCAACTCATAAAAGCACTCAAAAATAGTGAATAGTAGACACTAACCCATAAAATGTAGAGAACAATAAACAATAAAAATCAACCCAAAAAATAGGTCAAATTTCATTTTAATAGTTTCAACTATATATATATATATATATATATATATATATATATATATATATATATATATATATATATATATATATATATATATATATATATATATATATATTTTAAATGCGCCTGGTAAACTTTTTAACGTGACCGGCGATGCTGGTGCGATACGCCCTCCGGCTCCACGCGAATGCTTTTGCCCGGAGCAATGAACCGGTGAGGCCACAACATGGGGGACCTCATCCCCTAGCAAGAACACTTCAAACCCGTGAGCTCTTTGGCCCAGTGAAGGCATAAAGCCTTGCGAGCTCGTTGGCCCAGCGGGGGTTTGAACTCTGGTGGCCGCCACTACAACCGAACGACTTAACCACCGAACCACGCCATCATCGGCTTAATAGTTTCAAATATAGATCTTGAACAGAAATCATATTTGTTCACGATATGAATGATGACGATGCATGAAAAGATTCATAGAAGATCAAGAATATCTTGAACAGATAGACATGTTTCAATGACTATCATTGTTTCATGGACACACAATTAATTTGCATTGGGAAAATACAAAAGCAGGAAGAAAATACCAAGAGCCAATGAGAAAATTGCAAGAAAATGGCAAAAATTCCTTTTTAATAAAATAATGCCACAAAATAGAGGATAAACATTACTAGCATGATTTGTGAGGGATGTGTTGAAACACAATAGCGTAGAGAAAACATTAGTCTTCACATCAGTAATTGTTACAAACACCATGAGAAAATTATGGAAAAAGGGTTAGGAGATTGAAAACATGGTTAGAATAGCACAAGTGCTATAAAATGATGTAGAGATATTTGTTATAGTAAGCACACCAATATGATAGTTATAAATCCTCTCAACAGACACAGATATTACATTGAGAAATTTTGTAATGGTCTAGTAATATCATGCATGAAAACATACCTGTTTTAGAATAGATGTATAATCATTTGCAATAGCATAATCATGTGACTAGTTTACAAGACCATGATTGGTAGTCATCATTAAGAACAATAGCAAAGCTGAGATCTGCATAGGTAGAAGAGTGGAAAAGCAAGTATTCTCTCTTTGTGGAGGAGTATCAGCCTGTGTATCATAAGCAAAACTATAATCAAATAAAGAACAATCACGCTCTACACTAGCACTTGTTTCAATCCCTGATTGCTCTTCATCATCCCCATGTGTCTGAATAAAAGGCAGTGATTCAAACATGGGACTATTCCTCTGTTTGTTTATTTCTTCTCTATCTTGTGCACAATACTCACAATCATCTCCACAAATCCATTCAAACAGATGTTCATTTCTGTCCATAACCCCATCATTATTTTCAGAACCAGACACCTCAACCTTGCAACGGGGGTTATCATTGATCCTTCTACTGGCATCCTCAACTGATGTATTTTCATTCTAATTTTTGTCTTCACATGATGCCATAATCACTTGGTCATTTGCAACCTTACAACCGTCATTCATACCAAAACCTGTGGACAGGGAATTCTGCATGTGCTCATTTCTCATTTTTTCTATATTTTCTACAAACTTGTATGCCATCTGCATACTTGTTATCTTGAATTCCCTCAACAATGCACTAGAGCCCTCCTCAAAAGCTTCAAAATATATGCCAACACAGGCTGAAATATCAGGTCTGAAGACTTCTGGAATTTGTGAAAGGGCTACTGCAAATCTATGACTGAAATCAATATAGGGCTCTTTATCTTGTTTTCTGATTTCCATTAATCTTGCAACAAGATCAGCAGGCTCTCTTGCAAAGTCTTTTCTAAAACAGTCAGCAAGTTCATCCCAACAGGCAAATAATTTCTTTGGAAAGCTCAAATACCAATCTCTAGCTCTAGCACCAAAGGATCTAACAAAAAACCTCATCCACATATCCTCATCCCTAAATGAATGTCTCTCCATGAAACAGTGAAAGTTTTGGATATGTGCACCCCATTACACACATTGTGTCCACTAAATCTAGGCATCTGATTGTAGATTTTAGCAGGCATACTCTCAACATGATAATCAACCCATGACAAATCTAATTGGTCATACAAAGGATCAAAAGAGCTTACAAGAGGGTTAGCTTTCTGACTGGCAGACACAACAGGGTTATTACTATTTAACTGGGCCTGCCTAGCCTCTAAGAATATCAACCTATTTTTTATCTCTTCCATTCTTTTACTCAACATTTCATCCCCCTCTTGACTGAGTATGGGTGAATATATACTTGGATTCATATAAACTTCACTCTTAGACATCATATGTCCGTCTAAGACCTAAGGCTTCCCCCTAGCATCTAACTTATGCAATAAAACAACAAATATAAATGGGAAGGAGCAAGGTACCTTTTCTCATCTAGATGCTGAAGCTTTGAAAAGAATATTTTTAGATCTCAATAACATACATCAGCCTTTCATGTGCACTAAAACTTTTTTGCAGAGTCGCCACCTCTCCAAAGAGGATAAAAATTTCAAACAGCTGAAAGCTCATCAAACATTTTTCTGAGTTCATACCGCCATCAGAGCACCATCATTCACATGAAAGAACCGGATATCACTCCCCAGCGGAGTCGCCATTTTCTGTTGGTGAATCAGATGGGCACACAGATACTATTTTTTTCATTAACTCCCCAGCAGAGTCACCAATTCTGTTGGTAATTTTTTTCGAATCGGCAAAGGGTTTGCCAGTTCCAATGCATGGGCAGATTCAGCTGACAGACACGGGAGGTTGCGTGAATGGCCTCCCCTTCACTTCTGGTTCTGCCGCACCAAGGGGGGTGTCCCTATTTGATAAAGATATGACCTTGATTCATTCACTGACATAAATATTTAACTTTGAAATAACAGGCAGAATACTCTCATGTGTGGACCAAGATTTGTGTGATAAATCACAAGGTTGGCAACATTCTTGGACATATTTGTCTGGTCAGGTATGAGAGTATGCAGGGGTTCCTAATCCTACTCCTACAACTAACGGGTTGGAAATATGAAATGGTTTGAAATTGATGGTTTGGATGCAAGACAGGGGTTTTGGATCATAACTACTTCACAAGGGCAGACCAGTGCCTATCTCAGGGCAAGGAGTCACATAGATGTATACATAAGAATGGCTTGCAACTGTCATTCGAGTTTCAAGGGGTTAGATTGATGCTTGCCTTACAAACATCACCCAAGAATGGGTATTTTAACTGTCTCTGCTTATGAATATCCCAGCGGACATACAATTTTCTCCACACTTTAACCTAAAACAATTTAATCCACTCCTTGAATGGAAGTTACAGATTAAGCATGTGGTACAGCAAGACTATACCCTAGAATCTGAGAAACCCTTAGCAACCAAATTCAAAAGAAGAAAATGCATACAACAAATGGAGACAGACAGATAAACACATGCAATAATGCATTTTTCATATAACATTAACACTGAAACTGAACATATGTGCAAGATACAACTCAGATGCAACACATAAACTCCACAGAGATAAAATAGACATGAAATGCTCTGTATTTCATTATTCACACAAAAATGCCCAAGTCTTCAACCAACACAATGAGTAACACAGTTTGGCTTTTATACCAAGACTGTAAACTCAGCAAAATTAATTACATGGCAAGTCAAAAATTTGCCAGATACAGCGCATCTTCAGATTGGTGCTCAAAATAATCAATGCACGAAGTAGAGGAAGGAGAGGGAACAGGTAGAATCGGGAGATGTGCCGCCATTTCCAGATTTTCATCATCAATTCGGGTGGTTGACCTGTCAACACAACCCATACTTCCCCGCACAATCTGCCATTAAAGCTTCAGCTACCCCTAGCCTCTAAAGACGCAACAACAGTGTGCCCATGGAGTTTTCCTGCTCAAAACAATGCCTGCGGATGCAAAGAAAACCCACGCTGCAACTTTGAAACAAAGCGGTCGATCCACTCCCATCGCTGGGATCCACAGCTCAAAATCGTACTGACTAGTCGTCGGCCAGTGAAAACATGCCACATAGGCACCTCACGTTTCTATCGCTAGCTTTTTGCTTCTTTATTTTGCCCTTTTCACCCTTGTATATGCATGCTCAAATGCATATACAATCACCACTGTTCACCTGCCAAAAACCCTTTGTATATGCAAGAGCAAATGCATATACAACTGTTCATCATACAAGGCGGACCCCAAACTTTTATAGAGCAAATCGAAATTCTAATCGGGTCCGGCTTGCATGTCCATTTTGCTCTTATCGCCTTGTATATGCAAAAGCATATACAAGCACCATATATACAAGTCAGACCTCAAATTTTATAGAACAATTTGAGAATCAGTTCAAATCCGGCTTGTATCTTTTTCATTGCACATCGGCTTGTATATCGGCATATACAAGCGCTTTATACAACCCACGAACCTGAAATATTTACTCATTGTATTTCATTCCTCCATCGCGTCCAGGTTGTATGTCCTTTTGCTTGCATCCATCGCCTCATACATACAAGGCGGATTTCAAACTTTTATCCGCTACATCTGACTTCTTCTTCGGTTCCGGAATGCATATTTCACTTGTATGCTTTGAATGTACATCGGCATACATACAACTGCCTTTGTAAACAACTGGTGGGCCTGACCATTTTCTCTCTCCTTTGCACTGTTCACTTTGCATGTCGCGAGCCTTTGTATAATTTTCAATGTACATTCCCTTGCACATACAAACAAGGAATCTTCACCAGAATATTCCTGCAATGTATCTAACCATTGTATGTGCGCTCGAATGTATATTGCATATACATTCGACCCTGTATATCCACTGGCCCCACCACATGCATCTCTGCCTCGCCACTATAGCAAATGTACATTTGCACCTCCTTGTATATTTTGCTTTGCATATGCACCGGTGACATAAAAGCCCCTATATACAAGTGGGAATCTTCCATGGAATATACCTGCGATGTATCTTTTCTTTGTATCTAACCGTTGTATATCTGAACATACAAACCAAATATACATGCAACCCAATATGCAAGCAGCGAATATTCCAGGAAATCTGTGAAAGATTCCCCCTTGTATATGCAACCCGATATGCATTTAAAAATGCATCCAACTCATTTTTCACCACATTTTGAAGGCCGATGGAGATTTTTGCAAGCCTGCCAATGCATATTTGACCTGCATGTATATACAAAGACACTTGCACTTTAACTGATTTTTTGCATTTCTTCAACTGTAGAGGCCGAAAGTGTTAGAGTTATTTGGATTTTTGGGAAGGTGCCTGCATATCTAAATGCTTGAAACTTGAATACTTATGCAGGCACCACTAGTAGCTCGAGCCTAAAACCCTAAACATAAATGATTACCAACACATTGTATGCTGCATTCCATGTTTCATATCTAGTTAACAAGGTTTTCTCACTACACCTCAAAGGCATATACAACATAAGTTTTTCTCTGCAATAGTTCTCAGGGTCAATGTGCGGATTGTATCTTACATAGCATATGATTTGTGGAGTTGCCCTTTTTGCATCTTTTTGAAAGGACTGGAGTAAAACGCAACATATTTAGCTAGTGACAAGTTGTCAAGAGATTCTGGCTATTGTGTGTATTTTTCTATTATAGATGCACACATGATGTTTTCAAAATTGTCTTTCTCTTTTTCCAATAGCTTAGGGCTTTTTAGCATGTAAATTCTATTCTCTAATTGTGCAGTATTGATGAAAATAGTTTTCCTTGAGCATTTACGCAATGGCAATGAGAGAATGATATGAACAGCTTGGCAACTACTCATTTGTTGATAGTTCAGCAATGTGTTGCCAAGCTTTTGTATAAATTGTACCTTTCTGTCATAAGCAACAATGATTGTCGCTACAATTTTTGAAACGCAAGAGACAATGTTCTATCTTGTTTCGTCAAATATGCGCTGCAGTAAGATGCATAAGCATATGCATCTAAAATAAATTGTGTATCTATATTTGCATACCATAATTTGGGCACTTTCTTTGCAAAGGCATTTATCCAAATGTTAGATGGGTTTCTTTTCAACATGACAATTTTGTGTGTCAATGTTGATCGAAGCATTGTAATGTAGTCGATTTCTTCCATTTCCAATTCATGCAAGAAACTTTAAAATGAAAATTCCTTTGTGTAATGTTTGCTTTCCAATTGCTTTAAAAAAAAAATGCTCTCTCCTTCATTGTAGTATCAGGCACTGTAAGAGGTTCTAAAATTGTTGTTTTGCTCATTGGAGACAAGGGGAAACTAAACCTGTAACTTGAGTTTTGGTATTTCTTGCAAGTCTTTGTATGGTAATGCGTTTGCATTTTGACAAGGTTTGTAGCAAGTAGCAATGAGTCACATGAAATATATATTTTCCATAAATCTTTCTATTTTAGTATTCGAGCAATTGCCATATACAGGTGCATCTTTTATCCATAGCAAAAAGTGAACATGCTCATTGCCTCAGTTTTGGAATTCTGTAACAAAAGAATAGTCCATGACTTGGCTAAAGAGCTCATGGTCTTTTAGCATCATTTTCTGGAATGTGTTGACCCTATGGTTGAAATAACGGCTACAAAGTACTAGATTCTTTCTGATTTCAAAGTCCAAGTCCCGATCTTCTATAGTTTCATTAGGCTTGGATTGTTACGAAATAGACATTTGGTGCAAAACTTTGCACAGTGGCTCCCAGAAATGCTCAACACTTGTTAATGTTACAAAAAAAGTTAGAGGTCCCAACTATCTTATCATTGTAAAAATGTTTTTTTTTAGTATTTTCTAGATAATTTGGCGAGGTTTGAATGCTTTTTAATGTTTTATAGCCCAATGGTGATCTCAATATTTTTTCAAGCTTTGCTGGATTGTGCACATCTTTTGCAAACATTTTTTCACCTTTCACTTCAGCTTTCCGTATGCAAATCCATGCCAGTGAGGAAACTTGGTGAATAATAATTTTAATAGCTTTAAAAAATATATTTGTTATGTGTGTTGCAAAGGCATTGCCCTTATGCATAAGCTCCCATTTGGCTATTTTTTGGTATGTCAAATTTTTAGCAATGTTAGCTGGTTGAGTCGAACCATAAAACAAAGTCAGGAAGTTAAATTCTTCTACATACATGTCCTGGAAGATACCAAGATGTTTAAACCCTTCTGATGGTACAATTTAAATGATATTTGTGTCAAGGTCTTTGATTGACTGTGTTTCATTAAACCAATGTATAACTAATTCAGTTATCAGTTCTTCATCATCTTCGGATGTCTCATCTTGTATACTTGGTTCTGCTTCAAAATCTATTTGCATTTGTGATGTTTTCTTTGGCAACAACCTATGCCACTCTTCATTTATAGAACTGTTCTCTTTTGTGTGCAATGGTGTTTTCGATAGTACAATTAAAGCATTCATGACTATAGCAGGTTTGACATTTCCTTGCACATATGCATTATCGTATTAAAGATTTCGCTTCAATCTAATTGCAACTGTTGTCATTTTGTCTGGGTGCTTAGGCAATGCTTGTTGTACTTTATCAAAATCCACAAGAACATTGATGATTGTCCCAAGCAAGCCGTATTGTGCTCGTTTATATCCTAATTGCCTAATTTGTGAAAAAGCTATGCACAAAGACACAAGCCTTTCCTCTAGAGCAGCCAAAGAATGAACAACGTCTATTCATGCATTTCATCTTATTTTGGAAGGTGCGGCAAAATATGGGATCTTACCATCTAATGTGGCTTTTACACATTGTTTGCAAATGGGCTGGCCTATTGCTATATTCTTTTCTTCCATCGGAATACAAAGCAGGGACAAAGCTTATAAAAGTGCAGCATCAACTTTACGAATGTTGTGATGGAAATGAATGTTGCAAGTATGAGGTTAACCAGTGTTGTCATTGATGTCAACATACTCATATTGCATTGATTAGAAGGATTGGATGAGCTGTGTGCTGAGGATATTGAGAAAATTAGTCTCAATCAGGAATAGTGAAGAACAGTGATGAGAAGAAGGCTAAAGTACTCAATAGGTTGAGGATCAGAGGATGCGGATTAAAGGGTTTGTAGATATGAGTATTGAGATGTTCCAGTTAAGATTTCAGAGGTCCGCATGAAGATATGAAGAAGTTGTGATCGATCAAGTAGAACCAGTTTCGGGAGATGCTCCAGAGTGACAGAGTGTTACAAAAAGGTCCGGTGAGATCCGGAAGTGCATTGTCCTAATCTGCGGATTGGAAGGAGTGTTTGGGATGTCCTTGTGATATGTCATCTCGATTTGTTCATGGTTTGGAGGTCCAGAAGTATCTTCTTCAGTATGACAGTGGCGATAGACTGTGTTCTTGAAGTTCCGGATGAAGAAGAAAAGAATTCTAGTAAGTTGAGGAAGTGCGGATGTTCCTGGTCATTCAGGCAAGCTTGTGAAGGTTCTTGGATCATGTTGAGGTTGTGTTGTCTGTCTGCATCAGTGTTAGAGCCCAGAATTGAAGATATACTTCCGGATGAAGGTGTTCTTGTTCAGGCTGGCTGACCGGATGAGTTATTCATCTTGTGAATGTCCTTGTGGATGATTGCCAACTTAGATGATTGTTCCTAAGTCGATGCCTTGTATAAATAAAGGTTTGTGAGTTCATTTCGAAGTGTGTGGTGGTGCGAATGAGTGTGGAATAGTGAAAGAGAGAAAGATAGAGAAGGTGTGTCTCGGACTTAAATGGAACTGATCCAGACATGGTAAAGATGTCAATCTCCAGTTCAAGTTTGTAATACTTGTTATCTTGTAGACAATGTGTCTCCTGTAGGCAGTGTACCTCCTTGTGAGCAGTGTGCTCGGGCAGTGAGCCCTAATTGGCATGTGCCATCCATTTTCTTATTCTTCTAATAGAGAATAATCCTTGGGTTAATCACCCTGTGGTTTTTCCCTTAACCAGGTTTCCACGTTAAAATCTTGGTGTCTAATGTGTTGATGTTTATCTACTTTGATGTTTATGCTTCATGCTTTCATGAATGATTAATTGACATGCTATTAAATAACAAAGAAGAATCAAGTGTTTGAAGTAACATCAAGTTTTTGTACAACTGATTCACCCCCCCTCTTAGTTGTGTGCCCTAGATCTAACAATTGGTATCAGAGCTGAGTTCCTCTGAAAGGAGCTTAACCGCTTGAGGAGATCCAGGATGTCATCATACAAAAAGGACAGTTCAAAGTTTGATGGAACCAACTTCTCTCTCTAGAAAGGTCGCATGAAATGTCACTTGGAGTGTATGGGAAAAGCATACTTGTCAATGGTCACAAAACCATATGTACCTCCACAGGGTCGTCTGACAACTCTAAATGAAATCACAGATGCTGAAAACAATCTGTGGACAAAAGAAGCTCTTCTAAGTTCATTAACTGACTCAAAGCTCTGAAATGTTATTGACCTACCAACTGCCTATGAGATCTGGATTAAACTGGAACTTCTGCATGAAGGAGATGAGTTTGTTAAGAGTGCAAGATTGCAAAGTCTCAAAGGGAAATTTGAAAGATTGAAGATGAGAGATGATGAAAATATCACTACCTTTATGCCAAGGGTAAATGAGCTGGTGTGTGGAATTAGGAATGCTGGTGGAATTCTAGATGAAAATGAGATTGTTTGCAAAATTCTCAGATCCCTTCCTGCTGCCTACAAAATCAAGGTTACTGCCATTGATGAATTCAGAGCCCATACAACTGTCACAAGAGAGCAATTGGCTGGCAAACTGGCTGCATTTGAAATGACCAAGTTTGGAGATGATCCCCCCAAGATTGAATCTGCATTCAAAGCCAGTGCCTATGTGAAAGGCAAACAAAGATTTGATCCAGGAGAAAACTCTTCAAGGAAGCTGTCATGGTATGATCAAGCAAGGAAAGACATGGAAGAGGAAGAAGCAGAAACAGCTCATCTTGAAGCCCTCATTGCAAAAAGGTTGCCAAGAGGATCCGGTAAGTATGAAGGAAAATTACCTTTTAAATGCTTCAACTGCAATAAAATTGGTCACTTTGCCTCAAGATGTCCAGAAAGATCTACAAGGTCAAACTCTAACAGACAAAAGTTTCAAAAGAATTGTTATTATGTTCATGAAGAAGCTGAATATGAAGGAGTAACAAATAATGAATCAGAGATAGGAGACAAATCTAGAAATGAATGGGTGTTTATTGCCATCAAGGAAGAAGAACCAATATCCTTTGAATCTGTCAATCATAAGGTTGTAGAAAGAGCTTTGGCTGCCCAAGTTGAAGAAAATGATGATTGGGTTATTGACAGTGGATGCTCTCACCATATGACAGGTGACAAGAACAAGTTCTTAGATTTGGAAAGGTATGAAGGAGGAATGGTAAAGTTTGGTGACAATTCTGCTAGTAGAATCAGAGGTAGGGGAACTATTTCTTTTGATGGAAAGAACAAAACTGGTAATGTACTGTATGTTGAAGGATTGAAGCACAATCTTCTCAGTGTTGGACAGTTGGTAGACAAAGGTTATGATCTCCAGTTCAAAAATGGAAGATGCTGGATCTTTGAAAGCTCCGGAACAGAGATTGCATCCGGTACTCAAACAAAAGGTAATATCTTCCATCTAGTTGGTTCTAATAAAAGTTGTTTGTTTGTTCAAGTTGATCAGAGTTGGTTATGGCATAGAAGGATGTGTCATGTAAATTTTGATAACATCATCAAGATAAGCAATACTCAGGCTGTAAGAGATCTTCCAAAGTTGATAAAACCTACAAATAGTTTGTGCAAAGAATGTCAACTAGGTAAACAGAGCAGAGTCTCTTTCAAAAGCAAGGATCGGTCCTCTACCGGATTATTGGAATTAGTTCATACTGATCTATGTGGTCTGACAAGAATCAAGAGTATGCAAGGTGATAGATACTTCATGTTACTGATTGATGATCATTCCCAGATGATGTGGGTTAGCTTTCTAAAAGAAAAATCAGAAGCCTTTGAGAAGTTCAAAATCTTCAAAGCTATGGTAGAGAATCAAACCGGATTGAAACTGAAATGTCTGAGGTCTGATAGAGGTGGTGAATTCACATCCGGTGAGTTCATAGACTTTTGTGAAAAGCATGGTATAAAGAGACAGTTGTCTACTCCTAGGACTCCACAACAAAATGGAGTAGTTGAGAGAAAAAACTGGACCATCTAGGAAGCTTCCAGGACAATGATGATGGAAGCAAATGTTCCTCAGATGTTTTGGAGAGAAACTATCAGCACTGCAGTCTACACTCTCAACCGAGTTCAAATCAGAAGCAATACCGATAAGACTCCTTATGAACTTTGGTTTGGCATCACTCTTACTGTGAGATATTTCAGAGTGTTTGGTAGCAAATGTTACATTAAAAGAGATGAAGATCTAGGAAAGTTTGATGCTAGAAGTGATAAAGGAATTTTCTTGGGTTAGTCCACTCAAAGCAAAGCATACCGGTGTTACAATAAGAGATTGAGAAAGATGATAGAAAGTACAAATGTAAAGGTTGATGAAGGTATTGAGAAGCCCTCAAGATTTTATGAGTATGATGAAGATGATCAGAATGATATTCTGGTTCAAGGAGCTCCATCCTCTCCTAAAAGACAGATTCAGACTGATCCGGTAAATCAGGAAGAAGAGACAGGTCTGAATGAGCATGATCAAGAAGCAGAAGTGCAAGAAACTCCCAAGATTCCAAGGTATGTAGGACTGAACCACTCTGAAGATCAGATCATAGGTGACAAAAGCAGAGGTGTGCAAATTAGAAGGAATGTTGCTCAAAATTCAGATGAATGTTGTCTGATTTCAAAGATTGAACCTAAGACAATAAATGAAGCATGCAATGATGAAAATTAGACAAAAGCAATGGAAGAAGAATTAATGCAAATTGAGAAAAATCACACTTGGGATCTTGTTTCTAGACCTAGTAACAAGAATGTGATTAGAACAAAATGGGTCTTCCAGAACAAACTAAATGAAGTCGGTGAAGTAATTAGAAATAAGGCTAGATTAGTCTGCAAAGGCTACTCTCAAATAGAAGGGATTGATTTTGAGGAAACCTTTGCTCTGGTAGCAATAATTGAAGCAATCGGACTATTTCTTGCATTTGTTGCCTTCAAAGATTTCAAAGTATATCAGATGGATGTCAAATCTGCTTTCTTGAATGGTGACTTAGAAGAAGAGGTGTACATTGAACAACCGGATGGATTTCAGTTATCTGAGCATGGTGATATGGTCTACAAGTTGAAGAAAGCACTGTATGGTCTAAAGCAAGCACCAAGAGCATGGTATGAAAGGTTGGACAAGCATCTTGTGCAGATTGGTTTCAACAAAGGTACTGCTGACAGTAACTTATATTTTCAAATAGATAATGAAAACATCTTGATTGTTGAAGTATTTGTTGATGATATCATCTTTGGAGGAAGAGACGGTATGTGTAAAACCTTTACAAATCAAATGAAAAGTGAGTTTGAAATGTCAATGCTTGGTGAAATAAATTTCTTCTTGGGTCTGCAAATTACTCAAACAAAGAAAGGAATCTTTATCTCCCAAACTAAATATGTGAAAGAACTTTTGAAGAAATTTGGAATGGAAGATTCAAAGCCTATGAACACTCCCATGGCTACCGGATGTAAGTTGAGCAAAGATGATGACTCTCCTAAGACAGATCAGACAAAGTACAAATCAATGATTGGAGGATTATTGTATCTCACCCAAACTAGACCAGATATAATGCAGGCTGTTGGTTTTGTGGCAGGATTTCAGGCTGATCCTAGAGAATCTCATGTTATGGCAATCAAGAGGAT
This sequence comes from Cunninghamia lanceolata, assembly GCA_027924645.1. Taxonomy (NCBI): domain Eukaryota; kingdom Viridiplantae; phylum Streptophyta; class Pinopsida; order Cupressales; family Cupressaceae; genus Cunninghamia; species Cunninghamia lanceolata. The sequence goes on along the minus strand of BSBN01001317.1, from coordinate 198,804 downwards.
TTTTAGATATCTAAAGGGGACAGTGGAGTATGGTTTGTGGTATCCTAGAGATCATGATTTCTCTCTTCATGCATACACAGATGCAGATTGGGCAGGAGATGTGGATGACCAGAAAAGTACCAGTGGTGGAGCATTCTTTTTGGGAAAGAGATTGGTTTCTTGGCTAAGCAAGAAACAAGAAGCAATATCTCTGTCTACAACTGAAGCAGAATACATTGCAGCAGCAAGTAGTTGCACTCAAATCTTATGGATGAACTAGATGCTAAGATACATTAAAGTAGAATATGAGGAGCCTATCACAATTTTCTGTGATAATTCAAGTGCAATAAATATTTCTAAGAATCCGGTGTTACATTCCAAGACCAAGCACATATCAATCAAGTTTCACTTTTTGAGAGAACAAGTGAACAAGGATGAAGTCAAATTGGAGTATGTACCCTCAAAGGATCAGATTGAAGATATTTTTATTAAACATCTTCCCAAGGAGTCTTTTGAGTATCTCAGGGAGAAGTTAGGGGTCATGGCCCCTCCAGTAATGAACTAGGATGCACTGATGTGCATCAGTCCGGTGGATATCACAGTCATATATTGTGATCCGGATTGATGATGGGGAGCTGCTACTAAGGGGGAGCAGCTGGTATGATACTGATGTGTTAGAATTGCAAGTATGAACTCTTTGCCATTGATGTCAAAGGGGGAGAGAAGACATGTGAAAAACAAGTGGTTGATGATCAAAGGGGGAGCAGTAAAGGAAGAGAAGACATGTGAAGAGTTGTTGCTAATAGGGGGAGCTGTGACAGAAAGGAGAAGTTCTTGTCTTGATGGTTTTTCACATCATATGTTGCCATCAATGACAAAGGGGGAGATTGTTGCAAGTATGAGGTTAACCAGTGTTGTCATTGATGTCAACATACTCATATTGCATTGATTAGAAGGATTGGATGAGCTGTGTGCTGAGGATATTGAGAAAATTAGTCTCAATTAGGAACAGTGAAGAATAGTGATGAGAAGAAGGCTAAAGTACTCAATAGGTTGAGGATCAGAGGATGCGGATTAAAGGGTTTGTAGATATGAGTATTGAGATGTTCCAGTTAAGATTTTAGAGGTCCGCATGAAGATATGAAGAAGTTGTGATCGATCAAGTAGAACCGGTTCTGGGAGATGCTCCAGAGTGACAGAGTGTCACAAAAAAGTCCGGTGAGATCCGGAAGTGCATTGTCCTAATCTGTGGATTGGAAGGAGTGTTTGGGATGTCCTTGTGATATGTCATCTCAATTTTTTCATGGTTTGGAGGTCTAGAAGTATCTTCTTCAGTATGACAGTGGCGATAGACTGTGTTCTTGAAGTTTTGGATGAAGAAGAAAAGAATTCTAGTAAGTTGAGGAAATGCAGATGTTCCTGGTCATTCAGGCAAGCTTGTGAAGGTTCTTGGATCATGTTGAGGTTGTGTTTTCGGTCTGCATCAGTGTTAGAGCCTGAAATTGAAGATATACTTCCGGATGAAGGTGTTCTTGTTCAGGTTGGCCGACCAGATGAGTTATTCATCTTGCGAATGTTCTTGTGGATGATTTCTGACTTAGATGATTGTTCCTAAGTCGATGCCTTGTATAAATAAAGGCTTGTGAGTTCATTTCGAAGTGTGTGGTGGTGTGGATGAGTGTGGAATAGCGAAAGAGTGAAAGGCAGAGCAAGTGTGTCTCGGGCTTAAATGAGACTGATCCAGACATCGTAAAGATGTCAATCTCTAGTTCAAGTTTGTAATACTTGTTATCTTGTAGACAGTGTGTCTCCTGTAGGCAGTGTGCCTCCTTGTGAGCAGTGTGCTTGGGCAGTGAGCCCTAATTGGCATGTGCCATCCATTTTTCTTATTCTTCTAACAGAGAATAATCCTTGGGTTAATCACCCTGTGGTTTTTCCCTTAACCGGGTTTCCACGTTAAAATCTTGGTGTCTAATGTGTTGATGTTTATCTGCTCTGATGTTTATGCTTCATGCTTTCATGAATGATTAATTGACATGCTATTAAATAACAAAGAAGAATCAAGTGTTTGAAGTAACAACAAGTTTTTGTACAACTGATTCACCCCCCCTCTCAGTTGTGTGCCCTAGATCTAACATTGAATCATGTCACAAATAGAGCATGGTTGAGTGGGTGTGTCATCTATTGCTCACAAGTATGAGTTAATAGATTTTTGGATTGTATAATTTTCCCTGCAAATGGGTGTTACTTTTGGTGGTTCATAACTGGGGTTTGTCTTCTGGACCATGGAATATGTATATGTCATGTGTTTTAATTTTGGCAAGCACAAAGCAAAAGCCTTTTGTGTACTTTACATTTGTTTTTTCAAAAAGCGTAAAGATTGTTGATGTGTTGGATTTCCGTCTTGATTGCAGCATCAAATCTTATTTTGCATATACAAATTGGAATTTGTTTGTGCATTGTGCATTTGTTTTTTTTTTTAAGTAATGACTGTTGATGCAATTTCTTTGGCGTAGCCTTCGGGGACTGAATACTTGTTGGGAGATTGGTAGTGGGAATGATGAAATTCGATGCTATAGTCTGTGGGACATTTGCATTAGACACTTACGCATTGCAGATTTTTGCTTTTAGAAAATGCAATGTCTTGTGTGATTTTAACTTTGTTGCAATTGGTGTATGCATTATTGTAGCTGTTTGTTGTCTATGAGAACTAATTAAATTGTTTGTTGTTTCTACATCAGAGGTGCTTGTCATATGTTGAATAGAAAGTGGATCCTTGATATGCATGTTCTGAGTCAATTGTTCTTTTTGTTGAAGTGGTTCATAGTGGCAATGGCCTAGGCTACCTGCAAAGCAAACCAAGTTCATATTCTTTTCAGGCTTCATGTAATTATAGTATGTTTTAGCTCTCGGGTATGGAGATGCTTGCCATATGTGTATTGTTGTAGTAAACATGTGGTACAACCATAGTGCACAAAATTCACATCCTTCGACACCACTTTGCACATACAACATTCCAATCCTGGAAACCAATGACTATAACTGCAATAGACAATTGTTGCTTCGTATGCTACATTGATCAGAAGTGCCAAAACAAGCCAATACATATTTGTTTTCAACTATCAATGCATTTACCATTGACTGCGCCATAAATAATTAGAAAGCAACTAGATCAAATTGTGTAGGGAGTAGAAAAACTATAGCAGCAAACATGCTAAATCGCCACATGTGACAAATGTAGGTAGTCTACAAAGCCCAAGTACATCAAATGCATTTGCTATCGTGTTCCAAGTATTTTTCAAATTGCAATGAGTGGTTTGCAAATGTGGTTGGATATTTTGGATGCGATTGCATGTATTCAGTCGCGAAAACATAGGCTCATAATGCCCAGTAGTAGGATTTGTATCATGGAAAAGAATTGATATTACAGGATTACATGCATCTTTGTTGAAATGTAGGTATATTCTTTTGTATGTTAAAGACCAAATGCATATTGGTATGTTTAGCCAATATGCTAGCCATTTTAGACAGAATGTGTCACCCCAAAGCCTAGTTTCACCATTATCATTGATCTCTGTCACTGAAAACCTCATTTTTCTTCGCTATAGGAGGCTAAAGCTATAGCACAACGATTGTGAAGACAATCTAAGAAATGATCCACAACACTGATGCATAGCTGTTTCGATGTATAGTGGCAATGAAGCAAAACATGGACCGTGTCAAATAGGCAATCACCAACTTTGTAATTGAATGAGTGAATACGAAAATAACGTGCATAACTGAGAGATTCATCAATTGACATGGAAGGTGCATTAGCACTTGGTTTGTAGATTTCTACTACAATTGGTTGTTGGGACATTTTTTGTCGTTTAAGATGATTGTTTGTAAGCATATTACCAGGTTTCGTGTCAAATGACAAAAGATAGAAATTGTATTGATGCTACTCAGTACAGTAATGACTGTAAAATAATGTGTCAAGTTCCAAACATTGAATACACAGAAAGAAGAATTAAACAAGCAATTACTCACCATGATCAACAGCAATGCAAAATTTGTAACTATAGCCTTCAGTTCACTATTGCACACTAAAAACCCTACAAAGCAAGAGCAAATTCTTAATATCAATTCATTTGACTAAAATGAAACTTGTTCCAAGACTATTGAGCAGGATAGTGCATATTTGAAAACAAGGAAAAGAGAAACAAGCATCATAATCTATTACTCACATTGATCAACAACAATGCAAAATGTGTTACGATGTCACGCAACCAACAATCCTATCTTGTCCAGACCCTAGAAAAAAGCAAATTAATTGAGCAACAACAAATGAATTGATCAGAAGCAATTAAACCAAGCAAAAGCAAATAATTCGATCAATTTTGGTATTAATTTTGTTACACTCTTTAAGTCCATGTATGGTTTGAGCTTTGACACATATATGTGTACACACACACATACATGTGTATATAGACACATATATGTATAAATGATGTGGCAACCTTGGCACTTCCAAGCAAATTCTACATTTTCAATCTCTACATGGCAAAGGCTTTGCCGAACAAAAGCACAATGCACAACATCCAAGAACAGATCAGTATTATGCTATATCTATGTGCCTTGGCAAGTGAAAGCACGAAGCACAGTATGCAAGGAAATTTTGTTTTCTTAATTGCTAAGGAGCACTAATTTTGCAATGTCCAATGCAATTGCACTCTCTCAACATGTAACTAGGAACAATGTTACAAGGTCCATGGAGACTATGTTTTCTCAAATTCTTGCGAGGAAGTTGTATTTACAAAATTGAATTTTTCCTTGTTATGATTAAAAATAGAGACAAAGCTTTGTAATACAAATTTTGGGTACTGTTTAGTAGTAACTAGAACAGAGTAGCTATGACCAACGTTAATGGCTAGATAATTATAGAGGTTCCAAATTTTGTCATCCTGGGCAATGTCAATAGGCTACATTTTGCGACTGTGAAAACCATACTGTCTATGCTTTTCCTCTATCACACTTGATGCCTATAGCAAAACAAGGTCCATTAGAAGTAGTAGAAAGCAAATGGTCAAGTCTCTTTATGTATAACTGCAAATATAAGTGAAAGCAATACATTGATCAGGGTTCTAAAACTGTAATGCTTATTATACTATGATTTAGATCTATGAAGGATCTGGTTTAAGATTGAGATTTACTAATAGCAACTAGAGCTTACCTTGTTCCAGTGCAACTGAACAAGCAATTGGGCTTTTGCTATTAATGACAACACTATCACGATTACATAGAGATCCACTGTTGTCAAGTGTTTTTGCAAGCAGCCGGACACAACCAAGAAAAAGAAAAAGCAACAAAAAGCTAGACTTGCAAGCAATAGCACAAGAACATAGTATTGATGCATGACCACAATTGCAATCAAATACATTTATTATATTTAAGCATGATAATTTTCTTGCATAAAAATTAGGTTGTGATTGTATAAAATAGGAATAAGAGATAGAGCCAACTTGTAAACTTAGACTACAACACCTCATAAACTTCATCTCCTATGAATTCACGTATGCAACAGGAACCTCGAGCAACAACTACCACCTGAGAAGAACAAGGCACCTATCAATCTTAATAATAAATAGAAAATATGTATAACCATGCATTCTAATTTGGAACACTTGGCATTAGCACCAATTTTAGACAAGGTATGTGAAATACTATTGACAACACCACCTATGTATAGAAACATTTGTAGTGAAGACACGTGTATAGCAACAAAACATTAGAAACAAATAAGCCTATCACAATTTGGTATGCAATAATGAGATACTCGCAATCACAAAATTTGAACAGTATAATTAAAAGTAATTGGGAAAGAAAAAATATGTTACATGAATATAATCTTGTTAGGCTCTCTATATGAAGATGGGATTTGGGATTTCTTGCTCATGCTTCTATATTCTCCTAGTTGTAAGTTACTCTTTCGAGCAAGGAAGGCAGAAATTCCATCAATTCCTAATGTGTTGTTGCTATTGGAAATATTTCATAACTTTGTGATGTTCTTTGTTTTAGTTGTGTCTTCGCACCCAGTGTTTTTATCAATGCAACATCTGAACAAGGACATTTTGCATTTATCAATCCCTAATTTTCATTTATTGTGAATAGACTAAAGTGTAGGCGTCATTAATGGATTATATTGTGAAGGTTTAACTCTGTCAAGCAAAAGATTATTTGCATTATTTATTCTTTTGCAGAGATTGTTTCATGAGGGTGAAATCTATGTCCCTTGAGAGGGTTTATATCTATCGTATTGGAAGTGAAAAAGGAGGCGTCTGTAACTTACTACATCTTTTGCACTGTGATTTAATGGGTCAATGTCTATTTTTTGTTCTATTTTGCATTTTATGCATTAGTGTGTACTCTTTCTTATCTTTGAATGCTTCTATGTGTTAGTCTCTGCTGCCGAGTCAAAGACTTCTACCCACAATTCATTAATGTCATTTATTGTGAATAGATTGAAGTGTAGACGCCATTAATGGATTGTGGTGTCAATTTTTAAGACTGTTGAGCAAAAGATTATTTGCATCATTTATTCATTTGCTCAGATTGTTTGATGATAGTGAAATCTATCAAAAAATGAAGCATTTGTAATTTCCTATATCTTTTACATTGTTAGTTTTGCCTTGTTTATTCATTTTCTCAGATTGTTTGATGAGGGTGAAATCTGTGTCTGTTGAGACGGTTTTAAGTCTTTAACTCAACAACATAGATTAATCCATAAAAGCACTCAATGATAGGGAGTAGTAGATAATGCATTAATGATGGTCGTACTTGAATGTATTCACAATAAATGAAAATTAGATCTAATGTTCCTATATCTATCATGTTGGAAGTGAAGAATGATGCGATTGAAAGTTCCTATATCTTTTACACTATCATTTCATATATTTTTTAGTCCCTATAATGGCTTAATCTTTGTTGTTTGTTTTACATCATAATTATTTCTCTAGTTTTTTTATCTTTGCAATGGCCTAATTTCTCTTGTTTCCCATCGTCAAGTGTTTGTATGAGTGCAGAGATTTTTTTACAGACATTAAACAATAAAAACACTCAATGATAGGGAAGAATAGAAATATTAAAAATACTAGGTATACCTCTTATTGTTTTCCATTTGCACACTTTATATTGTTCTTCATTGTAGCTATTACATTCATAGGTTGGCATTTGTCTCTCCCTAGGGTTTATATTGCAAATATAAATCCTACGGAAAGAAAAATGCCAACCTATCCAGCAACTTCCATATTGCAAATATTAAAGTCATAGTTTAGGATTTTTGTTTCCCTACGGTTTACATTGCAAATATTACGGTCATAGTTTAGCGTTTGTGTTTCATAGGTTCTGCTTTTATGGCTTAAGCTCTGCTAGTCAGTTAAAGGCTTAAGACCATAATCCATTAATGTCAACTAACAATATCTGATATTGGTATGTATACTGTAACAAACATATCTTCATCATTTTAAAGCACTTGTGCTGTTTTAATCATGTTTTGGGTCTCAAAATGATTTTCATAATTTGCTCATGGTGTTTGTAACACTTACCAGTGCAAAGACTAATGCTTTCTCTGCACTATTGCCCATTCATGCATTTGCCTGAAACCGTGCTCCTGATGATTATCCTATGGTTTGTGGCATTGTTTTATTAAAAGGGAGTTCGGGCTTATTTTTGTAATTCTCTCATTGACTCTTGGTATTTCCCTCCTGGTTTTGTATTTTCCCAATCTATATTAATTGTGTGTCCATGAAATAGTGATAGTCCTTGAAACATGTCTATCTATTCAAGATATATCTGATGTTCCATGTATCTTTGATCCATGGACATGATGCATATCTTGAACAAATTAAACTTCTATTCAAGATTTCTATTTCAATCTATTGAAATGAAATTTGGCCTTTGTTTTGGGTTAATGTCTATTGTTTGTTGTTCTCTGCATTTCTCTAGCAAGCATGTCGCATTGTCGATACTACTTGACATGTCTGATCGAAAATTGGAATGCATCTTCACATAGATTTTATTTACTATTAAGATTGATAGGTGCCTTGATAATAGAAGCATTTTTGTTACCTGTTTGAGGCGGAGTTTGCCAATGTTTAAGGAAGCAACACTAACAGCTAGATTCATGCCAGTAATGAAAATATGTCTCATAGTATATAGCACTATCATAACTATGAGTCCAAAAGAAGCAACAACAGACAAATGGGGTAACACGTTGTCTCTTGCATCCATAATTACTCGCCAATACCCAGCCAACAGTACAAAACAAATTGAAACAATGTATGCTGCACTCCACACAAATAGCATCAATTTCATTACATAACAGCTAACAAGCATAAATCCATAATAGATAATAAGTATGAATTGTATTCTAATCACATAATATCATTTGAAATAAATATGAATTGAAATCCAATACGAAATCCATGCATTCAAAAAATCTACAAAGCTTCATTAGATAAATTACAGGTTTGTGATACTACATTCACAATCTTGTAAGAAGCATAAGAAGAGTGAATGAGCAAAAATGGCAAAAAGATACTGCATTGTTCTTTTAGCTTTAATATTAATGTTCATACTCCATATGATTCAAGAAACATTTAAAAATTAATATGTAAGACAAAATAATAAAAATGTTACTCACATACTAGTTGAACTTTTCAATGCTTATCTCTACTTCCTTACCAGTGGACATTGTCATAGATGCAAATCCTTGTGCAATTCCAGTTTCTCTATCTATGACCAACCACAAAACTGGTTCCAACATGCCTTCATTTTGTTATGGCACTTACTGTTATGCACCATGATATAAGAGGCCATGATGACTATGAGTGCTGCGAACATAGACTGACACACAAATAGAATAGCAACCCAATAGACACATTGTCTTTAGCACGCAAGCATATGAAAAATGATGGCAATAGTGGCAACCTAATTTGTGCAGCACTAAGACTAGAAGAAAAATAAAATAGAATCCAAAGATAAATTAAATTACAAGATGTAAAACTGATGCATCATATATTGGAAAAACAAATGCATGGCACAATTGGACAAGCCTACGAAGCGAATGACACCATAACTAAAGCTAAGCTTCAAGCACAAATAATTGATTTTAAACTTTTGACATGAAGTATCTTTTATACTTCCCGTTGATGTAATTGTTAAAGCTATTAGAACAATCATTGTGGAGAAAATATTATGTTCTCTCTCTTTCAGATACCATGTCAAAGGACCCACAATTACATAAACTGGTTCAAAACATACCTTTTCACATTGTTCTAGCAGCAAATGCATAACCACCTGCAAAATCAAGGACCGACCGATGCAAAACACTCTGTGCCATGCCTCTAAATAAATGTGCCTTGAATACCGCGTGTGTATGTAGCATGTGGCTATAGACAATATACATTGTGCACTAGTTTTATGTAACATCTTCTGAAACAACTTTCCATATAGTTTATTTGTTTCAACGACTAATACTATTCAGTATTTATTTCATGTAGCTATGCATTAATAATAGGTTCATGCCTTTGCGTGCCCACACACACACACATATACGTATATATATCTACATATACATATATGCAGGTATATATATGTATATATTTACATATATATAAATTTACACACACACACATATATAGAGAGAGAGAGAGATAGAGATTTTTATGCACCTATATATATATATACATAGATACATACACATATGCATACATATATACATAGCATATTAGGCAGTGCAAAAATGAACTTATGATTTTGTTTTAATAGATTCAACTGCAGTTGGCATCCATGCATGGCAGACAAAACATTAATTGTGTTGTTAATGTCGGTTAACAGAGAACTCAACATTAATGAATTATGGTGTTCAGTCTTTAACTCAACAACAAAGATTAACCCATCAAAGCACTCAACACAATGATTCAATGCCCCGAGAAAATAAATAAGCAACACAAATATTCATCTGCTTGACAGACTCAAAACTCAACACCATAATCCAGTAATGGCGACTGCACTTGAATCTATTCACAATAAATGAAAATCTTATCTAAGTAAATGCAAAATGTGCTCATTCACACAAGAACCTTTTGTTTCGTAGCCATAAAACTTAACACCATAATCCATTAATGGCGACTGCACTTGAATCTATTTACAACAAGTTAAAATTAGATCCAAATAAAGGCAAAATGTGGCCATACACAAAAGGCACGTGCACCACTATCGATAATGCCATGTGCCCTTAGAAAAAATCACACCAAGGACACATGTATAACATCAAAGCACTAGGGATCGATAATTGTTTTTGCTTCTTTGCTCCAAACAATGATTTGCAATTGGGGAAATACAAAACCAGGAATAAAGTATCAACAACCCATGAGAAAATTGTAAAAAAATAGCACAAACTCCATTGCAACAGCTTGAAATACACATCTTGAATAGAAGTCTTATCTGTTCAAGATATACGTGATGTACATGCATCAAAACAGATCACTACATCAGATATATCTCAAACAGATAGACATCTCTCAATGTGTATCACTGTTTCATGAACACACAATTAATTTGAATTGAAAAAATACAAAACCATGATCAAAATATTGAAACCTAATCAGGAAATTGCAAGAGTATAGCTCAAATTCTACCCTAATAACAAACATGCCACAACAAGATATCATTTGCATATGGGTGAATTTAAAACCACAAGCAAAATATCAAGTGCCAATGAGACAATCACAAAAAGAAGTTATAATTACAAAATAATTTTGCGGCAAGAAAGGGACGCCTTGTACACTTCAGTCTATTGACAATAAGTGAAAATCAGGTACTAACAAATGCTAAATGTCTTCGTTAAAATGCTAAGCATTGATAGAAATACTCGCTACAAAGACCTGACTATATCAAAGAACATTACAAAGGCATCAAATATTTCCAATAGAAAGAAAACATCACCAATTGGTGAAATAATTTTTGGGCTGATGCAAGAAGTTGGGTCCACAAAAAGCTCAAAAAGTGGAAGTGTTTTCACTGTTTTTTAGAATTTGTCACACTTGGACTGAAAATATGAAGCAGTTACACAATGAATCTTAGAAAAAGTCAGTAATATAAAATTTAGTATTTTGAATCTAGTTTCAAAATATGTAATTTATTCAAAAACTTAGATGACAGAAATTCAATTTTGAGAGGTATATATAAACACCAATTTTTAAAAGTCATTTTCTTTTTACCATACCATGCACGTGTACAAACACCACTTTTTGACCTAAATGAAAGTATTTTTCTAATTCCTTTTGGGAAAAGATACCTAACAACATAAAGAAAGGTTAGAGGATATTTTCTTGTAATTTTTTTTCTGAATATTTTTTTTATTGAATTTTTATTGGCCCTAATTGCTATTTTTAAAAATTAACATGTAGGGACAACATAATTGGACCTAAACTAAACATTTATTAAAAAAAAATTTTCATCGTGTAGAGAATTGTCTGAAGATTGATGTCATATAATTTTTTTTTACTAAAAAATCAACGAAAAAAAAGTTATTAAAAAACAAAAAAATTGATATTTTAAGTTTATGGACCAGTTTGCTTAGAAATTAATTAAAAAATATCAAACACAAACCAATCTTAACAAAACTTATATATGTGGAAACTAGACACCGTGTTCTATAATGGGTTTTAATTTCATAGATTAATTCATAAAAAATGTCCATCAACTATATTGTCAAAATTCAACATTTCTCTTGAACTTGCCTTAGTTTTTTAGTTGTAGGTCAAAGGCTAAGGGTCGGGTTGCCAAGCCTTTTCTGAGTCTCAAAATTTGAAAAATGCCTACACGTTATAAAATGCATACATATTCTTAAAACTAAATGCGTATGTGTTATATAATGCGTACGCATTATGTATTTCTCATTTGAATACCTTTAAGAAATGCATGTGTTTCTTGTTATATAACACATACGCATTTTATGACGTGTATGCGTTTTAGGCTTGGGTACCCATAGCTAAGTGCGTACATATTTTTTCAATAACGCATATGCGTTTCTTGCGATTTTTTTTTTTTGGCCAAAACTTCCCCTCTTCATGGACCCAACTTCTTGCTTTTACCCTTTTTACCAAGACATTTTGCACTTATCTAGACCTAATCTTCATTTTCATTTAATAAATTGAAGTGTAGTTGGCATGCATGCTTGTAGAAAAAAGATTACTTCCATTCTTAATCCTGGCCACTAGAGAAGTCAACACTAATGAATTATGGTGTTAAGTATTTAACTCAACAACATAGACTGACCCATAAAACCACTCAAACACAGGGAAGAGTAGACATTAACCCATAAAATGCAAAGAACAACAAACAATAGACATTAACCCATAAAATGCAGAGATGCAAAAACTATAAATGACATTGTAAAAGATATAAGATCTTAGAAATGCCTCATTTTTTGCTTCCAATATGATAGACATAAACCCTCTCAACAGACACAGATCTCGTCCTCATCAAGCAATCTAAGCAAATGAATAAACAACCCAAAAATGATTGTGTAAAATATATAGGAACTTACGAATGCCTCCTTTTTCGCTTCTAATACGATAGATGTAAACCCTCTCAACAGACACAGATTTCACCCCCATCAAACAATTTGAGCAAATGAATAAACAACACAAATAATCCTTTGCTTGACAAACTAAAAACCTCATACCATAAGCCATTAATGCTGCTTGCACTTTAGTCTATGCACAATAAACGAAAATAAGAGACTGATAAATGCACAATGTCCTCTTAAAATGCCACGCGTCGACAGAAACACTGGGTGCGAAGATATGACTATATCAAAGAACATTAGAAAGTCATGAAATATTTCCAATAGCGACAAAACATTAGGAGTTGATTAAATTTTTCCCTTTCTTGCCCCGAAATTATTTTCCCACTCTCTTGCAATTAGAAAAACACAAAACCCCAAGGAAAATACCGACAGCTAATGACAAAATTACAAAAAAAAAGAAAATTCCCTTTTAATAAAATAAAATAATCCCACAAAGTATAGCATAAACATTAGTAGCATGATTTCTGGCCAATGCATTAATAGACATGACCGCACCAAAAACATTGGTCACTTATTTATATGTAATTTTCATTTTCATTTAATACATCGAAGTGCACTTCGCATTCATGTGTGCAGAGAAAAGATTAGTTCCATTCTTAATCGTGGCCAGCACATAAGTCAACATTAATGAATTATGGTGTTAAGTATTTAACTCAACAAGAAAGACTAACCCATAGAAGCACTCAAAGATAGGGAAGAGCACACATTAACACATAAAATAAAGAGAACAACAAACAATAGACATTAACCCATAAAATGTAGAGATGAAAAAAACTATAAAATGACACTATAAAAGATATAGGAACTTTCAAAGGCCTCATTTTTCACTTCTAATACCATAGACATAAACCCTCTCAATAGACACTCTGAATAAATGAATAAACAACACAAAAATGATAGTGCAAAAGATATGCAAACTTACAAACACCTCCTTTTTCGCTTCCAATACGATAGATATAAAACCCCTGAACAGACACAGATTTCACCCTCATCAAATAGACTGTATCAAAGAACATTACAAAGCCATGAAATATTTCCAATAGCAACAAAACATTACCAATCCATGAAATCATTTTACACCAAGACATTTTGAACTTATTCAGACCTAATTTTCATTTTCATTTTATGGATTGGAGTGTAGTTGGCATGCATGCATGCAAAGAAAAGATTAGTTCCATTCTTAACCATGGCCAGCAGAAAAGTTAACTCAACAATAGAGACTAACCCATAAAAGCACTAAAAGATAGGAAATAATAGACATTAACCTATAAAATGCAGGTAACAACAAACAATAGACATTAACCCATAAAATGCAAAAATGCAAAAAAAACTATAAAACGATACTGTAAAAGATATAGGAGCTTACAAACGCCTTGTTTCTTGCTCCCAATATGATACACTTAAACCCTCTCAACGGACACATATTTCACCCTCATTAAACAATATGATCAAATGAATAAACAATGCAAAAATGATTGTGTAAAAGATGTAGGAACTCACAAACGCCTCCTTTTTCGCTTCCAATACGATGCATGGAAACCCTCTCAACAGACATGGACTTCACCCTCATCAAACAATCTAAGCAAATGAATAAACAACGCAAATAATCCTTTGCTCGACAAACTAAAAACCTCACACCATAAGCCATTAATGTCGCCTGCACTTTAGCCTACTCACAATAAATGAAAATAAGGGATTGTTAAATACACAATGTCCTCTTAAAATGCCATGCATTGGCAGAAAGACTAGGCACAAAGACATGACTATATCAAAGAACATTAGAAAGTCATGAAATATTTCCAATACCAACAAAACATTAGGAAACAGTTACATTTTTTCCTTACTTTCCCTGAAATTATTTTATGATTTTTTGTAATTAGAAAAACAAAAAACCTCGAAGAAAATATCGACAGCCAATGACAAAATTCCCAAAAAAATGAAAATTCCCTTTAAATAAATCAACACCACAGACTATAGCGTAAACATTAGTGGCATGATTTCTGACATTTGCATTAATAGAGACGAGTGTAGCAAAAACATTAGTCTCCCACCTATAAGGCAGGGACTAACACGTGCCAACAATTGCGTTTGAAGTGTTGTAATAATAATATTTTGTTTTGTATCTGACAAAATTAATAGAAATGTATCTAAAATAATATAATAATTATGTTAAGTTGTAGTTTCACTTCCAAACTTTCAAGTATACATTACATAGATAAATAATTTGAGGAAATATGGAGAAATAAGCTATGACAAAGTACTTTTGAAAGGGTTAATTACACCCATTCAATGTTTCAAATGACATACTATAGACAAGTGTCGGCTTAAAAACATTTTGAAATCTAAGACATAAGCCTTGTATTATTTAAAAAGATTGTCATTACAAAAACTCTAGGATGAGAAAAGAATTTAAACTCCCTAATTAAAAAATTATTAGAAAAATTGAAAATTCAAACTATATAAATTTAATTTCTCCTAAATCAACCCAAACAAAGTGTTGATTTTGATGTAAATTTCACCATTACAAATTTATATAAATGATATATTTGCCCTTAAAATATGATAGAGTTACAATTACTTGGGATTAACTATTATAGAATGAGATGGGACAAATTAACCATCAAATGCTTTAGTTTGACCACAACCACTATATCTTGATTCGTGTAGCATGTCTTGATTGGCCATCGAGCAAAATAAGCCCATTAACAAATTTAAACATCTTGCATTTTAGTTTGTTGGTTGTTGTGTTCAACATTGGCATCTACAATTACCATGATCAAGCCTTTAGTTGTGATCACAAATGACAAGCATTTTTAGAACTTGTGTCAATCTTTTACGTGTTGTGTTTCTGTTGTAATTTCTTATGTTATATGTTTAACTTTGCTACAATTGTAAGGATTAAAATGAATTTGCATACACTTCCCCTCATTAGATTGGTGTAGGAAGTGTGTTCTGTATACCTTTCTTCCTTTCAGTTGGTATCAGAGCTTGATCACCTGTGATCTTAGTTGTTGGGTAGGGGTTTTTTGAGCTAATCTTTGATTGAGTGGGAGTCTATGTAGAGTAATCTATGATCTTGTTGTAGCAAAAAGATGGCAGCCACATCCAGAAGAGTAGAGGTGGAAAAGTTTAATGGCAACAATTTTGAGTTGTGGAAACTCAAAATGGAAGACATGCTTGTTGACAAAGATCTATGGGAAGCAATTTTTGGTGTAAAACTAGTGGCAATGTCACAAGATGATTGGGATCTCAAGGATTAGAAAGCTAAGGGTCTTGTGAGACTCTGTTTGGCTAACTCTGTCTTGTTAAATGTCCATGAGGAGAAGACCACAAAATACCTATAGAAGAAGCTGGGAGATGTTTATCAGGCCAAATCCCTAGTGAACAAGTTATTCTTGAGGAAGAAGCTGTATTCTCTGAGGATGGAAGATGGAGGATCCGTTGCAGACCATCTGAATGCTTTTAACATTCTAGTTGCACAGTTGACATCCGTCGGTGCGAAAATGGAGGAGGAGGATCATTGAATGACCTTGCTTTGTTCTTTGCCAGACTCGTGGGATCATCTTGTTATGGCCATCAGGAGTACCACATCCACTTTCAAAATGGATGAAGTGGTGTCTTCGCTGTTATCTGAAGAAATGCGGAGAAAGTCATCCAAGTCGGCCAAAGAGGCTCTTGCAATTCGTGGAAGACCCAAAGAAAAAGGGAAAAAGAAAGACAAAAAAGCTGAAAAAGGTAAATCTAAATCCTGTGGGAGATCTAAATCTCCTAGAAAGTCCAAGGCAGTGTGTTGGAAATGTGGAAAAACTGGGCACTTCCGAAAGGAGTGCAAAGAGGAGAAGAAGAAAAAGAACTCCGATTTCGATTCCGACAAGTCACAAGATGATGGTGATGCTTTTGTTGCAGCCTTGGCCACCCATGCATCTGAAGATGTGTGGCTGATTGACTCCAATGCTTCTTTTCACATGACCTCTCATCGAGATTGGTTTATAAAGTATGAAGAATACGATGGTGGGAAGGTGTACCTGGGTGATGACTCTCACCTGAAGATAGTTGGGTGTGGAAGAGTCTTTATCTGATTCCATGATGGATGAGTGAAGGGGATCAATGGGGTTATGCACATCCCTAGTTTAGCACAAAACCTGCTTTCTATAAGTAAATTGAATGATGTAGGTGTGCAGGTTGTATTCTCAGGTAGAGGATGCAAGATGACAAGAGGAGCTATGGTGCTTGCTAAGGGTACTCAGAGATGTACTCTGTTTCAGCTGGATGCATGCACTACTCAGTGTAATAGTTCTTTTGTTTCAAAGAAAAGACTTTCAGATTCTTCATCCTCACCATTGGAACCCACAGTGAAAAAGATTGTTGCTTCTACTTCTGATGGTAGTGCTTTCTAGGTACCTAAGGGTGCTCATGCTATGGAAATAAAACTTCCTGCTAAAAAGACAATATTGTGGCATAAGAGACTTGGTCACATTGGTGAGAAGGGTCTTAGAGCCTTGAAAATAAAAACCTCGTTGAGGGGTTAAATGATTGTAATCTCGAGTTCAACTTATGCGAACATTGTATATATGGAAAACAAAACCGTGTTCAGTTTTACTCTAGTTCTCACAAGTCTTCCGATGTTTTGGATCTTATTCATTCTGATGTGCTTGGTCCTATGAATGCTCCTTCGATCTCTAAATCTGTATATTTTGTATCATTTATTGATGATTATAGCAGAAGGACATGGGTTTATTTTCTCAGAAGCAAATCTAAAGTCTTTAGTCAGTTCAAAGAGTTTAAAGCTTTTGTAGATAATCAAACTGGTAAAAAGATTAAGTGTTTGAGAACTAATAACAGTGGTGAGTTTTGTTCTGCAAAGTTTGATAAGTTATGTAAAGAACATGGGATTGAAAGACATAAGACAACTCCTTATACCCTGTAGCAAAATGGAGTTGCAGAGGGGATGAATAGAACATTGATGGAGAGGGCTAAGAGTATTCTTAGTGATGCTAGCCTCGAACAAAAGTTTTAGACTGAAGCTGTAGCCACTACTTGCTACCTGGTTAACAGGCCTCCTACCTTAGTGCTCTTTGATAAGACACCCATGGAGGTGTGGTCTAGTAAGAATCCCTTGTTGAGACATCTTCGTATTTTTGGTTGTGAGGCATATGCACATGTGCCTAAGGAGAAGAGGTCAAAATTGGAGAACAGGACAGTTAAGTGTATCTTCATTAGCTATGGTGTCAGTGTGAAATGGTACAAGCTTTGGGATCCTATGGCTGAAAAAGTGTTGTATAGTAGAAGTGTTATCTTTAGAGAGCTAACACCTTCTCATGTTGTTCTACAACCAGAAGAAAAAGAAAAGAAAGAGTCCATGTGGTTCAGTTTCCTTCTACCCCCGAGAAGACTGAACCGAAAGACCTTGTTGGACCTGATGATGAGAAGAGCTCTAGTAGCTCTAAAAGTTTAGAAGAAGAGGTAGAACTGAGCCACGTCAGCCTTTGAGGAGGTCCACATGAATCAGGAAGTAACCTGGAAGGTTTTGTTATACATTGATAGATTTTAGTTGTGCTTATGCTTTGATTACTAACACTGATGAGCCTAGAACTGTGACAGAGGCTATGGACATGAAAGATGCAGGTTCCTGGAAGGAGGCCATGGAGGATGAGATGGCTTCTTTAGAAAAGAATAAAACTTGGGACTTGGTGCTTTTGCCTGATGGACGGAAACCCATTAGATGCAAATGGGTGTTCAAGAAGAAATTTGGAGCAGATGGCAGTGTTGAGAAGTACAAGGCTAGATTGGTTGCGAAGGGGTATTCACAAGTGGAGGGAATTGATTATGGTGAAATTTTCTCTCCTGTTGCAAAGCTAACATCTATTCAGTTCCTATTATCTCTTGCAACAACTTATGACTTAGAAGTGGAACAAATAGATGTGAAGACAACTTTCCTTCATGATGACTTGGAGGAAGAAATTTATGTCACATCCTGAGAACTACGTGGTGAAAGGTAAAAAAAATTGGTTTGTAAGTTAAAGAAGTCTTTGTATGGTTTGAAGCAATCTCCTAGGATGTGGTACTTGAAATTTGATGCCTTTGTGTTGTCTATTTGATTTCTAAGATCAAAATTAGATCATTGTGTGTATTACAAGTTTGATAATGATCGTATTCTCATTATTGCACTGTATGTTGATGATATGTTGCTAATTGGGAATGATAAGAATATGATTTCAGATTTGAAGTCTCAATTGCCAGCACAATTTGAGACATGAAAAACTTAGGGGTAGCCAGGTACATTCTAGGGATGGAGATCAGAAGAGATAGAGCAAACAGAAAAATTTGGTTAAGCCAGAGTAAGTATGTGAAGACCATGTTGGATAGATTCAACATGGCAGATTGCATACCATAGTGTGTTCTTGTTTCATTGGGAACAAAGTTATCTATGAATGATTGTCCAAAGTCTCCTTCTAAGATGGAGGATATGAGCAGAGTACCTTATGCTAGTGCAGTTGGCAACTTGATGTATGCTATGGTCTGTACAAGACCAGACATTGCCCAAGCAGTGGGAGTCCTTAGTCAGTTTATGGCTAATCCTAGATGGGTACATTGAGATGCAGTAAAGAGAGTGTTCAAATATTTGTAGGGTACTTCTGATTATTCCATATGTTATCATGGTCATCTTACAGGACCTTCGCATTCTATGAGTATTCATGGATTTGTGGATTCTAATTGGGCAAGTGAAATTGACAGCAGGAGATCCACCAGTGCTTATGTTGTTACCATGTCCAGTGGTGCTATTAGTTGGATGAGTAAGCGACAACCTTTGGTTGCTTTGTCCACGATAGAAGCAGAGTACATGGAAGCAACTCATGCTTGTAAGGAATCCATTTGTCTTAAGAGGTTGTGTTCAGATATTGGTGTTGATGCAGGACATATTACTATCTATTGTGACAGTCAGAGTGTAGTTTGCCTAGCAAAGAATCCTACTTTCCATATTAGAACAAAGCATATTGATGTTCAATTTCATTTTGTTCGAGATATGGTAGAAGATGGGAATGTGATATTGGAGAAGGTAGACACTTTGAAGAATGTTGCAGATGCATTAACGAAACCAGTAGGCACAAAGAAGTTCAGATGGTGTTCAGAGTCTATGGGCCTCTTGGCCCCTAGCAGTTAAATCTTTTCTTTTGGCTTTTGCAAGGTGTTCGCCAAGTGGGAGAATGTTGGGAATTAAGATGTCTCAACCTTTGCAAATTCCTAGCATTATTCATTTAATTGTATATTTATTTATTGCCTAATATTGTATTTACTTGCACATTCAGTTTGGTCACTTAGTTGAGGTGGCACGGTGACATGTCATCTTACTTGGAATGTGACTTGGATGGTCAAGTCAAACCTACATGGATTTGGGCATCCCATTTGAGGTGGCACTAATATGCCATGTGTTGGCATCTTGTGGTATGTGGAAGAGGATATTTCATATGACAGAATCTATGATGCGTAAGAGCCAAGTTTGGAGATTCCTATGACAAGTGGGGACAAGTGTCGATGAGTATCTTTGCATGAGGGAAAGGCATCTTTGGGCACCCAAGTTGGGCTATGACATGTTGTAAGAGGAATATGCTATATTTAGCATTGTATGATGGATTCTCTTACAACATTTAAGATTGTCATGTTGCAGTTTTTTATGACAGTTGTAAGATGTGTAAGAACATCCATCATAGTCTGTTTTTAGCCTTGGAGTGCTCCATGTTGGGAAAGTCAAATCTGCCATGTATGACAGATGTAAGGGATGCATTTGTGGCTTGGACAAGTGTTCTTTGATGTGGGATAATGGCCATGTGGCCAAGGTCGCCTATCTCAAGAAGCTTCCAGAATATGCCTTGTATCTCTATAAAATGCATTGTTTGGGAGTTGTAGTTGCATAGTGTTTTTACAGGTACTATTATGCTGCCGAAATCACTCCAAAAATGACATTTGAAGACTCTTGTAAGAACTTGTATTGCAAGTGTATTGTAAATTGTTATTGTTTCAGATAATACATTGTGCAGGTTTTAGAGTGTGGGGTTTTTTACCTGAAAAGGTTTTCCCCACGATACATCTTGTATCAATCTTTTATGTGTTGTGTTACTGTTGTAATTTCTTATGTTATATGTTTAACATTGCTGCAATCGTAAGGATTAAAATGAATTTGCATACATTTCCCCTCATTAGATTGGTGTAGGAAGTGTGTTCCATGTACCTTGCTTCCTTTCAAATTTAAACTTCAATGGATTTTATCTACGGGATTTGAGTTGCTTTAGCATTCATGTGTTATGTTCTTATAATAGAAAGGTAACTTTACCAAGGTATATCAAACATGGGGCTTTAGGTATTTTGACATTCTTGAAGCTATCTTAGAAATGTATTCATGCAACTTGAATGTATTAAAATCAAATGGCAATTTTATTGGGCTGGTGAAGATTAGAATTGTACAAAAGTGGGAGCTTTGGAACAAGGTATGAAAATTAATCAAAACAAAACACTAAACCATTCCGTTGAAATATACTTAAAATGCATGAAAGTGACACTACACCATTCCACTAAAATTTACTTAAATGCATCAAACTATATACAATTTTCATAAAATATTTAGTACAATATTTTATACATAGTTGGACAAAGTTTTTATTTTTTAATATCTTAAACAATGTGAAGATTGCTTGATAAGAGGTAAAATTGTTCAACCAATGAGACTATAAATAATCAATTATTTCAATACTTTTGGTTAAAAAATTTACATGTACATACTTTACAAAAAAGGAAATTTTATAAATTTTAGGTATACAAATTTACCGTATACAATTGGTTAGTAGGTACACACATATTAATAACTAGATAAGTAATTTTGATTACAATAGTATCTACTTAAAGACAGTGACTAGTACTTGCCTTTGAAATACTGTAACAATAGAATTTATTTGACCTGTAATGTGTATTGTTAGAAGCATTGGGCATTTATTGATGACTAAGTGATTCCTTGGTAGAACAATTTTATAGCATGATTATTTTCTATTGCAAATGAGAATAGTAATAATGACTGAACTATTAGTTATTGATGACCAAGTGATTCCTTAGTAGAGAGCCTTTGTAGATTGATTATGCTATTGTAAACAAGAATTGCAATTTACATTCCAAAATTTGCGTAGAATTTTGTGAACTCCATGTAGCACATTTTTTATATCCATAGTGTGCTTGACTGCATTACATCCAATTCTTGTCAGTGATTTGATAGTTGAAATTGCATTTGAAGTATAAATTAGAGGCTATTGAATTTCATAAGTAGCACATCATTATAGTAGTTGTGTATTGTTAATTATTGGCAACTTGAATTATTCTTAGTCGTATTTGCACAAAAGTAATGAAGTGATATTAGATAATAACACATTGAACTATAATAAATGCAAGTGTAAAATAATTGTAGTTGATTTTTTACTATGGTTGGATTATAGGTCATAGACCAAAAGTTCTTATGGTGAGGTTTTTATAATAAATGCAAGTGTAAAATAATTGTAGTTGATGTTTTACTACGGTTGGATTATAGCTCTTTCTTCATAGTTTAAGTAAGTTGTGTTGGAGTCCGGACAACACTGAGAGGGGGGTGAATCAATGTTGTATTCAAAAACAAATTCAAATACTTTTCTTCCAATTTGTGTGCATGAAATAATGATGCTGACAACAACTAATCAATATAGAAAGCTTTATCAAAGTAAGAATCCAAATACTGAATAACAACCAAGACTGAATGCTCAAACATGGAGACCAAGTAAACCACACATCAAATGAGACCATAACACAATAAATTTCATGAGTGGAAAACCCTCCTAGGGATCAAAAATTACTCTAAAAATGCCTCAATGGCTTAACCAAACTCATGCCTCACTGGCTACATAAAATGCCTCATTGGCAAAGAAACCTCACTGGTTACAAATTTTATGCCTCACTGGCAATTAGGTGCCTCACTGGCAAGTTGGTGTCTCATTGACAATCAGATGCCTCATTGGAATTTAGTTCACAACTGCCTCACTGGCAAAAGATCAAACTTGTCTCACTGACTTGATCTTATACAGCATTTTTCTGAATCATGAATAAACAAATTATAGTGGGTTACTTTGTCTCATTGCATAACATTTCTTCTACAAAATCCACCTCTCTTATTTATCAATATCATCATGTTGTATCTTGGCTGTACCTTCTTGTATCAAGTCTTCAAGAAAAAACTATCTCATTTTCTTGCAAACAAATAACCTTCAAAGGACCACTTCAAGGACTTTTAGATAGACATGTTCTAATCAAGCACATACTGTATCAGACCTTCACAAACTCACATAATGTCTTCAAATTAGACTACAAACACCAAAACATTCTCTGCAAACAATGACCAAATAGATTCTTTTGTATGCATCTGCTCTTTGACAGCTTAAAAGATAGTAAAGAAAAACTTTTTACATCATCTCACTTAATCTCTCCTTGTCATATAATTGATAAACAATAAAACTCTCTAAAACAATGACAACATTGTTATCAATCCAATACATAACTTCTATATAATGCATCAAAATAGACTCTCAACCTTGTCTCAGACTGATTAGGAGGAAAATATTTCACTATTCATACTTAGTATTGAATGATAAGATGTGTTATCAACAAACACATTATCAAACCCTTCCTTTTGTTACAGTCTTAAATATACTGTATTCCCTTCTCTGCACCTGTCAAAGACAATCCAAATCACTATCAAAACACTGTGCAATATCACATTAACATCTCCAACTCATCCAACCTACAAAGATCATCTCTGGATGGATTTTTATATATTCTTTTGGCCCTCTCAGTCGTTAAAATTTTGTTACAAGGCAGTTTTATAATGGAATACAAAGAGCCGCCCATCAAATTTAGTGACATAAGGTATCCGTTGCTTTTTAATACTGTTTTGAGTTTGAGCCCTTCGATGCCTTCTTCACGCCCTTCATACTTTTTAAACTGAGCCTTCGATTATCCTTTAAGCGCCCATACCACACTCCTTTACCGATTCTCCCGATCGTCTTAGGTAAAGACGCTGGTGGATACATGTATTAAAAACACTTAAGTAGGTCAACTTAAGTGATTCCACCCGTTATCATAAGTCAATGTTAGATTATAACAAAAATGAATACATTTTGTTGACGATTTTGATAGAGTAGGAGATACTTAGGGTTATAAAAGAGCTTCTAGGGTTATTGAAGCCTTGAACCCATAAAAGAATGTGACCATACCAATTCTTCTGATGAACTTGAACCATTGATGACAGAGAATAAGAATTAATCAGAGACTTATGAGAATCATACTTCACAACTCCACAACTTCTTTGTAAGTATGTGCTCATGAAGACCATATGTAAGTATATGTGCCACTTGCAACTAGAGAAAGAATTCCTTTTGCAAGGACTTGTGGTCACTCAAAACTCAAAAAAGAGATCTCATCAACCAACACTACTTGCTATTATCACTGTTATGTAGAGAAATCACTTCAAGACCTGTGATAACTTAAAAACACCAAAGAGAAAGATAAGTCATGTGAACATTTGAAACATCAAGTGAACTCCATAATGAAGACATCAACTCTAACACAACACACTATCATAACATGAAACCCTAATCCTCAACACATCTTAGAATCATAGTATGAATATCACGTCCTTTCATATTTGATGTCTCATCATGTCATAATGCATGTGAACCTCCATGTAAACATCATCACAATCCAATGAAACCATGAAGAAAGACAAAGCCAATCCATGTGAACATCATCACAATCACACTGAACCCTTTGACATCAATGACAAAACATCATGCCAACAAGTTGTTTATCCTAAATCATATCTTAAATGAACCCCTCGTGCTGAAATAATAAATGTCCATTAAATTTTTACAGTGTTTGGGCTTTGCCCATTTAGTTTTACTTCTTATGTCTGAGGGGTGGTTAGGGTTTAGAGTTGATTGGGCATGGATTACATTATAGACATGTCTATTGTCCAATTCACCTTCCAATTTAATGATATATTCAGACACATTCATAAAGGGTTTGATTGAGTGCCATGGGACCTTTGACTCAGCCAGTAATAATCAATAAATTTTCTTGTGGGCCTTCTCACAATTGTATATGGAAAAAGAGTCTATTGGCACTTCAGATGTCAACTAAAACATAACCAAGTTTAATTTAATTTTGATTTTAAGGAGATGGAGTTTAGGGTTCATGACTTATCTCCAAGCTTATTTACAATATCCAATTTCAAAGCTCATTAGCGGGGAATTTTCTAGTAGGAAGGTACACACCAATTGTTGAAGGCTAGGTGGTTGGTGTGGAGGAACCATCCCAACCCTCTGAATGGTAAACACTTAATAGTGTTATTTATATGTACATGGAAAGGTGGTTTGCCCCACCCTATTTTGACTTAGCTTTAACTAGGGAGATCTTTAATACTTGTTTTTCAAAAAATAAGTATACAAGAACCTTTCCATTGAATAAAATAAGATTTTTCTCATTGTTCAACAAAAGATTGAAATTATGTTAATTCGTGAGGTAAGATACAAAGCATAGATCTTTATAGATGATGTCAGGATGATCTTGTGGACTACAAGAAAGAAGAGTAAAGTTGAAATGACTAACCTTCTCTCTTTGACACAACCAAACTGGGAAAAACATTACATGCATCCGGTGGTGCAATTCATTTATTCCATTTTCAATATTAAGGATCTAGATGGAGCATGTCCTCCATATCCTTCCTTCTTTGATACACATTTTCTAAGGCAATTGTTTAGGCTCACAGTTCTTCACAAACCATACCATCTTCTTGCAATAGTCACTTTTATAGTCAATCAAGCTATTGAGAATCGGGTTTTGAGCTTGAAAGACGTGCTACCCTTGAGAGAGTTTATCAAAAACTTTTTTCAACCCATATTTTAGTGAAATTGTGATATTATAAATACTTTTGTGCTATGTTGTAGAGGCACCAATAGTACAATTAACAGAAAAATGTGGAACACTTAATTCCTGGGCATTCCTTTGTTCATATATGCTATTAGAGCAAACTTGGTTGGACTCAGCCTTTGCAACTTTTTCATTGGTTCTAGATGATTCTCCATGTTCCAAAAATCTAGAGGAGGGTGTCCCATTCATCGAATCATTATTAGAGATCCAATTGTAGCATGGTTCATTTTTTAGATTCAAGTTGGGATTCTTAGTAGGATTGATATTGGGCCTTTTGGTTGGACTTTTGTCATAGCTTTTGGATTCTCTCTTGCTATCTTGGCTAGGGGATTGACAACAAGCAGTAGTTCCATTATGCCTATTTCTACTAGGAACTTCATAATTAACACATAAAACTAGAAATACAAATATGTCGGTTAAATATTTTTTAAAAATAAAATAGTTACTTTATAATTTTTAGGTGCATTCATTTAATAAAAGTATGTCAGCTATAATTTAAATTTAAAACATTTACTTTATAAATTTAAAAAATATATGTTGGCTCTTTTTAGTTTTTATGAACACTGTCACAATCATCCCCTTAATGCCATTATATAATGCCTCTCGGCATAAAAATAATAACTATTTTATTAAATCACAATAATTAAATAAATTATATATATAGTTAATCTATTAGTGTTGAAGTAATTTGAGGTGGGTATTGCTAAGATGTGTGGCTGTATTTGTGAGTGTAGCTCTTTAGACTTTTTGTTAAGAAAATCTTTTGCGTGACCCTTTGACCTTACTAGTTTTTGTTGTTGTTATTCTTGTTTGGATTGTGGTATAGGGAATTTTATGGTTTGAATCTTTTAAAATAACAATTATTCTCTTTATTCCATGGACCTTGAGTTGAATGTTGAGGATGACGAAAGAGACTCATAGTGGTGATGGATGCACAACTTTTGACTAGATATCATGAACTTACTTGGTAAATCTAACTCAACTCCATTACCTCACATAATTTTATTTAAATGGTGCGTATTTTAATGAAGTTTGGGGAGGGGTTTGTGGCATAGAGTCGAATACCATCATAAAGCATTTGGTAAAGAAGTATGAAAGATATGACAATAATCTATTGGGGAGAACCTTACTAAAAAAAAATTACTAGGAATTGCTAGGGGAGAGGACCCAGTAGTTGAGCACCCTAACTTCATGCCTCTCAAATCATACGTGGCAATTTCGAATCACTCCAAAAATTTTATAGTAGTTTACTTAGCAAGGCCCCTGCTTATAACTAAGGTTTCAGGGCCACATCATCAAATATGATGCCACATCAACATGCTTTTTGTTGAGGTGTCAAATAGTTCTAAAAAAAGGGTGGACCAATAGATGTGTATTAAGTCATGTTTTGTTGGTGCGCTGATGTTGCATCACATGATTGGTTGCTTTTTAAATCTAAAGGACACATTTCATTCAATTATTAGTACTTATAGTAACACTAACAACTTTAGAGTCACAACAACTGATACTAAACTTCAAAAAATATTGGCCTTAAATGCATAAATACAATCTCACCCATGGGCTCTTTTCCCCTAGTTAATTTAGAAATGAACTCAGAACGGCCGTGTGTGTTAGGAAGTTCAAAGCAAGTGGTACTATACAATAATCAATGCATGTCTCTGGGTGGCAGAAAAGGGTCGAGGGATTGATTAAATGTGGAAGTTACGGACTAGCAACTACAAAAGCATCACCTCTGATGCTTGTTCTTGGTGAGGCATTGAAGTGTCATTAAGGAGGGGCAGGTGAAGCGAGTGCCTATTTATGGGCCTCTTCTCGACTGCTAGATACTCATCCAGATCCCAAGCAAAGCAATTCAATTCCTAAATTGAATCTATAACAGCATAGTAAAGTAGAGCTCGGGTGAGTACCTAAGCAATGGCAATGAAGTGGGGTTTGGCAGTTGCAGCAGTGGCGTTGGTGGTGATGGCGGTGGCGATGGAGAGAGGGGAGGCGGCGATAACTTGCTCTACGGTGACGCAGAATTTGGCAGGGTGTGTGGGATACTTGCAATCCGGAGCGGGGAAACCAACGGCAAACTGCTGCGCGGGAGTGAAGTCGTTGGCGTCGGCAGCCACAACAACAGCCGACAGGAGAACAGCGTGTGGATGTTTGAAGCAGGCTTCCACCTCCGTCCCCAATGTCAAGCCCAACGCCGTCTCTTCTCTGCCTGGCGCCTGTGGCGTCACTCTGCCCTTCAAAGTCTCCCTCAACACTAACTGCAACACGTACTTCCCTTCACCTTCATTACCTCCTCTAATCTTTTCATCTCTTACATAGGTTTTTTCAGGCAACAAAACACTCGTTTTCTTTGAAGTCTGACTCCATTGTTTTTGTGCAGGATAAACTGAACGTGACGTCTTCCAGTCACCTCTGTCTGCAGATATATAGATAGTACTATTATCTAAATAAACCACTGCTCTTGTGGGCTGCTCTTCTCTTTCTTCTACTCTATTTAGATGTAGGGTTTTGTTTCTAGCAGCTTGTTAATAGATCCGTATTAGGTTACGTACCCGGGGTGATTTGAATTTCTATCTTCTATTAACTCCGATGATGATAAATAATGTTTACGTCCATCTCAGAGATACGATGTATATGATGTTTCCACACCATATTAGTCCATATTATGCACTATATTATTATTGAAATTGAATGATTTTGGATAGAAGTGTATTTTTCTTTCAATCTCATTTACTTCCTTAAACTTTTACATAATCTAATTTTTTAAAAAAAGTGTTATATAATAAACATATATATAAAATGTTTTATGTTGATTATATCTTGACAAGACTAATTTAATTTTATGGGTTTTATAATTGAAAAGATTATTAGTGATTAAATGAAAATAAAAAGAAGTGATACTAAATGTATTATATTTGAACAATATGAGACTATGGTTAAAGGCTTCCAATATAGATTCAACAAGTATAAATCACAAGAACTGTAATTTCTTAATTTTCTAATTTTTGTTTTAAAATAATGGATAAATTATTTAAAAAGTCAAATAAAGAGAATACACTAAATTTTGAAATTTAAAAGAAAAAAACAAAAAGGACATTGTAGTCTATTTTTAATGTCATGCACATATTACTAAATTTCAAGTTTTATTGAATACGATTGAATGTTTAATATTAATTTATTATCACATTCCACTCATCTACAATTGTACCATCTTGTGTATAATATCATATTAGCAAATCATATGGTAGATGTATCTATGAACATAACATCATAAATTACTAAAAGTTATTATATCTAACAATAGTATCAACTGTACAATTGAATGAATAAATTTCAGTGCCAAGTGCATGTGTTCTTCAATAACACAATATTGATTTATCACAACCAATCACATGCAAAACAAAGATGTATTGGATATTTTCCTCAAGGAGCAACATAGGGATAAGGATTACAACTAATGTACATGTTTTCAGTGCCAAGTACATGTGTTCTTCAATAACACAATATTGATTTATCACAACCAATCACATGCAAAACAAAGATGTATTGGATATTTTCCTCAAGGAGCAACATAGGGATAAGGATTACAACTAATGTACATGTTTCTTATTTTTAATGTAGCTTATTTTTTCTAGCTTAGATTATGGCACAAATAGAATGGAAGCAATATTATTGATGAATTGAGACTTAGCTCAAGAGATTATAGTGAACATCAGACATTTCAATAACATCTATTATAGCTCTCTCCAATATCAACTCTTGTTATTTGTGTATGATTAAAGCCCATGTTATTTTTACATGTGGATTTTTGTATGGTTTCTATTTGTATCAAGTAGAACGAAGACAAACCTTGGGTTATTAATGTCCCAAGACACACCCACATAACTATAAAATTCTATGATCACATACAAAGACAACTTTTGCATTCAAGTACCTTGATGATTGATTATATTATTTATAGTACAAAGTGCACCATTAACTAAGCCCTCACCACTCAAATTGCACACTAATATTACATGTTGGCTAATACATATGAGAACCACACTATTCAAATAATTGTTTTCATATTTATGTGATTTTATATCCCTGGTATATATAGACACACTACAAAGAATTTCTTGCGTCAATGACTAGCATTTTTTTTTACTGGGAAGGATGACCATATTATTTGTTGCATATAAATGCATAAATGCATCAAATATTGCATGTTCTTCAACCCTCAATGAAATATTTGTTTGGGCCACAAGGAATTGCCAATCCTCATATGTTGCAAGTGCAATCCTAATGTTTGTTAATTTATTTCTTTGAATCTGACTTGTTCAAGATCATGTCCTTATTGATGAAAACCTATTTTTAAGGTCACAATTATCTAGAATGTAGCCCACAATGCTAAATACCATAAGTGTTTCCTATAAACATAGATTATAAAAATTGCATATATAGAATTTATATGGTTAAATCACATACCATTCAACTTCCTACACAAATATTGAAAAGTCATTATTATGCACAATAATAAAATGAGGGGATACTTAAATACAATCATCCTACATAGGCAAGATCACTAACAAGATAATTGACCTTCCACTAAAATATTGTGTACCATGCCATGGAAACACCTAAGTGCGTGTTGATACTAGCAAAAAACTTGGGGCATATAAAACTCATTTTATGAGTATATATTAAATATGCTTCAACTCTTCCTATAGTGCATCCAATGATTAACCACTCAAAAGATCATATATACTTAATAGGATTTTTTAAGGATGTGTGAATTTTAGTTGTATGTATGTTGAAAGAAATGCATCCTTTTGGTGCAAGGTGAAACAAGCGGTCTTTTCCATTGATCGCCATATGAAGACAATAAGGGCTTCATCTTTTCCATTGATCGACATATGAAGACAATAAGGGCTTCATCTTTTCCATTTTGGCGTTGGTCTTCATGGCATATTCAACTATTGATTTACCACCTTATTTTTCTGAGTATTCCATTTTTTCTATGAAGGCCTTCTTAAAACCATCTCTTTAGTCTTGAATATCTCTTTACTTACCAATTTTCCTTGCTCATCTAAGACTTTATTTGTATCCAATGCCAATAAACTCAGAGTTCACTCTAGATATCTCCTTAATTATAATTTCTTAGTTTGCGTCAATTTCTTCTAATTATTTCTTAATTTTTTCTCATCCATCCTCAAGAAAATATTTGGCAAACTGCATTTCTCTCTCGATCATCACAATCATGTTTCCAAGACCTCAAACTTTATTGACATCTTTAATCACAAGTTTCTTCTACAACAACTTAACCAATTTCTCATCTTTTTCTTTGATTGATTCCTTATTACCTTGTCAACATACCCTTGCATCTACTTTGCATAGTCCAACAACTAATACAACTTATGCAATTGCTTCACTACCTCTTCAGTTAAATTGTCTAGAATTTTAATTGCTAACCTCTGTTTCAACTCCTTGTTTTCTTTAACAAAAAACTACACTTGATCCACATCTACATTTGATCTCACCTTAATCAAGGAAGGCATTTCTTCAATTCCCTTATTCTGGGAATTCTACAACTCTTGTTTAGATTCTACTATCACATCACTTCCTAAATATTTTCTCTTAGATCTTTAATACTCTTTTAACTCTTCCTATTTTTTTCTCATAAGCCACTTCAATAATTATTTTCTCAATCTAAATTTCTACATTTGAATTTAGATTTATGCTTTCTCACTCATTATTCTCATTCAAGTAGTATCCCAACCTCTGGAGGTCTAATTATTTGCACCACATCCTCTATTGTTGTTACTTGAGTTCTCAATTCAACATTAGTTGTGGTAGCTAGGATCATTGAAGCGATATGCACATACACTAGGGAGATTAAAACTATTGTTGTTTCTAGATATACAAATGTCTTTGCAAGAGAATTTGAAATAGAGGTACCTTATATGGGAATTGACGTAGGTAATACGTCAAGTGTGGAAGTATTATATGTAGAGGTAAATAGAGAAGGAATTAGAATCAATGGTATACGTGTATCAATTGTGGGTGTGGTGGAATCATAACTTATCACACTAGAAGGTATGGGTAAATAAATGGATGGCAATGGGATCCCGAAAGGTCTAGAATCTATTGCAACCCCTCCCATTCTTGTTGACATAATTGACACAATTGTGGGAGTTTTAAACACTAAGATAGGACTTGATACATAACTAACAAAGAAACCCTAAACACTTTTAATTGAACCAAAAATTGTAGAAACTAGTTACTATTACCAATTTTTCACCTACAGCCCAAATTGGCAGAGCTGGTTCATTTCAGTTCATTATTTTAAGATGAAAGATTCATAACATTATTTGGTCACATTAATTGCATAGTTTTAAGTTATCATAAGAGATTGGTTTAGTTTTATCAGTTGTTATGTAGAAAGGAGTACAAATCAGTTATCATTCATTGCTTTATACAATGTTTATCAACAGTTGAAAGGTGTCTCATAATACATTGCAGTGCTTTATTTACTTTATCAAATGAGATACATAAAATTGAATCATATTACATTGAATGGAGAACAAGGGAGATAATTGTTTGTCCCACACGAGCCATAGGAATAGCTGGACCAGAATATCAAAGACAACCTACTATGTAACTATATAGAAAAGGAAATTGACAAAGTGTATAAATGAGAACATATCAATCATTGCTTGAGGTATTCGGAGCTGGGTTGATCTTACTGCAGCTTTCTCTTTCTTGCCGAGCTCCGAATATACTTGAACCTGCATTGGAAGAGAGAGAGAGGGGTTAGATCTCATGACATGGTCTTATTCATACGCTGCATTAGATGAGATAGAATGCATAATAGACTATCTATGCTATGCAAGATTAGGAAAAGTACAACATCCTTATTCAGAAGAGAGAAGATGAAACATAACTGAGTATCAATATTTTTTAAACTAATGTGTTTGTTTTATGTGCAGGTATAGGTAAAGTTATGATGTTGTTTTGAAGACATTTTAGCATGTGGTGTAAAGTGGGCTCCCACGAGGGTTGAACCCAGCATGCTGCCCCTAATTCTTAAGAGGGGATTGAAATAGGATTACTTGTTCAGAATGTGCAAAGAAGAACATTTCAACTGAAGGAGTAAGTCGTTAAGTGTTTGTAGAAACCTCAAGTTCACTATTCATCCATGACCATCAACTCAAACATTATGAGGTGAAAATCATAAATGGATAGTGAGCATATTCTAGACAGTCAAATAAGGTATGGAACTGAGTGAAAGCAAGAGTCATAGAGTACAATTGCCAAATGAAAGGACATCAATCTTTTGTTGAACAAAGAGTATCCAATGCCAACATGAAGGGTGTCTTTTCAAATGCCAATTGTACATAAGGAACATGTATCTTTCATTCTTTTGTTAAAATATGAATTTACTGATCAAAGCATGGAATAGTCATAAAAGAACAAAGTGCAGTTAACTATCCAGAATTATCTATTGTGTTTGAGGCAGCATGTCACCTATGATAGGATACTTGCATGATAAAATTGCCATAAAGAGCAAATGTTTGTTGTATGGTAATGAAGATAAAGGTATACTGTTCAAACCCTCATGAAGATGGTACTGGTGACTGTCTAGGAGATCTAAGTATCATGAAAGAATGCAAATAACAAATGCTATGGAACAACAGACTGTATCAATGATACTTATCTATGTTACAGTGGAGTGAAAAGAGTTACAACCATTCGAGATGGTATGGATGAGAATACATTGGAAATAGTACAATAAACTGGGAAAACAAGAGAGTATGCTCAAATGTATACGGAGATCAATGCTAAGTGCCATAGTCATCAAGTGAAGCATACAAATGTATAAATGTATGAGTTAAATCATTGATATACTCTTTAACATTGCAAAAGGATGGATTGTCAGTGTTTAAATTCATCTACAAGAGGTGTTGTTCCAGAAGGTAATAACAAACCACAGTAAAAAATGTGATCCACATCATTTTGCATTGGCAGAGATCATGCTGAGCAACATTTGTGTGAGAGGATAACCCATAAAGATGAACATCCACATATTATTCATGATCAGCTAGAGGACAAGCAAGCTAATATAGTTGCAAGTTTATACTCAGATATACTCATACTAAATAGTGAATCGGAGGAGCATCAATCATTTGGTATG
The DNA here is from genome assembly GCA_027924645.1 of Cunninghamia lanceolata. NCBI lineage: Eukaryota > Viridiplantae > Streptophyta > Pinopsida > Cupressales > Cupressaceae > Cunninghamia > Cunninghamia lanceolata. Next base: position 165,028 of record BSBN01001317.1, on the reverse strand, counting down.
ATATATTTGAATATATATTTGAAAAGACATACTGAACTGGAACAACAAAATGATATATGCCACAATGAAGTTGGAACAGGAACATCAAGTGCTATAATCATCAAATGAGATCATACCAAATGCATACAGAACAGAGTTCAAGTGGGACAACAAGGAGTACACTACTTACATGAAGCAGTCACTTGTTCATAGTACAAGATATAGTTCATAAGTTCCAGTGTGAGAATAGAAGATAGCCATGAAAAACACAGGTGCCATCTCATACAATGTTAAACTTGTGGACCTTGATAGGGAGTAGCCAAATCATATGAACAATAGCATCACCAATCCATGTACAACTAGTCAACAAAGCAGTTTTATAGTAGCCAAGCAAGATTTTTATTGGAACAACCCAAATGTCCATTATTATTGATTCTGCATTGTCTAAGATGATGAGATTGAAGGCTCTGATTGAGAACAACAATAAAGATAGTATAGCTTTAATGGTGCCCTGAAACCCAATGAAAGGTTTCTATTTTTGCAAAACTTAGAAGTAAAGGCCAATTACTTCCATTAACTTCTACATGCTGGAAGCAACCCATTTTATCTCATTGAAACTGCAGTCGGAGAGATGGAGAAGTAAGTTCTTCTTTCCACAAGCAAACCATTTGAGTTATAAGCAAAATGGCAGATACAAAAGGCAAATGTTGAATTTCAAACTCACAGTAATAAGGAATGCTTAGAAATAGAGAATTGGTAAGTCATGACCAGAGATAGAGTAAGTTTTCTTCTTAGCAAGTTCAAACCCATTTGGGGTTTCAAATAATAAGATCAGATATAGTGGGAAGACATAGAGTTTTGAGCTCATATAAGCAAAAGTACTCAGAATTACAAGTAAAACCCGCGGCTTTTAATGATTTGTATAGAATACCAGAGAATGGGTGAAAATATATACATGGTCGTAGCTCTCAAATGCACAGAGAATACTAAGAAGTTCTTCAACAAAAATATAAAGCAAAATTTCTCATTTCATGACTGTCTGAGATCATATCGAGCTTTATGTCGATGATGAAATGCCAAAAGTGTATACAGAGTTCAAGAACGAAAGCTCACCTTTTGTTTCTGGACAAAGATGTAGGCATGGAGGCTCCAGTTTTTGTTCCTCTTGCATTCAGAACCTAGTGGAGCCTCAGAGATGCAGCCATAGCAACTCAAAACATAAGGAAAAGATGAATGACATTGAAACAAAACAAAAACATCAGACTTTGCTTTAGCCGTAGCCTATAAAGCACAATGATGCCTCAAATGTAGAAAGAAATACAACAAGTGATATGCATCAGAAACAAAACTTGGCCACGTCCTGAAGGATCAGATTGCTACATAAAAATGGAGAAGAATGTTCGATTCAGGATTTATAATGACTTACCTTGCTATTATTTTGAAGAATCTTCACCATAAGTGCTCAGAACAGCAAGAATTGAAGGGAAATAAACCAAACCCTAGCTCTTGTGTCGGCAGGATGCAGAGAGTTTTTTCTCAAAAATTGCAAGACAAAATGAGGCTGAGAAAAGAGGATGAGTGTGTTTTGAGTTTAGGGTTTGCATAATGCCCTAGAATCGATTGAGATTGTTATCACATTGGGTTTATTTTTCATTGCCCGGATTAATACCCATCGTGGTATCTTGCGTTTGCTAAGTCCCCATGACTTAGAATACCACCTCCATTAGGTCCTTTTGCATATGCTAAGGCTTGATGCCTTATAAAACTTCATTAGTCCCTGTTGCCATTTTCAAGGTGAGTTCAAAGCAATTTCAATATGCCCTTCAACTTGCAGATTGAATAGAGGATAGCCTTCATAGGCTTTCTTTTTTTTTTTGCAAAAAAACATATATATGCCTTCATATATATTTTTTTTATGATTTTTATAGAAAATCATATGCCCCTCAAATTAATTATTCCTGGCAAAGTAAGACATAAAAGCCTTGTAGTTTTATTTTTTGCAAAAAAAAATCAAGTCAAGATAGAGATAAAGTTGCAAACCATTGTAAAATGTAATATTTAAAGCAATGTTTCTATAAATTGCTTGTAAATATTTGTTATTTATGCAGTTAAGATAGAGAAAATCTAGCAAGAATCTTTCCTTTTTGGATTTGATTTTTTTTCTCTCTGGGTGAAATTGGAAAAAAACTGGGCAAAATAGACTTTCTATTTCGGTCTCCAGCCAGATAAAGCCTAAATTTTTGCATCCTTTTGGTGGGGGCCACTTAACAAAAGAGTTTGACAACTTTTATTTTTAGTTTGGACGCATTTTGAACCCTATTTTGGAGACTTTTTTATGGAGCTCGAGAATGACTTGGAAAGTTGCCTTTTTGAGTTTTTTGTCAAGTTGGTCCATCCTTTCTCATTTTTAGAAAGCATTTTGGCTATAAAAGGGGGTGAAGGACTTGGTTTTAGGCAATTGATATCATTGTTTCTTCTCTCTTGAGCACAAGCAGAGAGTTTGTAGATAGATTTTGGACTCAATTTATATTTTTTCTTTGTACTCCTTCCAGTTAATACATCAAAACCCTTCTATTTCACTTCCTCTACCTCGTGATTACAATATTGACTTGATGTCTCATTGTGATAATAAATAATTTATCCTTTGTCATATTTCATTATTGTGAAAGTGTAGTGCAAATTATTCGTAGGATTCAGGTTGTATGATTGTGTTCAAACTGAACCTTCATACAAAGTATTTTTGAATTGTATGTTCTAAGTGAAGTTGTAAGAGTTCATGTTTAAGGAGTTGTTTGTGAGCAAAGGTATCGAGATAAGTTATAAAACAGGAGCATATTTTGTTTAAGTTCAAATTTCATTACAGTTCGTTCTCTCCCTTTTCCCTCTGCAAGTCACTTAGATTAGAAGAATCATTTGGAGAACCAACTCACTCTGGAGGTTCACTCCGAGTTTAGGCAACCCACAGGCCTAGGAGTGTTCCCATGTGTCAACATATAGTTAAGTTGAATAACTTAGCATAGGGTGCATATCTGATTGATAATAGTTACATAATAGGAGACCTAGGTAAATTCACTTCAACATATGAGGTTATTAAAGACATAAGAGTTGGAACTGACATACTAGAAGTAGTAGTCATTACACCTAATATCGGAAAGATTGATGAAGATAATGATAATGATAATTCTATAGGAATTTTTATGCTTCCTTTATTGTAGTCTATAGAGGTAAACTTCTTGAAGTTCCTTCCCTTTCTTCCTCAAACTGGTTCTATAAAATTTCTAAGATCTCTTCATCTATGTTTCCTGTCTCAGATCTTTCATCAAATTATATAACTAGGATTTCCTTATAGGCTATCCATTCATTAATTGATCACTGAATATCTCCAGGAGGCAAATTGGCATTAATATCCACTAGAATTTTCATCTTATCAATAGAAGTTAGTTCTAGTTCATCCGCATCCTTAAATTTTCCATCTACTCTCAACTTGTTAATTACATCTTAATCATACATTGCATACAAATAATATTTATTTGCATTAGGCACATGTCATCATATTTGTAGCTCAAATTGTTGATCCTCCTTAAAGCTATGAAGTCTTTAATGTAAGAAAGATAGAGTAGAGAAACAACCTCCTATACCAAACCTTGAGAGGAGTGTTGTATAAATAAATTTACAACCAGATTTAAACTATTATAGAAATGATACAAAAACACATAAATCAACATAAAACATTTAACACATAACACTAGTTTTATGTGGGAAAAACCATTCAGGAGAAATGCCCCCCACACTCTAAAACCTACTTAATGTATTATCAAATCAATAAAAATATTAAAACACACTTGTAGAGCAAGCCTTCATAGGAGATTCATTAGAATATAAACTTGGAGTGATTTTAGTTGCATTTCGATAGTACCTACAAACTCTCAATATAATGTACAACTCCTCAAGTACCCAATTTATAGGTAAATGAACAAGATGAAAATCATTTGTGGTTTATAGTACCATGTTCCAAAACCCCTAAAAGGATGGTGCCTAGTTTTTACTCAATTTCTAGTGCCACCTTTTGAGATTCGCACTAATAGGCTAAAAATAATATATTCTCTCACACTCTTACAACTCTCGTAATTGACTAATTTAATCCACCCAATATGGGTGCCCATCTTGTCATTATTCTCCATATAAAAACATACACTTCATGAAAAATAATAAAGTCTATCATAACTGGTCAAGATTTGAAAGTAACTCCCTTTATTCTTGGCTCTTACACATCATAAGAATCTATCATAAGTTGTCATATGATCTCACAAAAGTAGGAGTCCCAAAAATGCTAAATATAACTAGATTAAATGTACCTCTTACAACACCTTACAAAGCACTAACATGTGGCACATGATCCCAACTCAAAATCCCATGCCCCATTTTAGCTTGGAGCATAAATATAAAATAAAATAAAATAAAATATGATAATATGAAATAAGTTACGGGAAAATGCCAAATAATAAATAAATCAATTTAAGAAATTTATAAGGTTGAGACACCTTATTTCCCAATATTCTCTCACTTATCAAATACCTTGCAAGAGCCAAAGGGAAACATCCCATCATGAAATCTAATTTCTAGTGGTCGAGAGGCCCATAGACTTCCAACACCATATGAATTTCTCTATGATCACATGCTTGGTTAATGAATCTACAACATTCATCAAATTTTGAACTTTCTCTAATTTCACCCTTCCATCTTTGACCATGTCTGTAACAAAATGATATTGCACATCTATTTTTTTGGTCTCACAAGAAATGTTAGGTTCTTTTCTAAACAAATTTCACTTTGACTGTCACAATAAAGAGTAACTGCACCCTAATTCAACCCAACATCTAAACACAATAGCTCCAACCAAAGGGATTCCTTACAAGCACGAGTAGCTACCATATTCTTACCATCAATAGTGGATAAGGAAAGTACAACTTGTCATTTATTCATTCAACTAATAGCACTACCGAATAAAGTAAACACATAAGCACTGGTGGATCCTTTGCTATCAACATCTCTAGCCCAATCTAAATCCACATAACCATGAATATCAAGGGAATGCCTATCTCCTATAAAATTACCATGATAACAAAAGGCAAATAATTTAAGGTACCCCACAAGTATCTAAAGACCCTCTTAACTGCATCCTAATGAATTTGTCTAGAATTAGACATAAATCTACTTAGAACACCCACTACTTGGGCAATGTCTAGTCTTGTATAGACCATATCATACATCAAAATTCTAACTGCACTCTATTAAGTCCCTCTACTCATCTCGTCCATCTCAAAAGGAGATGTAGGACATTGTAAAACAAATAGCTTCATTCCCAAAGTCACATGAACACACAATGATCTAGAATCCTACATGTTTTAAACCTCTATAAAATTAAATTTTGACATACTTAATCTGGACAAGACATAGCTTTATTTTCTTTCTATCTCTTTTTATTTCCATCCCAAGAATGTGTGTTTCCACATCTAAATATTTCATTTCAAATCTATTAGCAAGCTAAGATTTTGGTTCATAAATCAAATCTTTCCCTTTGCCAATAAACAACATATCATCAAAATATAATGTAATAATTAAGAAATGATCACCATTAAATCAAAAATAAACATAATGATTCAATTTAGAATGCTCAAATCCCAAACTTAACACAAATGTATCAAACTTATGGTACTACATACTAGAACTTTGTTTCAGTCCATACAAGATTTATTTAATTTATAAATTTATTTACCTTTCACCTTGAAGTGCTTTGGTTGTGTCATACAAATCTCTTCCTCTAAATCACCATGAAGGAAATAAAATATCACATCTATTTGTTCAACTTCTAAATCATAAGTTGTAACAATAGAAAGCAAGAATCTAATGGATGATATTTTTGCAATAAGAGAATATCTCACCATAATCCACTCCCTCAACTTAGGAGTAACCTTTCACAATCAATCGTGCCTTATACTTTTCAACATTCCCATTTAAACCAATATTTTTTTTGAATACCCATTTACAACCAAATGGTTTGTGTCCTTCAGGCAAAGGTACAAAGTCTGATGTATCATTCATTTCCAAGGCCGACATCTCTCCATTCATGGCTATTTCCTAGGAATTTGCATTATACATACCTAGCACCTCTTGCACAAATCTAGGTTCATCAACATTAGTATTTATAGCAAAAATATAACAACAATCACTAGGAGAATACCTTTTCAATGGTTGTCTTTGCCAAGTTGACCTTTGTACAAGCTAAGGTGGAGGTTCTATATCCTTTTCTAAAGATTCCGAGCTTGAAGAGCTCTCCTAAACTTTAGGTCTCAATGGGGCTCTTGATTCAACTTTCTCTAGTGTAGGAGAAAGTTGAATCACATTTTTCTATTCACTTTGTTTTGACTATATAATACAATAGAAGAAGGCTTAGTTTCTCTAAAAATCACATTTGTATTACATAATACCTTTTGTGCAATAAGATTCCAAAGCTTGTATCCTTTCACACCATAACTATAACCATTGAAAATATATTTCACAACCTTGCTATCCAATTTAGTATGCTTCTCTCTCGACACATGTGTATATGCCTCACAACTAAAAACATGAAGATGCCTCAATGAAGGATTTCTACCTGACCATGCCTCCATAGGTATTTTATCGACAAGAGCTAATATATGAGACCTGTTAATCAGGTAGCAAGTAGTAGCTATATCCTTGGCCCAAAACCTTTGTTCCAATCTAGCTTCATTGAGCATACTGTAAGCCTTCTCCATTAGTGTCTTGTTCATCCTCTTTGCAACTCTATTTTGTTGTACATAATATAGAGTTATCTTTTCTCCTTGAATGACACAATCTTTATAGATTCTATCAAAATCTACAAAACAATATTCACTGCCATTATTAGTCCTCAAACATTTAATTTTCTTTCTAGTACGAGTTTCTACCATAGCTTTAAACTCTTTTAAATGGATGAAAACTTTTGATTTGCATTTAAGAAAATAAACCCATGTCCTTCTAAGTTATAATTATTAAGGAATGTAACATAGTAAACAAATTTTACAATTGAAGGAACATCAACAAGACCAAACACATATAAATGAATAAGATCCAAAATTCAAGAAGACTTATGAGTACTTGAATAAAATTGAAAGCGGTTTTGTTTTCCATATATGCAATGTTCACAAAATCATTTGACTCAAGATTGCAATTAGATAAACCCTCAACAAGTTTCTTATTCTATAAGGTCCTTAAATCCTTCTCTCCAATGTGCCCTTATCTCTATTTCCATAACACTTTCTTTTCAGTTGGTAACTTATTCTCTATAGGAGTGCCCTTATGTACCCAGAAAGCACAACCATTTGCTAAAGAAGATACCACACATTTATCCAATAAACTAGATGAAGGTTCATTCTTAACAAAAGTACTAAACAATGCATGCATCAAGTTGAAACAAAGTGCTTAATCTCACACCTATTGCAATCACCAAGCACCTCTAACCAAGTGGGTAGAAAAGAACTCAAAAATAAACAAGAGGGTACATGTATTAAATAAATATGGAGGATGATGGATTAGAAACTACAAAAGCATCATCTCTAATGCTTATTTTTCCTGTGACATTTAAATATCATTAAGGAGGATTAGGTGAAGTAAGTGCCTTTTTATCTAGGCCTCTTCTAAATTGCAAGTCATCTAGATTCCAAGAGAAGCAATCCATAGAGGCAATGCAATTTTCAAATTACAACAATTATAGCCTAGTAGAGTAGAGCTAGAGTGAGTAAGAAATATTAATGAATGGGAGGTCGATAGTTGTAGCAGTAGCACTGGTGGTGATGACACTAGTAATAGAGAGAGGAGACTACCATAAGTTGTCAAATGGTGACATATAAGTTGCTAGGGTCCATGGATACTTTCTATGTAGAGCAAGGAAACCATCAACAAATTGTTGCACGAGAGTGAAGACATTGGCGGTGTTGGGTCTAAAAAATGTAAGACCTCTCCTCCAGCATCACAACCCAAAGTGAGAAAAGGGAAATGAGGTATCTAAAGAAGAGAGAGTGATATATCAAAAAGGAGGTGGCTTTTGGGCCAACACATAGGATCGGGAAAAATCCTCTTCTTCTTGAACAAGCTCTGCAAAGCCTAGGGGGTATTAAGTTGAGGTCTTGAAATGGGATTAGAATTGGAATAGATATTTTACTGTCATGCCCCAACGATATTCAAGAAAAAACCCACTAGACTTCACCAAGAATAGATATAGACAAGGATGCATTTGCACCCAAAGATGTAAAATGAATTATACCACACAAGGTGAGTCCCCTTAACATTTCATACTATGTATATGCATCTTATATCTCATCAATACAACCATCTGGATATTTATTTGACACAAGCTTGCTATATGTATTCATTATTGAAAGTATGGGTGGAAAAGATGAGCATAATTCTTACATACATGAAACTCTAATCATTTTATTTAGGTGTTCAAATCTCTTAGGCTATGGCAGAAGTAACATTATTGATTCATTCATGTAGACAAGTCAAGAAACTAAACTACAACATAAAAGGAAAATGCTTTAAATAAAATGATTGAAGTCTAAGACAACCTAACTAGTGCCAAATCCTTTAGGCAATGGAGTCAACATGTAAGGAATGAAGACATCCATATAGAATTGCAATTGTATCCTAAAAACAAGGAAATCCTCCACATCATATATACTTAATCATCCATATCAAAGAAACAACATCCCGTATGCAAAATAGGAAGACCATTTAAAAGAAGTTTTCAATGATTTATAATACTACAACATGAATAAACACTCTGTTACATCAGACAAACAAATGTGGCAAAAGAGGATCCACAACTAGGTTCAAGCATCCACCTAAAACATTACAGTATTCTATGGAGACATATGCCAATCTAGTCACCTAGCCCAACTACAACCATACAAATGATGTCAACCCCTTACAAATACTACACAATTATAATTTGATACCTTAGAATACACCTTTAGCAACCAAGGTAGAAAAATTAGCTCAAAGATGAACCATCCTTTATTTAATCATCTCTCTATCCTTAGTAGATAAGGAGTAGATTAGAGCTCTACATGCTTTCATGATTCAATATTGTAACTCATGGATTATTCTAAGTAAGCACAAATTGTTGACAGTGTTAGAGAAATCATGTCATGCATGCCTACACCTTGCCCTTGTGCATAAAATGTTAAGTGTATTCACTTGTGGGGATATAATACTATTGTCAACTATAGGTGCATATGCAAAGTTGTATTTATCATCTTAAGAAGAGGTTTTGTATGCAACTAGTTAGTCTTTAGCCTAGTTACAAATTTTGGGGCTAAGTATACATTGAGTACAACTATAAAGGTTTAATTCGATTTATCATTCTTTGTTGTAAATCCAAGGATACCTCTAAGAATAACCTTCTGGGTCTAGTTAAGCCCAAAGTGAAGGAGTGAATACCCACTCTTAGAAACTGACCTTTAATCTTCTATAATATGTTGATGAGCCCATCTCCTATCCTCTTGAAGATAATCCCCTAGCCTTGAGGATGAGATAATACTTTAGGATTGTGGAGCTACGATTTTGGAACCCAACAGGAAGAAGTGGCCACAACAAAAATGGATAGGATATTAGTGTGTGGATGTTTAAAACAAGCTTCCTCCTTTGTGTCATGTTGGTGCTTTAAGAATCCGGTTCCCAAACATGCATCTTTTTTCCCTAAATCCATCTAGGATCCCTACTATGTGCCTTTGTTGTTTAACACATCATTTATATCTAATCTAAGACTATTTTGAATGGGTCCCCTCCAATAGGTTTCCATCTGTTTTCCTTTTGAAATGCAAGGAAGAAACCCTAAAAAATGACTAAGTCCAAATTCTAAGTGTTTTTCTTGTATTTTCTACCTTTTTCAGAGTTTTAGGGTTTCAGGTTCCTATCTTCTGTTGTGCCATTTCTTTCGGCTTCAAATTCCCCCTTGTTAATTTGTAAAATTGCCTAAGTGTTTTGAGTGTCGGAGGTCAAGCTTGTGGCCTTTCATCTTCTTCATAGCAAGCGGAAGGAAGAGGGCCCAGTAGATGAAGTCCGATGAAGCTCAATTTCTTCTAAGTCTTTTGGGCAGTGGCAGGCGGGAGGTTTCTTTTCTTCCTCCTTTATTTTGGAAGAAAGAAGGTGGAAGGTCATCTTGCTGAAGCTTGATGAGTTACAACGTTCCTAATTGTTGCAGGCAACGGAAGGTGGGAGTTCTCCTTTCTTCTATCTTTCTTTTGGAAGGTAGAAGGAAAAAGGTCCGCTTGCCAAAGCTCGACGAGCTACAATGTTCCTAAGTGTTATAGGAAGTGACATTTAGGAGTTCTCTCTTCCTCCTTTTTCAAAGGCGGTAGGTAGAAGGCCTGACAACCGAGGTCTACTAGTTTCAAAGGTTTCTAAGTATTGCGAGTCTTGGAGGCCATGGTTGCAGTCTTTTCTTTCCATTTGGCAAGTGATAGGCGGAAGGCCTAATTGCTGAAGTCTACCAAACTTCTAAAATGTTGAAGTATTTCAAACTTCGGTGAATAGGAGTTTTCTTCTCCCTCTTTTCAGTTGGAAGGCAGAAGGCGGAAGGTCTGAGGCCCGATCCTCAACAAAGCTTCATAATTTCTTCTAAGTGTTTCAGAGTTGGGGATTGAACATTTTTTCTTTTCAAAAATACGATGCATGGTGAAGGCCCAATCTCTGAAGCCCGACGATTTCCCTATTACCCCTTTCAGACTTTGGAGATAAGGGTTTCCTTCTTCACCTTTCAAAGCCCCGATTGGTGGAAGCCGGATTGGTCGGGGTCTGACCTGTTTCGCCTTCACGGCTCTTTCTACTATTTAGGATTCGATGGGACTGCTCAACGACATTCTTAGCCGCCATTAATGCTTCTTCACAGCCTAATTACTTGTAAAAAATGGATCTCTCGCCCCTCTATGCCACTGTAGCTCCTTTGCATTAATTTTCTTGTATCCAAGGCATGAGCAAACACTCTTCTTAAGTGGATTTCAAGGGAAACTCCATGTGAGCGCACTCCAAGGACATAAAAGTGAATTTATTGCAGCATGGGAGACTGGTTTTCTTTATTAACCACTCTCCCACTTCCATGATGACTACAGTGATTAAAAATACTATATATGCAAATGTTTGAGATGTATTTTGGGTTGATTGTTGAGCCAATTATTTGGTCAAGAAAGCTTAAGGGACATTTTAGGGCATCAAGCAGAGGATAATGTATGGGCAGTGAATGGAGGAACACATCTGATATGGTGTAGGAAAGGATTGTAACACACATTTGCATGCACCGGTATGTCTCCATGGCTATTTGTAGTGAGTCAAGGGAATGCATGATCACAACTTTGTATTTTGCCTTCACCACAGTTGCTGGTGCGATTGCAATAGGGATATGATAATGTATGACAACATTTAAATCAATACAAGCTTTGTGTTGGGTCATTTATTTGTTGCAAATGGATCATTGTAGTTTTTCTCTGGATAAATAAGTATGTCTAGTGTATGAAGTGTAATATGAGAAATGTATGTGAATACATTTTAGTTTTTTGTTGATGCTGGTTCAATCCATCTCCTTCCTCTTTATTGGTTACATGACTCAGTTGCCCAATGGAGTAGGCACTGGTCCATATTGGGGACATATCAATCTCTATTTTAATCAAATCCTCGTCCTATTAATTATAGGAGTAGGAGTAGTTTTAGTTTAGGTTCTACATGTTGTCCATGATTCTATGTAATTACCAGGGATAAATATGAAGTGATACAAAATTGTTTTAATCATTGGTGAATCATGTACATGTATGCCTGCACTGTGTATCTTGTGTATTAAAAGTTAAGTGGATTCATCTCAAGGAGTATAAGGAATGTGAGGCAGTTATATTTGGGTGCAAATGCATAGTGCAATAATCAACTTAATCAGAGGCTTCTGCAGCCAATTTGTTTTGACCTAGTGACAACTTTGGGGGCCAAGTGTACATTGGGTATGGCTGTGTCTATTTGTTTGTGTTCTATTTCATGTCTCCATGAATATCTCTCTTAGGTATAGTTGAGCCTAAAGTGTAGAGGAGCATACCCACTCCTAAATTAGTTGGCCAAAATCACCCTTGATCTGTCGATAAACCTCTTTCAATCACCTTGACGACACCCCTGGCCTTGGTGATTGTGAAATGTTTTAGGGGTTTGGGTTGCGGTATTTTTGGGAACCAACATGTCCAATGTAATGTTTAATCAAATCTTGAATATGAGCCAATTTCTATGCAACGATGATGAGTAATGGGTGTTCAATTATGTAAGAATCGATCTGATCTACTGGTAGACTATTGACACCGGTCGACCTGTGAAAGTCAAGCTATCGAATGCTCTTGCAAGTTATAAAAATGAGACTATGAAATACAAATAAGATATGAAAGCTTTAGCTGGATCAATGAATTAACTCACACTATGGATGTACATATATAGCGCAGAGGAAGTGTAACTATTGTCAAGAATAGTGGTGAAGCAGCTTAAGAATAGGCATGCAACTCCACTAACTTAAATTGGTGGCATGCGAACTCCATGCAACTTCATGTGAAAAAGCATACCTAATCAAGCTTAACTCCAAATATAGGAGTAATCCATGATAAGTACATGTGTAGGAATATTCTAATAATATCCTACACTAACAATTTGCATACAAATAGAAGGTTCATTATCTTTTTGTTCTGGTGGGTATAGGGTAGGGTTATTGGGGCCCTCTTTACATGTGTATTGATCACCATTTCAAAATGATAATTTAAGGACCACCTTTTCCATAAGGAGGGTGAGGGTGAACGTAGAATAATAAAAATCAATGAACCACTCGATTGATTTATCAATCAAGGTACTTTAGATAAGTAGCAAGTCATTTTGTATTTGTTGTTACCATCCAAGACAACAAATAATAGCTTTAAACTCTTAACTCCCATATAAAACATGCTGGATTTTTTTTGCAAAAATCCAATATACCATTTAAAAGTTTAAGGGATATGAATTTAAGGTGCACAACTACTACGTCCTCTCCCCTATCTACTGGTTAAAATCAATCAAATTTTACATTTAAATTTTAAAAAATGGTGAATGTTGATTTGTGAATGAAATTTAAAATTAAAATCTAAAATCAATAAATTGGATACTTGTAGAAAATGCTACATGACTAACACTTGGGTAACATGTGTACCTCAAATAGGTGGGAAGTGTTACATTATTATATGATTTCAAATGAAGAGCAAGCCTTTTGACGGTTAGCTCAAACAAATCTTTTGTGACAATTGGTTCAAAGTCACCTTTTAAATGTTAAGCATACTTTATATATATATATATATATATATATATATATATATATATATATATATATATATATATATATATATATATATATATATTCCTTTAAAATACAATCAAAGTTTTAAGAAAATTGAATTATGTTGAATGCAGGATATTAGCCTCTCCTCATAAATTGTTAAGGAATATATATGTATATCCCAATATTCCTTTATATATACCCATTCACGTTTATATATAAAGGAATGGGTATATATATGTATGGGATTCCTATATCCCACCTTCAACGTAACTCAATTTTCCTAAAACTCTAAGGAATGGGTATATATATATATCTACTCCTTGAACAATTTATAAGGTTTTTCTCTCTCTCTCTCTCTCTCTCTCTCTCTCTCTCATATATATATATATATATACAATTTTCCTAAAACTCTAAGGAATGGGTATATATATATATACTCCCTGAACAATTTATAAGTTTTTTTTTTCTCTCTCTCTCTCTCTCTCTCACACACACACACACACACACACACACACACACCCCAATATTCCTTTATATATACCCATTCACATTTATATATAAAGGAATGGGTATATATATTAAAATCGATCAAATTTTACATTTAAATTTAAAAAAATGGTGAATGTTGATTTGTGAATGAAATTTAAAATTAAAATCTAAAATCAATAAATTGGATACTTGTAGAAAATGCTACATGACTAACACTTGGGTAACGTGTACCTCAAATAGGTGGGAAGTGTTACATTATTATATGATTTCAAATGAAGAGCAAGCCTTTTGACGGTCAGCTCAAACAAATCTTTTGTGACAATTGGTTCAATGTCACCTTTTAAATGTTAAGCATACTTTATATATATATATTCCTTTAAAATACAATCAAAGTTTTAAGAAAATTGAATTATGTTGAATGCAGGATATTAGCCTTTCCTCATAAATTGTTAAGGAATATATATGTATATCCCAATATTCCTTTATATATACCCATTCACGTTTATATATAAAGGAATGGGTATATATATGTATGGGATGCCTATATCCCACCTTCAATGTAACTCAATTTTCCTAAAACTCTAAGGAATGGGTATATATATATATAGATACTCCTTGAACAATTTATAAGGTTTTTCTCTCTCTCATATATATATATACACTCCCCAATATTCCTTTATATATACCCATTCACGTTTATATATAAAGGAATGGGTATATATATGTATGGGATGCCTATATTCCACCTTCAATGTAACTCAATTTTCCTAATACTCTAAGGAATGGGTATATATATACTCCTTGAACAATTTATGAGGTTTTTCTCTCTCTCATACATACATATATATACTCCTTTTAACAATTTATGAGGGTATGCCAATACCCCGCCTTCCACGTAACTCAATTTTCCTAAAACTTCGATTGTATTTTCAAGGGAAAAATTCATAAATACGGCCATCGCCATCAAATTTAAAGTGAGAGTGCCGAGGAAGGTTCCAAGCATTTAATAACAGTTGACGTTGCGACCTACAATGTTGTGTTTTTAGACGGTGGAGATCAAAGCAAATGGTACCATAAAAGAATTGATGTATGTCTTTAGGTGGCAGAATAGAATTGGAAAACGAAGAAGAGAGTAGCTGTATTAATTAAATGTAACGGTACAGGGAATTGTTGAGGCATTCAAGTGTCATTAAGGAGGAGCAGGTGAAAGGAGTCCCTATTTATGGGCCTCTTTCTCCACTGAAAGTCATCAAGATTCGAAGCCAAGCAATCTCAGAGGTAATTCTATTACCAAATTGCCTCCATCACAGTAGAGTAGAGTAGAGTAGAGTAAGCAATGGCAGTGAAGTGGGGTTTGGCAGTTGCAGCAGTGGCGTTGGTGGTGATGGCGGTGGCGATGGAGAGAGGGGAGGCGGCGATAACTTGTTCTACGGTCACGCAGAATTTGGCAGGGTGTGTGGGATACTTGCAATCTGGAGCGGGGAAACCAACGGCAAACTGCTGCGCGGGGGTGAAGTCTTTGGCGTCTGCGGCCCAAACAACAGCTGACAGGAGAACAGCGTGTGGATGTTTGAAGCAGGCTTCCTCTTCCGTACCCAATGTCAAGCCCAACGCCGTCTCTTCTCTGCCTGGCGCCTGTGGCGTTACTCTGCCCTTCAAAGTCTCCCTCAACACTAACTGCAACACGTATTTCACTTCACTTTCATTACTTCCTCTATCTGATCTTTTCATTTCTTACATAGGCTTTTTCATGCAACAAAACACACGCTTACTTTGAAGTCTTACTCCATTGTTTCTGTGCAGGATAAACTGAACGTGATGGCTTCCAGTCACCTCTGGCTGCAGATATATATCGATAGTACTATCATCTAAATAAACCACCGCTCTTGTGGCGGCTGCTATCTTTCCGCACTCTATTTATATGTAGCAGCTTCAGCTTGTTAGTTAATATATACGTATTGTGTTATGTGCTCGTGAATTGAATCATGCCTCATTTTTCTCATTTTAACTCGGATCATGATAAACACCCATGCAATAATTGACAATTTAAATTCCATGGAGTATCTAAGTCATTAAATTCGACTGCTTCATCTCCATTTCATTTAACCTTTCAAACGTCCACAAAAAGCAATTACAAAGGCAAAGAATCAGAGATTCGGAAAAACAAATTCTTAAAATCCTCTGAATTCAATTTTGCAACCCTTTAAGAGTTATTAATCATTACAAATATTGCCGATTGTAACATCAGGGTGGAATTCTGAGGTCCTTAGTTTACAACCACACAAGTTCAGATGTCTAATTAACAACCAAGCGGCACAGTTTTTTTTTTGGCCAAAGAATTAGAAGGTTGGAATTTATCAACTATACCTAACACAACATTGATCACGTCGTACCACAATTGTAGATATTTAATCCGGATGCCATATGAGACATATATGAAGAGCTGTGTCATTTTATATTATCATACGGAACGAACTAATGGGATCCGCCATGTTCCCGGCCCCCTAAACCCCCACTAGTAATTCGACCTATAGGTTTAGTGGATAAGCCGATAATTTTTTCTATAAAATAAATAATTTTCCATAGATAAATCTTTAATTACAGGAAAAATAATATAAAATGCATTAGTTTATTAAATGCATTATTCGCAGGATAGAAATCAGTGAAATAATTTTTTATTGTAAAGTAGTAGAAAAACAATTAGAATTAAAAATAATGTATCACTACTAAGCTTCTATCCTGAAATTTAATAAAACTAAGTTATATTATGTCTAAAATTTTGAATCCGGTATAATTGTTTATCTCAACATGATTGTATCTTAGAGAGTGTGTCGGAATTGAAATACACTTTTTGATAAAATTTGAAAGTTAACATCATGAAAGGGCAAGTGACTCAGTGGTGGAAACCCTGACTAGCCACAAGTAGGTTTTAAGTTTGAATGTTTTACTATTAGTGTACACTGTCATATATACAATTTTGAAAAAAAGTATTTAATAAATTATATTGTATGGCCTAGGAAAATTTTAAGTTGTAAAGTACAATCTAAGAGTAAAAAAATTGGCTACATGACATCAAATTCCAAATCCATCTTCACCTTTTGTCCTTGAAAGAACCCATCAAGGGGAGGGTAATTCTATTTTTATGGAGGAAGTATTGTTCAAGAGGAAATAATCTAATAGATTAAATAGATTCACATAAAGTTCTTAGTATGAGAATAAGATTAATCTAAAATTTTAAATATGAGAATAATCACAGACATGGGAGGTGGGATTCTTTGATCCATTAGTCAACAAAATTGTAAAGCATCCTTGCTTTGAGCGTTTAAAGTTCTTCTCCTTTTTCGTATTGGACTAAATAGAGTCAAATATTCTCCTAATGACATTATGTCACCACGGTTTCTATTTTGAAAGATAGTGCTTAATTGCTTCCAAAAGGAAGAACACATCTATGGCTCTATCAAGGATATTTACTTACAACTTAAACAATCCTTGACAAGTTTAAGTCTACAATAAAACTATAAACCCTCTAGGTCTTCTTTAGTCATCTGACTTACACTTAAGAAGATAAAATAACTAAGTTTAACCTCCTTGGGTTATCATGATAATACTAATCACTACGGCTGAATCAACCAGTGATACTACATCACTAATCAAATGATTCTTCATGATAGTAATATCATTCTACATAAATGAATATAACAATTCCAAAATATTAAATCCCAATACATTAAGCTTTTACCATGTAATCATTTACATGTAAAATAATATACTTGGCCTAACGATTTCTTTTCTTACCCCCTCTCTAGCTATAGAAAAGATAAAACTCATGTTCATAAAAAAATAAACCTATCTTTAAGTTACGGTTTAACTACTATGACTACATCATATTGTCGCTCACATATAGAAGAGTAAAAGAAATGGTCTACTTATAAGGTCCACATTAATGATAAACCAAATCATTTAGTCAACAGCGTCTATCAAAAAGATCCCTGTATTCTTATAAAGAGTTAGAGTCTATAAGATAATACTACATGTATTAACGTACATTTACAAATAGGTAAGCTCTTCAAACATTCATTCTAGAAATGAAATTGATCTATCTTATATTTCGTGTTAAAAAGGAAAATTTTAAAATAAAGGATTATAAAAAGGGAAACCTGTTATGTAACAAAGCATAGGGCTCAGTCGTCCTTACCTTCAAATAGTTGACAATGAAGAACTAAAAATCCCTCTTGAGCTCGAGCACTCTGAAGATTTTTCAATATGATATCTTGACTTCAAGAGAATAGTTTACTTTGCATAAGCTCAGCAAAAATTGGCAGATTTTCGACTTAGAACATCATGTTCAAGGTTGAGTTCTTGTAATGCTACATAATAGTGCTACCATTCTTCATATATCTAAGCACACCAAAAGATATCTAATGAAGGTAATATTTACCCTCCAACTCTCACTATGCTTCTTCCTACCCCGCGAGAATGAAAGCTCTTCTCAATAAATAAAATGATGGTTGTTTCTCACCACCACCACCATGTTCCTTTGCTTCACCGATCCTCTCTTTTCTTCCCCCTACGCTCACCAGCAATAACAAGTTATATATTCTCCTGTTTTCCTCTATTTCCTCGACTCATCATGAGTCGTTCCCCTCTGGACATCCCCCCTGTCTCAAGATAAGTCATGCGGATCTTTACTCAACCTCCCTCACGACTCTCCGGATCCCTCTCTCCACTCTTTGTAACCTTCTTTAAGAGTCCATCCCTTCATTTTATCCAACCGCTCACCATTAAGGACACTACCGTTAAACAAATACCCTGCCTATCAGATAACAGTTTCCTCTTAATCTGCTAACAACTTATTCAGACTCCACTCTCCTCGGTAGAGTGAATTTCCCCTCCTCTACATAATGATCACAACCATTTAAAGACTCCCCTTGATGTCGCTCCTACCCATGCATATATGTTATAAACTCTCCACTCTCTGCACGACGAGGGACTAATGGCATTTCCTCTACCGTCCATCCTAAACAAAAGGAAATCAGTTTCTACATGTTACACGTTCCCCTCAAGTGCCTTCGAAATTCTCTCTACCTTCCTCCAGAAAGAGGGAACGTGGGCGTCTAACTGCCACTGCGTCCCAATCCATGACTAACTAAACACATAAGGATCGACATGCAAGATAGCTCCCTGACCTCCACTACCGGTTTGATACCAAATACGCCCTCCTTAAGGCCGTAGTTACCTCTAAATGCATGCTGACATAAACTCTTAGTTTCCACCAGCATGCTTGAGGGATTCGTGGTAATGAGGATCCACACAAACTGATGGGACTTAATCCTCCAGATCGTGGCATCCACCTTAGTGTTTTGAAACAACTACCTTAAATAGCGAGGACTCTCCATTCCCACTCAACTATTTGCTTGCCTTTACAATAACGGAGTTCAAACTCCCACAATGTCTAGATAACCACTTCCTGAAAAACAATCACGTCCTACAAGGCTGTGAGCAGTGTGCCATTAAAAGTACAAAGATCATCTAAAGAATTGAGAGGTGTTCGTTGTTTTAGAAGCACCAATTAACGTCATAACGAACACTACTAACTCATTAAATAACGAATTAAATTCGCTCCTAACCACTCTCGTCCACTCAGAGTTGGTTAAAACAAGTGCCCACAAATTGTGGACTTCTCCTCAATGAAAGACATGCATTTCTTATGGAGAAAGTGTGGGTAGTAATTGCCGCCGAAATGTTTAAAGATTCCCTCTTCGATTTCGCAAGAACATAATAGATATACATGGTAATAGAGAAGGTGGTTATCATTAATTTGACAACCATATAAATTGATTACCAAAGCTTACAGATAATGTGAATGGGTTGAGTTTGTCTTCCCATCACAATCCGTCGACAAAAATCGCGTCATCAAACTTGATGAGAACGTCTTGACGTTAAGAAGCGATAGTAAAACCTCAAGTGACTCAAGAAGAATAACACGACCGTTTTACGTCTATGACGTCGTTTACCTTACAAACGACCGTGTCGACTCATCATCGACTTGACTAAATGAAAATCAGGATATCGACTATCTGTCGATTTAGATTCGAAAGATAACTGGCAAGATAAGATTTACGTCATACGACTCATTGGTTCACATTATCGTTTAACACTAGACTCATTTGGCAAATTGACCGCTCATAATCCAAGGTCTATCTCTCTCTTCTCGAAAGATACTCTCTCTCTCCTCTCTGAGAGTCGATACCCTGTAATCCTGTTTCACTTGTCATCAAACAATAAGAGATCAGTGCATCTTTATTCGATAAATTCAACTAATAAATCAAATCTTATAATACAGTTATTAAATCGACCATAACATAATCATTTCCATGATTTCATAATTGATATTCAATACAATTCCATGTCATATCCTGTCTTAAGTCTATAACATCTCAACAAATTTACTTATGCCCAAGTAAAAAGTATAGCAAGTCAGAAATAGGGATGTAACATATCCTTCCCCTAAAGATTCATCGTCCTCGATGATATAAAGCATCAAAATACCACTTAAAAGGATATTCATTGTTTAATTGCTATCAACATAAAGTAAATGAGGAAATTTCTGCTAGAATTCAAGGTAATTTCTCCCCCCATGCAAAACTATTCTATGCATACTGGTCCCACTGGACCTCACACTTCATAACCTCTATGTTACACAAGCATTGCTTATGATCTTCAAGTATTTCAAAAGCTTGATCATAACCTCTCCTAGGTTCTTGTACTTTTAAATCATTCATAGATTATAACATTTATATATTACATGAATATATTCCTCATATATAAATCACAAAAAGCATGTTGCCTCCTGGCAATAATTGATAATAGATTAATTCTAGATATCAATAAAATTTCTAACCGTGAAGTTTAGAAAGGTCCATTATGCTTAGGGACTGGTTTAGAATACATTCTATTCTTTAGGAAACGCTTTCAGGGGTTTAACCCTTAAAAGAATTTTCCTTCTCTCACCGAGAATTGTCTTGGTGTACGCTTAATCATTAACGTAGCTTTTCTATTCATTATCCATTTCCTCTGATCTCTCCTGATCAGTTAATTTTTTTTTTCTCATTCATTTTGAATAACATTTCCGGACTAATGCTAATCCTACCTTCTAGCTTACCCAGCTTATAGGAGTTCGACATCTTTCTGTCCAATGCTTCAATTCAAGCCATCTTAATAGCAAAAGTTAGGTATTGTCAAAGATTTCACGTGATAAGTAGTCTCCCTACTCGTATTGCTAATCCTTGCAACATGTTTGGAGCAAATCTTCTAAAACCTGATTAACTTCCTTAGTTTAACCATCTATTCACAGGATAATAAATTATGCCCTTTTAAATTTCAGTTCTTAACATGGAGGACAAGTTTGTCAAAACTTTGACATTACACGCACATTTCTATCTGAGATAACCTTTTCAAGAAACAAACAGTCTAAACACATCTTGCACAAAATGTGTGCTAACACTGATGCTCCATCAGTCCAATCCCCTGTTATATAATGTGCTACCTTCGAGAGTTTATCATCTCATAATGGTATCGTGTCTTGTCCTAGACATAGAAAGACTTTGTTCAAAATCCATGCTAATAACTCGCCATTTCCACTATGGCACGCCATGTGGGTACAACAATCCTATAGGTGTTGATGTTCTACTTTTACCCTCTGGCATTCCAGACAAAATGCTATAAATCTCGCAACATCATTCTTTATTCCTTTCAAGAATTAAAAAGGTTTTATATCTATTAGTACTTGGTTAACCCTAGATGTCCTGGGTATGGTGGAATATGAACTTCTTTCCACACCAGTTTTCTTATTTCAGAAGAATTAGAAATAAACATTCTTTCTCCGAAGCTCAATAGTCTGTGAGACTTAAAATGAAAAACCTTTCATACCTTGAATCTTTTAAATTTTACCACAAGAGCTTTCTAAATTTACTCATCATGTAAAGGTACACCCTTAAACCATCTCCTGAGGCATCAATTTTCCCTCAAACTGTCATTCAGAACAGGAATTCATAGCATTGGTGCTGTTGTAATTTCTCTTAATCATTATAGAACCACTTGCACATAAGGATTAATGTTCTCCTTCATGCTTAAAATAAATAAGTACATCTTCTAGAAGACTAGAACAAATATGTCTAAACAATCTCTAGACACACTGCACATGAGATTCATGAGTACGACAAGGCATTTGTATGTTCAAAAGACAACACTGCTAACTCACAGTGCCCATTCTTGTCCAAAAGTTGTTTCAAGGGTACCCTCACCTTCAATCTAGATTGATGATATATCAATCTTAAATCAATCTTTGATAACATAACAACTCAACCCATCTAATCAAAGAGGTCATTGATACGTGTGAAAGATATTTGCTCCTTATCGTGGTTTTAATGAGCAAATGATATGAAATACATATTTGTAGAGTTATGTCCTCCTTGACAAAAACAATATCTAGTGCACCCCCTGGTAACATACTAGATCTAATCAGACCTTTTAGCCAAAAATTCTTATAAAGGGGCTTTTGATTCCCTTAATCTTATAGTTGTCATAAGATAAGGTTCTTTTCCCAAGTAATTCATCCCAACGTTCTCAGAGGAATAAGATTTTCAGTTGATTCAAACACTACTCCATCAACTTTGGCGGAAAGGCTTTCTTTTCCAAACTACTAGGTATCTCCTTGGTTTTAAACATGGTTAGGATTGCTCCAATTCAATCAAGAGATTAACTAGTGGCTTATTCTCTTTTAGACTTTCACCCTGGTTTGGTTCTCGATTAATACATGCTCTCATTTTCCTCATGCCCGATAATTAAGTTATCTAACAATTTTTTTTTTTTTTTTTTTTCTGAATCTAAAGCATCTCAAAACATCAAACATATATATCTCATAATAATCCAAAGATTGGTATAAAACATTGTCATTTTTATTATAAAGTGTTAGGAGTAACCACATCCTTATTTATATAGTTGATACGACAAGACTATATGTCACTGTTGTTTTTTACAATCTTCCAGTTTAACAAACATAGAGGGTGGATGTACACACAAGTACTCCAACATCTTTTTCCTAAAACAAAAACATCACATCAACGTTCAAGTGACATGTCGTAACTGGCTACAGTTTACTAGGTTTTACTACACCAGTAGAATTAGTAGGATTCTTGGCCAGTTCAGAACGTTGTTTTCTTTCTAGCCGAATACACTTAAGCGCATCAGCAAAAGTCTCTGAATCCTCCAGCCATGCACCTTCAAAGTAAACAATATGCTCTTTAAGTTCAACCTCCTCGATAGGTTTCTTCTTAACCACTAATCTAGGCAAATGTTGGGGAACAGACTTCCTAGCTGTTTTCTTTGTTCTTCTCCACGTCATGCTAGCACAAGAAAATTTTGAACATTAGCTAACTGCATAATGTTGACTATAGGTTAGCACAGTGGACTCATAAGTCCTAGTGTCGAACTCGATAGCTCTGATACCATATGTAACATCCACGTTCTAAAAACAAAGTAAAAACCAAAAAAAATTCACCATAAAGTAAATTTACAAGGTAAAAATGAGACAGAGAAATTTTTCTTTTATTTATTATAAAATCAAGTAACAACCATTACAAGATTTCTCATTACAAATACAATACTCTGTATTGTCTTTCTCAAGTACAATGTTTACAAAAGTAAATCAATTTTAAATACCTGAATCAGATAATGTTTTACTTAGTCTCAATAAACACAAGTCTCAGAGATATACTGCATCCAGAAATCTAACATCTTTATTGCAAGCCTCGGCATGTCTTCTGCTAGAGAGAGAGAGTATCTTTCTAGTGATTTACCTCCAACCACAGACCGTCGGTCTCCCGCACTCCTTCCTAACCGGAAGTGGCCCTTCCCTTCACGAGAAGTATAGACCAAGGTGACCAGTGGTAATTTGCCTTTCCGAGTACATAGTGTTGTATCTTACACAACTCCATCTATCATACAACCCTAGATACCCTCTAGCTAAGTATGATTCCCGATAGGATGTGCAATCCAGATACAGTGAACCGACAATGCATGCAGAGACATATGCATTACTATGGCCATAGTTTTCAATATAAATTGACGTTCGCAATGAACGATGTCATACTGTTCACCCACTCCAACTCAACTTGGATACTATCATATTCCTACAGTTTGACTTGGTCATCTATGTTTAACTTAAGAGGTTATGACATTTGAACAATTGAGTCTTCCCGACCCATACAGGTTTTCTTACACTGTTTAAAATCCATAGACCCGTTCAACTTTCTTTCTTTATGATGACTCTCATTGCTTCATCGCAATTTCTGCGGTCCATGACTTATTGTCTCATAATATATAAAGATAGATTAATTACGACTATGATGATAACCTTACCAGATTAAGCAATAAAGTCTAGGAATCTAATTCCCTTCTTTCAAGTAAGAATATTTACACAAAGTTAGGGCATTTGACCATTCAAATCATAGTCTAAATAATGATCTCAATGTCTTAATATAATAATTACCATATCCAGGTTAGTTAAGGTTTAACTAAAGAGTTTCATTTAACTCAAAACTAGTCTTCTTGACTTAGACAGATTCTCAAGTCACCATCATTGTTTCCAAAGATCTTAAGAAATGACTTTCTAACTTGGGTATCTCCTTGCATCCTTGCATCATCTGAGATCCATAACTTATCGACATTTAAAACTTAAGTCGAGTTGTAGACAATCGAATTGGTTTAAACACCAAAAAATAAATGAACAAATTTTAGGGTTCTTACCCCATTATCATTGATTCATAAAGCAATCATAAAAGGATATTAAATAATATTACCCTACTAGGTCAACCTAGGGTTTGTCTTTCCTTTTCCATGAAATTGGATTATCAAACAATCAATTCTAGGAAGAATAGTTTTTGTTAAAATAAACCACTTTTCTTCAGTCTTCTTTCGACTTAAAGGTTGTTTCAAAACTTCAAAACAAATCTACTTTAACTTATAAGAGGAATCCTCAATAACAATAACGTCAAACAATTCGACTCCAAGTCTAAGAGTCTCCCAAGTTTAGTTTGATTCTAACTGGTTGATAGTCTAACCCCCCTTTGTTATCCATCGAACACATGTTTAAAGTTCTTCTCCTTTTTTGTATTGGACTAAATAGAGTCAAATATTCTCCTAATGACATTATGTCACCACGGTTTCTATTTTGCAAGATAGTGCTTAATTGCTTCCAAAAGGAAGAACACATCTATGGCTCTATCAAGGATATTTACTTACAACTTAAACAATCCTTGACAAGTTTAAGTCTACAATAAAACTATAAACCCTCTAGGTCTTCTCTAGTCATCTGACTTACACTTAAGAAGATAAAATAACTAAGTTTAACCTCCTTGGGTTATCATGATAATACTAATCACTACGGCTGAATCACCCAGTGATACTACATCACTAATCAAATGATTCTTCATGATAGTAATATCATTCTACATAAATGAATATAACAATTCCAAAATATTAAATCCCAATACATTAAGCTTTCACCATGTAATCATTTACATGTAAAATAATATACTTGGCCTAACGATTTCTTTTCTTACCCCCTCTCTAGCTATAGAAAAGATAAAACTCATGTTCATAAAAAAATAAACCTATCTTTAAGTTATGGTTTAACTACTATGACTACATCATATTGTCGCTCACATATAGAAGAGTAAAAGAAATGGTCTACTTATAAGGTCCACATTAACGATAAACCAAATCATTTAGTCAACAGCGTCTATCAAAAAGATCCCCATATTCTTATAAAGAGAGTCTATAAGATAATACTACATGTATTAACGTATGTTTACAAATAGGTAAGCTCTTCAAACATTCATTCTAGAAATGAAATTGAGCTATCTTATATTTCGTGTTAAAAAGGAAAATTTTAAAATAAAGGATTATAAAAAGGGAAACCTGTTATGTAACAAAGCATAGGACTCAATCGTCCTTACGTTCAAATAGTTGACAATGAAGAACTAAAAATCCCTCTTGAGCTCGAGCACTTCGAAGATTTTTCAATCTGATATCTTGACTTCAAGAGAATAGTTTACTTTGCATAAGCTCAGCAAAAATTGGCAGATTTCTGACTTAGAACATCATGTTCAAGGTTGAGTTCTTGTAATGCTACATAATAGTGCTACCATTCTTCATATATCTAAGCACACCAAAAGATATCTAAAGAAGGTAATATTTACCCTCCAACTCTCACTATGCTTCTTCCTGCCCCGCGAGAATGAAAGCTCTTCTCAATAAATAAAATGATGGTTGTTTCTCACCACCACCACCATGTTCCTTTGCTTCACCAATCCTCTCTTTTCTTCCCCCTATGCTCACCAACGATAACAAGTTATATTCTCCTGTTTTCCTCTATTTCCTCGACTCATCATGAGTCGTTCCCCTCTGGACATCCCCCCTGTCTCAAGATAAGTCATGTGGATCTTTACTCAACCTCCCTCACGACTCTCCGGATCCCTCTCTCCACTCTTCGTAACCTTCTTTAAGAGTCCATCCCTTCATTTTATCCAACCGCTCACCATTAAGGACACTACCGTTAAACAAATACCCTGCCTATCGGATAACAGTTTCCTCTTAATCTGCTAACAACTTATTCAGACTCCACTCTCCTCGGTAGAGTGAATTTCCCCTCCTCTACATAATGATCACAACCATTTAAAGACTCCCCTTGATGTCGCTCCTGCCCATGCATATATGTTATAAACTCTCCACTCTCTGCACGACGAGGGACTAATGGCATTTCCTCTACCGTCCATCCTAAACAAAAGGAAATCAGTTTCTACATGTTACACGTTCCCCTCAAGTGCCTTTGAAATGCTCTCTACCTTCCTCCAGAAAGAGGGAACGTGGGCGTCTAACTGCCACTGCCTCCCAATCCATGACTAACTAAACACATAAGGATCGGCATGCAAGATAGCTCCCTGACCTCCACTACTGGTTTGATACCAAATACGCCCTCCTTAAGGCCGTAGTTACCTCTAAATGCATGCTGACATAAACTCTTAGTTTCCACCAGCATGCTTGAGGGATTCGTGGTAATGAGGATCCACACAAACTGATGGGACTTAATCCTCCAGATTGTGGCATCCACCTTAGTGTTTTGAAACAACTACCTTAAATAGCGAGGACTCTCCATTCCCACTCAACTATTTGCTTGCCTTTACAATAACGGAGTTCAAACTCCCACAATGTCTAGATAACTACTTACCTAAAAACAATCACGTCCTACAAGGCTGTGAGCAGTGTGCCATTAAAAGTACAAAGATCATCTAAAGAATTGAGAGGTGTTCATTGTTTTAGAAGCACCAATTAACGTCATAACGAACACTACTAACTCATTAAATTCGCTCCTAACCACTCTCGTCCACTCAGAGTTGGTTAAAACAAGTGCCCACAAATTGTGGACTTCTCCTCAATGAAAGACATGCATTTCTTATGGAGAAAGTGTGGGTAGTAATTGCCGCTGAAATGTTTAAAGATTCCCTCTTCGATTTCGCAAGAACATAATAGATATACATGGTAATAGAGAAGGTGGTTATCATTAATTTGACGACCATATAAATTGATTACCAAAGCTTACAGATAATGTGAATGGGTCGAGTTTGTCTCCCCATCACAATCCGTCGACAAAAATCGCGTCATCAAACTTGATGAGAACGTCTTGACGTTAAGAAGTGATAGTAAAACCTCAAGTGACTCAAGAAGAATAACACGACCGTTTTACGTCTATGACGTCGTTTACCTTACAAACGACCGTGTCGACTCATCATTGACTTGACTAAATGAAAATCAGGATATCGACTACCTGTCGATTTAGATTTGAAAATAAGACTTACGTCATACGACTCATTGGTTCACATTATCGTTTAACACTAGACTCATTTGGCAACTTGACCACTCGTAATCCAAGGTCTATCTCTCTCTTCTCGAAAGATACTCTCTCTCTCCTCTCTGAGAGTCGATACCCTGTAATCCTGTTTCACTTGTCATCAAACAATAAGAGATCAGTGCATCTTTATTCGCTAAATTCAACTAATAAATCAAATCTTATAATACAGTTATTAAATCGACCATAACATAATCATTTCCATGATTTCATAATTGATATTCAATACAATTCCATGTCATATCCTGTCTTAAGTCTATAACATCTCAACAAATTTACTTATGCCCAAGTAAAAAGGTAAAAGTATAGCAAGTCAGAAATAGGGATGTAACAAGGTGTATACCTGTTGAAGTTCTATATATAAGGTTATTATCTCCATTTGCATCAAACATATATTTTCCATTGTGGCTTCCCCTGCACTAGTTGACACTTTATCCTCCTATTGAGGTAGGTTTGGGCATTTGATCTCCATAGATATTAGGGAGAAATATGTGAAGAAGCCATGCTCACAAGTTCTTGTTGAGCACTACCACTAAGAACTTGGCAATAAAGTTAGCTCTAATGCTTGCCTAAATAATTGAAGATGACCACCCACATTGATTTTGTTTGCACCGGTGAGCTCTTTTACAAACCCCATTACCACCGATTCTTTACAACCGAAGATGGCTTGCGAGTACTTCTTTGCCACTAGGCCATGATAGAGAGGGTTGTGACTAGGTTTAGTTGTGATGGCATGCCATTTCATAAGTTGTTATAATGGCTACCACCACAATATTAAATTAGAGCACACCACACCAAATTGCACTGACAATAACACATATCAAAATACATTGCAAATTCCTTCTATATTCAATGTTAGAGACACTTGCCATGATTATCTCTACTCATGGGATATAAATGGTATTGAATTCATCTTAAGGGAGTTGGTCACCGTAATACAATGCCAAGATTCTTATGGGATCGATTTGTATTGAAGTGAGGCATAGAAAGCTTTGTTTATTCAATTCATTCGATAGTTATTGCAGATACAAACCACAGTTATAAATACTTGTCATGAAACAGTTGAAGCAGTTGCAGAACGAACTGAACTGACTGAAAACTAGACCAGCGCTAACTTACACCGAACTAAACTGACTCAACAATGTAGTAACCGCTAACATTCCCCCCCTTATTACATTGTTCCTGCAATAGTACTAAGGGACCCCCCCTTAATGCTAAAAACTCAACAAAGCTGATTACATAGTATGAATACATATTTATAGAAGATCTTCTCCCAAAGAACAAATCCTGAACCAAGCAAGGCTCCATCATGCTGTCTCGTCTACCCTCGAAAAGGTGTCGCTTCGAGATGTGTTCTTGAGCTCTTTAGTCCCAAGCTCTCAAATCACAGAGTCTTGAATTATTCGACAATGGCGCCTAAGAGATATGACAGATCTCTGCCATGTTGTCTAGTGACTGCGAAAGGGTATAATTCAAGATCATAAACTCTTTGAAGCTCGCTAGACAACAATCCATATTGAGCTCAAAACCAAACCCCAAACCTGTCTCCAAAACAAAATCTTCACAAAACATACATTCTTCAAATTTGTCAGCTCCGTCAGCATCAAAAAAGAAAAACAAAACAACCAAAAACAAAAATGCTTCTCATGCAAAGCATCATCTCAAAGTGAGAAGCTAACTTGAGATGATGGAAAATCCTCCATCCTCCGATGCCGCCTGCCTCCAATCTGACCTTGCTTAAAGGGCATATCCATAGAAATTAATAGCACCATCTGGTGGATCCTCATCTTCAATATCTGGTGGATCCTTATCATCTTCAATGCAAGCAAGATTTCCTTCATTTTTGAGCTTTCCTTTAAGAACATCACTCGCTCGAGTTCTACAATCCCAAGCTATGTGACCATTTTTCTTACAATAAAAACATTTGATTCTCTCCGATCTCTTGTAATTGCTTCTTGAAAATAATGCTTTCTCCTAAGGATCATCTTCTGAATCTTCTGTTGTTCTCTTCTCTTCTGATAGAAGAGCAGAAATCATACCTTCTAGAGTTTGTGAAGATATTTGACTGAGAGTAAAAACAACATTATTGTATTTTGAAGGCAAGCTATTTAATAGGATGGCCCTAGCATCATCATCATCTATTGTAACCTTAACCTCTGCTAGCTGTCTAATAAGAGACTGCAAGTTACTTATATGATTTGACATTGTGATTCCATCTTCCATCTTAAATCGAAATAATTGAAGTTTTAGAGAAAACTTTGCATTAACGGCTTTCGCTCCAAACAATTTATTTAGATTTTCCCAAATTTCGGCTGATGATTTATCCAAATCAATATGGTGCAATTCGGTGTCAGAAAGAGCAAGACCAATTATAGCTTTGGCTTTATCATCTCTACTACTCCAATCTAATAACTTATTTGCATCTGTAGGTGCTTTTTCCTTTCCACTGACTATTGCCCATAAATTTTTATTCATTAGTTGCATTTGAATTTTCATTCTCCAAGTATGAAAATTGGAACCAAAATACTTGTCTAATGGGATCTCCATTTAGATAATACTCAAAAGATTGACTTCTTACTCAGACTTAAATACACACTTTAATACATACCAATGATTGCCAGATTTTTGCAGACTATGTCTTCTTCATTCAAATGCCTTATGGAGAAACTTTAGTTCAGGCAACAACCAAGCAGCCAGGTGCTAAAATTAAAAGAAGAATAGACAGCAGATTTAATAAACACCAACCAACACATCCAAATCGCCTATCAAAACTAGTCACTAGTGGCACGCAAAAAAGATGATTCTCATGATACAGCACCTTGTATCAAACGGCAGTTACAGGTTTTGACGCCTATCTTCAAA
This sequence comes from Cunninghamia lanceolata, assembly GCA_027924645.1. Lineage (NCBI taxonomy): Eukaryota > Viridiplantae > Streptophyta > Pinopsida > Cupressales > Cupressaceae > Cunninghamia > Cunninghamia lanceolata. The sequence goes on along the minus strand of BSBN01001317.1, from coordinate 134,348 downwards.
CAACTCCAGAAAAAAAAAAAAACACATAATCTTCAAATACCTTTATATTCCATGTTTGGAATTCTCCTCCACACACCGCAAGTCTCCACACACCTTTATAAGAATATCTTCTTCAAACACGCATTCTCTGCCTTCAAATGCATACAAACAAAGCAAATACGGTTGCTCCTTAGAATGCTGTTACGTTTCTTCATTCATACAGTGTTGGCAGCGAACTCTATGTCTTCAAACATCGATCTTTGTTACTCCTCACATCGCACAAGATCATACGCTCCTAGCTCCTTGTTAGAAATCCTTATTGCTAGTCGTGGGCACTTCCTCCTTGTTGTTTGGAGTTCAACTTGGGTGATCACTGCAAATTCTTCATTGCTGTTTGGTTGGCACTGTCAGCAGAAATCCATCGGCAGTTTGAAGACTCCTCCTTGCTTTCTACACATCTCAGCAAACGCTTCCTCTCTCACCAAGGTGGCTCTGATACCATTTGAAGTGAGGCATAGAAAGCTTTGTTTATTCAATTCATTCGATAGTTATTGCAGATACAAACCACAGTTATAAATACTTGTCATGAAATAGTTGAAGCAGTTGCAGAACGAACTGAACTAACTGAAAACCAGACCAGCGCTAACTTACACCGAACTAAACTGACTCAACAATGTAGTAACCGCTAACATGTATCACATGCATATTAATCAAAATAAAAGGTGGGGTGGTGGCATTTAGAACATTAAATATTTTGTAGGGTGGTTGAAAGGACACAAATTTGATCAAACCATCCCATGTTTCTTTTAAAACACTATTTTGTATGGGAGTGAAAATTGGTTGATTCCATAGCCAAACACTCTACTGCCCCATTAGCTTCCTTGTAGCAACATGTGAAGGATTTGTCAAAGGTTTCACTGATCTGCATTGCTTCTTCTAGAAGGCTATTCAACCTCCAATTCATGCTTGTTCTTGTGCAACATCCATTTATTACTAGTATCGAGTCACCTTCAGCTTCAAGTTTCTACACATCCATTGATTTGGCCAATTTTAAGCCATATATTAATGCTTCATTTTTTGCCATGTTGTTGGTGCATGTCCCTAGGTTGATGGAGCCACCATGCTTAAAGACTCCCTTGCCATCACACCATGAACACTAACTGATCTTAAGTTTCCTCTTTAATCCCCATCAAAATTTAGTTTTACAAAACCTATTTGTCGGTGCTTCCACCTCACATCTTTTCTCTCTATCCTTTTATCTCTTTCCCATTAATAAGGGATAAAAAACTACATATATTTCTTATAGAGGACTATAGTAATTTAGATTATTATTTTAATTAGAATTTGTATTGTAAGAAAATATATAACAATTTCAAATATATATTTTAAATTAGAATTGTACAAATTAGAAGTTTTGAAAAAAGTTTCATATTAGATTTATTTTTAATGATTTTTATTTTTCTACTTTTCATTTTAACAACTTACTATTAACTATAATAATTAAAGTTTATAATGTTTGATTTGTGTGAAAATTCAACAACCAACTTTTTTTTTTTTTACTTACTTTCTTTTATCTCTTGAAATTAAAAAATACTAATTCCTAGTTGATAGAAAACATAAACTAGTACCATAAATTTAAAAAATACTAATTTCTAGTTGATAGATAACATAAACTAGTACATTGTAATGATTTTATAATATGGAGTTAAATTGTTTACATTTAAATTTTTAATTATTATAATGTAATTAATAGTTTTTAATATTTTGTTCCATAAATTTAATATATATTTTTTCTTTTAAATTTTTTTTGGAAAGATTTAACTGATTTTTAAAAACATCATTAATTGAAACAACATCAATTGACATTGGGTATATTGATCATTAGGGTGTCACAATCACTACAATGTTGCAGGTGTGGTGTTAAGCAGATATACATGCCTCCTTGAGCTTTAGCTACAACTAATGTGCCCAAATACAAGATAGTGCATATCTCTCCCTCAAGAAGGGGGGAGGAATGCCTACAGATAGTATCAATCTTAGATTATTAAATAGTTTAATTAACCATGTACTTCACCCCCTTGCACTACACACTATGGTTAATGGCTTCTTTTGCCACAAAAAAATAATGTTAAATTTCATTGTGATTTTCCAATTAATTAAGAATTGCACTCATTTCATATAGCTATCGGTGTACCCATTGCACATTAAGTGCGAATGCTAGTTATATTATTAGTTTATACTTTGTATAAACCCACCTTATGTGGCGATGTGTCATTTGGAGAGTTGTTGAACTAGTCCAAGCTATGTGGCGCTTGCTTTTCTCCGCTCGGAGAAACAAACTTGCCACCTTATGTTGAGTGCATGAGTCGACTCCTACACAGATTCAAACTCCTCACTCTATATGTACATCTCATTTCTATTGTAAATTCATTTCTTTGTGAATAACATTGAAGATCATTGTTTTTCTTCTTTGCACTGTACTTTGCATTTGATTTTACAGATTCGGTGCCAATCCTAGTCTAGTCAATCCGCCATTCTCAACATGATATGAGAGCAAGGGCTAGTTCGTTTGCTGGTTTGGAGTATACTGTGAGTTCTTTGTTGCATGCAAAGCTGTGATCTGCATTGTTCTCTGTGAGGGTTTGGTTCACGCCATTACAGAGACGTAGCAATGGTGGCAAGGTCAAGGGTTGCGGCCTATTTTTGGTGTGTTGCAAAAGAAGACCGACGACCTACAAGAAGAGGGCCAACTACTTGCAACCAAAGGCTCACGGCTTGGAAGACAAGGTTCACGACCTATTTGCAAAAGAGGCCTGCGACCTGTTTAGAGCTCACGGCCTCAATAGAGGGTCGTGGCCTGTGTAAAACACAAGTGGCCTCAAGAAAAGGCTGGTGACCTGTTTGGAAGGCCCACGACCTATCCAAGGGGGCGCCCTCCTGCACAAAAGGACCGCGACCCATCACCCCTTAGCCAGGATCCGCCCTTCATCTCTCCACAGCGTGAAGGCTCATCATCTTGCCCTCTGCTTTTTGACCTCTATTTGGCACTGTTCTACCTATTCGTGGTTTCATTGTGCAAGGTCTCTCCTTGCTCAAGTCGCCTCAAATCTCTAGTGTGCAGGCCCTGTTTTGGCACTGCCATAACCATTTCCTGGCTTTCCCTACATTATTTTTGGCAGATTTTACCCTAATCTGCCCTTCCCCAAAACGTTTGCCCTAATTTTGTTTTCTAATGCATTTAAAATTATGCTTGACACAAAATAGGCATGCAAAAGCATTTAAAGTTATGTTTTTACAAATAGAGGTATTTAAAAATTAGGGGCAAAATTTCTTTGTGAGAATCAATAGTTATTTCAATCTTGTATCTTCTCCAAACGAAGACGAAGGGTGAGGTCCGGGTTGGTAGGAAGCTAATACCCTCTCATAGTCAAAACCATTGTATTCTATTCTCTTCACCGATACCAACGAATAGTTGGAAGGCTAGGTCCATTATCGTGATAGGGATTTTTTCTATTTTAGTACAGTTTTTTATTAAATTTAGGTCATTTACGGAAAATTGTTTGTGTTATATAACTTTTGTTCAATAGCTCGAAATTCAGTATCATTTTTTGTAAAAGTTAATGCTTTTTTATTTCACACACATTGATCCTATTTGCATTGTAAAACACACAAAGGTATAAAGTGCCAAAACTGGGGGGTAATCAAGCAAAGGGGGTCATACACGCACTCACCTAAAGTGCCTCTTATTCAAGGGAGGTGTCATTGAGTTTTTTCCTTTCGAGCTATCTAAGTCTACAACATACATCTCATCTATATGGTTTTATAAGTGTGATCAAGTCTATCTCCAAGAACTTCTATTCATATTGGGACCTTGAAAACACCCAATGAGGTTTGTATAGCTCTTTGGAAAGGTCAACGAACAAAGAAGTCATGAGCTCATACGCATAATTCCAAGAGACTCTAATACTATAGAGGAATATGTCACATAATTTAATTCAACGAGGTTGCAACTAAAAGAAGGTGGGATGGAGTCATATTAGCCACAATTTTGCATCGACATCGAGGTACACAAGCAGCTTCTAGGTTCATGCATCTTTTTTCTCTTTTGGAGGGTAGTTTTTCCCACAAGGTTTTCTACCTTCTCTCCACTTCATAAGAGATTTTTATTGTATATGGGTACCTAATCAGGCCTAGCTGTTGGGACCCATATTTGTTTTGCCCACCTATACTGTACTTAAAGGGGGGTGTTAGTGTACAAATATTATTTAATTATATTATTATTCTACACTTTGTATTAGGCCACCTTATGTGGCGATGTGTCACTTGAAGAGTTGTTGAACTAGTCCAAGATATGTGGTGCTTGCTTTTCTCCACTTGGAGAAACAAACTTGCCACCTTACGTTGAGTGCATGAGTCGACTTCTACATAGATTCGATCTCCTCACTCTATATGTACATATCATTTCTATTGTAAATTCAACCCTTTGTGAATAACATTGAAGATCATTATTTTTCTTCTTCATGCTTTGCTTTGCATTTGATTTTGTAGATTCGGTTCCAATCTTAGTCCAAACGATCCACCATCCTCAACAATGTTTAAGTAGAGTGTAGAGAGATGGAACACCTTGTGAACAAAACCTCTCTACATAGTCTACTATGTTTATATTGTGATTGGCACACTAACATTAAATGGCTAAACAAAAGAAATATCCCAAAAAATAGTATTTTAATCCCAAGGTCATAAATTGACAATAGAAATTAAAATAATCTCATTCAATAACTTTACAGAATATCAAAGTTGAGAATAAAATTAGTACAACATCAATGAATATTAAAGTTAAGAATGAAATTAATATAACATCAGTCAAATTATTGACAAATATTTCCACAACTAAGCAATTGTTAGGTTGGGCACAAATACAATTTTTTAGAAAAAGGTGCCTCATTCTTTTGGCATTGGGTAGAAACAGGGGGTGGTGTGGTTATCTTGTCCATTGTGTGATCCTTTCAAATGAGGAAGGTTAGTGGCACTAGGGAGATATATTCGAGCACAATAATCAAACCCATCATGAAAGCCTAATCGAAGTTGGGCACTAGATACATAGATTAAAAACATCTCTATTGAGCATTGTCCCTACATTGTTGCACTTGTGTTTTATTTGCACAAAATCCTTTCACTATAATATTTAGAAAGCCATCCTTGCAAAGATAGTAAAGAAAGAAAGAAAAATAAACCAAGGAGGCACTCTTTTATTGGTAAAATCAAAGACATCATCACATTGAAGAGAGGTTTTTAACCAACCAACTTATCTCCAAGATAGCCTTCCCATCTTTGGTGTATACTGGGAAGATACAAAATAATAGAACTATGTAGAATAAAATATAGAAATGATGTGTATACCTTGCAGTGTAGTGTGAGAAGCAGTTTTCCCTAAGCATCCATGAGAATAAGGCAGTTGGAAGTGAGGTTGTATGTGTTCACTCTGAAGAGGAGATCTCTATTGGAATCAAAGATGGTGAATCCCTTGATAGAATTTATAGAGTTTGATAAATAGAAATAGATACTTTTAAGAATCAAATCGAATCAAATAAAAGGTGTCATTTGCTATGAAATCAAACATAAAATCACATAATTTATTTTTTACAAAAATAAAATCATACAAGGTTTCCTCAAAAATCCATAAGACTCCATTAATGGCTTCTACCTAGCTTTTCTTAAGAAAATAAAAATATGTTTAATAACCATTTTGAGCACACACACAATCCTTAAAAATGGAATAACTAGCACAAGAAAATCCATCTGCTCTCTCCTTGTAATTTCTCTACAATATAATGATTGAATGAATAGACTATCTAGTTATGTGATCTCTCTCTGATTTAGTAAGAAAAATAATATGTTATCTACTTGTAATTTTCTCATTGTGTAATGATTGAACGGATAGGTTATATGGTCAAAATAATTTAATCACTTTCTTATGTACTTATTAAGAAATGATATTTGTTAGGATGCTTCTATTATATACTCCTACACATGCCTAACATGATAAAATATAGGTGGTCAAAGCTATGGTCAACTGCGTCTTGTATCTGTTTATCACTTTGACCGCCTATATCTCCCTCATCCTGACGAATTTCGACATGCTTCAAAAGGCAAAAGTGCTTGTTTTTGTCTCCTCTGTCATTTGGCGGGCTTTTGAGGAGGATATTTTCACTTTCAAAATTTAGATCTGGATTTGCATGCTGGATCGACTGGACGTTTCAGCGACCAATTTGAGATATGCAGATGCATATATTTATTGCATTTATGGGTGCAGATCGATGATTCAACAGCTCACATTGAAGATTCAAAATATCTTCTATCTGCCCCAGTTCCAAATCTTTTATGCCATAACTTCTTGCAGGTGGACGTCCCTTCATATGCAAATATTTTCCTGACTGTGTCCATGGGCAAATTGATTGTAACCGATTGAGGTCAAAGTGTAAAATGCTATATATACATGTGTAACAGATGTATATTGGTTGGTTGTTCTTCTGGGCTATTTTGTAATGGTTACTTGGCCTCTATAATCAATAAAAATTGGTATTTTGCCTCTCTTTTATTATTTTAGCACTGTGTCTGTTCTTTGGATTAGTGTAGGCTGTGTATTGTGGACAAAACAGTCCCTTTCATTCCTCCATTATTCTATCTTAACCTCTGTTAGAATCAATGAGTCTGTGTAAGTCTTTCCAGCTGTGAGATTATTACTGTGTCGATTCAGTTGTAGCCAAACACATATAAATCTGGTGTATCACTTATTTCATTTTAGTTTCCTTCTACCCCTTTTCCCAAAAAGCATTAGCACTAGGTTTAGATACATTGCTCTAAGTAATAGGTTTAGAAAGAGGAAGTCGGCCTTCTCCAAAGGTCTAATCTTAATTTGCAAGGTCCCAACAAAGGTGCAGATCTGAGAGCCAACAATTTTTGGCACAGGCTTTGTATGCTTGAAATGCATAGTCCATTGTATATGCGATTGTATGTGCAAAGATACAATCGCGTATACATGCAAAAAGCGGACCCCACTTTTTGTATCTCAACCTTTGCATCTACACTTTGTATATTTTCTTTTGTATGTTGCCGATGTACATTTCCTTTGTATATCTGCTTGCATGTTTCCTTTGCATGTCGGCCTTGCATGTTTCCTAGTATATGCATTGGCCTTTGCATATTTGCCTTGCATATGTGCTTGTCTTTCCCTTTGTATATCTATATACAATGCGATTATATATCCCTTTGCATCTGATCTTTGCATCTTCCTTTTGTATCTCTCTCATCTATCTGCCTTTGTATATGCAAACATACAATGGCGAATGTATATGCGAATATACATTAAAAAATGCATACACAAATACTAAGCATGAAATTGAAAAACCCTGCGATGGAAAATACTTAAAACAAAAGATTTATGGGTTTTTCTGGGTTTTTGGCAAAGATTCTTCAGACAAGATTTTGGGATTTTTTGGCAAGGCATATCGTGAGTATCTGAAGGATTTAAGCCTTGTAGGGTTATTCTCTAAAGGATATTCAAGGAATATACATGGTGAACTATTTAACTCTAGACAGAGGAAAATAGGTCAATAGTAAGTCAAGATCTTTGTTATATATCACAAATATAGATTTATTATAACATGACAAGGTTTCATGTCACAATCATGTATTTAGTGCAAATTATGTGTTGATAGTAAGGAATATTGAGAGGGGGGTGAATCAGTATTCCACAAAACCACTTATTAACAAGTTTATTAATCCAATTTCCAAAATTAATAATATGAATACAGAATAAACATAGGAACAGCAACCATAAAGACATAACACATGTACACCAGGATTTTTACGTGGAAATCCCAAAAGAGAAAAACCACGGTGAGTGTTAGCTCACAATATATTATTATAGCACAATACCGGATTACAAAAAGGCTCACGGCCTTAGGGTTCACTGCCCAGAGAAATGCTCACTGCAAGAAAGGCTCACTACCAAAACAGGCTCATTGCCTAGAGAAAGAAGGAAGAAAGAAGAATGGCTTACTGCTAAGTTGAACTGCTCAGATTGCATCTACACATGTTTGGTTACAGCTCCAATGAAGCGCAGAAATATTGTCTCAAAACTCTTCATCTCTGATTGCTCTGTTTCTCTACTCTGCTTTTACATAAGAACAAGATCTCTTTTCTTCTACTCTTACTACTTCGACAAAAACACTTTACTTCGCATGTCACACATTCACATTTGCACTTATATATCACACACCAAATTCAATCTCAAATATATATCCGCAACACTTAAAAACTTCAAGTTAGGTCGGCCTACTTATATGAAGCGTATAGTTAATAACTTGTAGCTTGTCGGCCAAATTCACTAACCAAAATACATAGAAGACCTAAATAACATTTGAAGCAGCTTCTCATATGTTGGCTCCAACTGTATAACAACTTAGGTTAAAGTTCTAATCAATAGAACTTACCGTACACAAATCAAACTATCATGTCGGCCTCAAACACAAACTATTACTGACTCAGTTTAACTGTCAGATCACAACTTTCACTGCAGACCACAATACTTGCTCAAAATTATATCAAAGTCTCCTTAGACATCACAAATCATACCTTCGGAACCGCAAAGCAAAATATCCTTTAGCAGCAAAATGCGGACCATCAGAATTCAGATCCTGTCACAATCAAACTTTGTCCAACAGTGTAGCGATACTCAGTAACTTGTAACTATCTTTCTGGTGGACTTTTGAACCTACAACTCTAGATTTAGACACTTCATACAAGTGTTTACAACACCTCAAAACCACATATCAAGATATGCGACACCGGAAGAATGCAGACCAAAACAAATGTGTGTTCTTATTTAACTGGCATTGTATTTTGTTCTATCGGACTTAGGCCATTTGAAGATATACTTTCGGAACTAATCAAAGCTGAAACCTTGGATATAAAATCATCTAAGAGTTAGAAACATCATACCAGAACCACAATATTTGGTCTTCAAATGCAGACCAATGCCAATCCAAACATAGTTTTTCTGTTATTGCCTTTGTACATGACTAAGTCTTCTTCACCAGACCAAAATCTCTTTTCCAACCTTGTTCCTTTTTTTGTTGCTATCAATGACAACACTCAATTATTCAACAGAGCAGTGTCTCTTGCCAACAGTGTGGTCAAGATTTTGTTTGATGGTAGTCTTTTTAATCTCTACCATCGATGTATGTATTTCATCTAATGCTCCTCACTAAGGAAATTCTTATTAGCATAATTAAATATCTAAGACCATCATTTGTGGTAGCGACTATGGGTAAAAGTGCATAACTGTGTCACACTTTTGGCCAACTTATCAGCACAAGTGAGTTTAAACATTTCCAACTAAAAGTCATTTTTTGTCAAACATATGGTCTAGTGAGATTCATTCTAGCTAAGTTAGATATGGGCCATAACTTTTCCAACTAGAAGTGTCTACTAAATACATATGTAGCACTACTTGGGCGCAATTTACCAAAAAAAAAAAATTGTTCAAAAAAGTTAAAATTTCAACAACTCCTACTCATGTAAATATTTTTTTTAAAATCTAAAAACACCTTTTGTAGATTTGTAAGTGTAGTTTTTAAAAATGTGATTTTTTAATAGATTAATTATTTTTTATATTTTATATTTTATTTTTACTAAAAGTAGATCATCAGCACCAAAATATAAGGTTGGTTGTCTTATCAAGAAAAAATACTAAAGTTTATTAAAAAAATTTAAAAAAATATGATGCACTAGAGAAGAAATTCCATATCAAGATGATATAATTTTTTTTTCTATTTTGGATAAATAGTCAAGACAAAAGCTGTCGTCCCATCGAAATAATTATGTTTTCAGTACACACAACTTTTAATATTTATCTAAAAATATATATTTATCAAAATGTGGAGAAAATAAATTCATGCACTAAAGTTTCAAGTTATAAATACATACAAAAAAAATGAACGAAAAAAATAAAATTTACTATATAAAGAGCGATGTCCCACTTAACTTCATTTTTCAGCATTTTATCAACTAAATTATAGTGTCAATTTTACAAAAAACATATTCAAATAATTTTTTTATTTTTATAAAAAATACAAATATAAAATACACTAAAAAATAAATATTTTATTAGTTTACATCATTTCAAAATTTAAGATACATGTCACTTTCTAGTGATTTAAGTTAAAAATTTAGATCAGTATTGGTCGTTTCCTTTATAAAAGTATGACACAACTTTGTGCTTTTACCCATATCTAGCATACTGGATCAAAACCCATGGCATAGATGTATGGAATATAGATATGCATGTCAAAATTGTTAGAAAATTTTAATAAGACAAACAATTAAATATGTTTAAGAATTAATGTTAAAATGAGATATATGCTTTACAACCCATAAGTCATGGAAAATATCATTGAATGTGAATGAAATAATACAACTACAACTCCTATTATAAATGTTCATCAAAACATTTATGTTCAATTTTTGTAATTTTAGAAAAGTGATAAATAATTAATAATTTTAATTAACAATTTAAATAATTATAATATTAAATAGTAAAATTTTTAATATATTTTATTAGATATTATTTTTATTATATTTTTAATATATATATTTAAAATACATATAAAATATTAAAATTAAAATATTTATATATAATTATTTTTAATATTTATAAATATTGTGGTTGATAAAAAATGTCATTGAATTCTTTTATTCCTAGTGATACCATTCCTAATGTTATCTCCAAAACTATAGAGTTCTATTCAAGCAATACTAAGTCTAAGGATGATATTTGGGATAAGATTGCGGCTCAAGTAAATTAGGTATGAAGGAAGGTAACCATGTTTAATCTTTTGAAAGCCCAATTAATGATAATACTGTGAATTATGATCCAAAATAGGAACATACACATGTTTCAAATGATAACATAAAAGATGCAATCCCTATATCTCTACACAATGATGATACAATAAAATGAATGAAGTTAGTGCTTGTGTTAAGAATTCTGGTATATATTATTGTTGAGGATGACATAATTGAGGTTTTAGGACTTGAGTATTGAAAGATCCCATACCAAATTTGCCCTTAATTTTTTGTTTGCCCTCTTGATATCATGTCAAATAGTTGTTTTGCATGGTCTGATTTGGTTTTTCTAAATTTTTTGTTTGAGTTTCATTGCTTGTTTTTCATTACCAAATCATAGAGAAAAGCATAGAAATGAAAGAGAACTATTGCATAAATGAAAGACAACAATTGTAACTCAATAGAACCCATTCACTTTAACTATATCAGGTCTGATTACAAGTTTCAAAGGTCTAATATACATTATATTAGACTATAACAATAGTCTACCACCCTTATATGATGTAATATTTGACTACCCAAAATGATGAACACATACGCGGAAGCCAACGCTCAATTTATGGAATATTTAAATGGCTGAAACCCTAATTTCTAGTTAGGGTTTGACTAAAAATGACTCGCAATTAGTACGGCTAGCTGGTGAATGCACTGAAATGATGATATCTACTGATAAGAAGCCCCAATTGGCAATTATATCCTGATAACTCACTACTACAATCATTTCAAAATGTAAAATTAGCCTGTGATGAAGTGGACAATGATGCCCAAATGGAAACCCAGAGTAGATTTCCCTGTTTTGTGAACTAGGTTTTCATCCAATTCACTATCCTCCAAGGGATTTCATCCTCAGAAGACCTGTATGCTACTGAAACCCTCTTCCAGAGCTCAAACCTGCAATTTGCTTTTGTCAGAATGAGAATAGAATGCCTAAGAATGAGCCCAACATATTGCTTTATAACCTCCTATGAGCTTTTTTTTATAAAAATCAATAAAATAATCCTCCTCAAGATGGGCATGGGTCTTTCCTCATCAAAAGAAAAGGCCACTTTTTAAAAACAACTTTGAGTTACTAGGATTGGAGGGGTACTTTTAACTATTCCTTTTATAATTTTATGTTACTATTCACTTTTTACTATTCCATTAAAGCAAACTTTAATATTTCCAATTTATCCCTGGATTCATCAACTGAACTCCAAATTGAAAGGCTCGTAAAACTCCCAACCCTCGGTTGGGTCCCCTAACCATTCTGCTGACCTACGGGAACCCTAATAGTAGGCCAACCTTTGCTATAGTCTGCGATGCCTAAGGAAGGGATATTATAGTCCTCCCTTCTTGGGATTGCTTGCCCCTAAGCAACTGCAAAGTTGGTGTTAGTGCTCAATCCGACTGGATATTTCCCAGTTATCCCTACAAGGTAGCCATCATTGATCAATAGGATTTCTGGGCCAGGGGCCAACAGTACAGGAGATAGACTCTATAAATATCTCATCTTCTTCTTTAGGCTTTGCAGAACCAAGGGGGGTATTCCCTATTCAACATCCGTGAAATGTGTTTATGAACTTAGTGGGATGTTGAGACAAAGCAGATAAATTCTCATATATGCAGACCAAAATTGTAAAATAAGTGCAAAAGGGCTAACTTTGGGCTTATGTTCAGTTGTGAGACAGAGGATTTGGGTCCTAAAACAACTCCTAAATGTCTTAAAGGTTTGTATTTTGAAGTATGAATTTATGTTTTTGTATTTGGATGCAAAACTAGGACCTTGGTTGCAACCTCAATACAAGACTGGATCGGTGCATATCTTAGAGCTCGGAGTCAATAGACATACACATGTGAATGGTTACCATAAACATATATCAATGACTGGGTTTCAAGAGGATTTATAGTGCCTTACAGATACTTCCCAAAACTGAGTATTTAGTTATCTCTGCTTACAAACATCCTTACTGCAATATATTTTTTTTTATAAAAAGGGGGAAATTTTTTTTATTCAATCCAAATCAAGAAACAAGGCAAGAGCCATAGGCTCAACTGAAAGGACAACAGCCAACAAACAAACAACAACACTACATAGTCATGTCTTCCAATAAAAATCTCTCTAGAATCCCCAGATAATCAGAAGGTAACTCATTCCTACCACTGATATCCCAGCCATCCCCTTTCTCTAAGGCCCACTTCGCCAAGCAGTCAACCACGCTGTTCCATTCTCTAGGGATGTGACAGAAAGAGACTGATTCTAAGGAACTGCAAACACTTAAAATTTGTCTGACCATCGAAGCTAAATGCCAACTAACACCATCCAATCTCCGGTTGTTCAACATATCCACAACAATCTGAGAGTCTGACTCACAGATAATCCTCCTCCAGCCAAGAGAGCAACCTCGCTCAACAGCAATCTTAATAGCGAGGGCCTCCATCAGGTTATTAAAGTGATGCCCTTTGTAGACAGAGAAGCAAAAAACAACATCCCCATCCTTACTTCTACCAATACCCCCAATACCAGCATGCCCAGGATTCCCACGAGAAGATCCATCAGTATTAACCTTCAGGACTCCATCTGGAGCAGGTGCCCACTTCCCATCACGACAGACCCGTTTCTTGACACGGCGTGGCATAAGACCAGTACGACACCCCCTACTATTAACACCCAGGCTCAGATCCCGCACAACCGCAACATCCCCAGGATCAATACTTTCAGACATATCACATTTAGCAGAAATAGTCTCCTGAAGCCTACTGATAATCTTCGTCCACAGTTGACCAGTATCCAATCTGGAATCACAAAAAACTCTACGGTTCCTTTCCAGCCATAGGTTCCAAAGAATGAAAATGGGCCCAATGAACCAGGCCACCTGAAGAAAAGGCGTCTTCACAGGAGGCCTGCCCAGGCTCTCCCAAAACTCAATAAGAGAGGAAACATGAATGCACCCATGATGCCAAGCCTCCCACCATCTATGCCAAATCTCATGAGAAAAGGGGCAATGAAAGAACAAGTGGGAAGAACATTCTTCACTGCGCAAACAAAGAAAACAAATGGAAGGTCCCTGAAACCCCCGTTTACGAAGATTCTCCCAAGTGAGACATTTCTTCTGGGCAACCAACCATAAAAAGAAGTTACACTTGGGCTAAGAAAAGTTGTTCCAAACCTTCCTCCACCAGGGCACCTCGGAAGGTCCATATAAATTCCTATCAAGCACAGCATAACCTTGAGCAACAGTATAATTCCCTTTTGGGCTAGGGCTCCAAGCCAACTTGTCCCTCTCCTTCAGAGTGCTACAAAGCCTACCCTCCAAGACCTTACACAAAGCAGCACGATCCTTATCAGAGCCACCCACAGGCCACTCCTGCGGATCCTTCCAGCAAGACACCTCCAGATGACCGGTACGCTTAACTGTTTTAAAATGCTCCACCTTAGTCCAACCAGCATCAGAGAACATCTGGCAAAGAGGCATAAGCTGAGGGAAACTAGACAGAATGGGAGGGTGGCCATCCCAAGAGTCCAACCAAAAAAGAGCATCAGAACCATTATTGCAGATCCAGAAAAGACCACTCTGAACAAGCTGAGCTCCCTTCTTAAGAGTATCCCAAATGCAAGAGCCTTTGCCCAACAAAGCAATCCGTGGCACATCCCGGCTCTCAACCCCAGGAACATACTTGCAAGCAAGAATCTTGGCCCAATCCTGATCCTGGCTGTTGCACCATCTCCAGTATAGCTTAGCTGCCAAAGCCGTAACCACAAGAGCCATAGACCTGAGGCCAAGGCCTCCAGCATGTTTCGGTCTACAGACAGACTCCCACTTGACTAAACTCCATTTCGAGGAAAGAAGGTTACCTGACCAAAGGAATTGCCGGGAAAGAGCATCAAACTCCCTCACAAAGGATGCAGGAGGAATCTGCACACAACACCTGTAAATAGGGAGAGACTGCACCATAGCTTTTAGGAGAAGCACTCTACCAGCAGAAGAGAGCCATCTGTGAGTCCAATGGCTAACCTTACTCCGGAACTTATCCAAAATCCCCTGCCAAAAATTTTGACGCTGAGATCCCAGAGCCAAAGGAGTCCCCAGTTACATCATGGGAAGAGAACCAATTTGGAATCTAAGAATCCTGGCAATCCTATTCTGAATGAGACGAGGAGTATTAAAGAAATAGATGGAAGATTTATCATCATTGATACGCTGACCAGAAGCTCTCAAATAGATGTCTAAAGTTCTCCTGAAGTTCACTACCTCACTAATTCTAGCCAAGCCCATCAGTCCAGTATCATCCACAAATTGAAGGTGAGAACAGGGAGGGAGATCATTGGTCCAGCTCCAACCGTGAAGAAGACCCAGCCGCACCTGAGATTTAATAAATCTACCAAGACCCTCCGCCATGATAATGAAAAGATATGGGGACAGAGGGTCCCCTTGCCGAAGACCCCGAGAAGCACTAAACCAATCTGAAGAATCCCCATTAAGAAGAACAGAGAAGGAGGACGAGGTTACACAACTGAGAACCCAGCTCACCCATTCCTCGTTGAAGCCAAAAGCCAAGAGGATATTCTGAAGAAACTCCCAGCTCACCCGATCATAAGCTTTAGCCATGTCAAGCTTAATGAACATCGCCTTCTTCTTAGAGGAAGCCATAGAGTGAATAACCTCCGTAGCAATCACGACACCATCCAAAATCTGTCGCCCGTCCACAAAACCTCCCTGCTCAGCAGAAATCAAAGCACCAAGGATGGGTTTGAGTCTCTTAGCAATCAACTTGGTAATGATCTTGTAGGTGACATTGCATAAGGCAATAGGCCTAAACTGATCCATCCGATTAGCCCCTTCCTTCTTAGGTATGAGAGCCAGAAAAGTAGAATTCAAAGACTTAAGCATTTGTTTGTTCCTAAGAGATTCCTGAACCACCTCAAGGAGATCAGACTTTATTATTTCCAAAATTCCTGGAAGAACTCAATCGGAAACCCATCGGGGCCAGGAGCTTTTCCTTTTTTCATACTAAACACAACTTTCTCCAACTCAGGTAACAAGATTAGACTTAGAAGAGCCCTATTCATCTCATCTGAGACCAAGCAAGGAATACAATCCAAGATAGCCCGCTCTTCAGATCTGGCAGCAATATCCTCCTTGGAAAAAAGATTAGAAAAATAGTTGACAGCTTCCCTGAAAATTTCACCATAGGATGAGAGTTGAGTCCCATCACTCGAGACAAGAGTGGAAATAGAGTTCCCCTGCCTACGGGCCTTAACCGAGTTATGAAAAAAAGCCGTGTTCCTGTCCCCCTCTTGAAGCCAATCAATCCGAGCTTTTTGCTTCCAGAAAATCTCCTCCTGAAGCTCCCACTCTTCTAAGCCCTTGAGGGCCAGGGACTCAGCATTCAGAAGGTCAGAGGATAGCCCATAGTCTTGAATCTGACGAGTGACACTATCCAGCTTGGACTGAGCAGCAAGCTTCTGAGCATGTAAGTTCCCAAAACATTAATAATTCCACCTCTTAAGACGATACTTCACATATTGAATCTGTTTACTAAAAGTGTACATGGCCCTCCCACGGGTAGGAAGCCCTTCGTACCACCAATCCAGCACAAGATCCCGAAGAGATTGCTCTCGTAGCCACATCAATTGAAATTTGAAAGAAGGATTTTTAGTGACCCCATAAGAGGAGGCATAGAGTTTGATCAGCCAGTGATCGGATCCCCTCCAATCCAGGATTTCAGAACTGGTAGTCCACCTGCTGCTCATCCAATAACAGGAAACCAAAAATCTATCTAGTCGTTCTGAGATAGCCTCATCACCACACCTCCTGTTGTTCCAAGTAAAAACTCCATTGATTGGTTTCACGTCAACAAGGTTAAGGAAACCAATATTATCTCTGAGCAAAAGAGAAGAAGAATCAAGCCTGGCTAACCCTCCTTGTTTTTCCTCCATACTAATAATAGCATTAAAATCACCTGCCAACATCCATGGGAGAAACGGGTCCAGAGAACGGACAAAATAGATATGATCCCAAAGCTGAGTCTTACCTGGAAGATCAGTAGGAGCATAAATATTAGAGAAAATACATCTTTCGCCAGTTTCAAAAATGGAGGCCACCATAGAGATGGAGGACCGACTAGAAACCCACCATAAGGGGGAAACTTTCCTCGGGTTCCAGAAGCAAGCCACCCCCCCGAACTACCCAAAGTCCCCACCCCCTGCCAGTAGCCTTGGGGCCAGATACGCGGAGCACAATTATTCAAACCATCCACTATAAGCTTGGTTTCCTATATAAAGACTACATCCGGAGCCTGAGACTCAATTAATCTGCGAACAGCCTTTTGTCTAGGGATGCTGTTCAAACCCCTTACATTCCAAGATAAAACTATCATTTAGGGGGGTGGGAGAAGTGGGAATCAATGGGTTTCACAGACCCGGACTCAACCAGAGTATCACCCATAATTTTAACCTTCTCTTGATCAGTTTTCCTTCCACTCCTTGATTGTTTATCTCGAGGCCCCTTTTTGAAAGATTTTTGATGCAAACCTAAGGCCGGAGGAGCCTTAGCCCCCTTCACAGGATCCGCAGACCCCTTCGTAACTTGGGGATGAGGAGCCGAACCATTAGTACCCACCAGAGATTGTGACTCCTGGAGGCCACCAATATTCTGAACTTGAGGAGGCAAGTCCAAAGCCGGCTGACCAGCCTGATGAATCCCTGACGAAAGAATGAGCTCTTCCTCCTTCGCCTCCGCCACCTGAATCTCTTCCTGACCTTTAACCCTAGAAGAGGGCTCTACCGAATTACCATCTTCTTGGACTACGCTATCAAGAACCTCAAATTGATTAAATGTGCCATCATTCTGTCTATCCATCCAGGATCTCTTCTTGCCTTTGTCTTTATTCCGAGAAGTAACCGGGGTAAATCCCTCCTTATCAACAGGCCCATCTGACACTGGAGCTTTCCCCTTGTCCATCCTAGGAGGTCCAGAGGCAGACATGGGGGAATATTTCAATCTGGGACATCTGCGGTAGATTCCCATATTCATGGCAAATTCGGCATCTGAATGGTAGGGTTTCGTAATCTAGCTGTTGGATCCAGGAGGAAGAACCCATGCAAATTTCCATAGAGTCTGGTAATGGATTATTCAAATCAACTTCGACACAAATACGAGCAAAAGAAATTACCTTACGGTCTTGAGTCTGTGAAGCCGATCCAACAGGTTTCCCAAGAAGCAAAGAGATTGAATGGAGGATATCTTCCCTCCAGAACTCCAACGGAAGCCTCAGCAAGCGAACCCACACAGGCACCCGCGAAGGGATCTCTTCAGCAGAGTTGAAGCCCATATGCCAAGGCTTGATGAAGAGCCCAACCTGGTTAAAAAAATAAGGGCCACCTTCAAAAGCCCTATTCCTGTCCGACATGCTTGAAAAAATAACCAGAAAATAGTTATTAGCCGCTAAAAGGATCTCCATATCTCCTTCAGGGTTCCAAACCCGACGTGCCCAGGATTCCAACACGGGAAGAGAAAGACGAAGGCCCAAAAATTTGCAGATAAGAGCATGCTTGCACCAGTACTCAACATCCTTTGAAACTTGCTCAGGTTGAATAACCAAAACCGGTCGATCTTCTGATCTCTCCAAACATCCATTGACTTTTTTAATTCGAAGCGACCCTTTTGAAGAGGAAGTACCCTCTCCAGAAAGAGGAAGCTCAGTCCGATCCTTGATGTTGGCATGCATCAGAGAGGATGGATCTCCCATCTCCAAATCCAGGGAAGAAGCAAAACCCTGATACTCCATGGCAAAAAGAGCCCACACGCTAGGCAAAAGAGGGAAGGAGGCAAGGTAGACGGCTCAAAATCCCCAGCCACCGTGCAACCCCCGTCCAGGCAACCCACGCACCTACCAGCAACCCTACCAGCGTCCAACCACAAAGGGGAGGAGCTCACACCCCTGCCCAAGCCCCTCCAGGCCCCTGCGCACTCAGAAAGACCCCCCCGCGAGCAGCAAAGGCCCGCCAAACACACACAGATGCGAAAAAATAGACGCGGCTAGGGCACGCGTGCCCTAGCTCGCACCAGAGCTCCGCTCAGCGACATTTTTTCATCATCCTTACTGCAATATATTATTCCCAACACTTAACACAAAACATTTATTCTACTCCTTGAGCATAAGTAAAAGACTAAGCATTCAACATAGCAATTCCATGTCCCAAAATCTTAAACACCCCTTAGTTGTTTAGATTCAGAAGAAGAAAACATTCAATTTGGAGACAAATAACATAATACATGCAATGAAGCATTACTCATATAAAATAACATGAAACTAGAAAATTTATGCATAAGACATATAACATGTGATTCATAAACTCACAAGACACCCAAAACAGAGCCACCAATGAAGTTGTATCTTATCACAGTACCAAAATTTGTCCAGTTTTCAACAACCACAATGAGTAACACAATTTTCCATTCTTATAGCTAGACTGTGTATCCAACAAAATAATTACATGACAAGTCAAAATTCCTGCCAGATACACTGCACCAAGAATGGTGCCCAAATCAATCAATGTAGCAGGTGGGAAACAAAGGAAAAAATAAGTGAGATCAAGATCTGTACCGCTGCTCAAAGATTTTCGTCATAAAATTGGTAGTTGGCCATTCAACCATTGGCCCATGCCTTTGTAGTTGCCATTAATGGCCCAGCTACCCGCAGCTCCTCATGGAAATTGCAGCAGCGCGTCCATGGAGTTTTCCCGCTCAAAACATGACTGCTGATGCAAATAGAACCATCGCTAGCAGGGAATTTAAAAATGGCCGTTGATCCTCCTTCCATCGCTTGAGATCAATGGTGTCAAAACATGCTAAAAAGTCACCCACCAATGAAGTCGTGCCACGTCGACACCCTATGCATCCATCACTGACTTTTCTATCATCCATTTTGCCCTTTTCACCCTTTTTATATGCATGTTCAAATGGATATACAATCGCCTGCTTTTTGCCTTTCGAATCCTTTGTATATGCAAGAGCATATGCATGCGACAGCTCCCGAACACATGGCAGCTTATTATTTGTCCGCAATCACTGTGCATCTTATCTCCATTGGTCATCAGAATGACCCAAGATGAGTCGGTCGATGCATATAGTCCTGGCGATATGCCTTTGCATCTCCACTTTGTATATTGCATATACAAACACAATATACATTCTATGGACCTCAAATGACTATGAAGCGCTTTGAAATTCAAATCGGGTCCGGTTTGCATCTCCTTACTTGTACATCTCCTTGTATATCGCATCATACAAATGCGATATACATACAATGGACCCCAGCCATTTATCCATCAGATTTGAAAAACTTTCACATCCGGGCCTTGTATCTCCTTTTATTTGTATATTGGCATATACAATGCCATATACATGCAAGCTACGGATTTCAACACCTTACCTGCTAGATTTGAACAATTTTCAAATCCGGCTTGCACCTTTGCAAATGTATATTTCACATACATTCGCCTTTGTATGTTCATGGGCCCCACCAAATGTATCTCCTGCTGCATGCATATTACCGAACATACAAAACCACTTGCATCTTTTCATTGTGTGTGCCGGTGATGAACCTTTGCATTGTAGCAAATGCATGTTGGATCTCTTTGTATATATTTCATTGAATAAACCCAATGTATATTGGATATACATTCACTCTTGCTTGCACATATCTGCGGACCCGACCACCACTTTAGCCTTAATTTGAACCCTTTTTGAGATCCGCGATGTATCTTCACGTCGTATGTTGAACATATAACAAAACATACATACAATTCCGCTCGATACAACTGCAGAATATTCTAGGAATCTTGAATGCATATTTCGCCCTTGTATATGCAAACTTGATATGCATTTAGAAATGCATAGAACTCATTTTTTCACCATTTTTCAAAGGCCGACTGAGATTTCGCAACCCTGCCAACATACATTTGCACTTGCATATACAAACATATGACATATTTCACAATGTATAGAGTAATTTTTAAAACTTAGCATTTTCTCAAGTGCAATGGGAAAAAGCGGTTAAACAATGCATGTGGGTCGAGGAAAAATTTAACCTAAGGCACCAAGGGTTTGAAGGAATAAGAACAGAAGCTTGCAAACTCAATTTCAGAACCCTAACCCTAGGTGAGCACCACCAGTGGCTCCGACTGGGGACGTGAAGACAAGACTGCAGCAAGAACCAAACTACTCCGGGGCAGACCAGTTAGAACACAAAACTCAAAACACGACCGACTATACAAGGCATGTACAAAATATTTACATCTAGTTTACAGTGTGCACAAAAGTTACCCATTTATGAGAAGTAGGGTTTCAAGAACTGACCGTGCACAGGCAATTCTAGTAGTTCACCATTTAGGGCTTGGAGAAAGTAGGAATCTTCTCCATGAGTGTTACAGATTTGATACGGGCCCACCCGTAAGGGCTCAAATTTACCATGTTTGCCCTTATCCTGGTTTTTTGCATTCCAAACAAGGACCAAGTCATGTATTTAGAATTTTCTTTCTGTAGCTTTTTTATCAAACAGATATTTTACCTTTTGTTGTCTCTTGATGTTTGTTTCCTGTGCCTCCCTTCTGATTTCATCTAGTGCAACCAGCTGAATTATTCTTTCATTCATTAAATTCTCAATCTCTTCATCATTCTCTTGTATGAATTTGTACACTAGCAAGAGATTGTTCATAGGCAACTTAGCTGCTACACCATATACTAGTTCAAAAGGTGACCTTCCAGTTGCTTTCTTCACTATTACTCTGTCAGCCCACAATGCCATTTTCAGCTTTGAATCCCAATCCCTTTTGTTTTTATCTACCATCCTTTTGACAATTTTCATGAGGCTTTTGTTGCTTGACTCTGCTTGACCATTTCCATGTGGATGATATGGTGATGCATGTAACAAATTAATCCCATAATTGTTACAAAAATTAATAAATTCACCAGACCTGAAGCACATTGCATTATCTGTGACCACTTTGGCTGGTACTCCAAATCTGATAACAATATGTTCTAAAATAAAGTCCATCACCACCTTGCTGGTAGCTTTTTTAGTTGGAATGGCCTCAATCCATTTAGTGAAGTAATCAGTAGCAACCAAAATCCAACTATGTCCCCCACTCAATTTTTCTGAGATTTCCCCTATAAAATTAATCCCCCATTGTTGAAAAGGAGCTTCTACAGTTATAGTCCTAAGGGGCAATGCACCTTCATACTTCAGCTTTCCTGAGAACCTTTGACAAGGATCACATTTCCTTATCATTCTTTGTGCATCTGAGAAGAGAGTTGGCCACCAATAGCCTACTCTGAGAATTTTGTGAGCTGTGGTTTTTGCAGTGTAATGTCCACCACACATTCCTTTGTGCATGTTATTTAGACTATCTTTAGCTTGATTTTTATCCACACACCTAAGTAGCACACCATCAGGATTTTTCCAATATAACTCTCTTTGAACAATGATGTGTTTAACAACATGTAGCTTCAAGGTTCTCTTCTGATTATCACTAAGGTGGGAAGGACAGTGCAAATTATGTAAATAATGTACTATGTCCTTATACCATTCAGATTCTGACATATTTATAACTTCATGATGCACTACATTCACTTGGCATGCCTCTAGATTTGACCGTGTCATCAATTTTGCCAAACCTTGTCTTCTTACCAATTTCGTGATCTGTATTTCAATGTTGAACTCCTGCAATTTGTTTATCCATTTGCATCTTCTTCCAGTTACCTCCTGCTGAGTGAAGATATCTTTGATTACTGCATGAGGCACATATGCAACTATTTGAGAGCCTACTAAGTATGGCCTGAAGCTCTTAACTTCTCTAACCAATGCATATGCTTGCTTTTCCATGATATCATACTTCAATTCAACAGCCTGCAATGACATACTAAATAAAGCTATAGGTTGTTCGAAACCTTCTTCATTCTTCTGTAGTAGGCATGCAACAATAGTATGGAAAGAAGCAAATGAGAATAACTGGAATGGCTTAGAAAAATCAGGAGATTTTAGCACAGGAGCCATCTTTATAGCCTCTTTTATGTTCTGAAATGATTTAGTTGTTTCATCTTCCCATTTGACAGTTGCACCTTTCTTCAACATTTTAGAGATATCTTTTGTGGTCTCTGCAAAGTTAGGAACAAATCTTCTAACAAAATTAATTTGTCCAAAAAAGGGCCGAATACCTTTGACTGTTCTAGGGATCTAAATTTTGTCAATTGCAACAACTCTTTCAGGATCAATCCTGACTCCATCCTTGGAAACAATGTGTCTAAGCAATTTTCCTTCCACTACCCCAAAAGCACACTTCTTTGGGTTAAGTGAAATGCCATATTCCAATGCTCTAATAAAGATTTGTTCTAAGTGCATGCAATGTTGCTCGTCCTTTTTTGAATAGGCAGTTAAATCATCTTGATACACAGCTAAGATCAAGTCAATCAATCCTGCAAAAGCAACATCCATAGCCCTTTGAAATGTAGCACCTGCATTTGTCAGTCCAAAAGGAATTCTCACATATACATAAGTTCCCCATGGAGTGGTGAAGGTAGTCTTGAATTGTTCAGATTCCTTTACTTTCACTTGATTGTATCCTAAAAATCCATCCATCATGGATAAAAGTTCACAACCAGTCACCTTCTGCAACGTGGCTTCTATGTTTGACAATGGATAATTGTCCTTCAAAGAAGATACATTCAGATTTCTAAAGTCCACACAAAGTCTTATGTCACCATTTTTCTTTCTAATCGGGACAAGGTTTGACACCCAAGTTGAGTGTCTAATGGGCATAATTATTCCAGCCTCCCTAAGCTTCATAAGCTCTTCTTGCATCTTAGGAGCTAAAATTGGGTTGATAGGCCTTTGTTTCTGTCTAAATGGTTTAGCTCTAGGCTTCAAAGGGATTTCATGCTGGAATAAATCTGCTTTATAAGATTTCAGGTCCTCATATGACCAGGCAAAGACATGCTTATATTTTTTTAGCAATGCAATCAACATAGTTCTGATGTGTGGCTTGAGAGCTATTTGCCAATGTATACCTTTTTGGGGGCATGATATGTCCCCAAGTTTATCTCCTCCAAATCATTCTTGTTTATTGGAGATGCCTTTGTAACAAATTGGTCCCTATTGTCAAAAGCTCTCTCTAAAGCAACCAGTCCTCTGGGGATTTTATTTGTCTTGAGTTGAATTACCTCCTTCCCTAAGAGAGTTTCTTTTCCATCCACAAATTCTACAAAATTTTGAAAATCAATTTCTTGATTCTCATATTCATCTATGCAGTGCAGGAATCTCAACAAATCTTTATCATCATCAAATACTTGCCAACTACATACATTATCTAGTACTGCAGGTCTGAGTTTAACGTCAACATTTGTGACATCAGACAGAGTAACATCATCTGGCCTTATGGCTACATCAGCTAAAAAATCTGCCATGACATTTTTTGATCTCTCTATCTAGTTTATTGAAAAAGCATCAAACAATTCAATTGTATCCTAGACAACATGCTTATACTGTTTTAACTTCTTATTTTTTGAAGCATACTTATCTCTAACTCGGGAAACAATTAACTCTGAGTCCCCAAACACTTTAAGCATCTTGATCCCATGCTTCAAAGCTACATTCAATCCTAGTAACAGAGCTTCATATTCTGCAATATTATTTGTACAGGCAAACTTCAACAAGAAAGAGAATTTTAGAAGCTTATAAATTGGAGACAAAAACACAACTCCAGCACCAGAGCCTTCCTTTGCACAAGCTCCATCAAAATACATGGTCCACAGACCCTGTTGGTCATATATCTCTCTCTTTACCCCCTTTATCATCTGAGACAATTCTAAAATTATCACAGTCAGTGTTCACAAAACATACCTGTTCCTCTGATTCTTGATCCTTAACTGTATCCAGTGACCTTTCTTCTCTGATCAGTTTGACATCCTTGCCATTCATTGGAATCATGGCATATTACAAATCTAACTGTATACTCCCTTCAATCAATGCTGCCCATCTTCTTGACAACAGCATACCATATTGTGGCTTTATATCAACAATTGTTCTGTTCATTCTGTATGTTTTTTCTGGATATGCTGCCAATCTAAAATTTGCATCCTTCATGATTCCAATAACTGGTACCTCCCTAGCATCCATTGCATAGCATTTTCCACATGCTTTATCTATCTTCAATCCAACTTGCTGCATGATAGCCAGAGGCATAATATTTGTTGATGCTCCAGAATCAAGCATACAATTCCTAATTTTTTTTATTAATAACAAGGGAGACATAAAACGGCTCAACCTGTGAAGGGTATTTTGTCATGGTCACCCCCAGATAAACTTCAGGGACCTCATCCTCTTCAATACACAAGGCTTGTTTTTTACCTTGAACCTCAACATTTTGCTGAGCCTGACAAGCTACTCCTGAAAATAAGGACAATGCCTTATTCCTGATTT
Source organism: Cunninghamia lanceolata (assembly GCA_027924645.1). Taxonomy (NCBI): domain Eukaryota; kingdom Viridiplantae; phylum Streptophyta; class Pinopsida; order Cupressales; family Cupressaceae; genus Cunninghamia; species Cunninghamia lanceolata. Next base: position 109,004 of record BSBN01001317.1, on the reverse strand, counting down.
CTTCAACCTTCATCATTTCCATCAACGAAACAGAGATCTTTACCTGAGACAAAACTTGAGTTATGTCAAAGGAAGCATAATTTTATATAATAGTTGTAGCCTAAGCTATGGTTTTACTCTTATCCTGAGCTGATCCAGCTTTAATCTTAGTGGCATGCTGACTGTTATCGAGGACTTGAGAATCCTTATTTTGATCCTCGCTTTGGGGAGTTTTATTTTCTGGTCCTTGAGAATCATGACCTGGTTTTTGCTTAGAGTTCTTATTATTGTTCCATTGTATCTTTTGTGGTTCAACCTTCTTATGATTATATGCTAGTTGATTCACAAAGGCGCTTTCTGATTGACGTGGGTCACTTACCTGAGCTTTACCTCTAAGATTATAATTGCTTTTGACCTGAGGCACTGCCGCAGCTATGAGAGCTCTAATTTCTTCATCAGAAGGCCTTCTTAAATTATTCAGAAAAATATGTGAGTCCTGAGCATAAGCATAGTTATCTTCATCACAGGGAAACTGCTGGCAAACCCGAGTCCCATAACTCATATTTTCATCTGCATCATAGGAAGAGCACTCCCTATTTGTGGACAACATATTTACATTATCATCCTCCATACAATGTGGATCATTACATTCATCATAGGCAACAACATTATTGTACAAAGATTGAGCAATCATACATTGCGACTGTGAGTGAGGCATTTGACATATTATGCACCATGGGGTGTCATCAACAATATTTACAGCCTTTTTCAAAGGATCAGGAGTTTCCCTTGCATTCTGGACTCTTTGATTGGTGTTGCTATTATGTGGGAGAATGGGTTTACCATTATGCCAATTTGTGTTATATGGCATATCATGCAATGATGGTCTCTTTTCTTGTCTTTGGTAAACCTGCCTATCAGGACCTATTCCCTTTTCATTTTTAGCAAGTCTATAACTTAAGTCCTTAACAACAGTTGTCAATTTATCTAATTTATCCTCAGAAGTAGATGTATTACCTTGAGTACTTTGAGGCTTATTTGGATTTTGCAGAATCTTCACATCATCCCTTCTGTTTGTCTTACCAGATGCTTTCCTATTATTTTCAATATTTGTTGCAATCCTGAAAGCATCCCTGAGGCTAGTAGGACCCTTATCTCTTAATCCATAGGCTATTTTGGCATCAAAAGCATTTATGTACAGCACCATGCACATTGGTTCATTAGGTCTCATGTGAGGTGGCAATTTGTTCAACACTTTAGTGAATCTAGCATTAAAATCTGCAACCTGCTCATTTGACCCTTTAGTGATACTGGTGAATTCATTTACAAAAAATCTTGGGTCAGTTTTGTCACCATATTGTTCTTTTAAGATCCTCCTGAAATCATCCCATGATGAGATACTTCGGTCAGGCAGGCCTTTATACCATTCTCTAGCTTCATCAACCAAGGACTGCATAAACAACTTCATAAACACATCTTCATGTTCAACCTCAAAGTTGTCCATGACATTCTGAAAGGCTTTTAAATGATCCTCACCTGACACAGTATTGTTTCCTGAAAACTTTGGCACCTGCGGCCTCACATGTTTGTCAATGGGGTTAGGGTAACCAGGAATACCCTAAAAAACAAGCTGCCTAAATCTGTCCAGCTCCATAGGCTGTCTACCAAACTGATTAACATTGGCATTCCTATTTGCATTCTAATTTCTCACATTATTTAATGGTACCCTAACATTGTTTACATTCTATCTTTGATCATTCTGTTGATACTGGATCTCATTTCTATTCTGGTTTCTCAAGACATTTGCATTATCAAGGGTGGGGACTGCATCACGTTGAGCAGTTCTTAGAGCTTGCACTTTTTGTCTCATATCATCTCTAATCTTCACAGCTTGTAAATATTCTAATTCAACTCTTAAGCTTTTGATTTCTTTAGCTAATTGTTCATCATTGGTCATAGAAGAGGATGGTCCCTTTCCATATTGGTCATCATCATCATCCCTTGGGGACTCAGTCTCTTCAAATCTGTCAGAGGGATCCAAGAAAGGGCATTCCTGAAACACCTTTGATCTCACTCTCAAATTAACACCTTGTTGTCTTTCATATACATTATGGATTTCAGCTTTAGTGTTTGAAAAAAAAGGTATTGTCTGCTCTGAAGATCCTGGATTGTCTTGAATATTATCATTACTTCTGGGAGAACCCTCTCGACTGGCTTGAACAGTCCCCTTTTCCTGTACATCATCTTTCTGGGTAATTCTTCAGATAGAGAATTACGCAGGGATCTTCTCCCTTGCATACAAATTTTTACTTTACCGATTGGGAGATTGGTTCGGAGTCACCACCTACAATTAGGAATTATTTTCCACCAGGGTTCTTACACAAAGATTCCCCAGTAGAGTTTCCAAATCTGTTAGTGCTCAATCTGACTCGATGTTTCCTAGTTATCCCTATAAGGTAGCCATCATTGATCAATAGGATTTCTGGGCCAGGGGCGAACATTACAGGAGATAGACTATATAAATATCTCCTCTTCTTCTTTAGGCTCTATAGAACCAAGGGGGGTATTCCCTATTCAACATCTGTGAAATGTGCTTATTAACTTAGTGGGATGTTGAGACAAAGTAGATAAATCCTCATATATGTAGACCAAAACTGTAAAATAAGTGCAAAGGGGCTAACTTTGGGCTTATGTTCAGTTGTGAGAGAGGATTTGGGTCCTAAAACTACTCCTAAATGTCCTAAAGGTTTGTATTTTGAAGTATGAATTTATGTTTTGGTATTTGGATGCAAAACTAGGACCTTGGTTGCAACCTCAATACAAGACTGGATCGGTGCCTATCTCAGGGCTCGGAGTCAATAGACATACACATGTGAATGGTTACCATAAACATATATCAATGACTGGGTTTCAAGGGGATTTATAGTGTTTGCCTTATAGATACTTCCCAAAACTGAGTATTCAGTTATCTCTGCTTACAAATATCCTTACTGCAATATATTCTTCCCAACACTTAACCCAAAACATTTAATCTACTCCTTGAGCAGAAGTAAAAGACTAAGCATTCAACATAGCAAACCCATGTCCCAAAATCTTAAACACCCCTTAGCTGTTTAGATTCAGAAGAAGAAAACATTCAATTTGGAGACAAATAACATAATGCATGCAATGAAGTATTACTCATATAAAACAACATGAAACCATAAAATTTATGCATAAGACATATAACATGTGATTCATAGACTCACAAGACACCCAAAACAGAGCCACCAATCAAGTTGTATCTTATCACAACACCAAAATTTGTCCAGTTTTCAACAACCACAATGAGTAACACAATTTGCCATTCTTATAGCCAGACTGTGTATCCAACAAAATAATTACATGATAAGTCAAAATTCCTGCCAGATACACTACACCAAGAATGGCGCCCAAATCAATCAATGCAGCAGGTGGGAAATAGAGGAAAAAATAGGTGAGATTAGGATCTGCACCGCTGGTCAAAGATTTTCGTCATAAAATTGGTAGTTGGCCATTCAACCATCAGCCCATGCCTTTGTATGTTTCCATTAATGGCCCAGCTACCCGCAGCTCCTCTTAGAAAGTGTAGCAGCGCGTCCATGGAGTTTTCCCGCTCAAAACATGACTGCTGATGCAAATAGAACCATCGCTGGCAGAGAATTTAAAACTGGTCGTTGATCCTCCTTCCATCGCTTTAGATCAACGGCATCAAAACACGCTGAAAAGTCACCCGCCAATGAAGTCATGCCACGTCGGCACCCTATGCATCCATCGCTGACTTTTCTGCCATCTATTTTGCCCTTTTCACCCTTTGTATATGCATGTTCAAATGCATATACAATCGCCTATTTTTTGCCTTTCGAATCCTTTGTATATGCAAGAGCATATACATGCAACAGCTCCCGGACACGTGGTAGCTTATTATTTGTCTTCAATCACTGTGCATCTTATCTCCATCGGCCATCAGAATGACCCAAGATGAGTCGGCCGATGCATATAGTCCTGGCGATATGCCTTTGCATCTCCAATTTGTATATTGCATATACAAACACAATATACATTATGCGGACCTCAAATGACTATGAAGCGCTTTGAAATTTAAATCGGGTCCGGTTTGCATCTCCTTACTTGTACATCTCCTTGTATATCACGTCATACAAATGCGATATACATACAACGGACCCCAGCCATTTATCCATTGGATTTGAAAAACTTTCACATCCGGGTCTTGTATCTCCTTTTGTTTGTATATTGGCATATACAATGCCATATACATGCAAGCTGCGGATTTCAACACCTTACCTGCTAGATTTGAATAATTTTCAAATCCGGCTTGCACCTTTACAAATGTATATTTCACATACATTTGCCTTTGTATGTTCACGGGCCCCACCAAATGTATCTCCTACTGCATGCATATTGCCGAACATATAAGACCACTTGCATCTTTTCATTGTGTGTGTCGGCGATGAACCTTTGCACTGTAGCAAATGCATGTCAGATCTCTATGTATATATTTCATTGTATAAACCCAATGTATATTGGATATACATTCACTCTTGCTTGCACATATCTGCGGACCCGACCACCACTTTAGCCCTAATTTGAACACTTTTTGAGATCCGCGATGTATCTTCGCGTTGTATGTTGAACATATAACAAAACATACATACAATTCCACTCGATAAAACTATAGAATATTCCAGGAATCTTGAATGCATATTCCGCCCTTGTATATGCAAACTCGATATGCATTCAGAAATGCATAGAACTCATTTTTTCACCATTTTTCAAAGGCCGACTGAGATTTCGCAAGCCTGCCAACATACATTTGCACTTGCATATACAAACATATGACAGATTTCACAATGTATAGAGTAAATTTTAGAACTTAGCATTTTCTCAAGTGCAATGGGAAAAAATGGTTAAACAATGCATGTGGGCCGTGGAACAATTTAACCTAAGGCACCAAGGGTTTTAAGGAATAAGAACAGAAGCTTGCGAACTTAATTTCAGAACCCTAACCCTAGGTGAGCACCACCAGCTCGATGCTGAAGTATCATCTCTCCTTCCCACGTGGCATCATCCAAAGGCAAGTCCCTCCATCATACCAGATACTCTCTGATCACTCGACTACGCAACCTCCTCTCCCTCATGTCAAGAATCTCAGTAGGTATCAAAACTAATCGACCCTCCTCATCCAATGGGGGCAAAATAGGTGAAGAGACAACATGCTGTCCCAAAGCCTTCTTCAAACAAGATACATGAAAGACATTATGTATCTTACTCTTAGGAGGTAGCTCAAGCTCATATGCAACCTCACCAATCCTCCTCAATACTCTGTATGGACCATAAAACTGAGGCTTGAGCTTCTTCGCCCCACTCCTCTTAAGTGTACTCTGTCTGTAAAATTGTAGGCGCAAGAAAACCATGTATCCAACCTCAAAGTTCCTCTCAACTCGATGTTGATGGGCATACATCTTCTACTGATTCTGTGCATGCTAAATATTATCCTTAAGTGCCTTAAGGATATCCTGACTATCATGTAACCAATCTTGAGCACTAGGCACTCTGCTATCACCTAATGCCAAGTCCACAAAAGATAAGGTATCATAACCATACAACGTTCAGAAGGGAGTCATACCAATCGACATGTAATATGTGGTATTATAACAATACTCACCCAAATACAATCATCGCACCCAAGCCTTCTGCTGTCCTGAAACGTAGTTATGCAAGTAACCCTCAACCCACTTATTAACTATCTCCATTTGTCCATTTGTCTGAGGGTGGTAACTGGTGCTAGGTGTACACTATGTACATACTAATCAGAATAGCTCCTGCCAAAATGTGCTCATAAACCTTCTATCTCGATCACTGACAATGGTCCTAGGGAGTCCATGGAGTCTAAACACCTCATGGACGAATAACTTTGCCACCTAAGATACTATAAAGTCGGCTGCAATAGAGAAGAAGTGTGCAAACTTCGTCAGCCTATCTACAACCACATAAATGCAATCCTTTCCCTGAACTCTCAGAAGACTAGTAATGAAATCCATCGATATACTTTCCCACTTCTTCTTTGGAATAGGCAATGGTTGCAGAAGACCTACCGGAAAAGTGTGCTCTGACTTGTTCTACTGACAAGTCACACACTCACGTACATAGCACAAGACATCATCCTTGAGACCCTTCCATGAGAATCTCTCTCTCACCTACTTGTATGTCTTAAAATATCCAGGATGTCCTGCTAATGGTGTGTCCTGGACGACGTGTAAGATCTTATGCTTCAGTTTTGATCCAAGTACCAAATAAATCCTGTTCTTATACTAGCTAACATCATCAATCACTGTGTGTCTATCATCTTGAATCCTACCATCCATAATCTCACATGCAAACTGATTCTTGGAATAATCAACTAATAATTGAGACTTCCAATCTACTGAAATCTCACTCAAAGAGCAAAGTGTAGCAACTGTAGGCCTCCTAGAAAGTGTTGTTGGCAAGAGACACTACTAGGCATGATAGGTGTTGTCATTGATGGCAACTAAGATCATCCCAATCATCCACATAACACAATTTGTTCACACCGGAAGTCGGAATCATAATTTGTCTATGTCCGGGCAGTCAGGAACAAAGCAGGAGACATGGTCCGGTATCTTGGTTTGGATCTCTCCAGTGGAAAAGCATGGTTTGTTGTAGATCTGAGGTAGTTGTAAGCATTGTCAAGACACTCTAAATCTACATTTTTATCCTCCAGAGATGAAGGACTCAAAAGATATTAGCTTCTGAGTATCAAGTTTCAGTTTAACAAAATAGATAGAAGAGCAGGCTGACCTTGTAAATGATCTTAACTCCAGATGTATAGAAGTTGTTTATTGGGAAATGTGTGATGATCAGTGATGGTAGCCAACATGATTGATGATTTGCGAGTGCAAGTTTTGGTCCACATCTCATATTTGTATGGATCTAGCCGACAGAGCAGAGTACTCAACAAAGTTCTAAATGTTCTTGAAGCTGATTGGTAAAGTGATTGTAGATCATGTTGCGGATATATATAGTCGATGGAATTGGATGATTTTCAAGTTGTGTATGTGAATAAGGTGTAATTGTGGGAAGAGTAGAAAATATAAGGAGCGAATGAAGGTAGAGCAGTAAGAAGAGCAAGTAAAGATGAAATGTGTAAGATCAGTTTTTGCACTTAACTGGAATTGAAACTCTTGCATGGGTAGATGCTATTTATTAGTTCAAAATCTCTGTTATTCTCTTGTAATCTTTCTGTAGGAAGTGAGCCTCTATTTGAACAGTGAGCTCTGGGCAGTGAGCCCGAATGCATGTGCATTCTCATTTGTAAAAATACTTTTAATAGGGTATTAATTTTTGTGGGTTAACCCCCACTGTGGTTTTTCCCTTAACCGGGTTTCCACGTCAAAAATTTTGGTGTCAAGTGTGTTATTTATGTTTCTGCTCATGTGTTATTGATTGTTGCTGAAATGTTTATATCATTAATTTGATTATAAGTTGTAAAGGAAGATTAATGGTAGAAATTGTTAAAATATGTGACAACTGATTCACCCCCCCTCTCAGTTGTCCGGACCTAAACCAACAATTGGTATCAGAGCAAGGTTCCTTTTAAAAAGTTTAACAGCTTAAGGAAGATCTGGGAAGTCAGTAAAATGGATGAATATAACCTTCAAGGGCAACTAAATCTCGCCCTAGATGATCTTGAGCAGTCCAAGGCAGAAGTCCAAGAGTTGCAAGATAACATCAAAAAGGCCGAAAACTTCATTGAGATTTTAAAAGAAAAATTGAGAAAATCCAATACAAAAGGAAAGGAGCAACCTCTTCAACTAGAAGACAAGGCCCTAAAAGAGAAGACAAAGGAATGTGAAAAGTTAGCTAAAGAAGTTGTCCTAAAACATGAGATGGAAACTAGGGTGATGAGACTAACCAAGAAAATTGAAGATAGGAAGAAAATTGAAAAAGAATTGAAGCAAAATCCGAATGAGAGAACTAAAGAATGCTGTAGATTAGATGGAATAGCCACTCTCCTAGAATCAAATCTACAAGAAAGAAGAAACAATGAGAGAAAACTTGAGAGACAGATTATCACTCTCAGACATGACCTAGAAATTACCAATGAGTATAAGGAGAAGTTCAAGATAAGCTCAGCTAAACTTGAAACACTAATTGAAGAATAGAAAAAGGATGATGAAAAGAATCAATCTTAGATATGAGAAAGGTGAAAGCTCTGAATCTGGACAAAGAAATTTTCAACCAAGGAATAAAAGAAATAGAACTAGAAAACCTCCGGTAAGACAGCCTAATGCTCAAAGATATCCATCATTCAATTGAAATTGTTTCAATTGCAATAAATTTGGTCATAGAGCTACTCAGTATAGAAGCATAGTGAATCAAAATGGTCCATCCTTCTTTGGTCAATGCTTCAAGTGTAAGAGGTATGGTCATAGATCAAATGAATGCAGAAGTATGATAGTGAATAATGCTAACAATAGAGGAATTGGCAATTCTTTCAATGGTTACTGCTTTTCTTGCAATGGCTTTGGACACATGGCTAATCAATGCAGATCAAAAGGAAATCAAGTTCATAAGCAAGGAAATGTTGTGTGCTTTAATTGCAATAAATCTGGTCATATTGCAAGATTCTGCAGAAGTAGGAACAATGGAAGAAGAGGTCCAGTAAACAGAAAATCGGATGAACAGAGACAAGACAAAGGCCCAAAAGAAAAATTGATGTGAATGAGATATGGAGTGAAATGAACAAGATTTGGGTAAAGAAAGATACAATAAGCAATGGTGATGGGTCCGCACTAGAATCCAGTGCTGACAATTCCTCTAGGAATTAAGTCAGGAGCTTTGGCTTAGGGGGAGCTGCATTGAACATCAAATTCCCCCCAGTTAGTAAGTGGGTGCCTGAATCTGGCACAATAAAAGATAATATTTTGAATTGGTCCAGAATCTTTGGAAGGATTTATGGAAGAAAAGATGTTGATATGAAAACTTGCAGAGTGATTCATGAAGAACTGTCAAAAATAGAGTAACTGGATATAGTTAGGGCAACACATTTATTACAATGCCAAATTAGGTTTTGCAAAAGATAAAAGGTCACTTGGTCACTCATTTGAATCACTTTGCATTCAGAGGAAACAAGAAGAAGAGCATTCGAGCTGCAAATCCAGAGACTGAGGCAAAGAGTGAATTCAACTAGCAATTGATCAACCCTAACCTCGCGAAAGAAAAAGGTACCTCGCTGTAAAGCTTTGAATCTAAAATCTGTTGAGATGGCTACTCCTCATGTTGTTGACACTACTGAAAGGCCTCGACCCAAATTTAAGAAGCATCCTCACAAATCAATTAAAGTCGACCCGTTAGGTGCTTTTTCAAGTGTTTCGTATGGTGTGCTACATGTTGAAGACATTAGGGTTTATATTCATGCAAACATAGATGAGTTTGGAGATTTAAGGTATGTAGAATTGTTTGAGAAACAACTCAGGGATGAAAATCACGAACTTAAACCCAAGTATAAGGCACTACAGGATAAACACTTTATTCAGATTATGGGATTTCCAACATTTGATGAGGATGAATGGGTCCGATATGTTTTAAGTCGGATGCATGATGAATTCATTTGGTTGTTAAAACCATTCAAGATTACCAAGGATGCTATTAGAATTGTAACTGGCTTAAACTCAATTGGAGGATTTCCCATGCTGAAAGCCATGAAAAACCAGACAGTGACTGATGCTATTGGTGTTAAGTTTGACAGAAGGGCAATGACCATTAATGATATTATAGAACCAGATGTTAAATTCTCCTCCATGGTGACTGGGTACAAGATTTACCACTTGAGCAGAGAAAATTCTATTTCCAGAATAGCCATATATGTTGCATACAAGATGCTAAAGGAAAATATTGATTATGACTTGTGTGAATTACTACAGAATCAACTGATTGAAAATTTAAACAAAACCAAGAAAGATAAGAAAAACACTTTCAAGTATGGTACATTGGTTCTATGTCTGTTCTTTTACTTTATGAATGAGGTACTTGGGGTAAAAGGTGTGCATTGGACTAAGGATGAGCTAGTTGCCATTTAGATCAGAGAACATCTTCGCAACATTGGTGATTTCAAAGCTCAGAAAACTGCAATATGGGGTTACTTCAAGAATTTTCAGAGTATGATGCACTTAAGGGAAAGAACCCCTAAATCAATTGTTGAGAAGTACAAAAATGATATATGCTTCATGGTTGATACTGATCAATGTCTAATAGAAGCAGTGGAACCCATAACTGCTTGGATCATGCCCATGGGGTATGAAGTAGATGAAAAAATCTTGAATATGTATGCTCAACATCTTATAAGCAAGCCTAAAGACACAACGGTTGAAAGATTTGGAACTTAAGAGAAGTTGAATTTAAAACTGCATACTGAATTCAGAGAACTTGAAACCAATAGGAAAGTAAGAAAAGAAGTTGAGTAGTTAGCTAAAAATCTGGGCCTAACTAAGGAGGTTGTGAGGAAACTCAAAGAAAGAACTGAAAAGGCCGAGAAAGAGAAACAAGGTAAGAAACAAATAGATGGTCCGGTGGAACTCTCTTCCACTTCAAGAACTACTAGGAGCTCTATTGCTGCCCTTGTTCCTTCCAAGACTGCAAAACTGGAAGCAAAATCATCTGGGAAATGGGTGAAAAGGAAGAAAACAAAAGCATCCTGAACCTATGAAAGCATAAGAGAAGAAGAAGTTACAGATTCTGACATTGAAATCAAGGAAATAAAGGCCACCAGAACAAAAGCTGCAAAAGTAACCAAAGAAAAGTCCTCCAGAAGCAAAAGAGCTAGTAAAAGGCAAAAGACATAAGCATATGAGGAATATGTTGAGAAGCCCACACTTTCCCTGGAGGATGTGATAAAGTCACTCACTGTAGATGGTAATCTAAAACCCATTATTGAATTCTATGATGAATACAGTGATGTGGATAAAAGGGTGTTGGAGGAAACAACTGTTAGATATCTCAACATCTACAACAAGGCATTGATTGAGATAACTTTTGAGTTGCCACAAAGTCTGGCAAATATTTTGGAGTTGAGAAAAGAAAATGCCAAGAGCAAGGACATGGAAATTAGGGAACATGAGCTAATAAATTTGTTTCCTCAGATTTCACTTGATCAAATGGATATGAAGTCAAAGATGACTTTAGAAGCAAAAAGAGAATGAAAAAACTCATGCTTGGAGAAATAAGTGAAATCGTTTAAAAACTCAAGAAATTGTTTTGAAAGCATTGGAAAAGCACAATTTTCCCATAGTCACAGAAGAAGTTCTGGATGGTGAAGAAGAGAACATCATCGAGAAGCAATCTGAGTTGGGTGAAGCCTCTGATTCGAAAGTGGAACAAGTAAATTAGGATGATACAAAAATGATGGACAAAGTAGTTGATGCAGGAGATACTCCTAATCCACCTGACCCATCAAGAAAAGAGGATAATATTACTACTTCACAGAGCCCTCCGGATCAGGTAGCAAGTGGTGAACAAACAGAAAAGAGTCCCTTTGTAGAGAACACAGAGAAAAGTAAAGTAGAGAAAGAGAAAGAAAAAGGAAAGAAAGATAAAGTAGAAGAAGATGGTGCAAATGTTGAAGCACCTAAAGCAGATACTGAGAAACCTGATGAACAAAAGGATGGTTCAGAAAATGTTGCAAGAGACACTGCAGATGCAATGAAAAGTCTTCTTGAAAAAGAAATGATTGAGCTTGATGAGCCTAAACTACTCCAATGTCTAGCCAATCCAGATGCTCTCTCTCTAATTCAATTGATGAAAATTGCATCATTCACCCAAGTAAAGGCTAGAGAAAAGATGTTAAAGTTCCACATGGAGGACAATGAGCTATTGGGGCTTGCAACTGGGATTTTGGAAAAATTAATGCCTTCCAACCAGAAGAGTCCATCTGATTCCCCCTCCAGACATCTAAAAAATCTTGTAAGTTCTGTAAATACTCATTTTGAGTCCTTTGAGAAGTCTACAGAGACAAAAGTCAGAAATGAGTTTTTGGATAAGAGATTTTAGTGAAATTAAGAGTCTAATAGGGTATGGAAGGACTATACTTTCTATCAGTATAAAGAGTGTTCAAAATTCTCTAAGTGGTGGAAGTGATGTATATAAATTTTATCTATCCTGGCCCAAAGTAAATGAGGATATTGAGAAAAAGATAAAGGAAGAAGAATTAAAATTGTCAAATCTGTCCAATAATTTTGATCCTCTAACTATTTCACCCATAAGTCAAGACTGTCAAGTAATTAGCTTGACTGATGAGATAAAGAGACTTGTTACAGAGAAAAGCAACATTATGAAGAGAATGTGTGAGCTCCGGGGATTGATTGCCCCTAAGTTAGAGACAATGTATAATGCCCTATCTGAAGCTCAGACTATAGTTCAAACTAGTGATCCATCAAATTTGTCAAAGGCAGAAGCATATTTATTTTTCTTAAGTGGGCACATTTCTATTTTGGATGGAATGAAGAGTACTTGGGCCTCTGAAATTATGTAAATAAAAACCAACTTTGCAGACATTCTCAAGTTCATGTAAATAGAACTTAATGATTAGTTGTACATATGCGGTCCTATATACAAATTTTTGAAATTTTTTGGCTTGCAGACCCCACCCTTTACCATTAATGTTAAAGGGGGAGTGAAGATCAGTGAAAAATGAGGAACCCAACTAAGGGGGGAGTACCAGAAAGTAGTGTGAACAACAGTATGGAGCACAAGCTAAGGGGAGCTATTCCAACACTTAGTCATTTTTCACTAAGTGTTGCCATCAATGCCAAAGGGGGAGATTATTGGCAAGAGACACTACTAGGCATGATAGGTGTTGTCATTGATGTCAACTAAGATCATCCCAATCATCCGCATAACACAATTTGTTCACATCAGAAGTCAGAATCAGAATTTGTCTAAGTCCGGGCAGTCAGGAACAGAGCAAGAGATAGGGTCCGGTATCTTGGTCCAGATCTCTTCGATGGAAAGGCATGGTTTGTTGTGGATCTAAGGTTATTGTAAGCATTGTCAAGACACTCTAAATCCACATTTTTGTCCTCCGGAGATGAAGGATTAAAAATATATTAGCTTCTGAGTATCGGGTTTCAGTTTGACAAAACAAACAAAAGAACAGGTCGACCTTGTAAATGATCTTAACTCTAGATGTATAGAAGTTGTTTATTGGGAAATGTGTGATGATCAGTGATGGTAAATGACATGATTGATGATTTGTGAGTGCAAGTTTTGGTCCACATCTCATTATATGTATGGATCTAGCCAACAAAGCAAAGTACTCAACAAAGTTCTAAATGTTCTTGAAGTCGACTGGTAAAATGATTGTAGATCATGTTGCAGATATATATAGTAGATGGAATTGGATGATTTTCAATTTGTGTATACGAATAAGGTGTAATTGTGGGAAGAGTAGAAAATCTAAGGAGCGAATGAAGGCAGAGCAGTAAGAAGAGCAAGTAAAGATGAAATGTGTAAGATCAATTTTTGCACTTAACTGGAACTGAAACTCTTGCATGGGTAGATGCTATTTATCAGTTCAAAATCTCTATTATTCTCTTGTAATCTTGCATGGGTGGATTCTCATTTGTAAATATACTTTTAACAGGGTATTAATTTTTGTGGGTTAACCCCCACCATGGTTTTTCCCTTAACTGGTTTCCACGTCAAAAATCTTGGTGTCAAGTGTGTTATTTATGTTTCTACTCATGTGTTATTGATTGATGATGAAATGTTTATATCATTAATTTGATTATAAGTTGTAAAGAAAGATTAATAGTAGAAATTGTTAAAATATGTGACAACTGATTCACCCCCCCTTAGTTGTCCAGACCTAAACCAACAAGTGCATCAACAACAATATTCTTTTTCTGCTTGACATACTCAATGTCAAAATCATATGCTTGTATCTTGCTGACCCATTTCTGTTGGTGCTCATTAAGCTCTTTCTACTCCAAGAAGTATTTCAAATTGTTGTGGTCGGTCCTCACCACAAACTTCCCACCTACCAAGTATTTCTGAAACTTCACCAAAACATGCATAATGGTGAGCATCTCCTTGTCATAGGTGGAATACAATCTCTCATTATCCCTCAACTTCCTAAGTTCTCGTAGGCAATGGGATGGCGATTCTACATAAGAACCTCTCCAATACCCTCTATGGATGCATCACACTCTAACACAAAGGGCTGAGAGAAATCTGGAAGTGCCAAAATTGGACAAGTGCTCATGACCTACTTGAGCCTATCAAATGCAACCTGTACCTCATCTGCCCATATGAATGCACCCTTCTATGTGAGATCTGTCAAAGGGGCTACAAGCTGTGAATACCCCTTCACAAATCTCCTAAAGTAATTGCATAAGCCTAGGAAACCTCGCAACTCTGAAATGTTCCTAGGGGATGGACAATCAAGGATGGACTGAATCTTCTCCTGATGTACCTTGACCCCATCACTCCACACACTCCCAAGCCACTGTATTGCTAGTGTAGACCAAGGAAAATCTAGAAGTGCCATATGAATCCATCTAGGGCAATCACTAAACCATGATGGACCTATGAATATGAAGTCACCAATCAACAAATAAATCACTATCATGCCATGAGGAATAGGTGACAAACCCAAATGTGTAGTGTAGATGTCATCAATACTCACCAAAGATAATTCTTGAGTGGCTAATCCACTATAAGTGTCATCAATAAAATCAACATCTTCATGAATGAATTGATCAACATCAACTGCAATTTTAAAACTAGAAGACATTTGCTTATCATCATCCATGGAGTGGTGAGTATCACAAACTTTTTGAAGATGAAGCTTGGCTTGTTGTGCTATCAACTTAGCTTTCGTTGCCTTGTCAAGCCATCCTTCAAGCATTTCTTGGGAATATTTTATCTTAGTTGCTCCAAATTGTCTAAAATTAGTCCCATAATGATATGCATCATATAAATTACCATGATCAATGCATGCATCTTGTGTACCAATCAAAATAGAATCAATATCACTCGTGTCCCAATGATTAGCAGCTTGGAAAACTTCAATGCAAGAGCACACTTGCATACACTTGGCAGCCCAATATTGTAGCATATCAAATCTTGAAGTTATGACATCCTTACACTCAATCAAAGTATCAACATCATAAAGGTGAGTAATCAACATACAAATTGATTCATGTTCTTTTCCTACTACTGTTATAAATTCAGATTGTTGGCAAGTAGAAGTTCCCACCATCACCTCATGCTTATCTATCTTTTCATGAATGTCTACCATGCTACATTTCTTGTCACCACCATCTAGCTTGGATTCATGCTCATGTGATGTCAAAAGATTGTTATCCCATTTTCTAATCCATACCATCACCTCCATAACTGATATGTTTTCCCTTACTAGTAAACTCCAAAGTGTAGTATGCAAGACAAACCAAACATTATCAAAATGCAAGATCTTCTTAGTAAGCAACCTCTTAGTCTCCTGAATTAGCTCTCTAAGACAAAATGCTTCATATGATCTTAACAATTATCCTTCCATTGTAGATGATGCATGACTAACCAAATTGAAATCAATAATGTTCCATTCCACATAAATGGATATAACACTTGGGGCTGATCCATCAAGTGTGACCAATATTTGTTTTGAGCCTTCAAATGGCTCTCTAAAAGAGGAAAATCATAGACCTCCTGATGCAAAGTAGATGCCCAAACTGAATTTCCTAAATCATTCCTCCTTTCTTCTTCACACAACTCAACATGCTCTTCTTGTGGGCTTACCTCAAGAAGTTCTTCCCTTGTATATTCAACGTCCACACATTCTTCTTTTGGAAGAAATAAGGATCTAATGTGTGATTCTCTTTGTCTTTTTGCATTATCTATTAGATTGCATCTTTCCTTGACTTCTTGTAAGTGTTGTCTTTCTTGAGCAACAAGCATCTTGGCCTTCTTAGCTCTTAAAGACCATTCATCACACAACGTTTGTGTCCTTTTAACATCTTTCAGAGTGTAGTGAGCAAAATCAGTACCTTTGTGGCTTGAATCCACAAGATATATCTCATGTGTAACACTCTCAACTTGAGTACTAACATAGGAAGACTCACCAACACTATTACCTTCATGTTGAATGGATGCTACCTCATGATTAGAACTACTGTTGCAAAAGTTAGAATAGGTGTCATACCTTGATGTCATGTTTACAACATTTCTAATGGGCTGATCCATGACTGTAATCTCTTCGACTATGTGATCAACATGAAAACTCAACGGTGTACTATGTGTCTCCTCTTGATCTAAATCAACATGTCTATCGAAATCATCATATAAATTTTTGCATACCTCATTGGAACTTGAAGAGACCAAATCATTCTCATGCAGAGTTGTATAAACCATATGTGAAGATTTTCTATCCATTCCATGTGTAAACAAATCATAAGCTATAGCATGATATTTGTAACATCCACGTTCTAAAAACATAGTAAAAAACCAAAAATAATTACACCCTAAAGTAACTTTACAAGGCATAATGGGACAGAGAAAATTTTTCTTTTATTCAACCTAAAGTCGTGTAACTACAATTACAAAATATCTCATTACAAATTCAATAAACCATATTGACTTTCTCAAGTACAACGTTTACAAAAATAAATCAATTATAAATACCTGAAACAGATAATATTTTACTTAGTCTCAATAAACACAAGTCTCAGAGATATACTGCATCCAGAAATCTGACATCTTTATCGCAAGCCTCGGCATGTCTTCTGCTAGAGAGAGAGAGAGTATCTTTCCAGTGATTTACCTCCAACCACAGACCGTCGGTCTCCCGCACTCCTTCCTAACCGGAAGTGGCCCTTCCCTTCACGAGAAGTATAGACCAAGGTGACCAGTGGTAATTTGCCTTTCCGAGTACTTAGTGTTGTATCTTACACAACTCTATCTAGCATACAACCCTAGATACCCTCTAGCTAAGTATGATTCCCGATAGGATGTGCAATCCAGATACAGTGAACCGACAATGCATGCAGAGACATATGCATTACTATGGCCATAGTTTCATTATAAATTGACGTTCACAAAGAACGATGTCGTATTGTTCACCCACTCCAACTCGACTTGGATACTATCATATTCCTACAGTTTGACTTGGTCATCTTTGTTTAACTTAAGAAGTATGAGGTTTGAACAATTGAGTCTTCCCGACCCATACATGTTTTCTTACACTGTCTAAAATCCATAGACCTGTTCAACTTTCTTTCTTTATGAGGACTCTCGTTGCTTCATCACAATTCTCGAGGTCCATGACTTATTAACTCATAATAAATATAGATAGACTAATTACGACTAAGATGATAACCTTACCTAGGTTAAACAATATGGTCTTGGAAACTAATTTCCCTTCTTGCAAGTAAGACTCATTACCCATAGTTAAGGCACAAGACCCTTCAATCACGATCTGAATAATGATCTCAAAGCCTTAATATAATAATTACCATCTTTAGGATTTAGATTTAATTGATGAGTTTGGCCTAACTCGAACCTAGTCTTTCTGACTTAGGTAAATTCCCAAGACACTGTCGTTTCTCTAGAATTCATTATGGATTGACTATCCATTCTAAGGTTTCTTTCTTTACATCTTTGCAACGTTGAGATTTTATCCCCCTTGTTGACAAGTAATAGCTTAGAGAAGTTGTGATAAAAAGGTATAACAAATAATGTTTGACTTAACCATTTAATGGCACCTCTTGCATGCTTGCAAAAACTCGAGTCTTACGACTTATATCACAAGTCGATTTGTAACCAAACAAATAGGTTTCACCACCTAAGATAAAACATTATTGACTAACAACAAAACTCCTTTCAATGAGCATATAATATTTAGGGTTCTCGACCTCTTAGTGTCCACCCATACAAACTAAGTAGATTGGGTTATAACCATAAAGATGTTATCTAATAATCTTTAACCTTCTTGGTTATACTAGGGTTTTTAATTTACCCTCGATAATCAAAATATTCCCATCTCATAACTTCAAGTCAAAGGTTTATAAACAACCTATGGTTTAACTCAACCAAAGTTAAGGATACTATAATTTTGAACAAGATAATAACTCCTATTCAAGAGGAAAATGAATACTTTCAATTCGCTTCTACGTGATGTCATTACCATCTCTTCGATTACAATCACAAATGGCTCTAAATAAGGTTAGAGACATAGTATTTTTCGACATAATAGTGTACTATAAAACTATACTCACCAAGTATACTTGAATAGACAAAATGGGAGGTCTTATGACAAAGTTGTTCTCATTTACCGAAAAATGTTTGTAAGGATAGTTCTATGGACCTTAATGTCCCTATCATAATATTTCCAAAGCATTATCACTTAAATTCAAAATAAAAGATGTCCTCCCAAGATTAATAAAATTCCTAAGTTCTCTTTGAAAGAAACCATTTTATGAATTTATCGAGGAATGATATTATATTACCCTTGACCCACCTCAAGGTTTAAGCCATCGTACTCGACTACGGGAAATCCTATCAGAGTTCTACATGGAGCCAGTATGTATGAGCGCGGTATAACATATCTCATAACCATTTCTCGGTCCAACTTAATATTGCACCTTCTCTTATATCATTGTATTTTCTAATAAATTGACAAATTTTGCAAAGAGACCCTATACGGGTATGAGGAATACAATGATCATGTTTGCAATGTCAAGAAGAGTTATAAAACAGCTTCTAAAGAAATCTTGTTAGTATGCTAAGGTGTCGATCTCATAGAGAATAACCTAGTGTCTTAGCAATTTATCTTCAAAGGTAAGTACATATCACCAACTAGGAGTAGTCATTTATTTAGCATCCGCAACAGTTAAAGAGTTCATCACAAGAATCTATAAAACTATGTTATCACCTTTGACTATCTAACTCTCTATGCCACGACTTCTAAACTAGATTAAGAAGTTGACCGTTAGTCATTTTAAGTGGGCAACTCTGATTTTTATCGACGAGGAGAAAAGTTTTAATGGTGTAAGGACTACAAACACTTGAAAGCTGACGTGCATTTCCTATTACCTCTACCACTGCGTGGGCCGTTTTCCACATCATCTTTTACATTGAAAGAAATCTTCGCAGACACACACACAGTAAGTTCTTCTAAACCTAGCAATCTAAATCTATGCACAGCATTACAATAGACTTTGAGAATCCATTACTAGGGTGCGAAGTAGCACAGGGTGGAGATTATCTCATTGAACCATATTATAACTTTCAAAAATAGCCATAATCAACCTCAAAATACTCCCTACGATTTTTTGCAAACTAAGATCTAATAGAGTGCAGAAGACAACGTGGGATTGACATTACAACCGAATTTGTGAGTTTTGCACGGTGAAGAGAGGAGAAAAACCTGGAAACGAGCTCCATAATTCGCTTGCAAACTAGCTCAGATATTTGTCCTCTACCAGTCGTTTTCCCACCTAGCTATTCGCTGTTCCCCTTCCTCTCACTACGCAAGTCTCTCCTCCAAACTTCACTGTCTTCTGACTCTCTCTCTTCAAACAGAAACCCCCCCTTTTGAGTGCCTTCGATTGCTCTCTCTTAAACCGTCTCCATGACTCCCCTTTATTTTATTTTTTTAGAGCCATTCCTGCCCCGGCCGCGCACAGTGATGAAGGTTTTTAAGGGCCTTTACCTCATGGTTTCTCATTTCTAAACAACAGAAAACTCCTCCCCAAAGAGCCCCCAC
Organism: Cunninghamia lanceolata; assembly: GCA_027924645.1. Lineage (NCBI taxonomy): Eukaryota > Viridiplantae > Streptophyta > Pinopsida > Cupressales > Cupressaceae > Cunninghamia > Cunninghamia lanceolata. The sequence continues at coordinate 89,209 of BSBN01001317.1, read as the reverse complement.
GCACAGCGAAGAAGAAGCATCCCCTTACTCCCGAAAATGACACAGTTATCCCGAGCTAAAAGTCGTAATCACCAAAAACTCCCTCCTTCCCACTCCGCGGTGATGGAATCCTCCATTTAACTCGTTGTTTCCCCCTATCTAAACCCCTCGCATCATTACTGCCTCCCCGCACGATGATGAAGGAGTAAAAGGCATTTATCTCACGGTTCCAATAAATTCTCAACCGCATACTCCCACCGAGCTCAGCGAAGGAGACTCCTCTTTTTCTGCCGCCCTCTAGCTTCTAATAACAGCCAAACTTCTACCTCCCATGCCCACGGTGATGGAGTATATGCTATAACTTACCATTACACTTTCTTTTAACAGCATTTACTCTGTCGTCCCATGCCTAAACAGAAGGCGATCCGTTATCTGCATGCTCTCGACTTCCTAGCCTTCAGCGACCACTATACAAAGTGGAGTTTCCCTTATTTGGCGACGTGGTAGATGGTAGGCTTAACAACCTCGTCCATGATACAAGATATTAGGACCACCATACCATTGGATTCACCATCACACACAAATATGGGGCTCAAAACTTACGAGGTGGCAGTTTTAAATAATTAAAACATCCCCCCTTACTCAAAACCCATCGTGAGTATCGACGATTGCCACCTTAGCAAAATAGTTTGATCGATAGCGATAATTTGGTGGTCTAAGACTAGAAAATAAAAAGAGTTATTCGAACGAAAAGACATCAAACAGAAAACCTATTATGTGTCCCTCTACAACTTCAGATCGCTACTGACGACCAATTAGAATGAAGAAATACCTCACGATCACATAAATATAACTCATGTAATTTTGGCATATTCCCCCATATATTACAACAGAACAAGATATAACACGCCTTGGTTTCTAGTTCGACGTCCGTCGAACTTCACAAAGAAAAGAGACTACAACAAATGCTCAAAGTGTTTTACGACAATCACAACGGATTGGGCATAACGCAACACAAGTTTTCTAAATCGTTTGATGCACAAAACAACTTCTCGCATCTTTCGACTACGAGACAGGATCCATAATTCTGCCACAAAATAGGTTCAACTGTTGACGTTAAGCGACAACAATATCCACATCATCCAACTTGATGGGAACGTCTTAACGTCTAAGAGGCGACAATAAAACCTCAAGTGACTCAAGAAGATAAAAACAACCGTTCTACGTCAATGATGTTGTTTACTTCGCAAACGACTATGTCGACTCACCATCGACTTGACTAAATGATAATCAGGATATCGACCACCTGTCGATTTAGATTCGAAAGAAAACTGGCAAGATAAGACTTACCTCATACGACTCTTTGGTTCACATTATTGTTTAACACTAGACTCGTTTGGCAAATTAACCATTCGTAATCCAAGGTCTATCTCTCTCTTCTCGAAAGATACTCTCTCTCTCTCCTCTCTGAGAGTCGATACCCTGTAATCCTATTTCACTTGTCATCAAACAATAAGAGATCAGTGCATCTTGATTCGATAAATTCAACTAATAAATCAGATCTTATAATACAGTTATTAAATCGACCATAACATAATCATTTCCACAATTTCATAATTGACATTCAATACAATTCCATGTCATATCCTGTCTTAAGTCTATAACATCTCAACAAATTTACTTATGCCCAAGTAAAAAGTAAAAGTATAGTAAGTTAGAAAATAGGGATGTAACAATATTTCTTCCTTACTTGGTTAGTTTTGTAACAAAGTTTGGGGTGCATGTCCATATAGTCCTTGAAAGGAAAATTCTCCTTAACTTATTGAGGAAGAGTGCTATACTCCTCAAATATGCTAAGCACCTCCACTTACTAGTCTTGTGGCATTGGACCTTTGCTAGTAGAAGGAGATGATCCCTTAGAGAGTCCAAACTTTGAAAGTGAATCATCTAAATGCTGTAATTTACGTATGGTCTCATGTTGTGTTTGTTCAAATTCTTTCCATGCCTGTTTATTGCTAAACAACTTTGCCATGATGACCTTTTTCATTGTCCAAACTAGAAACCAACTCCAAACTGACTTGTGCACAACTGATTTCACACTAATTGAATGAAATCATTACCCAATAGGCTGGCAGGATTATGGCTCTGATACCACTGAAAGATCCCATACCAAATTTGCCCTAAATTTTTTGTTTACCCTCTTGATATCATGTCAAATAGTTGTTTTGCATGGTCTGATTTGGTTTTTCTAAATCTTTTTGTTTAAGTTTCATTGCTTGTTTTTCATTGCCAAATCATAGAGAAAAGCATAGAAATGAACGAGAACTATTGCATAAATGAAAGACAATAATTGCAACTCAATAAAACCCATTCACTTTAACTACATTAGGTCTGAGTACAAGTTTCAAAGGTCTGATATACATTATATCAGACCATAGCAACAGTCTAAAACTGTTATATAATGCAATATTTGACTACCCAAAATGATGAACACATACTCGGAAGCCAACGCTCAATTTATGGAATATTTAATTGTTGAAACCCTAATTTTTAGCTAGGGTTTGACTGAAAATGACTCTCAATTAGTACGGCCAGCTGGTGGATGCACTAAAATGATGATATCTACTGTTAAGTAGCCCCAATATGCAGTTATATCCTGATAACTCACTGCTGCAATCACTTCAAAATGTAAAACTAGCCTATGATGAAGTCCAATGATGCCCAAATAGAAACCCAGAGTAGATTTCCCTATTTTGTGAACTGGGTTTTCATCCAATTCACTATCCTCCAAGGCATTTCATCCTTAGAAGACCTGTATGCTGCTAAAACCCTCTTTCAGAGCTCAAACCTGCAATTTGTTTTTGTCAAAATGAGAATAGAATGCCCAAGAATGAGCCCAACATATTGTTTTATAACTTCCCATGAGCTTTTTTATAAAAATCAATAAAATAATCCTCCTCGAGATGGGCATGGGTCTTTCCTCATCAAAAAAAAAGGCCACTTTTAAAAAACAACTTTGAGTTACTAGGATGGGGGGGCACTTTTCACTATTCTTTTTATAATTTTCTGTTACTATTCACTTTTTACTATTCCATTAAAGCAAACTTTAATATTTCTAATTTATCCCTAGATTCATCAACTGAACTCCAAACTGAAAGGCTCGTAAAGGTCCCAGCCCTCGGTTTGGTCCCCTAACCATTCTACTGACCTACGGGAAGCCTAATAGTAGGCCAACCTCTGCTATAGTCTGAGCTACCTAAGGAAGGGACATTACAAGGATAGCTGTAAACAAGAAAATTGAAAAGTACACACTATTTGGACCTAAGTATGAGTATTGATGACGATTACTTCAATTTTAGTATTGTAGGTGATATTCATGTGGATAGTTATACTAAGGAAATTTTAATAGAAAATGACTAGTAGGATTCTCTTCTATATGATAGTCATGTATGCAACATGCAAATATGTGAGGAACATGGTGAAGTGTAGTTTGAAGCTAACAAGGAAGTGCAAGATGTAAATGAGAATATATAAATGGAGGACTACTTGACACATTTGATTGATATAAAAAGTAGAATGTTTCTTTTTTGCCTCAACTTTATTTCTCTTGTTATTTTAAGAATGTTGTGTTAGGTAGGAAAATTTGTGAGTGGGTTGACCATAAAAATAATGAATTGCCACAACTGTTAATCCTCCATAATGGATATCTATAATTTGTGGATGTAATAAATGAACTCTTCTTTTTAGAATTCAAAACTATCATCTAGCTAGTCTTAGAACCTTAATGGGCAAAGTATTATTGCTTCACATAATTAGAATAACTTGAGTAATTTCAAAAATTATAGTCTTGATCCATTTGTACATTTGTGGATATTAGATTAGGATTTTTTCATGTGTTTTTTTTGTCTTTTTCATTTGGGCTATGTCTTATTTTTCTTGGTTCTTTTGTTTATTTTTGGAATAAGTTTTGGTGCATTAGTTTGATAGTTACAAATGCCAAATCCCATGCCATCCCACCTCTTGGTTTTTGTTTTATTCTTGTTGCCTTGGTATTTAATCTTGGGTTTCTCTTAGGTTTTGCATATAGTTCCTTTTGAGAACAATGGTACGATTCTTGGGTTGATGTGTTAATTAGGTTAGAATAGGATCTTGATGGGTGTGTTCTTAGGTGTTTTGGAGCTATATATTTTTGGTCTAAAGGAATTTTAAATAGTTCAAATCCTTTTTCAATTTATGTTAACTAAATTTAGTTTTAGTTACCTTACCTCTCATAATGAAAATATTCGTTTAATCAAGTACACCTTGAAAACACATATTTGAAAATTTTTTGGTTGAAGGTTGATTCACCATGGTTTATGTTATTAGAATAAAATTTGAAATTTTTATCCTTTATTTTCCATGGTAATTCTCAACCCAAAACAAATAATTTGCACCTACATATGTGTAAATTTAAAAGGAATGAAAATTTTGATTGATAATAAAAGAAAGAAAATGGTTAAAATCTCAAATAACTAATTCAAAGTATCTTTATTGAGATATTATGCCTAGATGGTAGTAGAGCAATTCTTAAAGTGAGACAAAAGAAACCTTTGTTGGGGCTTTAGATTTTTGGTTGACACTAGAACAATGCACAATAGTTTGGTAAATGTCTTCCTATGTATAGTTAAATATCATGTGTATACTACTACTTGCTTAGTGTTTAAGCTATATAATTTTATTTCCTTCTCCATATTGCTAATCTCTTAAAAAATTAATAAGGAAAATGACCACACTTGCACATAAATTTGATGTAATGATGCATAGTGTTTCCTCAAGCAATAATTAAAATTTAAATACTTTTAATTTACATTTATTATGAAATGATTTTATTTTTTTTAGTTTTCTTAACCAGATATTTTAGTTTCTAAATTCTAGAGCATTTTCCCTACACATCACCATTTGATATGAATTTTTCCAACAAAACACACCCATTTGTTTTGATATTTATGCTCCCTTTATCCATGATAGATACTTTGTTATCGTTGTCTAGTTTGACTTCAAATTTAATTGATTCATCAATTCTTGAAAACATCTCTCTATTTCTAATCATATGATTACTACAACCACTATCTAAATACCAAACATATTTTATACTTTCTTTATCAACATTACACAACATTACAAGCAATAAACATGGAACTATAATGACAAAGGAGGCTCCTCTTGCCTCACAACCACTCACAATTTGACACACAATTTACACAAACCAATATTCTTTATTCAAATTGAAAAATTACCACAATACATTTGATTTCAACAATTACTTCATTACATAAACAAAATTGGCATAACAAAATTACACATTCAACCTTCTATGGCCATTCACTACTCAATCATTCTTCAAACTGGCTCTACCTACTCTCTGCAAGTTCTCAGCTACTCCTATCTGCCCCTGTGACATCGCCTTCTTCCCAAGCCTCTCAGCTACTCCAATCTGCCCCAGTGACATCGCCTTCTTCCCAAGCCTCTCAGCTACTCCAATCTGCCCGTGACATTGCCTTCTTCCCAAGCCTCTCAGCTACTCCAATCTGCCCCTGACATCGCCTTCTTCCCAAGGCTGTCCTCTTCTCTCTCTGTCAGCAATAAACTAAATTAATTATCATGCCCTCTTTCATGGGCTCACCCTTGCCATACCCACGCTTTCTTCCTTCTATCTGGCTACTTTTACTCTACAATATTTTCCAAATTTTAAGAACAAATGTGATGCTTCATTTCCCCATTGGCGCCCCCACCCAACTCTTCATTTTCCTATTTGAACAAATACAAAGAGTTGCCTCTATGAGGTGTTCAACTTTACAACTGACCTCCTTCCCACGTGGTAGAAAATCTTCAGATTTATGCAGCCACCCAAGTCATTTAGTTATTGATCAATGCATATGTGATGTTTGATGTCTTTTTCTTCTCTCCAAAAGGTATTTGAAAGGTCATTAAACATACACGTCCCTCTAACTATGGCGCCTTAGTAATTAAAATTTCTATCTCAAAAGGAGGCAAACATTCAGATGATGCTCACTACCAATGTTCATCTCAGCACCAGGAACTGTGATTCTCAGATGGAGCACTATGTCTTCAAGAGGCGTATTGATGGAATTTTCATCATAAACTTAGGCAAAACATGGAAAAGCTCCAGCTCACACCCAATCCGCATTTGCCTGAGTTCCTCTTCTTCCTTTGATGACAATCCATGTGCACATCCTGTAAATGCTAGCATGTCTTTTTCATACCTTAGATGCAAGGCAATGAATGGTGACTTGCCCCAGATTCTACAAAAGAAGAGTGTGAGATAGGCTTTGAATAGGTTCAACAAACTTCAGTGCCTGCCAATTAGCATGACAACGGAGCTTCTGAATTGAATTAGGGAAATCATTATTTGCAAGCCGAGTATCAGTATGTATAAAATACAACAACTTGTAATGTTTAAGCAGAGGAAGCATCTCATCCTTGTAGAATGAGGCGTTTGACCATGAAATGGGAGCCTTCTTCGGAGATTCAACATTCTCAAGGGATGTTTGTAAGGAGTCAATGATGTGCACATTCTCCTTCAATGTGTTGATGAAATGATGAACATCAAATATGTCTTTAAACTCGCTCGGGTCATCCCAGAAAGAACTATGATCTAACTTTGGTATAACAAGAACAACACTCATGATTCTTGTAATGGCAACCATATCACAGATCCTTGTATGCATCTGATTCAACCCCCCATTAGCATTCACAACAAGTTATCCATTGTGCTTCTCTCCATCACTCTGAAAATATAATGTTGGAATTGTAATTACTATTAAGCTGAAGAGACTTTGCTAGAATGATGTTTGTAGACATTTCGTCGAACAACTGATGGTGATAAGAACCCAAACCATTATCGAATGAATGCATTAAGTTATACAATTTCAATGCAGTATTTTGTCAAACAAGTGACGACAACACCCTATCACCAAATCATTCCCATAACTTTAGATGCATGAAGATTTTCAATACAACCTAGCCAGCCGTGACAAAAGTTAAAATGCACAACAAAACCAAAATGCCCCGTCAACATGCAACAACTCTTCCATGACACTTCGACGAATATGCGACAACGAAAGATCGACTTCGCTTGATGCGAATCGCATAAGAAAAACCATTGCCAAGAAATGCCATTAGAAGTCCAAAGAAACAAATAAAACTGAAAATTTAAACCTGCACTTTTTTTGATTGATGTTGATTGCTTGTTCGCCCGAGATGCTCCTGCATCACATAATCTTCATTTTCATTTTCTCTTTCAACTTTATTGGTGTATAATTTATTTTTGGAGTTCTCTTATGACTATTGTGAGATTGAGAAGTGAAATATAAAAATATCAAACAAAATTTAAACAACATAGACATTAATTTGAGTAGCAAGGGCACACCATAAAGATTAATTTAAATGACATGGTCATCGTTGAATAAGTATTTTTAGTTCCTACTAAGGTAGGAATACTATTACATCCATGTGTTCAATTCAGTTAACCAATGAGAATTGAGTATTATATTCATTTGGTAAAATCCCTAAAGTTGAAAGTTAATTTTTTTTATTTAATGTTTTAATAAATGTAATTTATCTGTTGTGCTATTGGTCAATTGGGTGAACAGTAGTCGTTAAGGGCATGGTTCAGTAGTTAAGTCACTCGGTTGTAGTAGCGGCCACTAGAGTTCAAACTCCTGCTGGGCCAATGAGCTCGCAGGCTTTACGCCTTCTCTAGGCCAATGAGCTCGCGGGTTTGAAGTGTTCTTACTTGGGGATGAGGTCCCCCGTGTTGTGGCCTCACCGGTTCATAGCTTCGGGCAAAAGCATTAGCATGGAGCTAGAGGGCGTGCCACGCTAGTGTCACTGGTCACGTTAAAAAGTTTACTAGGCACATTATCTTTTAAAAAAAATTGGGTGAACAGTAATGGTGAAAAATGGATTTTTTTTTTTAATTATATTAAAATTTAGTTGAACAATGAGCATTGAGTATTAAACTCATTTGGCAAGATCACTATAGTTAAAACTTTAAATTTTTCTTTTTCATTTACCTTTCAAGTACCAAGTTGGCAATTTGGCAAGTTGGCACAGGTACAATGCAGTGATGACTATATAGGTTGACTGTATAGTCAGTTTTTTTTTCGTCAGTTCACATTTGCCAGCATACAAACAACCTGTGCTAAAATGGGAGTTTTGGAAGAGGGTTTGGACATCCATCAAAGCATAAAAGAGGAATTTTGACATATTTTGTAGATGCAACAGCCCTGGTAGACATGTATGCAAAATGTGGAAGCATAGAGCAGACCCATGAACTATTTGACAAAATGCCTCAAAGAACTATGGTTTCATGGAAATCAATGGCTGCAGGATATGTACAAAATGGATTTGTTGAAAAAGATTTAGAAAATTTCAAGCAAATGCAAATGGCAAGTGTAAAGCTAGACTCCACAAACCTTTGCCAGCATCCTCCCTACTTGTGCCAAAATGGGAACATTGGAACACGGTATGGACCTCTATCAAAGCATAATGAAATGGGGATTTTTGTCCGATACTATGGTTGGAAATACTCTGGTAGACATGTATGCAAAATGTGGAAGCATAGAAAAAGCTCCAAATGGTGATACCACAAACCCGCAGCAATTAGTTTGGCTGACTACGGTAGTGCGGATGATACCGAGCAATGCATGCTAGCCCGCTAGCCTTTGGCAGGGTACCTCGCAGGGGAGCGAGGGATTTCATGGAATGCAATGGCTGCAGGATATGCACATAATGGATTTGTTGAAAAAGATTTAGAAATTTTCAAAAAAATGTAAATGGCATGTTTAAAGCCAGACTCCACAAACCTTTGCTAGCATCATCCCTGCCTGTGCCAAAATGGGAACATTGGAACACAGTATGGACCTCTATCAAAGCATAATGAAACATGGATTTTTGTCCAATACTGTAGTTGGAAATACTCTGGTAGACATGTATGCAAAATGTGGAAGCATAGAAAAAGCTCCAAATGGTGATACCACCACCCCACAACAATCAGTTTGGTTGACTACGGTAGTGCGGAGGATACTGAGCAATGCCTGCCAACCTCTAGCCTTTGGCAGGGTACCTCGCAGGGGAGCGGGGAATTTCATGGAATGCAATGGTTGCATGATATGCACAAAATGGATTTGTTGAAAAAGATTTAGAAAATTTCAAGCAAATGCAAAGCTGTATCCTCTGTTTCCTTCAGCCTTTGTAGGTTCTCTAATTCTTTTGGCATGTCAAAATCCTTGACTCTCAAATCTTGTAGAGGCCTTTCCCACACATACCTCGCCTAGGCAGTGCTCTGGAATTAGGACCAACATCACCCATAAGAACTTCAGTGGCAAGATCAGTAGCCAAATAGACAGGAGATTCATCTACTTCCATTGGCACAATTTCATCTAGCTCCACGTCACTGTCCGCAATAGTCACCACAGCTCCCACTTCATCAAAACTCTCTCTAGAGCCACATGACCAAGACATGAGAGCTCGAGCCCAATCATCCAAAGCTGCTACATCCATTTTCCTAAAAATTCTTCAGGATTTCCAAAACAACTTTTTAACCATAGCTCTAATACCAATTGTAAATTTAAAAGAATGCAGACAAAGTAATTGTAGAAAATAAAAAGAATACACAGATGGGAACTCACACACAGAAATGATCAAAACATAGGACACAAGAAGTTTAACGTGGTTCACCATGTAAAATGGCTACATCCACAATCAACAACAGGGGATTCTTCTATATTATGATTCACACTCACTGAGCACCTTACATGCAAAAATACATATATAGAACATCAACTCTTCTAGTGTCATACAAAGACAATATTCTGAAGGATACAACACCAACCACCTGACCAAGAGAATGGTTGACTCATAAAATATAGAATACATGCCAAGTATTGGCAGTTACAAGATAGTGATTACAAAATGAAGAGAGTTGTCACGATAGACTTAGCTGTTACATTGGGCTTCACCTTTCCACGTGCCCAACAATCTCCCACTTGAAGACCAATGGGAATCGAAAAAGAACCGGTCAGAGATATCCCCCACATGTCCACTTGTAATGTTACATTTTAATCAAGATTGAAGAGCGTAGTGTCTCCAAAAACTGTTCATGAACACTTCGAATTAATCTCCTCCACAACTCATCTGATTTAATAACCTCCAATTCCTCCTCTGTTGTTGGTACAAAGAATGGATCCACTGGGTATTCTTTTTTCTCATTGCCATCAGCAAATATCTTTGTTGCCTCCATGAACTTTGGTGAAGAGGTTGCTGACTGCGGGAATCCTGATGAAGGACTAGATGTTCCTAGATGTGTAGAAATGGACATCAAATAAGATTGGGACATAGGCTCTATCCCATTGGAGTCTCCTCCGTGTGGCCCAACGAACCTATTCGGCACTAACATGGGAGAACTTGCATATATACCAGCTAAGTTCAACATTTCTTCTAAACTAGCCTTGACTTGAGTCAGTCTAGGGGAAACTATAACCACATTAGCAGGTCTTCTCCCATAGGCATCTACACAATTTATATCACCACCTGACTGAAATAACAATTTTACAGTTTCAACAGTATAAATAGACCCTCCCCCAGCTGCACAATGCAAAGTAGTACTCTTATCAGAGCCACATGCTTGGTTCACATCTGCACCACAGGTTACATAAATTGATAGGATATAATTCAACACATCTATGCTGCCATAAAGAGAAGCAACAATCAAAGGAGACCTCTATTCAAGAACCATTTGATTAGAACCATTCTGCCTACAATACCAAAAGTTAACTTCATCCACTTTTGACCCATCTTCCTCCATTGCCTTCTTAAACCCAATAAGGCCATTATTTGCAGCGAGTTCATGGAGATTTGAGCAAGATTTAGAGATTTCTTTCATTTTGTTAGAATGACTGTCAGCCATGTTAGTATTACTTTCTTTTCCTTTTGTGTGAGGACTAGCAGGCTTCAAATGCTCAAGACCTTCGCACATGATTTCTTCCTGCAGAGCACTCCATCCCTATTCATTCTGCAAGCTCCAATTTGCCTCCGCTGCCATTAGCAGCTCTATTGCGGTGGCATCCTTCGTTGCATTTTCAAACTTGTTCTCAAAGTAAAACCTCTACAGATTGGTAGATTCAAGCTAGCGTAGAATAAGGACATAGGAAAAATTTACGAAGGCATAGTCCTCCACAGCCTTCACCTCCACATGTGACCCTTTGAATGAGCGCGTCTGCATCTTGAACCACACCTGCATTGCTGCAAGATTCATCTTGTTTGTGACAACATGAAAAACATGCATGGAGGGGTCCTTGTCATTCTTGACGGCTAAATTAACTACAACAGATGCAGCAATGACATTGTCTGAAAAGATGGCATAATGGTAGAGATTGGGGTCTTCCCACTAAGGTAAAGGGGAAAGCTGAGCATCGGCATACTTGCTGAGATTTGTGATTCGCTCCTCCATGAGACACATGGAGAGACAGTGAATGCTCTTGGGGATAGATTTGGCAGCAATGAGGCTGGAGAAGGCACCCTATTTCTTGGCCTATGTGAGCTTGATTCTCTCCTTGAGTTCTTTCTCTAGCTGCCTAACTTCCTCTTCCTCCATCTCCCCCACCGCTCTGCTCATGAGGTCCGTGTAGTTCCTCACCTGTTCTGTGAAGATCCAGACCTGTTTCATTTCCTTCTAGCCCATAGACTTTTTTTCAACAGTCTGAACACTTATCTCCATTCTCCCATACTCCTGGCTCTCTGCCGCAAAAAACTCCTCAGCTTCTGAGGCAAACAGATGGGGTTCATCAAATGCAACATGTTTTGAATCCATCTTTCTGCACTTCCACTTCCTCCTATCATCTTCCTGCAAACAATCCTTTTCAGTCTTCTCTAAAATCTCAGCACCACAGCACTTTCGCTTTCTTCCTTGAGCCATTAAAATCCTTTTCACCTCCTCCAACTCCAGCATATCTTCATTTTCTTCTTCAGCCTCGACTGTGACAATATCTTCACTGACCTCCTCATCTGGGGTTCAAATTAGGATCTCCGCCTGCACATCTTTTTCCTCATGAATGTTGAGACCTTGCTTCAACATTTATGAACATTGGAAGCAAAGGTATTTGGATAATTGAGGCAGAAGGTAGAAGTGAGAGAAACCATTTCATAGATGAGCAATACCAAGTCCTTTACAGACTTACCACTCTTATCTACCTTTGTCCTCTTCTGCAACACCTCCATGATGGCTTTCCTATGTTGTGCATCACCTGTACATTCAAGAAGTGCTCTAAGCTCAATTTTAAGATCTAAAAACTCTTCTGGTGCAGATGCAATTCCAAATTCATCATCCTTCGCTTCATCCGAATCCTCCTTACTTTTCCATCCATCCCACCAATGTACATGGCGTTTCGTTTTAGCTTTCACATCAACATCTATTGCTGCTGTATCCTCTGTTTCCTTCAGCCTTTGTAGGCTCTCTGATTCTTTTGGCATGTCAAAATCCTCGCCTCTCAAATCTTGCGGAGGCCTTTCCCACACATACCTCGCTTGGGCAGTGCTCTAGGAATCAGGATCAACATCACCCATAAGAACTTCACTGGCAAGATTAGCAGCCAAATAGACAGGGGATTCATCTACTTCCATTGGCACAATTTCATCTAGCTCCGTGTCGCTATCCGCAATAGTCACCACAGCTCCCACTTCATCAAAACTCGCTATCCGTAATAGTCACCACAGCTCCCACTTCATCAAAACTCTCTTGAGAGCCACACGACCATGACATGAGAGCTCGCGCCTAATCATCCAAAGCTGCTACATCTATTTTCCTGGAAATTCTTTAGGATTTCCAAAACAACTTTTTCACCATAGCTCTGATACCAATTGTAAATTTAAAAGAATGCAGACAAAGTAATTGCAGAAAATAAAAATAATACACAGATGGGAACTCACACACAGAAATGATCAAAACATAAGATACAAGAAGTTTAACGTGGTTCACCATGTAAAATGGCTACATCCACAATCAACAGCAGGGGATTCTTCTATATTATGATTCACACTCACTGAGCACCTTACATGCAAAAATACATATATAGAACAGCAACTCTTCCAGTGTCATACAAAGACAATATTCTGATGGATACAACACCAACCACCTGACCAAGAGAATGGTTGACTCAGAAATTAGATAATACATGCCAAGTATTGGTAGTTACAAGATAGTGATTACAAAATGAAGAGAGCTGTCATGACAGACTTAGCCATTACATTGGGCTTCACCTTTCCACGTGCCCAACAATATTAAAGCCCTAAATCAAATTTTTTTCCCAATTTCCTTCTGTATACCTATTTAAATTTCATATTAACAGGTTTGAGTTTGGATCATTGAGAATTCCAATTTTGAGAGTATACATTCTACTCCATCTGCAATCTGTCAAGGAATATCTACTTATCCTGCATCAATTTCCCAGAGATTATTTAGTTCACCAGATAATGGGCATCTTGAAAACCTTCTTCCAGATACCCCTGCACGTGATCTGGAATTTGTTTCTATAGACAACGATAAAGCTATTATATCACAATGTTTAATAAAAAATGAAGCGCCAACCCCAAAGGGCCTTGAAGATCTCAGTATCAAAATCATTGTTAATGGAAAGCTTATTAGTAAGTCCTAATTCAAATGTTCTTTCAAGGGTTTTCTCGCCAAGTGGTAAAGAAAATGGAGCTACTATTGAAAAAACCCCAGGATCCATGAAGAGCCCCTCTTCAGTCTGAAATCCGCCCTCATCGACGAAGAGGAAAACCATTCTAGATTATTTTGGGACAAATTAATAATTTGATTTTTGAATGCTCTTGGTGCTAAACGATACAAAGATCCTCCATTTACATCTATAATAGGTTTATATGCCACAGGTAAACGTGAAATCATATAGGAAGAATGACTTTGTATTCTGTAAGTTAGCCATATGCAGGCCTTAACAAAGTTACGAAGGCAATATTGGTTATTTGAGTGTTCGAACAATTATATCAATAAATTCATACTCAGAAATAGAAGTGCAAAAGCGTAAGCACGGGAGCTTGGAAGCGAAATGAGTATTGCGGGGGTGTTAGGTGTCACATGACTAGTGGGGAATTGACATGTCAAAGGATATGTCAGGTGAGCTAACATTTTAGCGCAAAGAGGTCTACCTTACTCCAAGCAGGTGTTTTACATCTTACTGGAGTTGACGGAAGATATTGGTGTCATGTGAGGTTGCGGAGGAAACCAAGGTGACCGGATATATCTCGTATTACTTGAAATCAATGCAAAGCGAACTCGGCCGTCCAAAGCGATGAAGCGGGGAAAGGCTTGGTCACCAGATGTGCGGGAAAAGTGACAGTCAGTGGATATATCTAATGTCTGGGAAATTAGCGCAAAAGGGATCTAGGCAGTGTAAAGCAGAAAAGCGGGCAGAGGTTGCATGACTGAAAAGAGCAAGAGATTTGGAGATCATCGAACATATCCGGCAACGCTGGATTTTAGCGCCAAGTCCAACAAGGCCCAAAACTAGTGCAAAGAGCCAAAAGAGGTAACTACCCTTGATACAATCATGCATTAAACAACCAAGAATCACTTGAAAATCCATCATAATGATAAAATGAAGTTGTAAAAGACCAATCCATCACAAATGCCATATTTTGAAATGCATCCCATACTTAAAACCCAACCTCTAAGAAGACATTACAGGTGAAGAGGACTACAATAGGCTAGAAGCAGCACAAATATCATAATAATATATCATTAGGAAACCACGAAGATAAAATGATGATGAAGAAAGTAAGTTTGTGGAATTTGGTGACGTCACCGAATGATATCCGGACGCTCGTTATTTTCCCGCAACATCCCTTAGCACCCCAAATCCCCAAAAGTCTAGTTAATGACAAATTCTCCACAAAGCTTTGGTAACGCAGAAGTTTGGACAAAGGAAGCAATACCATATGCGTGTCACGGTTGAAGGACATGTTACCGAGAGAATGATTTTGAGCCAACACTAGATTGGCAAGGACAAACCATCTTTCTGTGTTTGTAGAGGTGACACTGTTGGGCCTATATTGTTTGCAGGCTGGGATGATTCCTCCTGCAATTAGCTGTAATCCCTGAGTCATTGGGATTGTCTAACTCTGGTTATTCTTGTCTGGAGAATTTCTCTGTAGCTAAACTTGAACTTAGCCCTGTGTTTGAGCCCTGAGCCTCATGATCTAAAAAAATTTAGTATCATGCCATATTGCCATTAAACAACAGAATTTGTCGACCCATGAATTTGTTCAATTGAAAGTCTCTTGATTACATGGTATGTTATGCACAAAATGGATTTGTTGAAAAAGCTTTAGAAATTTTCAAGCAAATGCAAATGGCAGGTGTAAAGCCAGACTCCACAAACATTTGCCAGCATCCTCCCTGCTTGTGCCAAAATGGGAACATTGGATCACAGTATGGACCTCTATCAAAGCATAATGAAACGGGGATTTTTGTCTGATACTGTAGTTGGAAATACTCTGGTAGACATGTATGCAAAATGTGGAAGCATAGAAAAAACTCCAAATGGTGATACCTCCACCCCGCAGCAATCAGTTTGGTTGAGTGTGGTGGTGCGGAGGATACCAAGCAATGCCTGCCAACCCGCTAGCCCTTGGCAGGGTACCTCGCGGGGGAGCGGGGAATTTCATGGAATGCAATGGCTGCAGGATATGCACAAAATGGATTTGTTGAAAAAGCTTTAGAAATTTTCAACCAAATGCAAATATTCTAATAGAGAAAATTCTTTATATTTGAAAGCAAACTAGAGCATGTTTGGGTAATATGTAAATAATAATTGAAATGCTAGATGTCCACCTAACAACAAGTGTACAAACAAAATAATAATAAATACTTTTCTTCTACATTTAAATAAGGATTACAAATAGGGCATGACAAAGTAGAATGGGTCAATCTGACCCACCTTTCATTGCTACTTTTGCTACTGGCCATGATTTGGGTACTTCAATTCCTAGTTCTAAAGCTCCACCTAGCTCTACCACCATTTCTCACCCTAAAATTTCTATCATATTGAGAACTCAACTAAGAGAGAAAAATGTGTAGAAAATTGATAACAAGTTAGTACAATGAGCTGATATCTTTCCATCTATACTAGGATACAAACCTAAAAGGATGGTTTGCCCAACTAATATGATGTTCCTACAAAATTAGTGATTTTTTACATCTAATTTAAAAAAAAAAAACATTTGACTCTTTGAACTAGTAATTACATTTCTCTTAAATGGTGTAAACTTTGCTCATGCATAATGGACAATAGAGAACTTTAAAGTGTGGCAGCAATATTATGATTTTGATAATGCTATCAAAATCTTTAGAAATGCATAAGAAACAAGCTTTAATAATTATAATTTTGTAGCAACCTCTTAGACATAAATGTTGAACCATTTCTAGAAAATTAATGTCTTTTTAAGTCCCAAAAGAGACTCATTTCTACTCTAGTGGCAACCATAATATTTAAATACAAACTAGAAGAATAACAAACAAAGGGATGAGTTCTAATGTTCTCTATTCACTTGAAGGATAATTGAAAACATTCTTATCTTAAGGAAAGTACATGACCTAAATTAAGCAATAAAAAACCATACTTTGTCAAGGGCATGGCTAGTCCTTAATAAACTTTTGCTTGGGCCTATGCCCACCATTACCTAGGGTTCAAATTGCTTGTAGTGATAGCATAGTACACATTATCTACTTTAAAAATCTTCAATGGTATTTGTCTATTTGTAAAATTCTCATATTATACATTAAGACAAACAATATTAAAAGGGCTTGAGGGAAAGAACCAAGTTCTCATAATAAATTTCAAAATAATATAAGGCCTATATTGGCCTATATTGTTTCACTTATTAGCTACAAGCCCTAGAGGCCCTCCATATGTGAGGATCACTTGGGACCTCCATGGATGCATTTGAAGCCACAAGAAGCACTAATAGATGGGAAGAGAAAAGCCCCCTTTCCTTACATGTAAACAAGTAGGGTATATATTTTATCTACTCTCTCTATGATGTTGCATATTAGACACCTATAAGGTAGAATTTTTGAAGACATTGTCACCCAATGTAACCATTGTACTAGAGTAAGAGATGACCTATGCAAGATCCTTGAATAGGTTATTATTGCTTTCATATATGTTTTAATAGATATGATAGTCAATTATGTTATCTTTATATAATTACTTTGAATTAATATTAATTTTATACCATAGTAAATATCATAGTAGATATAATATGAAATAATAATTATAATTCAATAGAATTAGCCCTAATATTAAGCACTGCTTAGTTTGTTGGATGCTAATATATGCATTGTGGATATGTTGGGAACTACCATTAAATTCTATAGATCAATATTTTGATTGGTATTATAAATGAAATGATATGGCACAAACCTAAGCTTAATATTAGGTCCAAATCAGTCTAATATTAAGAGTAAAGAACTTCATGACTGATGTGTTGAATTGCATTGGGGCTATCTTGTTGAATGAAATAATGTGGTAGGAGCTTAATAATTTTGATTTATAATGAAATAATAAAATAATAAGTTATAATACTATAACATGATTAATCATATTATTTCATTAGGGAACTTTTTCTAAAAAAATAGCTTAAGAATCTTCTTTAAAGTAACCAATGTATGACATGGAATGAAATACTAATGCATAAACATATTTTAAACCAAGCATAGGCTTGATAAGGTGTGGCATAGTATATCAACTTCTAAGTGAGAATCCAATATAACACTTAGGGAGCCAGTCAAATGTAATGCTAGCATAGCCACATTTCAATCTAGCTAGGCATAGCAATTAAAATATCAACATTTCCAGATTGGCGGATCCAACATAAAGTTGTTATACCCATAGACAAACTATATAACATTGTCAACATAACGAGACTTCACCAAATAAATCTCTAGTACAACACATGAAATTCTAGGAAGGAACATCCCAACACAATCATATAGAACATGGCATGTCCTATGAGTAATGGCAAGAACTTCAAGACTAATGTTTTGTTTACAATGAATCAAATTCAAACATTCTTTTACAATCATCATTGTCATATGGTAAATGGAAGTAGGGTATCTTCCATACTTTAGATTGCACTATTTGTTTCACAGTGAAATGTACTATGGGAAGAAATTCTTTGTTATATTTTGGACTTATAGTGTCATTCCCCTGTTGTTATAAGCATAATCTGGAGGATATGATTTTTTGCATTGGCTTGTTCTGTATGCTTGAAATCGTGACTCCAGTTGCTTGAGGGTTGTCGGGTCAGATTTCGACACGCACACGGATCCTTCCCTCCTTGCAACAGGGTGATTCGCCATGTCACTCTCGCTCATGTGGAATTAGCCAGTTGAGAGGAGGTGAGAGACGATGGGGGTCTGGCTCGTTGGAGAGCTGGACTTCGCGGAGAGGGGTCACCAAATTCTGTGGCCTTTGTTGTTGTGCATTTTGTTGTATCTTCTGCTCAATTGTTGTTGTAGTTGAGATAACCCTATGACTCGAACAGTCACTAGTTTCTCTCCTTCTGTTTGGGTTTCTTTGATTCCACCTCTGTGTGGGTAAGCGATTGTTCTCGTTGATATTCTCTTGTCTTTGTATGCGTTGTAAGAATTCTTGTTGTATCCGTCATTGTCTAATTTCTTCTAACACCAAGAGGACAAATGGGTCTCCTTGTGGTTGAATAATTGTTTCTTGTTGAGGTCATGGATGGTTCTCCTCAATCTTGTCATGGATAGCCCTCACCCACTCTCCTCTCACTCCTAAGCACATTTGTGAATTAGAAGAGAGGAAGTCGTGTGATTACTAACCTTATCCAGATCTAGGGTTTTGATCTAGGGTTTTGTTGACCTAGGGTTTGTGTTTTGACTTTGCTTATACCTTGTGATGAAATCAAGGGTTTGTTTGGAATCGTTTAAACCATGTTTACCTCGTGATGGAATCGAGGGTTTGCAATGTTGTCTATTCTAATGTTTCTATATGTATGCAAACTAAATGATATGCAAAACATCTTTTTGGTGTTTTTTTGGAGTATTTTGGAAATAGAAATGATTCTAATCTATGAAAAGGATATATGTGTGCAATCCTATATGACTTTTCCAATGCAATTTTTAACCTATGTTTTTTGTGTTTTCGATGTTCTGAGTGCAATTTAATCTAAGAAAAGGGAAAAATGCTTCTTCTAACAATGTAGATTTAGAAATATGAAAGTGATTAATCTAACATGCAAGATCTAATCTATCAAGGAAAAAGTAATGTTTTACTATTCCCAAGAGCAAATATGATTATCTAATTACTATGAAAGCAAAGAAAACAATGAAGGAACCTGAGAGAAACAAAGATTTGTTGACTCCACTACCCTTAGCAATCCTTGTAATAGGCAACCTCGAATCCTTCTATGGCAGCAGGTGATCCTCTTGACAACAAAATGACCCAAAGTAGCGAAAAGAAGCTTTGATGAAGCTTGTATGAGCTTAGTGAGAGCTTGGGTTGAGTGCAATGGCATAGAATGAAGCAGTGTAGCATTGCTTGGTTGAACAATAAAAATAAAAGGCACCTTCATCCTGTAAGAGCATTTGAATGCTAAGTTGGAGAGCAAAATTGGCAAGAGTTGTGTGCACAATGAATTTGCCTCCCTTTGTGCTTGAGGGAGGGGAGTATTTATAGGTTGAGAGGAAGGAATTGATTGGAGAGTTAACAAGAATAGATTGGGGAGTTAACAAGGTTGATTACCCAATGAACTTACTTGATTAGAGAGTGATGAAGCAATGAAAGCTTATCATTGAAGAGGAAATGGAGGTGAGGGAATGCATGAGATTGATTAGAGAGCTAATTTGAGATCAAATAGAGCTAATTATGCATATGTGGGTGCATGAAATAGTTAACTCTATATCAAGGATCAAAAATCATGCAAACAGAAAGAAAAATAGGTGAAAACGGAGCAAAAATGAGAGAGAAACTCGAGTTTTTCCGTAGGTCCAAAAATGGCAGGGTCGCCCCTTTTTCCAGTAGGGTCACCCTTGGGTGACCATGGGTCTCCTAGGGGGTGACCCTAGGTCACCCGGGGGAGATCCGGGCTGGACAAGGTTAGATGCAGAAAAATAGGTTGGGAGATGGTACAAGAGAAGAAAAGGATGAGTTCTGCATCAAGAAATAGGTTAGTCATGTGGAAGAATCCAAATCTCCACTTGAGTCCATAGGATCTCTAGGGGAGATTTGGAAATAATAGGGGGAGATTTGGATTGGTTGGTCAAAAATGAAAACTGTCAGTGGGAGATGGATCAAGGGACCTCTAGAAGGCTTCTATGAGGTGCACAAGAGGAAAAACAAACGGGAGGTGAAAACTCACCTACAAGACTCTCACAAGGCTTAGGATCAAAGTCAAAAGCTAGAAAATGCAAGTCGACAAGTGTCACAACAAGTGTCAAAAAGCGTTGCAAACAGGGAGGGAGAGAAATCAACAAGGAAGAAAGAACACAAGACAAGAAAAGAGGACACGTCATCAAAAGGCCTATTGCTTAAAGGATTTATTTTCACGCTTACATGTACGTGACAAGGATTTGAATCATCATAGGGGTCCTCATGGAGGTAGTGCGTGATTTTTGTGCTTACATATTTGCCCCCACGGGGATGATAGTCTACATGAAAGGTAAGTACCATTCCCGAACTAGGCCTTACCTATTGTCAATTTTTTTCGCAATTTTTACCTGCAATAACTAGTATTAGTCTAACATTTAAATGTATAAACATGAATAATAAAAACTAAAATGACGAACTTACCATGGATCGTTTGAGTTTGACTAGTTGCTTGCTTTTGTCGGTTCAGACCTATAGGTATGAGAGCACGCAAAACAATGCACGAAACAAATACATAAAAGCAAAGAACTAATCTAAAATGCAGAAATAAAACTAAACTAAGGGCAAACAAAGAGAGCTAGATTGTGAGATCGGTGTGAAAGAGCGATGGAATCGTTCGTGTGAGTAGTTAATAGAGAGGTATCATCGAGGAGATCGTAGAGATGGCTGCCTCTTCTTCAGCCATGGAGAATCGGGTATGCAATAAGTGAAAAAATCTTCTCTGAACCCTAGGTTGTATTTTGCAAAAAATCTCTTAAAATTGTCTATTTTTGGTGATTTTTCCTGTTGTAATGTGTTCGTCTCGTCATTTAGAGTGAGATTGGTCTTTCGTTTTCTAAAGTCGACCGAGAAATGGGGTTTTTAGAGTGATTTTTGCTCAAGGGGCTTGCTCCTAGGGTCACCCCTTTCGTTAGGCAGGGTCGCCTAGGGGAGATCCTGTTTGACAACAGGGTCGCTTGGGGAGATTTTGTTTGACAATAGGGTCACCGGGGGAGATCCTGAAAAACACCTGGGTCACCTTGGTGCAACCCTATTGGACTAATTTCTGACTTCATTTGAAGTTATTTAACACTTGTTTTACTCTGATCTGACATGATTTGGTCACTAAATCTGCCTGTTTATTGTAATTTTGAAGGTTTATACGATTTTTTTGTGTAAGGTTTTTTGCATTTTTATAATTTTTAGGGATTTTTGTGAGTTTACGAGATCTTATCTGAAATTCTCTTTTGATTTTGTAGGAGATGCATATTCGATGGAATACCTGCCAAGAGCAAGGGTGGCTCTTAGGGATGTTTGCTTCATTGAGTATAGAGGATTGTGCCATACTGAAGAGGGCAGGTCTTGCTAGAGTTTGTCATGTTCTCGTGATCCATCCTGTATCCCGTATATGTTGTGATATCTTGACTTATTGGGATGCAGATAGGAACACATTCAGGTTCCCATAGATTTCTGGAGAGTTGACTATCACTCTATATGATGTATATTGCATTCTTGGAGTACCTGTGAGGGGACAACCTTTATTTCTTCTTGTTAGCGAGTCCTTTGAGGACAAGGCTTCTTGGGATGCATTCATGGGGGTTAATCACCCTGGGGACCAGATAGGAGTTCAACTTACATCTGTGACATGACTCCGCATTCCACTCTTGAGGAGGTTCCTGATTGGTTTGATTGTTTCGAGGCTGTCGGGAGACAAGGCCTCGGCTCGTTTGAGATGGTGTTGGGCACCCATTATTCAAGGATTAGAGGAAGGCATAGTTTATGCATGGGGACCTGACATCTTGGCAATGGTCTACAAAGATTTTTATTGGATCTCTCGGCAAGGGGCTCTAGCTTTGAGCCACTCTTCTCTAATTATGACATGGATTTTTGAGCATATGAGGCCTTATCAGAAGCTCATTCCTATTCCAGATAGGCGACTACCAAGAGCAGTGAGGTGGGCACATATTGGTCATTTTGATGCTACTCTTCCCACTATTTCTACTCTTACTGATGATGATATGATTTCTAACCCTTATCATGACATGGACGGGGCTTGGGCCTGAGATGGCGAGATGAAAGTGTACTGTCGTGAGGTTTCAGAGATCACAGATTGTAATGGTCAGGTTGAGGCTTATCGGGTGGACCGTGTTTTGCAGTAGTTTAGCAAGGATGTCCCTGAGAAGTTGTCCCTAGTGTCTACTTATTATAGGACCGTTAAGGAGATGGGGGAGATTGGATAGAGGAATGTTGTTTGGACATCTTTGACTCTAGGCATCTTTATCACTAGGGTTTCTAGAGGAGGACGGAGGGGAGGGAGAGGGAATCCTTCTTGATCTTTGGTTGTGATAGTTGACTAAGAATTCACTGAAGAGGACTATGTTCTTGAGAGTGAAGATTCTTTAGATGAGGCCCCTCTCAAGGATGAGGATTTTGATGACATTGGTGTTCCAGATGAGGTTCTTGACATCCCCGAGGGTCCTTTTATTATTGCTTGACCTCCTCATTCAGATGCGGTGATGCGTCAGCTTGACCCTGACTGGCAACCTGGAGATCCACCTAAGTTTTGTCTATTTGTTTTTGCTTAACTTTGTCCTTTCTCTTTTTATGTGGGACTGACTTGGTCTTGTCTTGATTTGGCATTTCAGGCAATGTCAAAGAGTGGAGGGACTTGGTTTGTGAGGTTAATGTTGGAATGACCTTTCCCTTTACTAGGATGACCTGTGATCGTCTTTTGGATAATCCTGGTGTGCCCCTTGCCGTGGGGTGACACACTGACATTTTTGCTCCTGTCTACCATGGGTGTCAGATGATGACAGAGTTGAAGACCCAGGTCGACACGCTTCAGGGTGAGAACAAAGTACTTCGGGAGATGACTCCCCTTAATTTTAGGTGTTCTGATACTAGCATGGCAGGACCTTCACAGTTGTATGCCTGCAACAGAACACATCATTCTCACAGATCTCATGGAGCGACGAGTGGTACTCGTAGATGGAGGAACCGAAGTCCTGAGGGTTCTATTGGAGGGAACTGTCCTTGACTTGCTTTTCTTGAAATTCGTGCCCCCTTGCATGGGGAGCCTCTACTTCTCTCAAGAGCATTTTGTTTAGCTCTTTGATACCATTGTATATGTAAACATCGGATGTATCTATGAAAGTTTATCTGTTTCTATGGTTTTTCTCTTGTCGGATCTTATACTCATCTCTTGTGCATGTTTGGAAGTTTTTACGAACTTTTTGATTATGTTTGACCTTTTCAACTCCTTTAACAAATGCAAGTATGACAACGATGATATGTTTTTGTAGCTTTGTGGAATATATATGATATGTAGCTTACGATATGATAATGCAAGAACACAAAAAATGTTGTAAATAGCACTTACTAAATGTCACAAGTTATGACATTTGACTTTATTGCTTTGAGACTCTTTTTCTAATTTTGGCATGAATGCAATGTGGAACAAACAATGTGACTGCTCTTAAATAGGATTTTTGACTTAGGGGATTGTGAGTTGTCTTGATATAAGAGATCTATCAAAGGCTATGAGATAGGATTTAAGGAAACTCAAGTGGGGAGTGGAAATGAATATGGAGTGCTTTTGACTTTTAGACTTCGCTAAAGGCTAAACACTAATCCTTATCTAGATAGGACAATCTAACAAGTTTTCAACTTAGACAAGTAGCAAATTTTATTGGCATTCGCTAGACTTAGATCATAGATGGCAAGCAAAGTAGACCTGGGGTAAAGGATAAATGGGAAAGAACAAGGGTCCCTAGATAGAAGATGATCCTAGAGACTACTAGACTCTTTGGTTTTGCTCAGCTAGTGCGTGTGTGTGCTTAGTAACTCTCTTTCTTTGTTAAAATGTCACCCTTGAGGCTTCGAGCTTAGACTAATCTCCACCCAAGAGTACGGACATTCAACAATCTTCTCTCTTTCACTCTTTTTTTGTTATCTCTCTTTATTTTTTGCTTTTTTTTGTATTTTCCTCACTTGATTTTTCTCATTTTTTTAGATTTTTGACTTTTCAAGAAATGAATGGTTTTCGGAACTTTGACATGCAACACTTTTGATCTCTCAATTCTCAATTTTTGACACTCTTATTTTGATCACTCATTTTTTTATTCACTCATATCTTAGATTCTTTCCTTCAGAGTTTTGATCTTCCTGACGTTTTTTGCCAAGAAAGATAAGGGGCTGAGCACCACCTAAAGTTTTTGTAATCTGGTTAGACTTCTCCACTACTGGGGAAGAATTTTGGGAAGGTCTACTTGCAAGCTTCCTTTGAACACTGTAGGTTTGAATATTGACTTTATTTAGACCTAATATCTTGACTCATAAAGACTGGGATCAGTGTAAAGTTAAGAGCTAGGTTTCGATTAGAATCACTGGGAATGTAGTGGGATAATGGTAGTTGTGAAAAATGGGGATCTCTAGGTCCTGAAAGGATAAACATACATCTAGGAAACATTAGACTCCTTACTAAAGGGAAAATAGTACAAGAGCAAGTCACAAACTATAATGCAAGATGAACAGAATGAAGCAAGAAACAAGTTGTTTTTGATATTTTTGATATTTTTATAATTTTTTTGTATTTTTATGTTTTACGATTTTTTTGGTCTTTTAGACATAATATTTCTTGAGGTGAAAGGCATTGACTATTTTGCCAAATTCCTCTCCCTCCATTGTGCACAAGAGATAGGTAACATTTCTGATATCTTAACCATATAAGGACCTATCCAGTTAGGTCTAAATTTTCATCCTTCGCCCGCTCTTTTATTGATTAGATTGTCTATCCTAAGCACTAGGTCTCCCACTTGAAAGGGCCTTGGGACAACCTTTTTGTTATATTGCTTTTTCATTCTTGCTAGATAGGAATCATGTCTTTGAACGGCTCTCAAGCCTGTTTCATCCATCATTTCTAACTTGGTTAACCTTACTGCTTTGTACTCTTTGTTGTCCAATAATCCTTGTAATGACACTCTTAGGCTAGGCAATTCCACTTCCAATGGTAATACCGCTTCTGACCCAAAAGTGAGGGCATAAAGGGTGGTTCCGATTGGAGTCCTAATGCTTGTTCTGGCCCATAGAGCTGGATATAGTTGTAAATGTCAATCTCTCTTAGAATATTTTACGATTTTGACCAATATGGACTTCAAAGTCTTATTGGTAGCCTCTGCTTGTCTGTTTCCTTGAGGATAATAGACTGAGGGAGAGTTGTGATTGATGTGAAATCTCTCACATAGCTCCCTCACTTGTGGATTTTTGAGGGATGAGGCGTTATCGGTCACTATCACTTAAGGGATCCCAAATTGAAAAATGATTTGGTTCAATATAAATTTAGCGATTACAACACCTGATACGGTGGTAAGAGGCATGGCCTCTACCCACTTTGTGAAATATTTTATCGTAGTTATGATGAATAGATGTCCATCTACTGATGGGGGGATATTTTCCCCACCGGATCTAATCCCCATGTGGAGAAAGGCCAAGGGGTAACAATTGGTTGCAAATCTCTCATTGGTGTATGGTGAACGTGTGCATAAACTTGGCATTTTGGGCACCTTTTAACAAATTTAATTGCATCTCCTTGTAAACAAGGCTAAAAGTATCCCATTCTGTGTATCTTTCTTGTCACTGCGTGACCACCAAAATGTCCTCCACAGATTCCACTGTGAGACTCTTCCAATATTGTTCGTGCTTCTTCCTTGTCAACGCATCGAAGCAACATTCTGTCTAGGGCCCTTCGATTGAGCATGTCATCTATTAAAACATATCTCATGGTGAGGACTCGTAATTGTCTTTTCCCCAATGGGGTCATGTTTTTCGGGTAAGTCTTGTTCGCAAGATAGTTTACAATGTCTCGGTACCAATACGAGGTGACATATTTCTCAAGATCTAGCATGTAGATCTCTTCGTTAGGGAAATCTTCATTCACAGGTTCTTCTTGGGGAACAGGATTACCTGTTAACCAGTCTGCTATTACTTGTCCTTTGACTGCCTTTTGGTTGACATAAGTTAGCTCAAATTCACTTAACAAGGTTATGAACCGGCTGGCTCTCGTTAAGAGCATGGGTTGATTTAAGAAAGTCCTTAGTTGCTCAGATTGTATCATCACTTTAGTTTCTTGATTTAGCATGTAGTGTCAGAGCCTTCGAGTTGTAAAGACTATGGCCAAGCACTCTTTCTCAGCTTGAGTGTAATTCTTTTCATATTCCAATAAGGTTCGACTTATGAAATAGATGGCTCTAAGTTCTCTTCCACCTTCATTCTCTTGAGCTAGCATGCATGCTATAGAGATATCAGTTGCTCTGAAGTATAAGATGAAGGGTTTGTCATGTTTAGGTGGCATCAACGTGGGTGGTGTTAACAAGAATCTCTTTACTTGTTCAAATGCATTTTGACAGTCTACAGTCCAAGTAATGCCAACTTGTTTCTTCAGTAATTGGTTGATTAGATGGATTTTGAAAGTCATAGCTGGTATGAATCGCCTGATTGCGCCTAGTTGTCCTAAGAAGGATCTTAATGTTCTCTCACTTGTTGGTGGAGTTGCATTTAGGATTGCTTTGACCTTGGCTGGGTCAACATTTATACCTCTTCGTGAGATGATGAATCCCAACAACTTTCTTGCCGTGACTCCAAAAACACATTTTTCGGGGTTTAACCTTACTTTGTATTCTTGAAGCCTATTGAAGATTTTGTGGAGGTCCTCCACATGTTTTGATCTTTGTTCTGATTTAGCCAGCAAGTCATCAACGTAAGTTTCAACTATCTTGTGTATATAATCGTGGAAGATATGTGTCATTGCCCGTTGGTATGTTGCTCCAATGTTTTTCAACCCGAAGGGCATGACTATATAATAGAAAGTTCCCTAGGGTGTTTTGAATGTTGTCTTGTTTTGGTCAACTTCTACGATCTTGATCTGGTTATATCCTGAAAATCCATCCATTAGAGAGAGAATCTCATAACCTATCGTTGAATTGACAATTTGATCAATGGATGGTAATGGGAAGTCATCTTTTGGACAAGCCTGGTTGATGTCTCTAAAATCGAGACATCTAAATTTTTCCATTCTTTTTCAGGACTAGGACAATGTTTGACACCCAATTGGAATAATCAACTGGTTTGATGAATCCAACATTCAATAACTTTTTGAGTTCTTCTTTCACCATTTCAGGTACTTGCAGTTTTATGGGTCTTGGTTTCTGTTTTATGGGTTTGGCATCTGGTTTTGTTACTAGATTGTGCACCACAACCTTTGGGTCTAACCCTGGCATATCTAAGTATGCCCATGCAAATATGTCAAAGTAGTCAATGAGGAATTCTGTGTATCCTTCCAATTCTTCATCATTTAGTTCTCCTCCTAGTTTTAACATCCTAGGTTTTTTGGGTGTACCAACGTTGATGTCGATCCTATCTCCTGTCAAGGACGGGTGTCCTTCAAATTTTTGAGGAGCAGGCAATAAATCTGAGTTTGCCTCGATCTGAAGGATTTCTTTTTCATTTCCAAAATAGTCCTTAGGATGAGGGAGGAGTAGGTATCCTTTTTTATGGTGGACCCTTGGAAGCCCATCATATGCATGTAGATATTCTAGGATGGCTTCATCATTCTCAGTGTAGTCTCGAGTTGGTCATTCTTCTTGACCCATGGCATAATTCAAGATATCTGGTAATTCTTTGCTATCTAGCAATGGCTCTCCTTCTACCAAAACAATGTATTCTGAGTTTTATAATTGAGCTTGCGGGGAGAACAATGCAGCCGATGTAGCCATTGAGTCTGCTACCTAATTTTCTTCTCTAGGTATGGATTTGATGGAGAAGAAATCGAAGAATTGAACTAATTTCCTAATGGTCTCTTTATAAGGTCGCAATCATTCAGATTTTGTTTCGTAATTGTCTGTAACTTGGTTGATTATCAATTGAGAATCTCCAAAGGTGGAGATTTTTCTAAGTCCCATTCTCATGGCTAGTATGATTCCTAGAGATAGGGCTTCATACCTAGCGATGTTGTTGGTGCAAAAGAAATCTAGTCTAAAGGAAAAGGGGAGGATTTTTCCTTCGGGGGATGTTAAGATTATCCTCGTTCCTACCCCCGTCTTACAACTAGCCCCGTCGAAATGCAGGGTCCATAAACTTTCGTGGTTCTGGAAATGAGATGTCTCTCCAAATTCATAATTGGAAGTTTGTTTTTCTTTTTCATCTCCTTCTTCAATGATCTCGATTGTTCCAACCAATAGGTTTTTGATATCCCATTCGTTAACACATGGAATGGCTGCTAAGATGAATGGTGCATCAGATTTAGTAGTACACAGATCAAAAGGAAATTCCCTAAGATCGTCCATTCTTTGGTAGGATATGTTGTGAGTGGTTGCACTCGTTGAAACATCCTGAGTTTCCTCTTTTTGTTTCTCTTACATTTTCAACTTCTTGTCTTTTTCTTCCTGTTCCTTTCTGTAAACACTAAAAGGATCAGGGTCTGCCTTGACTATGATTACCTTTCCCAAATGATGGAAATGCATTTCTTGGAATAATGTAGAGGAAATGGCTTTCATGGCATGAATCCAAGGTCTTTCAAGGATCATATTGTAATTGGTTTCTCAGTTAATGACATAGAAGTCGGTAGAGATAGTTTTTCCCATTAGATTGAGTGGTAGGCTGATTTTTCCAACTATTTGGATGTCATGACTATCGTAAATTCTTAGCGTGGCAGTTTGTTGCTTGATTCCTATTTTGTTGTATCCCATCCATCGTAGAATGGATATTGGCAAAAGATTGACTCCCGATCCTTTGTCCACCACCACTCTTTTTATAGTGACTTCTTCAACTTGAATTTGTATGTATAGAGGGGAATCTCTTTTCTTACTTCCTTCGCTTTGGGGTAGTTTGGAAACATCAAATGTGAGAGGAGGTGATTCCTCCTATGAGGAACACCCTACTTCCAATACTTCTAGGAATGTCTTGTGATGTGATGGAGAAGCTCTCAACAAATTTATCACTTGTGAGAAAATGTTCTTTGTTTGGTCTCTTTGTTCCTCTTCATGGATCATGAACACTTCTTGGTCTAGTTCTATGTTATTGGTATGGTTTTGGTTAGCCTTTCCTTTCTTGATTTGAGGTTCTTTCTCCTTTCTCTAGGATTGGAGAAGTTTAAGAAAGTCCTTTTGCTGATCCGACGTAAGTTTGGAGATGGATTTATTGTAACCAAAACAAGTCTTTGTTTCATGACCCTTTGTCCCATGGAACCAACAATAAGTATTGGGGTCATATGAAGGTCAGTTTGATCCTTGATTCCCTTTTTGTCGCCATTTGTCATTATTTGGATTATTTTTTATGATGTTGACATCTTTTTCCTAAGGCACATTAATTGTAGTCTTTTTTGCTCCTTTAGATGTTCGAAGCTTTCCATTGATATCATAAGTCTTCTAACCACTATCGATGGGGTCTTGGTCAATTCTTAAGGTGACGTCTTGGTCAATTCTTAAGGCACTTTCTAATGCCTCTTCGTAGGACTTATATGGTAGTTTTTGGACATCTTCTCTCATGTCTTTGTTAAGGGCATGCAAGAAGAGATCGAACAGTTCTCGATGGTCCATGTTTGGAGCACTGGTTGAAGAATAGAGGACTTGCCTCCATCGGGTGATGAAATGTGCTACGGATTCGTTCGGTTCTTGTTTCATTGTAAGGAACTTTCTAATCCCTGTTTTCATGAGTTTGTTCATGTCAAACGCTATGAGAAACTCTCTGATGAGTTGTCTAAATGAGTGGATTGAAGCTTCTAGGAGATGATAATACCAATCCAAGGTGAGGCCTTCAAGCATTTTTGAGAAAATCTTTGCTACAACTTGTTATCCTCAAAATCAACTGCATTCAATTTTGTAGGATGACCCCTACGAAACTAGTCTATTTTGTAGCCTACGACTCTAAGTACGCAAATCAAGGTGAATCATTTCATCCTTGTGCGTAGTCTTCTAGCTCCTAAGAATCTATTCGAATATCTTCTCTAATCAGTTTCTACAAATTTGCGCAAGTTTTCAAATTTGGGTTTTAGTAATTTTGAAGGAGTTAGAAATTTTTTGTTTTCATGCAAGGGCGACATTTTTTACCACTAGTGCATGTTTGAGTCCCTTGATATGCAAGGGCAGTGAAAATCACCGCCCATGCATGTTGTTTACAATTAAAGTGCAGTGGTGGCAAAAAATGCCGCCCATGCATCTTGTCTTTGCCATGTGCAGAAGAGGTAAAATTTACTGCCGAAACATCTCCCGACTAACTTTAAGTTAAATTCATGTGCAATAAATGCATTTGCTAGATGTCATGTTTAGATGTTTAAATAGGGTTTTCGATTATTTTTTGATTCCTTATATCGGGTAAGTTTCTTATTTCCTCGTCTTTGTTTTCTATCTCATGCATGAGGGTTTGTGTGATTAATGTGTTTATACGTGCTTTAAGAAATCCTTTTTCTTTATTTCAATCTTTCATTTCTATCATTTTGTGCTTAGGGTTTTGGTTTCCTTATTGTTCGTTTTGAAATCTTTATGTTCGTTTTTGTTTTGTCATTTTAAGTCCACCTGTGTCGTCGGTGATTCTCACCATGACTTCTTTTTGTTTTCTATATTTTGGTTTAAACGTTTCCTGCCTTCATATTTGTGTTTTGTCTAACATGTAAGGGTGGAAAAATGTGCCACCCATACACAATCTCCAAATGTTTCCCATATGCATGGGCGGTAATTTTCATCGCCGATGCATATGGCGTTTTATCCTAATGCATGAGCGGTGAAAATCACTGCCCATGGTATTTACCTTTTGTTGTGCCTGAGATGTAAGGGCGACAAAATTTGCCGCCCATACACATTCATTTTTGTAAAGTGCAAATGTTAAGTGTTGATCTACCCTTCAAGCAGTAGACTTATTCTTCACATGCAAGGGCGGCGATTTTTTCCGCCCAAGCATAGATAAAAGTTCCTACATGCAAGAGCGGTCTTTTCTGCCGCCTAAACACACATTTTCAAAATGCTCTCCCACTAATGCACAAGTGGCATTTTTACCCGCTCCTACACAATGCAGAATTACCCTTTCATGCAAGGGGGGAAAAAATCACCGCCCGAGCATGAATACAAAGATTTACCTTCATATGCAAGGGCGGCAATTTTTTCCGCCCGTGCAAGCACTCCCTAAAAATTTTCTAACACTGAGAAATTTTCCAAGTTGCTATCCTTAGCCCGCTTTTGTCCATTTCTTCGCCTCGCTCGCTCTTTAGCCCTTTCAAGCTCATCCTTGTGATCATGATCATCGACATGCAGTTTCTCAAATTGCCATTTTTTCCCCTAACTACAAGATCATGACTTTTTGTTGCAGTTTCTTCTACGAGATGCCAAGGTCATCAATTCATCTGAAGGAGCCTACCTTTCAAATGACTGACCCATCTCCTAAGAAGGCCAAAACAATGAAGTACAAGTATCAAGGGGTTTTCCCTGTTACTTCGGTGTAGTTAAATGTTGATGAGATCAAAGACACTGAAATAGGCCATGTTGATGTGGCAGAGCTTGTGGAAAGAATCAAGCAACCAAATCCTCCGTGTTACATGCAAAGGATCATTGATATTAACATACACTTGGTGGCTTCATTCCCAATTGTAGCCCATAATCCTGAGTTTGTCCTTCAAGTGGCAAGCCATTATAACAAAGACACTAGAACTATGGTTGATTCCAATGGAAACAGTATCATGAGATGGAAGTAGTGAAGGCTATGTACCATAATTTCATGAAGAAGAATGATGGTGGTAGCTGATATTCTTTCTTCAGTGCCTTAGTTTATTTTTCATAGTTTTTGCATATGTAATTTGTAATTAGTTTTTTGCATATGTAATTTGTAATTAGTTCCGGACATATCCATATGTATTTTTCTAAAATGTAATTACATGTGGAACAAAGGAAGTCCTAAGTCAAAAATGACTCTTTTGTGGAATAAGTCAAAGTAGTTGTAGATTTCCTATTTTTTCTCTAGGCCTCTCCCTATAAATAAAGTGGGCCCCTATTGTAACTTTTACTTTTAATCTTATGCAATGAAGTGCTGCCTAAATTGAGACTCAACTTTGAGACTTTGAGTTCAAATTGTATGATCAATTCCAATCAATAAAGAAGGTGGATTTTGATATCAAACTTTGTGTTGAATCAAATTTGTATGAGTGAGGATGTAGATATGGCATTTTTGCTAATTTCTCTTGTTGATTGATTGGATAAAGTGGTGTTTGGTTATCACGATTGAAGGATGTTCAAGATAAGTTATATAAACTTTGTGTTATATTATTTACTTGAATCTATGTGTGTTGAAAGCATTTCTCAGTGGAGGATTATAAAGACTTTGAGCTTGTAGTTGTTCACTTTGTATAAGAATCATGTTGAGAATTTGTAGACTTGTGCTATAATTTTCAATTACATTCGCATGGATCAGTGGTATTGTTAGTTGACAAACTTTGTGCTCCAACTGGTGATACGGTTACTTTTAAAAACTTTTTGGGGATAATTTAAAGAATTTGTGCTTGAGATTATTCACTTGGTCCGTGAATCTTTTTGTGAAGTGAGTTGAAAGACTTTGTGTTTCAACTTATGTCATTGGTTACTATAAAATTCTCATTGAAGGCAACAAAATGACTTTGTGCTTTTGTGTGTCTTTTGGTCTCTTATCACATATGTATACTGGTACTCTTTGATTATTCACATGTTAATCAAGAATATTGGTGATTACTATTTAGGTTAATATTAGAAGTGTAGAAGCATTATTGAATATTACCGTGAAACATTGTAAACATCCTTTTTGAAAGAAGAGAAAAGGATGAATGTAACACACTCCCTACATGGTTAGAGCTAGTGTAAATATTGTTAGCTTTGTTACCGCCTGCATGAGCAGTCCGGTTTCAAGCATTTAAATATGCAGGCACCTTCCCAAACAATCTAAAATTCTAACTCTTTGGGCCTCTGCTGTTGTAAAGAATGGTGAAGAAATCAGTTATATGCATTTCGCAATGCATATCGGGCCCAAAGGGGTGCATATACAATTGGGGAATCTTTCGCAGGATTCCCAGAATATTCTGTGCTTGTATGTCGGGTTCGCTTGTATATCGGATTTGTATGTTTTGATATACAACGGGATTATACATTGCAAAATATACAAGGAAAAATATACAAAGGTAGAATATTCCTTGATGATTCCCTATATGTATGTGAGAAGGTTTGTATGTTTGACATACAAAGGGGCGCAAATGCATTTGCTACAGTTGCAAGGGGAGATACATGCGGTGGGGCCCGCAGACATGCAAAGGTCTTTGTATTTCCAAGATGCATGCAAAATATATAAGGGTCTGCCTCATATGCAATGTGCAACGAAATGTGCAAAGGAGAGAGAAAAAGGGTCGGGCCCACTAGTTGCATTCAAAGGCAATTGTATGTGTAGGCATCAAAAAATTGTCCTAAGTTATCCTTCATCCAAAGATTTAATTAATTTTAATTAATTAAATAAATCTTACCATTTTATACCATATTTCGTAAATAATAAATTCAATTTATTTATTATTTATCTATAAACCACAACACCTCCCGACAAATAATAAATTAAATCAACTTAATTTATTATTTATTATTTTATCCAAACTTTAACCTAAATCTATTTCACCAAAATAATATAAGCCCGTTATCATAACCCTAACCACCTTTTTACCTACCTTTTCTCGTTCAACCGATCAAACCACTTTTGAAACCGTCCCCAAAACTTTATAAAATCAAGCTCATCCATCATTTATGGCCCCCGCAACATTTACATTGGAGTTATGCTACTATTCTGAGCAACCACATTTAAGCGATTTCGGTAACATTTAATTTTTCGAGTTTCAATAGTTTGCAATTATCTTTTTGGTGCACTTAATGTAGATTTTAGGGTTTTGCAAAATACATTTTCAAATCTTTTATTAAAATCTATGTTGGCTGCATACAATGGTGAACCCGACGTGAACCTCCTTCTTAATCCATTGCTTCGCAAGTACTCTTCTTGTGTTTTTGCAGGTTTTTGATGCACTTGGGAACAATCTCGAGGCTAAATTTTCCTGAAAATCTTCTTGGACACATCTTCTTCAATTCCAGAAAAAGTTAAGTTTCTATTCCTTGGGCCGGAGTAATTGCATAACTGTCATTGCTTAACCCAACCGTTGAATAGGCCACCTTCAAAGCAATGAAATCGTAGAAATAATTTCTCAACAATGATGTCAACATTTCTCTTGTATCTGTGAGTCAATCTGTGTGAGATTTGCACCTCCCATTTCTTTAGGATTTTGCAGATAACCATATTACTGCGGTTTCCTTGATTATACATCACATCATTCATTGCATTTGGCGTACCCTTTAATCAAGAAACTTGCCTTTAGCTTTTATAGATTGCCGTTTTAAATCTTCTAAATTCATCGGTTGTTTCTTGCAGCATATTCCCCTGAACCTTTTATGGTATAAGTGATAGCTATTGTGCTAGGAAAATCGCCTCACGCCGTTAGAATATTCATGTTGTTCTTTTTATATACATAAGCATTATAGTATCTGGAAAAATTGTTTCGCACTAATAACGCCACAAAAACCTCCAATCGTTGTTTCTCTGTGTGCCTCTATCCAATGGAAAATTTTCTAACCTGGTTATTTGTTCCTAACGTATTCCCATGTGGAGTATTCCATGAATGTTGCGCATAACAGTGCCCAAAAAAAAATTATCTCATCGTGTGGTAAAAAGACTTCATGCCACTGAATTCCCATGCCGTAACAAAATATTCATACTGTGTTTGCAGAATTGGCTCATACTGGAAAAACAATATTTACACAGCGTTTGTTTCAAGCTGTTAATCATTCGGGTTTATTATTAGCTGATAGGCTTTTATGTTTGATTATTATAGTGCTAGACTATTAAGCTGATAGACCCTTATATGTGATCATTATAATGCTGGGAATATTGTCTCAACGGTTGTTTTTATCAATGTATTTCTTGAATGTTCTATAGATGCCAAATGTATTTAATACTTGCAATGCCAAAGCGGTTAAATTAAATATCTGGTCGTAGCTTCTAAGCCGTCTTTCTGTGAGCAGTTTACCTACCTTAACATATGGGCCGTTGACATTCACTTCAAGCTGCCAACAATCACATAAAATTACAATGTCATTTTAATTGTGACGGTATTATTTGGATTTACTATTCATACTTACCATGTCACTGTTTGTTAAAAGTTAGTCTTAGAACTGGAATTTAGCTGTGAAAGGTTTTTAAACTGTGCTTTAACTATTTTAATCACATCACACTTAGCGAATTTTCTGTGCTAACTTTTTGTGTTGGCTGTTAACAGGTATATTGGAGGTTTTAAACTATCTTTTGTTGGTGGTTATTTTAGTAATCTGAATTTTTTTTTAAATCATTGAAGTGTCAAATTGTGGATCCAAACATACAACTTAACCACTCGATGTTTAAACTCTATCACGAGATCAATTTTTCTACTTAACTGCTAGAGATTAGTGTAGTCAGACTTGAAATCATCTGCATGTAATCAGATTTCTGGCAAACCAGCTGTAATCAAGTGGATCGCTAGAGTGCCCATTTTTAGCCCTTGGAGGCTGTTTCACTCAGATAAGCATAACTTTTTTTCATTTGTCATCGGATTTTCATGTTTTTGTAGGCGTTGGAAAGGTCACTTAGAGGACTATATCGTGGTGAAGGCCATTTTCTTAAAATCATCTCAGATCTTTTGGTATAATCATTTGAAATTCAGTCATTTTAAAACATCAAATATTTTTCATCTCGCATTTAACGTTTTTGTGTGGTTTTTGCAGGATTATTCATGCCAATCTAATATATCTCATTGCAGCTATACGCCTGTCAAAGACAAAATTTTCAAACTACTAATTAGTTTTTTTGCAGGACCGATTGTCAAAGAATCTAATCTTGAAACATTGTGTCTTCATTTTATAGATTAGATCACATCATAAGCAAGGATTAAAATTAACAAGTGTTTGCGATGTCTTGTGGCTTGCAATTTTGTCATTGAATGTGTATGCTCTTCTCTTGTGCCATTCGGCGATCTTGAGAATCAAAAGCATTTTCTTTGACATTTTGTACAACCACCCACACATTTGGATTTGGAATTAAAATGAACCCCATGTGAGTGTGAGGCAAAGGCGTTGTGTATGCTCTCTCCTTGCATTTCATGCGATCTAGGAGATCAAAAAAAATGTATTTCCTTGCTTTTGTTATCCTTAGAGTGGGCCTGCTCTTGAGACACATCCGCAAGGAGAACTCATTTGCGACCCCAAGCGGGACTTTCATCCGGCCCGCTATATAAATTGAGGATAAGGCGAAAGCCAAGTCTAACCGGTATTAGCGCTTACCGTACAGTGCTAGCTCGAAAGGAGGTGTACCTTGTGTATATTAAAACTCCTAGTAGGGTTAGTCAAAGCCTTTAGTGGCTTGCTGGACGCTCGTAAGGTGCCGGTCCCCTGGATATTCACTAGAACCCTTTTGTGTAGTGGCCAAAAACCCTCTACTTGTTGATACAGGAGGAAACTCTGATAGCCGTCCCATATTTTCGCGGCTTATGGCAGAGATAGTAAGGTACCTCAGGATCTGCGCGTCCTAGGACCTGGAACTTGGTGTGCCTGAGAAGTGAGTGCACTGTAAGGGGGAGCCCGTGCCCCAAGTTCCTGGAGCTATACACCATAAGTAGGCGCGGCTGGGTAAAACCAAGTGGGAACTCAACAAGTATTGTCCTTTCTTAGCCTAGGATCGTGCATGTTTACAAGTGTTTGCAAAACATCTAGGTGTCATAAAAAACAACCAATCAAGTTGTGTGTCTTAATGATTGTTGTGTGTGCATATTTAATCATCATCACCATTATAACTTGTCTCCTACATCATCAGCTGGACTTTCAAAATTGAGAATCTTTTTATCCTCGTTGCACATCTCAAGTGGAATCTTGTCATTTTTAAATCACAAGAAGCTCTTTCGATTGATCATTCATCCATATCCATTCTCAAAATCTCTTTTCACTAGTTTGTAGACCCCCATTGTCCTATTGATCATATATCAACATCCAATTAAGAGACAGACCTTTTCCTAATCAATCCCATAACGATCCATTTGCTTAAGAGGCCCTGACCATTCTTAAGTTAGTGTATCTTTGTCATCTTATCTTTTCTACTCAATAAGCCCTGTCTTCCTTTGAGTAGAGGTGGCATTTTGGTCTCCTTTCTTCCTTAGGCATATCATCACCCTGAGTGTTTTAAAGGAGCCCCTTATCCGTATCTAGTCCTAAGGTCCATCCAGTCTCTTTGAGTCACCCTTTTGACTCTATTTCTATCTTAAATCAAACAATTCATATCTACATCTTGATCCATATCATTTATCCCCACTTTTGGAGTCTTTCATATCATCCATACGTATCCATTTGTGAGCTTTTTA
Source organism: Cunninghamia lanceolata (assembly GCA_027924645.1). Taxonomy (NCBI): domain Eukaryota; kingdom Viridiplantae; phylum Streptophyta; class Pinopsida; order Cupressales; family Cupressaceae; genus Cunninghamia; species Cunninghamia lanceolata. The sequence continues at coordinate 51,307 of BSBN01001317.1, read as the reverse complement.
ACATTTCAATTGTCCTCTATTTTCATGGTTACTACCCGTGCCCAAGCCAAGAAAAACAATATGGATTTCACTCCTCAAAACTGGCAACCTCAATCCTTAAGATTCCTCGAAGAAGAGCCCATCCATGAGCAAATCAATCCTTCCCAACAAGATACTGGATCATCATCACATTTTCATAATGATCCATGTGGAGACCTTTCAACTTATGTAGATGTTCGAGATGACGTATCCAACCAACCAATTACTCCCAAAACTCCTAAACCCACAAATGACTATGCTGAAACGAATCCAATTGCACTTCAAATTCAACAAGATCCTGAAACATTGCAACTTGTTCATCTCACCATGGATCATGATCCTGATTATTTTATGCAATACCTTTATGATTGTGGAGCTAGAGTCCCTGATGATATTTATGAGAGAGAAAGAGCACGAAGAAAAGCAGGAAAAGCTAAAGCCAAAGCTCAGGCTACTTCCTCTCTCCACCAATCTTTTTCAACACCTATGTCAAACGTGTTCCAATCCACCTCATCTATCACACCACCACAAAATTTTACCTTGGGACCACAAGATACTTCTATTTCTACAATCCCATCTCTCTCTTCCCATCAATCATTTTCAACACCTATGTCTATCTCATCACATACTTACACATTGGGGATACCTCTCGACTATTGTCCTCCCGTGCTCCAACCTATTCAGTCATCACTTACACCCCCATCGATTCCACCATTAGGAATCTCACAATCTATCCCCGCAATTCAACCCATTCAGTCATCTTCATCATTTCCTTCATTAGGATCATCTCTCACAACCTCTTCCATTTCATCAGTAGGGATCTCACAATCTATATCTTCCATACCAAAAACCTCCAACATTCCCTCATCTCAATTAATTCCCAATGCGACTCATGTTTCCATACCTCAAACTTCTTCTATCCACATCCGTCACATCAACGCTCAACCAAAACTGATATCCACTTCCATACCCTCAATTTCACGAAATTATAACCCTACCAATGTCTCATCCTCAAAACCCGTTGATCCCAAATCCTTCAGCTACAACAACAACTCGCTCAATCACAACAACAGCTTGCCCAATCGCTACAACAAAATTTGAGACTCCAATCAGTCCAACAATCCCAATCATCGTCACAACATCACCCTCAAACATCACCTCAAACGCAATTACACAATCAATCAATCACCACTCCACCCATTCAAGACGAAATCGAACGAATCATTGATAATCGGATTGGTGCTCGACAAAAGAAATACTCATTTGCAGAACTATACCCAGATCCATTTGACAAATCTCTAATCATGGTACCTTTTCCTACAAACATTGAAATACCAAAATTTGACAAATACAAAGGAAAAGGTGACCCTCGCGATCATATTCGTGAATTCTGTATCGCATGCATGGAATTTCGACATGAACCTACATACTTAATGAGACTTTTTCCTAAAAGTTTGGCTGGCTCAGCCCTTGAATGGTTCTCACGTCTCCCAGGAAACATCACATCTTTTGAACAACTAGCAGAAGAATTTGTCAAAAATTTTGCCTACAACATTGAACAAGACACTTCCATGCAAGACCTTTATAACACCAAACAAAAAGGAGGGGAAACCCTTACTTCGTTTCTACAACGATGGAGGCATATTTTCAGTCGACTCCCTTGTCACATTCCTGAGAAACAACTCGTTCCAATTTTTGTGCAAAATCTTAATCAAGAACTGGCCTTTCACTTACAAGTACAATGTTCTGATTCATTTGAACAAATCATGACAAAAGGGAAGATGATTGAAACAGCTCTTATCAACAAAGGTCTCATCAAAATTTACAAAGACAATTACAATCGTGATTCCAATAACCAAAACAATGATAAATCCCGATATTGGAATCGAAACAAGAATATTGTGAATGATGGAATCACTGATACAAAACATGTTCAACATGTGCAAAACAAACCATTTGTCCTCAATTCTTCATCAACTCAGAATACACCTCGAGATCGTCCACCACATATACAAAAGAAATTTACCTTTCCAGGTTTGCGACCACCACGCACATTTTCAGATTTAACAGAATCTCTTGAATCCATATTTCAGAAACTTAAACAAGCAAACATGATTGAACTTCCTGACGCTAGTAAACCTTATGATGACAATCGACCAAAACCCCGTTGGTTCCGAGAAGATCAATATTGTGAATACCACCGTGTCAATGGGCATGCTACTAATTCATGCATAAGATTGAAGCATTATGTCCAAGATCTAATTGATCAAGGAGAGATACACATAGATCAAATACCTCATAAGTCTCCCAATGAGAAACTCAAAGCCTACCAAGAACCATTTCCTCCACATGGACAAAAAAATAATAGAGACAATAATGTTGATAACACATCACACAATGAAGTTCATTATGACTATAGTAACCATAGCGTAGTTGGCCGTATTGAAGTTTCATATCCTCGTGTCAATGTTATAACTGTTAGAGGTCGAACTCCCGCGTGTGATGTCACTACACGAAGAGGTCGTATTACTGTTCAGGGAACTCCTCCTCCTATTGCATCCCATAACCCCATGAGACCTCATGTGTTATCCCATAATGTACCTAAATATACTATCCAGGATCAATTGAAAAAGACACCTACCCAGATCTCAATCCTAGAGCTTTTAAGAATGTCTCCCCAACACAAACAAATCTTGGATAAAGCCCTTATAGAATCTCAAGTACCAGGTGATATTGATGTAGATCAATTCCAAGCTATGGTGGGGGCTCTTACATCCACTCCTCGCCTCATCTTCACAGAACCAGAAAACTCCTCTCCAGAACATTTCCATAACGAAGCCCTTCATCTAGAAGTTATTGTCAAACAACATTTCGTGAAACGAGTCCTAATAGATGGTGGATCAGCTTTGAATTTATGTACCCTCAAATTAATAAAACAACTGGGATACTCCGATGAGAACATTGATGAGAAATATCAAATTACGATCAAAGCTTATGATGACGGAGAAAGAAAATCGACAGGTACAATTAAACTCCCAATCAAGGTTGGCCCTATTACAATGGAAACTACATGTCAGGTCTTAGATCTTGATCTCCCCTATAACATTCTCCTAGGGCGTCCTTGGATTCATGCCATGAGAGCCGTCCCTTCCACGTACCACCAATGCATAAAATTCCCATTTAATGATCGTGAGATTACCATACAAGCAGACCCACGCCCATTTCAATACTGTAGACGACTGGAGGGTCCTTATCGCCATTAAAATTATTGCCCAACTAATGAGGTTGCCCAACCATCATCCAAATACATTGATCCATCCACCCTCACCCCGTCTTCTTCATCCACACCATCCACTTCCCGATCGGAGATCAAGGCTAAGATCAGTGCTACAGGCATGGGGGAGTACACTCTGTTTCATATCAATGAACTTCCTCTTTCACCTAAGAGCTATGGGTGACCTCGTCTGATTAATCATGTCTTGATTACTCATCCACAGTTGAAAGACTTCAAATATTGGGGGCAACTAAGTCAAGAAACCATTGAAGATGACATCTCTAAATGGCTCTATAGCGATGAAGATGAACAGAGACAATTGCCATTGAGTATATATCACAGAGGTTATCCTATCATTAAAAAGTTGGGCTATACAGACGGTCGGCTTGGGCAACAGAAACAAGGAATCTTAGAGCCTTTAGAATTTCATCGCCGACCTAAGCATGCTGGGCTAGGGTTTGGATCCACCAAGCGTGAGTCACCCGATGTTGAGTTTATCTTAGACGAAGTGGCGAAAGCTTTTCCCGCAGTTGAGTCCTTTAATCAAGACACTTTCATAGATCCTTTTGAAGCGGCCGCCGATGTTTTCGAGGATAATTCCATCTATACCATCACCTATTCCTTTGATCAACCATCATCCTCATCCACCCCGTCCACTTCCTCTCATTCATTATCCCTTGTTTATCCAGATCTCATTGACTGGGACCAACACGGACCTCCTGTTCTTGATGTCTTTGAAAATGATGAGGCTATTGGTGAATTTCTGGGGCTTCGTACTCATCTACCTATCGGAGATCACAAGATTGGTTACTCTATTGAACTACATTCCGATGCCTACTTTGGCGAATCTGTTAAATTCCTTAGTCAAAAAAATGAAAATGTAAAAATAATGTCCCCTGGTGAAAACCACTTTGTGGCACTTTCGGACGATGCAAAAATAAAAATAAAAGACGTATCCACTGGTGAAAACCTTTCTGAGGCGCCAGAGGATGAGGAATTTAACCTTCCCAAAGTGGGGGCACACCGAGAAAAGTCCACTATTCTCATAGAACAGACACAAGAGATGAATCTTGGAACTACAGAAGAACCCAAGATCACATATGCAGCAAAGTCATTATCAGAATTTGAGACTCGGGATTTCAATTCTTTCTTCAAAAAACGAGAAATCAATTTTGCTTGGTCCTATGCACATATGCCAGGATTAGATCCATCACTAATAGTACATCATTTAACAGTCCGTCCTGGAACAAAACCAGTCAAACAAAAATTGAGAAAGATGCATCCCAAAATTGCTCTAATGGTCAAGGCAGAGTTAGAAAAGCTCTTGGCGGTTGGTTTCATCAAACCGATAGATTATCCTGAGTGGATCTCAAACATTGTACCTGTAGCCAAGCCAAATGGAACCATCAGAGTTTGTAATGATTTCAGAGACATCAACAAAGCTTGTCCAAAAGATGATTTTCCGTTACCAAACATTGATATCATAGTGGATCTGACAGCAGGACATGAGATGTTATCATTGATGGATGGATTTTCCGGTTATAACCAAATTAGAATAGCTGAAGAAGATCAACATAAAACTTCTTTCATTTGTGTCTGGGGAACATATTGTTGGCTTGTCATGCCTTTTGGTCTAAAAAATGCTGGAGCCACATATCAAAAAGCAATGACTGTTATCTTTCATGATATGCTTCATAAACAAATGGAAGATTATGTAGATGACATACTTGCCAAATCAAAAACCAGAGAGGGGCACCTATATGTTTTGGAAAACATTTTTGATCGTCTTGAAAAGTACAATGTCAGACTAAATCCTAAGAAGTGTGTATTCGGAGTAACATCTGGAAAACTCTTAGGTTATATTGTCTCCAGAAGAGGAATTGAAGTTGATCCAGCAAAAGTCAAAGCTATAATGGAAATGCCTCCTCCTCAAAATCTAAAACAACTTAGATCTTTGCAAGGAAAATTACAATCCATACGGAGGTTTATTGCTCAGCTTGCTGACAAGTGTCAACCATTTACTCACTTGTTGAAGAAAAACACACAATTTATTTGGGATCAAAATTGCCAAGAAGCATTTAATAAACTTAAAGAATACTTGGGATCTCCTCCTGTGTTAGCACCACCTATTCATGGAAAACCCCTTATTTTATACATTTCAACAACATCAGCAGCATTAGGGGCCTTGTTAGCACAAAATGATGATAGTGGTAAAGAACGAGCAATCTATTATATCAGTAGAACTTTGGTGGGCTATGAAGTAAATTATTCACCTATTGAAAAGGCATGTCTCGCAGTTGTCTTTGCATCACAAAAGCTTAGGCACTACATGTTGAGTCATCAGACTAAGCTTATATCAAAGATTGATCCTCTCAAATATCTACTATCTAGAGCAGCCCTGACTGGACGTATGGCAAAATGGGTGATGATGCTTAGTGAATTTGACATTGAGTACGTTGATAGAAAAGCTATAAAAGGACAAATAATAGCAGATCAATTGGCCGAAGCACCCATAGAATCAGATCATCCCATGGTAACAGAATTTCCTGATGAATCAATCTTGGACATAGAAACTATTCCCTCTTGGCAATTATATTTTGATGGTTCTCATACTCAACATGGCTCTGGAGCTGGAATACTCTTTGTTACACCTCAAGGCGATTATATACCAAAATCATTTCACATTCAATTTCCATGTACAAACAACATCGCCGAATATGAAGCACTAATCAAAGGATTGAAATTGGCTATAACCTGGAATATCAAAGACTTACAAGTTCATGGGGATTCTCAACTAGTGATCAAGCAAGTGAACAACGAATATCAAACAAAGGATGAAAAGTTAAAGCCATACAAGAAACTAGTGGATACATTCAAAACATATTTCAACAGGATCACATTTGAACAGATTTCAAGGCTTCACAATAAAGCTGCTGATGCTATGGCCACAATTGGTTCAATGATAGAGATACCTGGGAATGATCACAAAATTGAATTCCTAATAGAAAAGTTGTTTGTACCAGCTTTTGATATCCCAGAATCAGAGTTGGTATGTGATATTGTTGGTCCTAACTCCACTTGGTTCAATGAGATCTACCATTACCTTCATAGCCAAATCATTCCACCAAATCTTTCCAAATCCCAACATCGCTCCTTCATTCGTCGTTCTTCCCAATATGTCCTCCTCGGTGATACGCTTTATAAAAGGTCACTAGATGGTGTTTTGCTTAAATGTCTTAACCCGGAAGAAGCCCAAACTGCTTTGCATGAGATACACGAAGGCATCTGTGGTGCTCATTCTGGAGGTTCATCCTTAGTCAAGAAAATGCTTCGCACAGGATACTATTGGCCTACTATGGAGCAGGATGCGCATGAATTTGTTAAGAAATGTGTACCTTGTCAGCAACATAGTGATCTAATTCATGCACCAGCACAAGAACTGCAAACTATCACTACTTCATGGCCATTTTCACAATGGGGGCTCGATCTCATTGGAAAAATACATCCATCCTCCTCAGATGGTCATAAATTTATTATCACTGCTACTGAGTACTTCACTAAATGGGTTGAAGCAATTCCTCTTACTTACATTACGGGAAAGCAAATATCTAAGTTCATTTTCCATTATATCATTTGCCGCTATGGTATTCCTCAAGCCATAGTCACAGATAATGGTCGCCCATTTAAGAATCAAGATGTCAAAGAGCTTTGCAATAAATTCAAAATCCAACATCACTTTTCTACCCCCTATTATCCGCAAATTAATGGCCAAGCTGAAGCAACTAATAAGACTCTTTTGAAAATCTTGAAGAAAACAGTAAACGAGGCTGGCCGTGATTGGCACTTGCAACTTCATCCTGCTCTTTGGGCTTATCGAACTAGTATCCGTACTCCTACTGGTGCTACACCATATTCCTTGGTATATGGTTCAGAAGCTATTTTACCCATTGAGATCGAGCTCCCTTCCTTGCGAGTATCCCTACAACACTTGATTTCAGATGAGGAGTATCGGATATCAAGACTACAAGAGCTTGAATTGTTGGACGAGAAGCGACTTACAGCTCTTAATCATCTAAAAGCTTATCAAAATCGCCTGCGCCGAGGTTACAACAAGAAAATTAAGCCTCGTAAATTTGAGCTTGGAGATCTTGTTCTACTAGAAAATCAAAGGAATCTGGCTGATCGTGCAAAGAAAGGGAAGTTTGAACCTAACTGGTTAGGACCTTTTGTCGTAACCAAGAGCTATGGATCAGGAGCTTACCAACTTTCCACTCCGGAAGGTCAACCTTTGGAAGAGCCTATCAACATAGCCCATCTCAAACGGTTCTATACCTGACTCAGAGTATCCCAGTTAAAAAAAAAAAAAAGTAAAAATAAAAAAATAAAAAATAAAAAAATAGTAAAGAAAAATCATTTCGTCCAATGGTGAAAACCACTTCGGTGGCGCCCTGTATAAGTACCATGGTGAAAACCTGTTCACAGGCGCCATGTGTAGAATTCAAGCTGTCCCCACCATCCTTTAGGTAGCTTTTTCACATCATCCATCTCGCCATCATCCATTTCCCATCCATAATAAAACATGTCCTCCCTTTTGCTCCCATCCATATCTTGCCATACGCATCTACTCAGTATCATCTGGTCATATTGCATTGTCTCGCCAGTTATTCTACATTCTGTTATCACTAGCTTGTCCATTAGTCCTTTCCCATTCCTTCACCTGCTCTCATCTTAGTATTCTTTTGTCCACCTGTGTAGGTCTATGTGTCTTGGTACCTTTGAGTTCCTCATAATAGACTCTTGAGTTTGTCTGCCTTTCCAGTCTCATGCAATTCCGTAATAACATTTTTTTTTTCAGCACTATGTCTTCATTCTTCTCCTCCATCCAATCATTTCACTTCATGCAAACACAAAATTTCCAATAAAACAAACACAACCCAATTTTTTGGCACTCGTACATTCCAAGCCATATCTCAAAAACACTTTGAAACTCTTAGACTAAATTATGGAACTTAAACACCTAGTGATTCGATCTTGATTGTAGTAACTAAGTTGTAGATCCCCCAAGCCAACCATCCTTTATTTACCTTATCTTATCCAGGGATATATCATTCCCGCAACATGGCACTTATCTATTTATCGTATTAGTCTTTGGCTTGAGATCTTACTGCCTATCTTACCGCTTATCATGATTAAGTCTTTTGGTCCTTCTTTTGCTTTTTTTTTGTCTAGGGGCAGCATTGTGTATGCATGTTTTTGCTTGTTTTGTTTGCGTGTGCCGACTCATTGATGTTTTTGTGTCTATTATTGGTCCTTGCAACATACCTGCCACACCGTCATCATGGTCTTTCATATCATGGTGCCATTAGGCATATGCTTGCTTGCGACTTTTCCTCCTTTCTGCATTTGACACATCGTCACCTTGGTCTTTATACCTCGGTGCATAATGTCAGGTGCTATATCAAACACCAGGTTGCTCAAAGTTTAATCAGCATAACTCCATCATCCTTCCCTCCATTTCCTAATGTGCATCCAAAAACCTATGTTTTAATCTTCTTTGAAACAATATTGCTTCGCAACATTGTCTCAAAGAGGGGCAAAATGTAGGCATCAAAAAATTGTCCTAAGTTATCCTTCATCCAAAGATTTAATTAATTTTAATTAATTAAATAAATCTTACCATTTTATACCATATTTCGTAAATAATAAATTCAATTTATTTATTATTTATCTATAAACCACAACACCTCCCGACAAATAATAAATTAAATCAACTTAATTTATTATTTATTATTTTATCCAAACTTTAACCTAAATCTATTTCACCAAAATAATATAAGCCCGTTATCATAACCCTAACCACCTTTTTACCTACCTTTTCTCGTTCAACCGATCAAACCACTTTTGAAACCGTCCCCAAAACTTTATAAAATCAAGCTCATCCATCATTTATGGCCCCCGCAACATTTACATTGGAGTTATGCTACTATTCTGAGCAACCACATTTAAGCGATTTCGGTAACATTTAATTTTTCGAGTTTCAATAGTTTGCAATTATCTTTTTGGTGCACTTAATGTAGATTTTAGGGTTTTGCAAAATACATTTTCAAATCTTTTATTAAAATCTATGTTGGCTACATACAGTATGTATGCTGACATACATTCATAACATGCAAGTAGAAATATGCATTTTGGACCTGAGGGATAAGTCAGGTGCGGCGGATGAATTTTTGAGATCCGCCTTGTATGTATGAGGCGTTTGTATACGCAGTTATACATTGAGATATGTAAGCAGAGGGACATACAAGCCGGACGTGATGGAGAAATAAAATGCAGCGAATAGTAATTTGATGTCCATGGGTTGTATAAAGCGCTTGTATATGCTGATATATAAGCCGATTGTTCAAAGGAAAGAGATGCAAGTCAGACCCGAATAAGTTTCCAGTCTGCTTCATGATATTTTGGGGTCCGCCTTGCATATTGAGCTGATTGCATGTATATGCATTTTGCATATACAAAGGATTTTTGAAAGGCAAAAATGAGAGGTCGAAAAGTTAGCGATAGATGCATGAGGTGCTGACGTGGCATGGTATTATTGGTTCGTGACTTTTTAGCATTTTTTAGAGCTGTTTGTTTTAGCGATGGAATCAAAATCGACGGCTATTTTTCAAATTCGCAGCAGCGATAATTTTTGTATCCGCGGCCGTGTTTGGGCGGGAAAAATTCCAGAGGCTTGCTGTTGCTGCGTCCTCAAGGGGCCTGTGGGTAGATGAAGCATTGATGGCGGATTTGCAGAGGATGGACGATGGAAAGGGCAGGTCAACCGCCTGATTGAAGATGAAAGTCCTTGAGCGGCGGTGCAAATCCTGATTCCATCTGCTCATTCCTCTTTGTCTCCCCATAGTGTTGAATATTTCTGAGCGCCATTCCTCATGCATTGAATCTGGCAGATTTTTGATTTGCCTTGTAATAAATTTTTGCTTGGTACACAGTCTTGGTATAAAAGCCAAACTATGTTATCCATTGTGGTTGTTGAAAATTGGACAACTTTTTCTTGGTGATGTAATCGAATACAATCTCATTGGTGGCTCTATTCTGGGTATTTCGTGAGTTTATGAGTTGTATGTTGAATATCTTATACACAGAATTTATCAGTTTCATGTTGATTTAAATGAATAATGCTTTATAGCATGTATTTTGTTATTTGTCTCCAAATTGAATGTGTTCTTCTTCTAAATCTAAATATCTAAGGGGTATTCGTGATTCTAGAATATGGGTTTGCTATATTGAATGCTTTAATCTTTTACTTCTGCTCAAGGAGTGGATTAAATGTTCTGGGTTTAAGTATTAAGAAGAATACATTGCAGTAAGGATGTTTGTAAGTAGAAATAACTAAATACTTTGTCTTGGGTATTGTCTGTAAGGTAGACATTGCATAATCCCCTTGAAATCTGATTGTTGTTTTAGGTCTGTGATAAACATTCACATATATATGTCTATTGACTTCGAGCCCTGGATAGGCACCGATCTGGTCTTGTATTTTGGTTGCAACCCGAGGTCTCAGTTTTGCATCCAAACATAAAATCAAACTCAAACTTCAGATACAAACTTTTAGGATTTTAGAAGTAGGTTTAGGACCAAAATCCTTTGTCTCACAACTGAATATAGGCCCAAAGCTAGCCCCTTTGCACTTATTCCACAGTTTTGCTCTGCATAAAGGAGGATTTATCTACTTTGTATCAACATCCCAGTCAATCCACAAACATATCTCATGGATGTTGAATAGGGAATACTCCCTTGGTTCTGCAGAGCCTAAAGAAGAGGAGGAGATATCTATAGAGTCTATCTCCTGTACTGTTAGCCACTGGCCCAGGAATCCTATTGATCATTGATGGCTACCTTGTAGGGACAACTGGGAATAAGCATCCAGTCGGATTGAGAGGTAACAAGCTTAATGTAGTGTAATTTTGTTTCAATAAATAGTAAGAAGGGAGCCTTCCCTTGCTGAGAAGAGAGATTTATCTCATCACACTATGGCTGATATAACCATTTTGCCGTCAGTGAGTTGACGACAAAATATTCACCCAACACAACTTCATCCCAAGGGAGGAGTTCTCTTATGGATATAGTGTAGGCTTTGATGTGCGAATTCAGATCTCCTTCTCCTTTGAACTTCTGGAGATTTGACAGTGGCCAAGGTAGTTGCACATTTCTTATGTTTTGGTCTAGAGGGTCTTTCAAATATTCGAGATACGTTCCTAAGAAGGCACTCTGAGATTGTCTATCAAGGAAAAAGTAATGTTTTACTATTCCCAAGAGCAAATATGATTATCTAATTACTATGGAAGCAAAGAAAACAATGAAGGAACCTAAGAGAAATGAAGATTTGTTGACTCCACTACCCTCAGCAATCCTTGTAATAGGCAACCTCGAATCCTTCTGTGGCAGCAGGTGATCCTCTTGACAACAAAATGACCTAAAGAAGCAAAAAGAAGCTTTGATGAGCTCAGTGAGAGCTTGGATTGAGTACAGTGGCATAGAATGAAGCAGCGTAGCGTTGTTTGGTTGAACAATAAAAGCAAAAAACATCTTTGTCCTGTAAGAGCATTTGAATGCTAAGTTGGAGAATAAAATTGGCAAGAGTTGTGTGCACAATGAATTTGCCTCCCTTTGTGCTTGAGGGAGGGGGGTATTTATAGGTTTAGAGGAAGGAATTAATTGGAGAGTTAACTCATTTGATTGATGAGTTAACAAGAATAAATTGGGGAGTTAACAAGTTTGATTACCTAGTGAACTCAGCTGATTAGAGAGTGATGAAGCAATGATAGCTTATCACTGAAGAGGAAATGGAGGTGAGGGAATGCATGAGATTGATTAGAGAGTTAATGTGAGATCAAATAGAGCTAATTATGCATGTGTGGGTGCATGAAATAGTTAACTCTATATCAAGGATAAAAAATCATGCAAACAAAAAGAAAAACGAGTGAAAATGAGAGAAACTCGAGTTTTTTCGCAGGTCCAAAAATGGTAGGGTTGCCCCTTTTGCTAGTAGGGTCGCCCCGTGGTGATTCTAGGTCACCTGGGGGAGATCGGAGCTGGACATGGTTAGATGCAGAAAAACAGGCTGGTAGATGGTAGAAGAGAAGAAAATGATGAGTTCTGTATCAAGAAACAGGCCAGTCATGTGGAAGAATCTAAATCTCCACTTGCGTCTGCAGGATCTCCAGGGGAGATCTGGAAATAATAGGGGGAGATTTGGATTGGTTGGTCGAAAACAAAAACTGTCAGTGGGAGATGGATCAGGGGACCTCTAGAAGGCTTCTATGATGTGCACAAGAGGAAAAATAAAGGGGAGAGGTGAAAACTCACCTACAAGACTCTCACAAGGCTTAGGATCAAAGTCGAAAGTCAGAAAACGCAAGTTGACAAGTGTCACAATAAGTGTTGAAAAGCGTCGCAAACGGAGAGGGAAAGAAATCGACAAGGAAGAAAGAACACAAGACAAGAAAAGATGACACGTCATCAAGAGGCCTGCTGTTCAAATGATTTGTTTTCACGATTACATGTACGTAATAAGGATTTGAATCATCATAGGGGTCCTCGTGGAGGCAGTGCGTGATTTTTGTGCTTACATGATCATGTATTACAAGGGTCAACAAATTAAAATCAATCTTTACATTAATCAATTACAATGTCATTCATTTTATTTAACATTACACTGGCAGGAACCTAACGCAATGCATCTCTTGTTAGATATTGATATCTATTAGGAGGCCTCACCTTTGACATCGTAGCGATATACTTGTGCAATCTTACAATAAATGTTCCATAATTGATAATGGAGATCATGGTGGATTTCTTTAGAGTAAGTACTAATACTCAGACTTAGTAAAATTCTATTTTAAAGACGCTAAAGGATATAAGTGAGATCCAGATTCAAACCTTAACGAACTGAAATTCATAAATGTCACTGTAAGAATTCGTTATAAAGTTCGTTACGATTTCGTGCTTACTCCATTAAAATTCGTCTATCCTCGTCGTGAACATATAAGCATGATTTCAATCAAAAGTTCAGACAGTGGTGACAGGAAGCATAAGGTTCGAAAATTGAACATATTGCAGTTTTTTTCACTAGCCTTCTGTAGAATACATACTTTATTTTAGGAATTGCAAGGTTCTGAAATACAACACATTGCGGATTTTTTTCACTAGCCTTCTGTACAATACATACTTTATTTTTGTTTTATTTAGAGACGCTATAAACTCCTCTCTTGACGAATTGTACTAGACAAGCACACTGTTGAATTGATTTGCACAATAATATCATATCTACTAATCTGAGTAAGGCATTTTTCGAAGTAAAAAGAAAGATCCAGAGACAAGCGGGTCGGTCCGGTTGGTCTCTTCAGAGCCTTGATCGGGCAACAACATAATTGTTACCATGGTCATCTGAGCTTGTACGGCGGTGTTTCGACATCGGTTTACTGAGTTTTCTGGAAGAAGCTTTGGAAGTTGGGGAAACTTTCTTGGCCAAATCTCTGAGCAGGAACTTTTGTATTTTACCCGTGGAGGTTTTGGGCAGTTCCATGAACTTGACTGCCTTGGGGACCATATAATGAGGAAGCTTATCTCTACAGAAGGAGATAATGTCCTCTTCTTTGATCTTATCCTTGGTGTTAATGAAGGCGCAGGGCGTCTCACCCCAGTGAGGATGAGGCATTGCAACAACAGCAGCCTCAGTGACAGACGGGTGAGTGTAGAGAACGCACTCCACTTCCACGCTACTGATATTCTCCCCACCGGAGATGATCACGTCCTTGGAACGGTCTTTAATCTCGACGTACCCGTCGGGATGGACAACACCCACGTCACCCGTGTGGAACCACCCGCCGGAAAAAGCCTCCGCGCTACTACGGGCGTCACGGAGATATCCTTTCATGAGGCTGCTACCTCTTAACATAATCTCGCCCACGCTTTTTCCGTCCCGGGGCACGCTCGACATGGTCTCCGGGTCCTTCACGTCCACTCCGTCCAGGCTCAGCACGCCCACTCCTTGCCGTCCTTTGAGAGAAGCGCGACGGGAATCGGACAGGCTGTCCCACTCGCTCTTCCACTCGCAGGCCAACGCAGGACCCGTGGCTTCAGTTAGCCCGTACGCATGCGTTACATGGAACCCCATGCCTTCCATTTTCGTTACAACCGCCGGTGCTGGCGGCGCGCCGCCGGTCAGAATGCGAACCCGGTGCGCCAAGGGCGTGCAAACAACCGGCAGAGCGGGTGGTGCGCCGCCGGTCAGGCAGGTTTGCGGTCTCTCGTGTGGCTCCGAGTTGAGAATTATGTTGAAAACAATTGGCGCGCAGCAGAGATGAGTTACCCCATGGTGAGCAATGGCGGAGAATATTTCGGTTGCAGTGGTATTGCGAATGCAGACACTGGTTCCGCCTCGGGCCGCAAGAGCCCAGGTGAAAGTCCAGCCATTGCAGTGGAACATAGGCAGCGTCCACAAGTAAACCGGCTCCGTTCCCATCTCCCACAGCAACAGAATCGCTAGGCTGCTCAGATATGCGCCGCGGTGGCTGTATACAACACCCTTGGGAGCCGACGTTGTGCCTGAGGTATAATTCAGCGCAATGGAATCCCACTCGTCCAGCGGCATTAGTGGCTGGAACTGCGGGTCTCCGCGTCGGATCAGATCCTCGTAAGTCATCATCTCGCCGGCGCTGTGGCACGGATCGTCGTGAATGAGAATCAAGCCGGGTATTTTTCCCCGTTGTAGCATGCTCAGCGCCTGCTCGGCCAGAGGTAGCAATTCGTAGTCCACAAACAAGAGCTTGGCCTGCGAGTGGGAAAGAATAAGGGCGACGTTGCGGGCGTCGAGGCGGGTGTTGATGGTGTTGAGCACCGCTCCGGCCATGGGCACCGCGAAATGCATCTCGTAGAGCGCTGGGACATTGGGCGCTACCACAGACACCACGTCTCCTCTCCCAACGTAGTCAGACAGAGAGGACGCCAGACGCCGACACCGATCCCTCGTTTGCGACCAAGTAAAACGAACGTCTCCATAAATGATCGAAGCTCGGTGCGCGTATACGTCTGCTGCTCTGTCTAAAAAGCTGAGCGGCGACAGAGCAACGAAATTTGCAGCGCATTTGGGCAAATCCTCCATCTTTCCTACACGGGAAATTGTGTGGTTAGGAATGAATGGAGGAAGATTAGATATATGGGTGTTGGTTGGGGTGATGGGGGAATCGGGCGGGGTGATTATATAGGGCCAAATTGAACAAGGTCTTACGTGCTGTCTATGCCATTCGGAAAAATATCGGAATGACTGACACGGAAGCACATGGAAAGCCTGGAAGAACCGAAAGCTTGGGTCCACGGGTGCTGTTAATCAATTTTTTTTTTTAAAATAAAAATGAAATGTCTAGGTACTGATTTGTAGCTTTACTTAAACATCATCTATTGGTCAAACAGTCAATAGCAATTGTACACATCATTTATAATAAAAAGGGTAAATATTTGTCCTATTTTTATTGGCCAAAATTATTTTTTAACTCTTGTAGTGGATGATGTTTAAAAACAGCCCTTGACTTATAAACTGATATTCATATCATATATAAAATTTTAATTGTTGTTGACTATTTGAACATTAAAGGCTGCAGTTGCACCAAGAGAAAGCTGAAACCTCATTTCAAGTTTCCTGGAATATCTCAGGTCTGTAATCGTACCAATATTTTCGGCTCTGCATTTATAGCCGAAATTCTCTCCTACGAATAAGTTAGAGGACTTCCTCAGTCAACTGGACTCGTAGAAACTCCCCGTCATAGCGGAGGAAATAATCTCAACAGTTTTGGTCAAGCACGAGGGGGGGCATATGTGGCCCACACGTTTACAGTATTTTTCTATGCATTTGACAGTATTATTAATTACACGTTTCCTCCATCCGCGACGGAAAGGCGGCCGACGAATACGACTTTTGGAAATTTCTCCAATTTCACACGGCAAATTCTGACATGGATTTCTGATATCCTGTGGCCGATTTGCTTGTATGGAAAGATTTCTAGGGGTGAAAAGCCCAATTTGACTGTGGACACTCACGTTCGTTTAAGACAATTTCTTGTCCATAACTGGCTATGGTGCCTCGCGAGGATTGTACAAACCAGAACCCAAGTTTGATGGCCATGTGGCTGTACACATTTTTAGTAAAATATTAGCATGTCTATTTTTAGAAAATTTATGTAAAAGATATTGAGAGATATTATTCTAAGGCGTTTATTCCATTTTAATCACAAATCTAGTAAAGAATGATATCTCTTGCACGTTTTACATTGATTTTTAAAGATAAGTATACTAATAATACTTATGTATGTGTGAGAGATAATATAAGTAATATCCCATTATATATGTGTGTGTGTGTGTGTGAGATAATATAATATATAGAGAGGAGGTAAAATAAATAGGTATTATAATTACTATACAATATTAGAAGAGAATATATACTTGTACTTTTATATATTATATTAATATTAATTTATTTTATTTTATTAAGAGTTATTTTATTTTCTTTTAAATACATAGTTACCTAAAAAAATAGAAGCATCTTAATCTCATCCACCTTTTTTTTTCATATAGTTTGTGAAGTGTGTGTGTATATATATAGGTAGAGAGAGACTATATATACACATAAATTTGTATAGAGGGAAGGGGTTGTATATATACTAACACTTGCACCCATAGGAGGTTGAAGGAATACGCGGATAGAAAAACTGATGAGTTTAGAAAATTTTTCGGTGAAATTTTTACGGTCGTGAGACAATTCCGAGCACTATAATGCTCACATATAAAGCCTATCCACTAATTATATAATGTTTTATATACTTACATATAGAGGTTTATATATTTTTAATATAAAAAGGTTTGTGTGTTAAAGAGGTATTATAATAATATGAGCTTATTTTAGTTACCCTAAGTGCTAATTTAAATTAAATTTTTGATATATAGAAGTATTGCTTAATCTCATCTAACCTTTTTTTTCATATAACTTGAACAATATTATAATATAGTATAAGAACCATGTTTATTTTACTCTAAGAGCTATTTCTATTTACTTAAACTATTATTTTTAAAATTATTTTATTTATAGTTTATTTACTTAAGAGCTATTTTTATTTTTATTTAATTAATAGCCTTAGTTTTTTTTCAAATATATGTGTGGGTTATTCAATAGTTTTTGTTAACACGTCCATGTCATTAAATTCCACCAGGGCTTAAATTTGACAGTTGTATAGTTGTATTTAAGATTTTTTGCTATAAAATACAATTGAAATTTTAAAAAGATTGTATCATAGGGAAAAAGACCCAATAGGTGAGATAGTTCCAATCGCTGAGATAGTATTTGTGCATTTAAGGCGCAATATTTTTAAAAGTTAGCACTGTAGTTGTGACTTTAAGGTTGCTAGTGTTGACTATAAGTACTAATAATTGGATGAAATGAGCCCTTTAGATTTAAAAAGCAACCAATCATGTGATGCCACATCAACCCACCCACAAAATATGACTTAATGCATACCTATTGGTCCACCCTTTTTTGGGGGAACTATTTGACACCTCAACAAAAATCATGTTGATGTGGCATCATATTTGATGATGTGGCCCTAAAACCTTAGTTATAAGAAGGGGCCTTGCCAAGTAAGCTACTGTAAAATTTTTGGAGTGATTTGAAATTGCCATGTATGATTTTGATAGGCATGAAGTTAGGGTGCTCAACTACCAGGACCTCTCCCTTATGAAAAGAGAGATTTTAGACAAACTATAAAAATTTATATAAGATTATGATGATATATACAATTTGATTTTTATATAATTTATTTATACTAAAATATATCATAGTATTTTAAAACCACCATTCAATAAATAACTGTCAAAAAGCCCTAACTAAAATTTTAGGAAATACTGAATCACATCAAATGGACGATTTTTTTGATAAACCAATTCCCATAAAATTATTTATATATATATGGTGTACATTAACATATGAAAAAAAACTTTGAATCTGTCATGAAAAAATTGTTTCACAGGGAGGGTCGATCGTGAAATTTACACCCTAATGGAAAAGTAGTGGCTGTTGAAAGTCGAGTTCGTTCGGTGGGGGTCAAGCTCATTCCTTAGGGTAGGTAGGTTAACCTTTGTATAGTGGTAGGGACTGACGAATCCGTGTGGATCACTGTAATCTTTCTGTCTCATTCAGTGCGGGTGTAAGTGATGCCCAGAACACGAGTGAGCCGTAGTACCCAGACAAGAGAAGCTATATTTCATTTCCTTTTTGTTCCCGTACTGGGTGGTAATGGGGAGACATCACAATTCGTAGGGATGAAAAAGTTGTGGATGGAGTAAAAGCTCTTCACTCCAAAGGTGACGACCAATATCTGTCTTCTCACATGCATCTTAAATGCAAATATCCCACCACACACGCAACATGTTTTACACACGCAACATGTAAAATTAAATTTCAAAGACTGAGCAAATAATCCATAACCTCGTAAATAATACATTAGGGGAGAAGATTTCATACCCATCAAGGGGAGAGGACCTAGTCGAGCACACTAACTTCACTTCTCAAAATCATACGTGTCAATTTCGAATCACTCCGAAGTTTTTATAGCAGCTAACTTGGCAAGGCCCCTACTTATAACTAAGGTTTCAGGTCCACATCATCAAATATGATGCCACATCAACATGCTTTTTGTTGAGATGTCTAATAGTTCCCAGAAAAAAAGGGTGGACCAATAGTTGTGTATTAAGTCATGTTTTGTTGGTGCGATGATGTGGCATCACATGATTGGTTGTTTTTTAGATCTAAAGGGCACAATTCATTCAATTATAGGTACTTATAGTCAACACTAACAACCTTAAAGTCACAACTACCAGTGCTAAACTTTTAAAAATATTGGGCCTTAAATCCACAATACTATCACAGCCATGGGGTCCTCTCGCCTATTTGTTAGTTTTTTTTAATTTATCAAAGCTAAAGTTTACAAGGAATGTAGTCACAATGAGGTGTCCAAAAGCCATAAAAGAATAAAACAACACCCACAAGGAACAACATTAACAATAGTGTGCAACTGAAACATAGCAAAAGAGAACACAAACAACACTTAAAACAAAGAATAGCTATAAAAACAAGTACTTAAATACAAGAATTGACTCATATATATATATATATATATATATATATATATATATATATATATATATATATATATATATATATATATATATATATAACTGAAACATAGCAAAAGAGAACACAAACAACACTTAAAACAAAGAATAGCTATAAAAACAAGTACTTAAATACAAGAATTGACTCATATATATATATATATATATATATATATATCATCTTTAGTGTTTGTAATGCAAGCATTGTGTTCTTTGCATCATCTTCAAGTCAAAGAATTTTCCTTTTATTTGCTTCAACTAGTGATCGAACTCTTTATTCCTCTTTAGCAGTTCCTATAGTTGAACATATAAAGATGCAATCGCAAAGAATATGTCAAAGTAAAGCCTTGGGATTATAACTTCTTGATAAAAATTGTAATTAGAAAACACTATTGAGCATCTAATTTCCATAAATGCAACAAGATAACCTATGTAATAGTATCAACAATCACATTATTTTGCAAGCCTATGTCGAACAAAGCTTCTTTCCAATTTAAATGATGACATAATATCATTGGAAAGTTTCTAAAGATAGCAAACTATTATTTTTTAACAAAAGTACATCCCTAGAATAAATGCTTCATGTTTTCATTTGACTGACAAAAATGACATTTAACTAGCTAAACCATCATACATTTCAATCTATTCTCAACAACCAACTTGCAATATGTCAAATTTTCTAGGCCAGTAACTAAGCATCAGTATCAACAAGATTTTTAAATTTGAGCACTTCATTTGACCCATTTTTATGACTAAATCTACATCTCGATTTAATATTGAGGTAAGGAATTAATTAAGAACATTTTGGAAAGGAGAAGAACATAAATTTTCTTTAAGGGGAACTTGGAGTAATGTTAAATGGATGATCAATGCCAATCTTTGAAAAAAAGAACTTGGTATTGGAATGCATAGTTTAAAAGTTAACTCAAGGGGGACTCGGGACTACATAAGGATAATAAATTATTTGTAGAAATTTATTTTTCAAACCAAATAGATCTTTTATTACTTGCCATGACGAGATATTGAATACATCGAAGTCCCACAAATCATTGAATTGTCATATTCCTTTCTTAAACAAGTAATAACTTTACTCTGGGACGCTGATAGCAAGAGGTAATTCTTGATATTGAATGTATGTATTCCACCAAATGGATAAAGAAGAAAAACTAAAACCATGCTATAGTGAATTCTCATTCCACTTTAAAAAGTGACAAGCATGTTACTAGGCTTTCCAAATAGATTGGATAGGCAATGGAGCTTTAATTTGAAAAAAAGGGGCAAGAAGAACCTTGCATAGACACATCACATTCTATCATTTTCCTTTAGCAATAGTTGTAATAATTCTATTTTGCAATAAGATCT
Source organism: Cunninghamia lanceolata (assembly GCA_027924645.1). Taxonomy (NCBI): domain Eukaryota; kingdom Viridiplantae; phylum Streptophyta; class Pinopsida; order Cupressales; family Cupressaceae; genus Cunninghamia; species Cunninghamia lanceolata. The sequence continues at coordinate 30,435 of BSBN01001317.1, read as the reverse complement.
TCCATGGTTCATCACCAGTAACGGCCCTAGTAATCTATTTAGTAATTAGACAAAAACCTTGATTTTTGGTATCTATAATTCCTAATCCACCTTTAGACTTAGCTTGGATGTAATGAGACCAATAATAAACTTTAAAACTAGTACAACCATCCCATTTGGACCACATAAATTGTAAGACTAATTTATATAATTTATGAAATTGGATTCTAACTAAAGTGTCATTGCTTTCTAACTAAAATAATTTCAATAATATTACACTAGTATTTAACTTGCTTCAAGGGAAGTGTATTTTGCTACCGTCCAAACAAAAAGAGAAAAATGACTCTAGAAAAATCTTATTCTTTTTTTAAACTTAGAAAATAACAATTTTAACTAAGCTAAAAGCATAAGGGAAAGTGATGAAATCATAATTTTTTAGAAAATATATTACAAATTCATAGGAAGAGTTGAAGAACTAGAAAGAGGCTAAAAAGAGGAGCTTGGCACCAAAGACTAGAGGGCACTATCCAGAATGCTAGTGCATTGTGTTGACGTCTACGTGTCACATTGTTTTCTATTTAGTAGAAATACAAATGGACTTCTAGAAATATTTATGTATTAGTTTATACATCATTCAGTTTGAATAATAGGTGACCAGAAGACACCACTAGTATTCCAAATGATAAAAGTAATGAATAAATAAATTTAAAAGATTAGATTTGAAATTATAAAAATAAGAAATAGAGGAGATCAATGAAAGGAGAAAAACCAACAAATCTCTATGCGATCTAATCTTCCCAAATACCTACAACTTCAACACACAAGAAAAATGGTTGGGGTTGTTTGGGAGCTTGAATTTAGGTCAAGCCACTATGTTGGTCTTTCGAATTCCATGAACAACAAATATTATAAAATAGTAAATTAATACACATGTGTGCTCTTATTTACTAAGTATGTCTAGAAAAATAACAATAGTGATACAATAAGCAAAATCTGTAACTATCAACCTTGGTCTATAGGGAAGAATACTGTAGTATGCATAAAAGTAATAACAAGGTGGTGATTTACACCAAAGATTTGCCAAAAAGAGATAATAGAGATGTAATAAGGATTGCAACAATGTTATTTAAATAATGAAAATAATGTTACCAAATTTTATAATGTAGAAGAGAGGTTGCAAGATTTTGGAGGATTTGATCAATGCATAATTGATGCAAATCTCTTCATGACAACCTAAACAATAGTTAAATCACAATAGTGTACTTGATAGAAGCTAAGAAAGAGAGATGCTTTAGCTAAGAGAGAGCATCCAAAATTGGCAATGGAGAGCCAAGAGATGTGTGAGAACCAAAAGAAAGAAGATGTAAGGGTTTCAAAATTAGATTCTATATTGAAGAGGTAGGAGTTCAAAGGTTAGATACTCTTTGTCACACCCCATTTTTAAACTAATGTATTTATTTTCATTATTTTCAAGGAGATAGATAGTTAGTCAGAGAAAATATTATGATTATATTAATGATGTGAAATGCATTTGATTTATATTAATTTGTATGCAAGAGATACTTTCTTATGATGGCATTATTGAATATGTGGTTAAAATGATGAAATGGACTACCATTATGTAACTGAGGTGGATGCAAGAATAATGTTGTTTTTCCCTCCGATAAGAGGAGAGAGAGTATCACCGTGGAGAGGATTCTACATTGCGAGAATGCAATGATCCTTATTCCATCTGGAAACACACACACATACACTTAGTAGGGGGAGACCATGTTCATTCTTGTCAAGTTGTGTCGTCATTAAGATGAAGGTTAAATCCTTTTTTGTCATTCGATAGAAGCTTAGTGTAAGCCTTTTGGATGCCATATTGAGGTATGTAAACTAACTAAACATGTTTAATCTTGTAGTTATAGATCTTAGTGAATTTGTGAAGAGTCCTTGTTGATAATTGTGCTTCAGATGAACACAATTAGTGTTCAAGAGCATGCGATATCAACATATTTTAGTTGGGTATGTTATGTCTTTTTATTAAGCTACTATTATTTTATTATCATTATTAAATATTATCATAGATATTATTATTATAGTTATAAGATAAATATGTTAGAATTTTTCCTTTTATTCTACTCGGCACACTCCCTAAATGCTAGGGGAGTGGGAGAGGGAGTTGTCACTCCATACTCTCCACTATCCCTACATGCCAATTCCATGGGAGTGGAGAGGGAATCAAGGGGAACACAATTATTATTCACTATAATCATTGTCACTTAAGATAGGAAGGGGAAGTAAGGTCTCGTCAGGAGGAGGCGAAGAGAAGTAAGGAAAAAGAAATGAGGAGCTCGAGAGCATTGGGAGATCGATAGGGATTGCAGTAAGAAGACTGCAGATAAAGATTTGGACTACCTATCTTACATGTAAGTTGATTATACTTTGCAGACTGTGATAAATCTTGCCTTTGAATAGCGCAGTTAATGTATGAAGAAAAATTGTTTGTATGATCTATTTAAATGTTGATTCTCTTTAGATAGTCCAAACTAGAAAGAATTATATATAGATTGATGCTTCTATTTGGAAGATCTATTCGGCCATGTCTTAAATGTTTTTATCTCTTTTGATAGTGAAGAAAATAGCTTCATAGGTAGACAGATAAGGTTGTGTCTTCAATATTCAACGTAGATATTTGAATTGAGCCTCAATATATATATCTACATTGAATATTGAAGACACAAGCTTATCTGTCTATATATATATATATATAACACTGTATAATAGAGCTCACTATTTTACGTATGAAGCCCACATACATATGGAGCTCATTGTATATTGTATTTGAATATGGGTCGTCTATGTTTTGTATATTAGGCTGACTATGGGCTGTCTGTGTTCTATATATATATAACACTATATAATAGAGCTCATTATTTTACATATGAAGCCCACATACATATGGAGCTCATTTTATATTGTATTAGAATATGGGTCATCTGTGATTTGTATATTAGGCTGACTATGGGCTGTCTGTGTTCTATATACTAGGTTGTTTATGGGCCATATGTAACCTATTTAATAGGTCAGCAATGGCTGACTGGCATACTCAATAATGGTCGACTGTTATAGTTCATAATGGTCAACTATATTATTTCATAATGGATGACTATATTATTTCATAATGGCCGATTGTATTATTTCATAATGGTCGACTATTATAGTTTATAATGGCCAACTATATTATTTCATAATGGCCGACTGCATTATTTCATAATGGCCAACTGTTATAGTTCATAATGGCCGACTGTATTATTTCATAATGGCCGACTGTTATATCTTATTAAGGCCAATTGTTATACTTTGCCTTGGTCGACTACTATATCTATTTTTAGCTGACTGTTGGTGCAGTCACAGTTAGAGGGTCCATAAAGTGAATTGTCGAAACCATGCAGCTCGAATAAACACAACAAAAACAACACAAATATGGAATGCAATGGAAGACTCAAATGCTCAATATATCATATATTTAGAATGCTTATATGTCGGTAACATGCAGGCTACAATCACAAGGGCTCACAGGATTGCTTTCTGGGTTACAACAAATATGTAAGATATGGCATTGAAGTGCCCTCTAGAAAGGAAATCAAATTCACATCTAAGTCTACTAATCAAGAACTGTTTTCCTAATACATCCAAGAGATCTATATATATCATCTCCTAGCTCAAGAAATCCTCCATGTCGGCCAAGAAAGGTTACAAACTCTAATGAAGGAATGTAACGTGTATAAACAAATAGGCCAATCTTAAACATCTGGTAATGCTCTGCAAATGCATGAATCAAGATGCGGACCTCAAGAAAGGTCTATTTGGTCCTTATGTACCTTGTATGATGTTCCATTTAACTCTGCAAGTCATGGAAGTGCTCTGCAAACCTTCTCCTTCAATTGACTGTCTGAATGCTCTACTTTGTGAAAACTGATGATCTTTTGATAGCGATAACTTTTAGCAGACAAGTCCAAATGACCTAAAATTTGGATATGATGTAGATGATGATATGTAGATGTTGAGTCATGCTCTGTGAGCTCTAATATGAAGATGCAGTGAAATGCGGTATAAAATGTTGAAACTCTAACTAACTGAACTAAATTGGAAATTAAAGAAAAGAAAGAATGCAAATATTTTTGGTTGATGCAAGATTGATCTACAACTTGGGATGCTCCTGCATCAGACACCTAGGGTTTTTAAAAAAGTGAGTCCCTCACTTTGCTGGGGCTAGAGGAAAACCAAGATGATCTACCTTAGCCTGAGATATCCATGTTGAATCTTCTTCTAGTCTGCCTTTCCATTTTACTAGATATTATTTGTATTTCTTCCCTTTGGTACCACATCCAACTCTGCTATCCATGATGTTTTCTATCTGCTCTGGTTTTTGTTGTGGTAACTGATTCTTTAGACTTTATTCAATGTTGTCACTTGATTCTCCTTCATGATACTGATATAGGTGATATACCCAATGTCTTTGGTAGCTCCAATTCATATACATTTCCTAAATCAAACTTTCTGAGTATCTTACATGGTCCACACTTCTTAGAAAAACCATTACTTCATCTCCAACTAAATTTTTTTTGTGTCTCCTCTTCTCATCTACTTGCTCCTTATACTTACTATTCATCTCCTCCAAATGCTTCTTGACTTGATTATGCATTGTCTCCATATATCCTACAAATTCTTTTGCCTTTGCACTTCTCTTGTTCTCCATACTGATGTCTCTCAACTCCACAACTCCTCTAAGTTTCATTCTATTCACAATCTCAAAAGGTGTCTTCCCTGTACTCCTATTCACTGAATTATTGTATGCAAACTCTGCTTGCGGTAGAATTAGATCCCAATTTCCTGTCTTATCTCCTACCAAACATCTCAATAAGTTACCCAAACTCATATTTACCACTTCTATTTGTCCATCTGTCTATGGATGAAATGATGAACTGAACTTTAGGTTTGTCTTCATCTTCTTCCATAATGTCCTCCAAAAGTATCCAAAGAATCTTGTATCCCTATCTGAAATTATGCTTTTAAGTAATCCATGCATTCTCACAATCTCCTTGAAAAATAGGTCATCAACATGTACTGCATCATTTGTCTTCTTACAAGGTATAAAATGTGCCATCTTTGAAAATCTATCCACCACTACAATTATAGAATCATGTCGTCTCTGTGTTCTTGGCAATACTAATATGAAATCCATGCTTATGTCTTCCAATGGTCTCTCCAGTACTATCAAAGATTTGTACAAACCAGTATTTTGACTACTCCCTTTTGCAACTTGACATACTCTACAACTCTGCACAAACTTTCGTACATTCTTATATATCTAGGCCAAAAACAATGTTCACTTACCAAAGCCATTGTCTTGTCAATTCTAAAATGTTTTGCCAATCCACCAGTATGCTTCTCCTTGATCAAATTATCTCTCATTGAACTCCTAGGTATACACAACCAATTTCCTTCAAACAACATATCCTCTTGAATGAAATAATCTAACCACCTACTTCTATATGTCACAACAAGTTCCTTACATGCTTTCCATGGTTCTGCAAAATCAAGATCTTCTTCATACATGTGCTTTAGTTCTTCAAAACCTAATACTTCTACTCTCATCTCTGTTAGTAAATTCCTTCTCCTACTCAATGCATCTGCAATTTTTTTTGACTTCCCACTCCTATGCTTCAATACAAATGTGTAACTCTACATGAACTCTACCCATCTCATATGTCTCTGATTCAACTTTCCTTGACTATTCAAATATTGTAAAGCCTAATGATTTGTATACAACACAAATTCCTTAGGCAACAAATAATGTCTCCACTTCTTCAAGGCTTGATTTATGGCATAAAACTCCTTATCATAAACTAAATATCTTCTCCTTGCATCATTCAACTTCTCACTAAAATATGCTACTGGTCTACCTTCTTGACTTAACAATACTCCTATTGCATTTCCACTTGCATAACAATCTACTTGAAATACTTTGTTGAAATCTGGTAATGCTAACACTGGTTTCTTTGTCACTTTCTGCTTCAACAATTCAAAACTTTTATTTGCTCGTGATGTCCACTTAAAGTGCTTTCTGTCACCTCTCATTGTTTCTGTCATTAGTGTGCATACTGAATTGAAATTTCTAATGAACTTTTGGTAGAAACTAGCTAACCCATGAAATGATCTGACTTCTCCAATGCTCTCAGGTGTTGGCCACTCAACAATTGCTCTAACTTTCTTAGGGTCCATCTTCAATCCTTCCACAGAAATCACAAATCCCAAATATACCAGTTCTTCCTTCATGAAACTACATTTCTTGATGTTTATTAGCAACTTCTCTTCTCTCAACCTCTGCAATACTTGTCTAAGGTGCCACAAATGATCATCTTGTGTCTTACTAAAAATCATAATATCATCCAAGTATACAATAACAAACTTACCCAAGAATTTCTTTAAAACCTCATTCATCAACCTCATGAAAGTACTCAGTGCATTAGTCAATCCAAAAGGCATTACCAACCATTCGTACAATCCTTCATTTGTCTTAAAAGCAGTCTTCCATTCATCTCTTTCTTTAATTCTGATCTGATGGTATCCACTCTTCAAGTCTATCTTTGTGAAATACTTTTCTCCACTCAAACAATCCATAATGTCATCCATCCTTGGCAATGGAAATCTATACTTAACTATGATCTTATTGATTTCTCTAGAGTCTATACACATCCTCCATTCTCCATCTTTTTTCGGTGCTAGCACTGCAGGTACTGCATAAGGGCTCAAACTTTCTCTGATTAATCCTTTCCTCAACAATTCCTATATCTATCTATTTAGTTATGCATTCTCTGCTAGTGTCATCTTGTCTGCTGCTTTGTTAGGAAAACTAGCTCTAGGTATAAGATCCATATGATGACTGATACTCTGAATTGGTGGCAATCCTTCAGGTACATTATCTGATACGATGTCTTCATACTCTGTCAACAATTCAGTTACCTCCTTTGGCCATGATTCTTCAGTCTCTGTACTTAGGGTTCCATGCTTCTTAGGAATCAAAGCAAAACACATGTTCCCATGTCTTTAACCATCAAGACATTTCCTTCCATCAACCAAATAGATTCTAGCATTCCCACATACTTCATTCTTAGGCTCATCTTCCAAAGGTATCAAGGTGATTTTCTTTCCATTAGATACTATAGTGTAAGTATTCTTTCTCCCATAATGTATAGCTTTTATATCATACTGCCATGGTCTACCCAACAATATATGACATACATCCATCGGCATAATATCACACAATAATTCATCATGATAAGATCTAATATGAAATTTCACAAAACATTGTTCGCTCACCAGTACCTTGTGTTCATCCTGAATCCATGCTATCTTGTAGGGCTCAAGGTGTTTCAATCTCTCCAGGTTCAGCTTAGTCACCATCTCCTCTGAAACCAAATTATCAGTACTACCAGTATCAATGATAACCTTACAACATTTACCTCATGATTTGCATCTGGTCCGGAACAAACTTTTCCTTTGCGATGGTTCCTCAACCATCTCTGCTTGAAATAGTTGTCTCCTCATGACTAATGATTCTCCCTTCTCTATTTTTCCACCTAAATTAGGTGATCCAATAGGTTCTTGTTCTACATAACCTATTCTTGCACTATTCTCTATCTTCTTGCTTGTACTTCCCTGATGACATTCAAATGCTCTATGTCCTTCACTTCCACACTTAAAACAAGTTCCTCTGAATGTTCTCTTATCAAATCCTCTTTCATCTCTTATGTACCCTTCATTCCAGTAAGAATTATGATTCCCTCTGTGGTAGAAATTTCTATCATCTCTCCAGTGATCTCTATCTTCCTTCTTGTATGGACTATCTTGTTTGTTCTGCTTTGCATATAATCTATCTCCTCCAGAATATGTTCTACTTTTCTAAAATTTACCTTCTCTTCCTCTCTATCTTTTCTCATGCTTCTTTTTCAACTTGTCTTCAACTTTTAGGGCAAAATGATATGCTTCTTCTATTGTTGTCATCCTTACCAGACTTAGTTCTTCTTGAATGTTCAACCTCAATCCATTGATGTGTCTTGCCACTTTCTCCTTGCTTGCTTCACTATGTCTAGACCTTATGATCATCTTATGAAATTCTTCAGTATACTCCTTCACAGATTTCTCCTTTTGTTTCAGGTTTTGTAATCTCTTCAACAGTTCCAACTCATAGTCAATAGGTATAAACTATTTTTTCAACTTTGTCACCATTCTATCCCATTTTGTGATCTTTTCTTTTCTTCTTCTATTTTTATCCAATCGAACTTCTTTCCACCAAATAGCAGCATGTCCTTTCAACTTAATCTTTGTAAATCTCACCTTCTCCGGATCTTCAATTTCTTCATATTCAAAGTACTCCTCTAAGTCATTTATCTAATCAATCAGTTCCTCCAGATTCAAATTTCCAATGTAATTTGGTACTTCCACTCTAGGTCTCTTTCCAATCTTCCAAATAGATTTCAACATCTTCACTTGATCTGATTCTTCTTCTTCTTCTAGGGTTTCTTCATTTTGATCGGTAGATTGAAATTCTTCATCATCACTTTCAACATCATGTCTAGGGTTTAGTCCTCTTCTTCTATCTTCTTCTACGGCATCAAGTCTAACTTTCATTATTTTCATATTCTCTATCATTTCATCCATTCTTCTAGCCATAGTGCCCACAACAAGTATCCTTGTCAGTGGCATCACTTCTTAGGATCCAGTGTAATTGCCTCAATTTGACAATTTGACTACAAGGTAGCAACTACCTCACACTCCGCGATCTGTTGACAAACACAAGTAGACTACCTTTGGTTGGTGATCAGTTTACCACAAGATCTTCTCGAATGTCTTCACTTCAAAACTTCACTCCCAAAGGATTCAAAACTTTGCTCTGATACCACTTGGTGTAGTCACAGTTGGAGGGTCCACAAAGTGAACTGTCTAAACCATGCAGCTAGAGTAAACACAATGGAAACAACACAAATATGGAATGAAATGGAAGATTCAAATGCTCAATATATCATATATGAACAAAATACTTATATACTAGTAACATGTGGGCTACAATCACAATGGCTTATAGGCCTACTTTCTGGGTTACAACAAATATGCAAGATATGACATTGAAGTGCCCTCCAAAAAGGAAATCAAATTCACACCTAAGACTACTAATCAAGAACTACTTTCCTAATACATCTAAGAGATCTATATATATCATCTCCTAGCTCAAGAAATCCTCCATGGCGACCAAGAAAGGTTACAAACTCCAATGAAGGAATGTAATGTGTAGAAACAAATAGGTCAGCCTTAAACATCTAGTAATGCTCTGCAAATGCATGAATCAAGGTGTAGACCTCAAGGAAGGTCTATTTGTTCCTTATGTGCCTTGTATGGTGTTTCATTTAGCTCCACAAGTCATGGAACTTCTTTGCAAACCTTCTTCAATTGACTATCTGAATGCTCTTCTCTATGAAAGTTGATGATCTTTTGATAGCGATAACTTTTAGCAGACAAGTCCAAATGACGTAAAATTTGGATATGATGTAGATGATGATATGTAGATACCGAGTCCTGCTTTGTGAGCTCTAATATGAAGATGTGGTGAAATGTTGTACAAAATACTGAAACTGTAACTGACTGAACTAAACTGGAAATGAAAGAAAAGAAAGAATGCACATGTTTTTGGTTGATGCAAGATTACTCTACAACTTGGGATGCTCCTACATCAATTGTATAGCCTTTTATTTGGTTGAATGGGTTACATCTTATACCCACAACATTAATTGCATTAAGCTGTTGTGCCTTAAGAGTGGCTAAGTGTGCCAAGAAAATTAAGAGCTCGACTTGTAAGAAATAAAGTTGATAGGAAGAGTTCAACTAATAGTTAAAACCAAGTTTGGTCGTAAAAGTTATATTATGAGCCAAATATGTTCTTTTAGAGACCTAAATGAAGGTTGTTTATGTGAAACAAAATGCTCATCACATAGCAGTAGCTAACCATGAAGATAGTGAGTGTTTGAAAAAGCTTAATAGAAGCTAGTTTGGAGTCTAAGACATTAAGTAGAAACATTTGACATTAGATCATTATCTTCAAGTATATGAAGAAGAATGTGTTGTTACTAGAAGCCATTCTTGAGTTAATTTTAAACTATTTATACTCTAAGTCTTTATAGAGGAGTAACCTTTAATCCTATTTTAGGCTAAGATTAGCCACAAGGAAGGTAAGGGATATACTCATTATGGTTATGGGTGCTGCCACAATAATGGGTTACACTTTCTAGGACATCCTAATTTTTGCTGAAATCACATATTTTTAGAAAATATAATGATTTAAGCCTTGAAAGGTTTCATTTAAATCATTTTAATTGAAGAGGGTTTAATCAAACCCCTTAGATAAAATCCCCTTGGATAGAACCCCGCTAGTTTTAAACCATACCTATAATGGAGTCTCCTCTACACCTATCAAAATGTTGATAAAAAACACTACTTTTGATTTACCTTTTGGGGAATCAAATGAATTCATTTAAAATTTATGTTTTGTAAGTATGTAGTCATTATTATAAGCTTCCCAAAAAGTATAATTTTAAATATATTTAATTTGATTATTATATTCATTTTTTATTTCTTGTGAATGTAGGTTTTTTAATGAACATCAAGGTCTTTGATTCATACATATGAAAAAATAGGAAAATATAGACAAAAAATTCTAAAAAATACATGTCCTCTAGGTATTGATGTCCTTATTCCAATAAAAAAAAAATTGAATTCCGATACATACAAAAAAAGTTATGCTCTGTATAGTACACTTATGTCTAAATTGTAATTGGTTTGACTTCAAAACTTAATTTAAAAAAGAAAATTCAATAAAACATTATGAAACCAAATGAATCCTCTAGATATTGTAGTTACAAATATAAATTTGGAAAAATTAGAATTTTATCCTTCATAGAAAAAAAGTTATGTGGTTTATATTACACATCACTCTTTAAAATTGGCGTTTACTATTAAAAACTAGTTATTGAAGGAGATGGAAAAAGAAATGCAATTTCATTCCAAAAATTGTTAAAAAATATATTTAGAATCTACAAACAAAATGTCACAAATCACTTATTTGCATCATCTTCAAGTTCCTCACGATTCAACAGCTATAGGTGTCCAAAAGTAAAGATTTAGTTCAAAATGTTCATTTCAATGTCAAGTTTGGCCAAAAAGTGTAACCCACTATTGTGGGATCACCCTTATGATAAGTTGTAATATGAATTACTTTATTAGTATGGTACCTTTTTGACATACAAAAGGAAGTGTATTCAATCTGATGGTATTTGAAACTATAGTTATTCTCGATAGATTAAGAGTCAAACGACTATATTCTATGACTAAAATATAAATAGTCTTTAATCTTAAAAACCCTATGGTTTATATATTAGAATCTTGCTTTTATAGAGAATACAATGAGCATGAGAATAGGTTGATGGGGTATTGAGTAAATGACAGGGAGTCATAGGCCCATGATTGCATGATTGCAAAGAGGGACTCAATATATGTTATATAGTCCCCTAATTTCTCACCTTAGACTTGTCAAAACGACTAGTAGATAAGGATTATGATATATCTCTATCACCAGAATGGTATAAGCAAGTTGAAAGAATTATTTATTTATGTGATAGAATAATAAGAATGTTGTTTCCAAGTCAAGAAAAGAGTGAGTGAACATATGACTATATATATATATGAAGCAAATTTTCTTCTGACACATGTATATTGTACTTGGATATTATAAATGTAGTATATTGATTTTTGGATATTTCTCTTTATTTGTAAAAAAAAAGAAGGGTGAGAATATTTTCTTAATTTTGTTTGAGTTAATTTAACATTCCAGCCGGGAGTAAGAGATACAACAATTTGAGATATATGTAGCAATGTTAGTTGCATGTGAAGCGATCTTCTTCTGACACATGTATATTGTACTTGGATATTATAAATGTAGTATATTGATTTTTGGATATTTCTCTTTATTTGTAAAAAAAAGAAGGGTGATAATATTTTCTTAATTTTTTTGAGTTAATTTAATATTCTAGCTGGGATGTTACACGCTTGTAGGAGTTATTTCTCTACCAAATGAGTGTTACCACTAATAGAATCAAGTAGTTGGGTAAGAAAGTAACGGTTCATGCTAGCATATCACGTGAACATCTATGTGTCGTGCTTGCATCCTAGGGAGATTCTCGTAAATTTTGACACATGTTTTCAAAATAGGAGGAGAAATAAGAATGTGATATGAAATATGGTAAACTTGGTCATAGGCTGAAGTTAGGCTCAAGTGGCCCTAGAAACATGCTACAGGATTGAACACCAAAGTAGGTCAAAACATAATGTGAAATTGTAAGGGAATGCAACGTGAAGTTGTGAGGGTAAAAAAATTTTTATGTTACATTTTCCCCCACTTTAGTGGGTTGATGACACTAAATGATAAGCTATGATAAATTACAAAATAAAATGTTAAAATCAATGATCATCATGTAAAGGAAACCCAAAAGGATATTGTAGAGGGCGTAGAAATTCTCTAGGCAGAAGGATGATATCCCCAAATCAAGAACCTATAAAACCATAGTATTTGGTACCACAATCCTACAAATTCATGATTTCATCAATCACGTAATTTGTAAGATTTGGCAATGGAGATAGCCACCCAAGACATAAGAAGCCTAACATGGAAAACATGTAAAGAAATGAGAAGATCAATATGACAAGAATAAATTGTATTCCTATCAAAGAATGCAAATACAACAATATACAAGATTACAATATGACATGACATACCTTGCTTATAAAGGCAAGGATGAGAGCTAAGATGTTGTAGTCATGTGACAATTGTCTTAATCCTATGACATGAGACAACTAGATCACATGTGTAGGATAAGACAACTAGAGACAACTCTCAACATCTAGAAACAAATAGAATGCTTCCTAAGTCAACTTAACATGTGAATATGTGTGTGAATATTATTTAACTAATAAATAGTTAAATAATATGAATTATTGACACAAGGGTAAATAGCTAGTAAATATCAAATTAGATATGAAATACCCCTAATCACACTAACACCACCCCTTAAGTGCAACTTAGGAGAAGCTGACAAATGCAAGGATGTAATGATAAATAGGTCTCGTCTACTAGGCCATGTTAGGTACCCATGTACAAACAAATCTCAAGTGGAGTAAAGGAGAAAACCTCATGGGAAAGAACTCCCCAAAAGTGAGAGTGCAAGAAATGTAGAAAGGTAGAGTCAACATGAATCATATGCTACCAATTCCAACACATATATACAATGAATAATCCCCCTAGAAGAGAGGAAAAGAAGAGAAACCAAGTAGCCCCCCCTCAATGTAGAGTCTCCTGCATTGATGGTAGATGCCCGATAATGAATGATGAAGATGATCCACGATCGCCGAACAAAATTCCTATCCTTAGGAAGAAACAAGACCAAGAATGTATGTAGGAAGTATTCCCATTCCTAAAAGGAAGATGAAGGAAGAAAACTCCAAATGTATGAAGTCTCCAAACTCTGCTCATGTGTCTTCATGTTGATGCTGAAAGAAGCCATAAACCAATTAGGAGTCTCATGCCAAACTGAAGAATGTGACAATCCAAGATCTAGTGGAAATTGATGTAGGACATGGTCCAAAGACAAAGAAGATGACTCTGAATGTTTCTCAAGGATCTCCAACTCAATGCCAAACTATGACAAATAAAGAGGAGAAGAAAGAACAAGAGGGTACGAAGGTTCCCTCATCACATCTGAAGTAGATGATGTAACTCCATGAGAGTCAACATCGAAGAGGAGATGAATATCCTCAATGGTGTCCTCTAAGTCTACAAGATAGGACTCACAAAACAAACCTGCAATACTTGTCAAGTACTCATCCCAAGTAGCTGACTCTAGAAGACTATGAATGTCCTATTGCACTAAATCACTTGAAACCATGGATGTAGCAACAATGAATTCTATAGATGCAACAAGAGATGGAATGTCAACACATGTATCTAGAACCTCAGTCGATGAAAGAACACCAAGATTCAAATGTGTTAGGATTAAGGTGCCATCAACCTTGTAAATCCTATGTAATTAATTACTCCTAATATTGTTTGTAAATCACCCATAAGGGATGAAAGGTTTCACTAGCAGCGATCTTGTTTCAGCTGTATGTTTATATCTGGTACACGATGCTCATTCGTCCATGATGGGGGGTCATAGGGGGTTTCTCCCTTGCGAGGGGTCCGAGGGGATCATCCCCCCGGTGGGGGGTCCAGGGGCTGTGCACCTTGATAGGGGTTCGGGGGCAACGCCTCTGAAACCTCATTTTATTTATATTTTATCATTGTGAATCTAGACCATTCATCATTAGGTCACATATTTGACGGTTGATATTTTGTCAGTTATCTTGCCCTAGAAGGCAACCGCTTTTTATAAGGATATTTATACTACATTTTTATCAGATTGGACAGTAACAGGCGGTGCTGGATTGAAGACTGAAGGAGAGAGGAAGTGCATGTATTGTAATCTCATATTTGAAGATAATACAACTTGGAGCCTCTTTTCTTGGTGGAGTTTTTTTACCCTAAAGGGTTTTCTCCACGTTACATACTATGTTATGTGTTTACTTATTAGTGCATGTTATTTCTGTGTAATGGATTTTGATTTCTGTTGCAATCTCCATTGATTCTACATTGTTTAGAGGATAATAAGGTTTGAATCAGATTTTCATTGTGTGGTTTACACCTTCATTTCTAACAAAATGACCATACTGTATCTCCTCAAAAGTGTGCACATGAGTGTGAACCCTAACTGAAGGAACAATAGGAGAAAAATGTGAGAAGGTGTACACTCGAGATTGATGATCTACCTCCCCAACTGCAACTATATATTTGCTATGCAAATCTTGAATAATCACAGAATCAGGTGTGAAATCAACATTCTTTCATGCTCCACCATGTGTAATATGATAGATAGAAAGAATATTGGTAGACAATGAAGGTACACAAAGGACATCATTGAATGATCCTTCACCAATGTCAATTGATCCTTTCCCAGAAACACTCATAGATGTGTTGTTGGCCATCAGGATGGGTGGTGATGAACAAGTCTCAAATGAAGAGAACATACTCTGTGATGAAGCCATATGATGTGAAGCTCTAGAATCAAGGATCCATTTCCCTAACTCAAAATCTGCAACTGCAAAAAGTGTTCTCCCCTGTTGTTTCTCTGACTTTGAAGACGATGAAGAAGAAGATGAACCCCCTAAAGATGAAATCATTTGAACCTTCTTTAGTTTGTGTTCATCATGCCCCAATTTCTTGCAATATGCACACTGAGGCTTCTCCTTATTAGATGATTCCCCTTCGGAGGGAGAGGACTCAGATTCTTTCTGTGGCTTGTTCTTTTTCTTCTTTTATTTCTTTTCAGAATTTGCTAATTCTTTCTATACCTTAGGTTCACTAGCCACCAATGCTTGTGGCTTGGAAGACTTGAGGATGCCCATTTGAATTAGCTTTGCTTCTTCTTGGATTATAAGATTTGAAAAATCATCAAAAGTAGGCTCAACATATGCAACTCCCATGGAAACCCGTTAAGTGTGAAAGCTAGAAACAAATACTAAATACTCAGGAACAAGCTTGGATAACACATTTAGAATCAATTGTAAATCCTCTTAATTAATATTGCAATCCTTTAGTTGTGTTCTCAATTGCTTAATCTTGGAGATATAGTCTTGGATTTTGTCAAACTCCTTAGGATCAAGATTCATCAAATGATTATCAATCTGATAACCCTTAATCTTGTCAATTTTGTACCATACAATTTTTGAAAAGTCTCCCAAGACTCCTTAAGTGTCTTGTATGATTCAACATGAAATTGCAAATCAAAAGAGACAAATGAACAAATGTACCCAAGAGTTTTCTCACAATTGATCTCCCATACCACCTTTGCATGAGCATTAGTAGGTTAAGGAATAGATTCTTTTACATATCTTGTGCAACCTTTTCCCATTAGATAATTCCATACTAATTATTTCTATGATGCATAATTATATGGACTTAGGAGTTCAATTTGAGATTTACACATTGCAAAAACACACAACCAAGAATTGAAAGTAATCAACCAATGCAAGATCACCACCCAAATTCACTCAATCAATGATCCCCCCAGAAAATTATGATTATGGAACTTTATAATTAGTGCGTTTATAGTTGCCACAAGCCAAAACAACAAAGTGGTCTTTTGATTTTGTTACATGCAAATGCCAAAATTAGGTTGTAAATGAAAGTATAATTTCTAAGAAAAATGAGACCAAACTGATTGTCAATTTGAGGAGTACTCAGAAAATCATGCATTTTCAAAAAAACAATTGCCAAAAAATGTTACCATATGACCCCAAATAGAGCCTGGGAAGGTCTGAAAATGAGGACTGCTCATCAATGGTGATGAAAATCTATAATTTCTAGAAAATCCGTACACCAAAATCAAAATATGTCTACAGCATTGCGAAGCCTACAAAATTCTGCCCTAAAACAAAAAAAATTCACCAAAATTGGAGCAGATATGACCAAGTTACAGGCATTCAAAGATCAACTACCAAATCAAAAACTCCATTGGAGAGGGGGGAGTTCAAATGCAATTTTTTTTTGTCGCCAAATTTGGCAGAACTGCCACCAAATCAGCAGAACTACTAAATGTTGAGGTTTGCTAGATAAGAAATAGCCATCGCTAAATGTAGAAGACTGTTAGTTAAATCTGGAGCTTCACTAGATCTAGAGGTGTTGCCAAAATCCCTGCTAAACTTGTCAAAGGTGCCAAAAATGGCAGAGTGCCAAACCTCTCACCAAAATTGGCAGATTTGAGGAGCAAATTAAGAAATGTTTTTTTTAGGCAGAAAGCCTGTACGTTGCCCTACTGTACGAATCGATTGATTTTATTGCAAGGATTTTTTTTTGGAGGTTAAAAATATTAAAGATTTTTAATAGGCCAAAGCCTATGGTAGCGGGTCGAGCCCCTTTTGGGGTTAGTGGACCCTAAGGGATCTACGGGTGGGGGAAACCTTGTCAAGCGAGCCTTTGAGGCCACAGGGGGGCCCTACGGGGAGGCCAGCCTTGCAAGCATACAGTCCTACAGGCGTACGACCTGCGCAAGGGTCCCGTCCCCTTTAATATATAATTTTTAAATTTTTTTTTGATATATGTTTTTTTAAAACTATACAATCTAAAAAAAAAAACTATAGTCGCCAAATTTGTAGAAATATATATTTTTTATTTTTCTGATTTTGAAGGGTACTTGGTAGAATTTTTCTGTAGCAAAGAATATTCTGGGAATATTCCGTATGGATGGTGAAGAAGGGTAGAATTTTCTCTGATGGCCCCGACAAAGTTGTCTAATTTTGATGATTTGACAGTCGATCTTGTGGTTTTTGGTCCTCCTGAACATGATGGTAGAGTTGGATTTGACCCAAGATGCTTCAAAGGATTAGATAGCTATTGGATCTTGCATGCACTTCCCAACTTCAAACCCTCATAGATTTGGCCTCCAATGTCTGATCTAGATGAAACAAAAGGTGATTTTGACTATGTCAAATGCCCTAAACACAATGGTGTGCTTAGATTTGTACCATCATGCTCCAAAATAGACCTGCAATATAAAGCCACAAGAAGAAAACCCTCCCAAATCTGGTATCTGTCTGAAATTTTTCTGATTCTCCAGGTCATCATGTGATGCAAGAGAAGAGCACACTCAAATTTTCAAGATCCACCATGATTTGCACTCAATATCTCTCAATAGACTAACATGTTAGGAAAAGTGTCTCAACCTTGCAACCTTGAAAGATTACTATTCTTCCCAGTTTTGGTCTTTTTGAATACCCTTTATCTTGGAGAATGGTCTGGAACTTTCAAAGTTTCCAAAAAAGCTAAAAATAGCGAGACTTGCTATTTTTAGTAAGTCCTTTGATTGAGCTTGGATTGACCTGAAATTTTTCCTAGAAGGTGTGGAACAGCTAAGTGAACATCTTGGGTGAGTTTCATCTCAAGATCATAACTGGATCACGAGATATTAAAGTTTCTATTTTTTGAAACTACCGAAAAAAAGTTTTGAACTCAATTATCAGAATTGAAACTTCTCTAAATGTCTTGAAAATTGCCATAACCATTGTAGCTAGTTATAGGGTGATAGATCTCTTCACGAGCTTTCTGACGCATCAAACGGTTCATCAATTGGACACCCAGATCAAGAGTTATGGCCTCTAGAAGTTGGACCTTCTATTTTTGGGAAATGTAAAAACGTGTTGGACACATAAAAGAGTTGTAAAGGGGAGAGTTACATGTGTTGGTGTGTGGTTTGGCACTTCACAAGGCATCTTTGATTAGAGATAATATTGGCACCACTTTTGGTGGTTTTAGCTCATGGTTTTGTAATTACCATTGGCGGTGTACTGTATTGTATCACCTATATATCAGGAACTTGAGATGGAGGTTGCATGTAAGAATCTTATAGATGTCGAATTACCTCTTGGATCTCTGATTGGATATACTCCTATAAAAGCTTGCTCTGCAAGTATATTGTAATCTTTGTGATTCCTAAATAATATATTGGGTGGCTTTGGAGTGTGGGGTTTTTTACCTGAAAGGGTTTTCCCCATGTATATCTTGTGTTATGAGTTTTGTGTTTGCATTTGGAAGTTGTTATTATCTTTCTATTAATGTGCATCTTAATTTGTAACTATAAAAGAAAAAAATTGCATAAATCTTTCCTCATTAGATTAGTGTAGGAAGTGTTTTCTGCGTACCTTGCTTCCTTTTAGTTGGTATCAGAGCTTGATCACCTTTGATTCTAGTTGTTGGGTAAAGGGTTTTTTGAGCTAATCTTCATTTGAGTGGGAGCTTTTGTAGAGGATTTTGAAATCTTTGTTATAGGTAAGAGACGGCGAGCACATCTGGGAGGTTTGAGATAAAGAAGTTTAACGACAGTAATTTCGAGTTGTGGAAACTCAAAATGGAGGACATGCTTGTAGATTGAGATTTATGGGAAGCTGTATTTGGTACAAAACCAATAGAAATGTCTCAAGAAGACTGGGATCTCAAAGATTGAAAAGCTAAGGGTTAGATAAGACTTTGTTTAGCTGATTCAATGCTCTTGAATACCCATGAAGAGAAGATTGCAAAGGAACTTTGGAAGAATCTTGGAGATGTTTATTAGGATAAATCCCTGGTGAACAAGTTATTCTTGTGAAAGAAATTGTATTCTATGAGGATGGAAGATGGAAAATATGTCGCTGATCACATGAATACATTCAATATGCTTGTTGTCCAGTTGACTTCTATTGGTGTGAAGATGGAGGATGAGGATCGATGTATGACATTACCTTACCAGATTCGTGGGACCACCTTATTATGGCCATTGGGAGTACCACTACCACCTTCAAGATGGATGAAGTGGTTTCTTCACTATTGTCTGAAGAGATGTGGAGAAAGTATTCTAAATTGCCTAAGGAGGCTCTTGCAGTTCATGGTAGATCTAAAGAGAAGGGAAAGAAAAATGATAAGAATAAGGAAGAAAAAGGAAGATCCAAATCTCGTGTGAGATCTAAGTCTCCCGGAAAGTCCAAGGCCCTGTGTTGGAATTGCGGCAAACCTAGTCACTTCTGTAAGGAGTACAAGGAAGGAAAAAAGAAAAAGAAGAAGAATTATGGTTTAGATTCTGACAAGTCATCTTAGGATGAAAGAGAAGCATGTGTTTCTGCCTTGGCAATGATGCATCTAAGGATGTGTGGCTTATTGACTCTGGTGCATCTTTTCACATGACCTCGCATTGGGGTTGGTTTTCGAAGTATGAAGAATACAATGGTGGAAAGGTGTACTTGGGTGATGATTCTCACCTAGATATTGTTGACTGTGGAAGAGTCTTGATTCAATTCCTTGATGGACGAGTAAAGGGAATCAATGGTGTTCTGCATATCCCTGGTTTGACACAGAACCTTCTTTCTGTAAATAAATTAAATGATGTGGGTGTGCAGGTTGTTTCCTTGAATAGAGGATGCAAGATGACTAGAGGATCTATGGTGTTAGCTAAGGGTGTTTGGATTGGCACTTTGTTTTAGCTTGATGCATGCATAGTTCAGTGCAATAGTGCCTTTGTTTCAAAGAAGAGAGCTTCAAAGTCTTCATCCTCACCATTGGAACTAGCAGCGAAGAAGACTATTGCATCTACTTCTGATGGTCATGCTTTCTAGGTACCTAAGGGTGCTCATTCTATGGAGATGAAACTTCCAGCTGAGAAGACAATGTTATGGAACCAAAGGCTTGGTCACATTGGTGAAAAGGGTTTGAGGACCTTGAAGAATAAAAATCTTGATGAGGGTATGAATGATTGTAACCTTGAGTTCGATTTCTGTGAACATTACATTTATGGAAAATAAAACCGTGTTTAGTTTTATTCTAGTTCTCACAAATCTTCTGAGGTGTTGGACTTGATTCATTTTGATGTGTTTGGTCTTGTTAATGTTCCTTCAATTTCAAAATCTATTTTCTTTGTTTCATTCATTGACGATTATAGTAGAAGGACATGGGTGTATTTCCTTAGAAGTAAATCTGAAGTCTTTAATAGATTCAAAGAGTTCAAAGCTCTTGTAGAGAATCAAAAGGATAGAAAGATTAAGTGGTTGAGGACTGACAATGGTGGTGAGTTCTATTTAGCAGATTTTGACAAGTTCTGTAAAGAACATGGGATTGAGAGGCACAAGACAACTTCGTATACCCCTCAATAGAAAGGAGTTGCAGAGAGGGTGAATAGAATGTTGATGGAGAGGGCAATGAGTATGCTAAGTGGAGCTGGTCTTGAACAAAAGTTCTGGGTTGAAGCTGTTGCTACCGCTTGTAACCTGGTTAATAGGTCTCCTACATTAGTGCTCATTGATAAGACAACTATGGAGGTATGGTTTGGTAAAAAGCCTTCATTAAGACACATTTGAGTATTTGGTTTTGAGGCATATGCACATGTGTCTAGGGAGAAGAGGTCTAAGTTGGAGAACAAGGTTGTAAAGTGTATCTTCATCATTATGGCATCGGTGTAAAAGGGTACAAGCTTTCAGATCTAGTAGATGAGAGAGTTCTGTATAGTAGAAGCATGATCTTCAGAGAGCTCAATCCTTCTTCTATTGTCTTGTAGCTAGAGAAAGAAGAGAAGAAAGATGATGTGGTTCATCTTCCTTCCACCCTTGAGAAAGTTGAACCAAAAACATCTATTGGACCTGATAATGAGGAGAGCTCTAGTAGCTCTGAAAGTTCAAAAGAAGATGAAGAACCTCAATCTCAACCTTTGAGGAGGTCCACATGGATAAGGTAGCAACCTGATAGGTTTGGTTATTTATTGCATGATTCCAGTCAAGTATTTTTGCTTTGATTTCTAACACTGATGAGCCTAGAACTGTGAAAGAAGCTATGGGTATGAAAGATGCAGGTTCTTGGAAGGAGGCCATGGAAGAAGAGATGGCTTCTTTGGAAAAGAATAATACTTGGGACTTGGTGCCTTTGCCTAAACGATGAAAACCTGTTGGATGCAAATGGGTGTTCAAAAACAAATTTGATGTAGATGGCAGTGTTGAGAAATATAAGGCTAGATTGGTTGCGAAGGGGAATTCTTAGGTGGAGGGAATTGACTATTGTGAGATTTTCTCTCCCATTGCAAAACTAACATATATTTGGTTCTTGTTATCTCTTGCAGTAGCGTATGATCTAGAAGTGGAATAGATGGATGTGAAGACAACATTCCTTCATGGTGACTTGGAGGAGGAAATCTATATGTCATAGCTAGAGCACTATGTGGTTAAAGGTAAAGAAAATCTGGTTTGCAAGTTGAAAACGTCTCCTAGGATGTGGTACCAGAAGTTTGATGCCTTTTTGTTGAGTATTAGATTTTAGAGATCAAAATCAGATCATTGTGTTTACTACAAGTTTGACAATGATTGCATTCTCATTATTGCATTGTATGTCGATGATATGTTACTCATTGGAAATGGTAAAAGTTTGATTTCTGATTTGAAATCTCAGTTGTTAGCATAGTTTGAGATGAAAAATCTAGGGGCAACTCGGTACATTCTGGGAATGGAAATTAGAAGAGACAAAGCAAATAGAAAACTTTAGTTAGGCCAGAGTAAGTATGTCAACACTGTGTTGGAGAGATTCAACATGAAGGATTGCATACCTTTAACTGTTCCTATTATAATGGGGACAAAGTTATCTGTTTAAGATTGTCCAAATTCTCCTTTTGAGATAGAGGATATGAGTAGAGTTCCTTATGCTAGTGCGGTTGGTAGTTTGATGTATGCTATGGTCTGCACAAGACTAGACATTGCCCAAGCAGTGGGAGTCCTTAGTCAATTTATGGCTAATCTTGGATGGGTACATTGGGATGCAGTGAAGAGAGTGTTCAGATATTTACGAGGTACTTCTAAGTATTCCTTATGTTATCATGGTTATCCTACAGGACCTCAACATTCACTTTGTATTCATGGATTTGTGGATTCAGATTGAGCAGGTGACATTGACAGTAGGAGATCCACCAGTGCTTATGTGTTCACTATGTTTCATGATGCTATTAGTTGGATGAGTAAGTGGCAACCTATGGAGGCTTTGTCCACTATTGAAGCTGAGTACATGGCAGAAACTCATGGTTGTAAAGAAGCCATTTGGCTTAAGAGATTGTGTTCTGATGTTGAGTTTGCTGCAGGGAAGATTATTAATTGTGGTGATAGTCAGAGTGCCATATATTTGGTGAAGAATCCTACTTTCCATGCAAGGACTAAGCATATTGATGTCCAGTACCATTTTGTTCATGACATGGTAGAGAATGAGAAGGTAAACTTGGAAAAAGTTGAAACTTTGATGAATGTTGCAGATTCCTTGACAAAACCTGTGAGCACAGAGAAGTTCAGATGGTGTTCAGAGTCTATGGGCCTCACGGCCCCTAGTAATTAAATCATGGTGTTGATACTCCCTTTGCTCTCGCAAGGTGTTCGACAAGTGGGAGAATGTTAGGAAAAGTGTCTCAACCTTGCAACCTCAAAAGGTTACTATTCTTCCTAGTTTTGGTCTTTTTGAATACCCTTTATCTTGGAGAATGGTCTAGAACTTTCAAAGTTTCCAAAAGAACTAAAAATAGCGAGAATTACTATTTTTAGTAAGTCCTTCGATTGAGCTTAGATTGACCTAAAATTTTTCCCAGAAGGTGCGAAATAGCTAAGTGAACATCTCAGGTGAGTTTCATCTCAAGATCATATCTGGATCGTGAGATTAAAGTTTCTATTTTTTGAAACCGTGGAAAAAAAGTTTTGAACTTAATTACCAGAATCATAACTTCTCTAAATGTCTCAAATGGTGTAGCCAGTTATGGGGTGATAGATCTCTTCACAAGCTTTTTGACGCATCAAACAGTTTGTCAATCAGACAGCCGGATCAAAAGTTATGGCCTCCGGAAGTTGGACCTTATATTTTTGGGAGCAAAAACGTGTTGGACACATAAAAGAGCTGTAAAGGGGAGAGTTACATGTGTCCAGTGTGTGGTTTGGCACATCACAAGGCATCTTTGATTGGAGATAATGTGGGCATCACTTTTGGGTGGTTTTAACTCATGGTTTTGTAATTACCGTTGGTGGTGTATTGTATTGTATCTCCTATATATCAAGAATTTGAGATGGAGGTTGCATGTAAGAATCTTATAGATGTCAAATTACCTCATGGATCTCTGGTTGGATATACTCCTGTAAAAGCTTTGCTCTGCAAGTATATTGTAATCTTCATGATTCCTAATAATATATTGGGTGGTGTTGGAGTGTGGGGTTTTTTACCTGAAAGGGTTTTCCCCACGTATATCTTGTGTTGTTAGTTTTGTGTTTACATTTGGAAGTTGTTATTATCTTTCTGTTAATGTGCATCTTAATATGTAACTATAAAAGAAAAAATTTGCATAAATCTTTCCTCATTAGATTAGTGTAGGAAGCGTTTTCCACGTACCTTGCTTCCTTTCATAACCAAACACAATCTACAAGCTTTGATACCATGTAAGATTTGGCTATGGAGATAGCCACCCAAGATCTAGAAGATTAATGGAAAGCACAAAGAAATGAGAAGATCAATATGACAAGAATAAATTGTATTCCTATCAAAGAATGCAAATACAACAATATACAAGATTACAATATGATGACATACCTTGCTTATAAAGGCAAGGGCGAGAGCTAAGATGTTGTCATGTGACAAGTGTCTTAATCCTATGACATGAGACAACTGGATCACATGTGTAGGATAAGACAACTATCAACAACTAGAGAACTCTCAACATTTAGAAACAACTAGAATGCTTTCTAAGTCAACTTAACATGTGAATATATGTGTGAATATTATTTAACAAATAAATAGTTAAATAATATGAATTATTCACACAACATGGGGGAAATAGCTAGTAAATATCAAACTAGATATGAAATACCCCTATTCACACTAACATAATCATGCAAGACCAAGATGTGTCAGCCTAAAATCAAAGCAATAAATAGAGGAATTCTAAAATGGTGAGAAGAATGATACGAGAAAAAATGAATTAGAAAGAAATAAGGGTGAATGTATGGCCCCTCATATTTTTTCTTGATAGTTTAAGAGGCAAAAATAAGAAAGATAATTTACCACTTTTAAGTTTTGAAATATTTTTTTAAAAACACCATTCGTAGGGTTATTTTAGAAAATAACTATGACAAAAGGTATATCATAACAAAGAGGCTGAAGCTAGGGTTCGTACAAGAGAAATGGCATGAAAATTTAAGCTCACAGCCAAAGTTATAGAAGTTTCCATGTAGGAGGTGCTACACAAATTTTGAAAATTTACTATAAATAGTAAAAAAAATTACTATTCATTTGAGTTTTCCAAATCTAGTAGTTTCTGAGCACCCAGAGCACTTAGAGAGATAAATTCCATGTAGATAAGACTTCCATCATCCTTGGTTGGACTAGTTGAGGTAGTGCATTGACCAAGGTCTTGGCATGCATGAGATGACTAAATTTTTAAAAAATTTGTGTAGATTTTTCATAATTTTCACATCTAAAGGGACCGACATGACATGCTAGGGTCTTGCTAGTACACTGATATCTCTTAGGTTCACTAGAATCTATAGGATGAAATGGTGTCATGTGGGCATGCTAGCATCCATTAGATGTACCAATGTCCTTTGAGCATGCTAGTGTGTCCAAAAAGGGTGCTAGGGTCTAAAGGGCATGTTGGTGTTTGAGGACACGAGAATCCCTTAAGGAATTAGAATTTTTTGATTTGTTAGAATTGGAATTTAATTTTTAATGAGATAGCATTGACATAATCCTATTTTTATGTTTTTTTAGTACTCACCCACTATGTGAGAGCATATTGGAGGGAGCATTCTAGTATTATTGTGTGGTTGCCTTGGCACATTATCCTAGGAGAAGATTATGCTTGTTCACCAGGTGGGTGTATATTGGGTATACACGATGCTAGAGATACAATTTCATGATAACATGCTCATGGCATTGATGGAGAGGTGGGACCTGGATACCTCTATCTTCCATCTACTGATGGGAGAGATGACTGTCACCTTGGAGGATGTATATTGCATCCTCAAACTACCTATTTGAGGCTGCACAATATCAATCATCAAGTAGCAATAATAGGTGTACATATAGGTGGGACAATTGTTCAGTATTAGTTGGATCATGCCTAGTGATGCCATTGAACATATTTACATGAGATGGTTAGATTAGGGAGTTGTGGCTATCCCTTTAGTTAGACATATTTTGATTGCTAGCATCACCATGTGCATTACACATGATGGGTGAGGTACACACCTACTTAGTGGTCTCATCCATACCATTAGGGAAATGGAGGAGTAGGAGATAGTGTTCATGTGGGGCTAGAGCATGTTTACCCACCTATACCATAACTTGGGTCGCTACATATATTATGAGGACCATAGTCTAATGACCTACACATTTCTATAGGTGTGGATATTTGAGCACATTACACACACACAACTAGGAGGATTCTCCATAGCTATGGTGTGGGATGTACCTTGAGCACATTCTTACACCTTAAGGAGGCCATGGCCATTTGGTGATTTATTATTTAGTAGCAGACCTTCAATAGGCTACCAAGCACTAATGTGGTGCGGTGACAATATCATCAAATGAGGACCTGGGATGGTTTGGACCATTAGATGGCATGGATGTAGTAGGATCAATGGTTCATTGGTTGCATCAACTACATTGTCAATATGTTCTACTATAGGTAAGTGATAAGGTAGTTTAGCTAGGTGTAGGGTATCCATGTAGTTGTTCTAACCTACATGCACTCTCACTAGAATGTTGTTAGGCTAGGATCTCAACCATGAACTATAGATGCAGATGTTCCCCTCAGCGACTCCAATGATGAGGTAGAGGATGCAACCATAGTGTTGGATTCTAATGATGTAGGAGTGAACCTGAGGTTTGTGGCATGGCATGGATGGCATCATGACTTGCCCTAATATATCTAATAAATTCCCTAGTTGGAGACCCTAGGCCACTTAGAGTGTAGGAGGGCTTAGATAGTGGACAAGAGAAGTCCACCTGTGGAGATGAAGAGGAGCAAGAGGAGGTTGCATTGACACTAGCAATAGGACAATGATGGTGGAGGGATGAGGGCTCCATTACTATAGAATAGAGGCCTAGAGCTTGACCTTGAGTGACATAGCCACCACCATCAACTATTGTGGTCCCCAGTTAGGCAGTATGTAGGGAGTTGATCAATATAGCCAGTATGAGGCTCACCATAGTACTGTTGACAAGAGTAATAACAACATTGGTGACAACCCCATCCATATCATCTCCTACACAAGAAACTCCTAGAGATCCTAATTGGTAGATTGAGGATCTTGGTGAGAGATATGATTTATTTCATTATGATTTGAGTAGATTACTAAATGATAATTTGATGTGATTTGATTTTTGATATGATGATGTGAGTAATGAGAATTTTGTTTACTTTTTGCATTGCACACACAAGATTGGCTCAACTTCATAGGTCAAGTTATTATTGAGATGATACGAATAGTGTAGCTTGAGTAAAGAATGTGGTCTAGTTATAGGCCACAAAAGACTACTATGAGGCATGTCAACATTTTTGAGCCTATGGCACAGCTAAGGGATACATACAAGGAGACCAAAGTGTATGGGGATTGAGCCACTATAGAGGTTGTATCCTTGACTATGGAGCAAGCCATGATAGTGACAAGAGTAGAGAGTGTAGAGTTCAAGCACTTGGCACTTTATAGATCTAGTTGGACCATAGTAGGACTAACTTGTAGAGAGCTCAAACAACACCAGTGACTAACCTAGACCATTCTAGGTGTAGGCATGGATGACAAAGGGTAATAGGCTATGAGAGAGGGTCACTAGGCTATAGCAGAGTGAACTTTAGCTAATAGGTGAGGTGATAGAGCTCTGAGGCTTCTTGAGGGGACTAGAGATACTAAGTGAGTCTTGGACCCATTCTCAATCTTTAGCCTCTCGACAAGAGCCATCCATACAACAAAAACCTACACCTAAGGGCTCCAGTAGTCATGCCCCTACAAAGTGATGTAAATTTTCATATATAGATTTTGATATACACTGCATTTTGATAGAGTGGTGATATTTGCATATGATGTATCAAGACATGATATATATATGAGATTTTGATTTTTGTATATATATATATATATATATATATATATGAGATTTTGATTTTTGTTGATATATTTGTGTTATGAGATATATTTATTTTCCTATATGATTATGTTTTTACACATGATGATATTGTATGTGTATGAAATTGTTCAATTAAAAGCAATTAAGATCTAATTAAGCAACTTGTGTAAAATTGTTTAATTATATATGTATACATGAGATTTTGAATTTGGTTGATAAATTTGTGTTATGAGATATATTTATTTTCCTATATGATTATGTTTTTGCACATGATGATATTACATATGTGTTTAAAATTGTTCAATTAAATGCATTTAAGATCTAATTAAACAACTTGTGTACAATTGTTTAATTAAGTGCTATAATGATCTAATCAAATGATGCAAAATAAAATTTTCTAATTAAATACTATAAAATCTAATTAAATAATTGAAAGAAAATTGTCTAATTAAATGCTACAAAGATATAATTAAACAATTGATATGAATAAATTAATCATTTGCAATAATTAACTAATGGGCATGGTAAAGAAAAAATAGAGTAATTTCCATCTATAAATGAAAAACACAACTAGAATTTAATAAAATAGAAATCATGTTGAGAATAGAAATAACAAGCATATATAAGATTGTAAAGTATATAAAATACTAAACAAATTAATGCATTGTGTTTTAAAAAAAAAAAAAATTATACTCATTTAGAATACAAAACATGAATGGAATCATATCATAAATTAATTGTTCTCTTGATAGAATGATATGAGATAAACAATGATAAATTTCTAAGAACAATTGTGTTATAAAAATGCCACATAAAATAAAATAAATCATGCATGAAAATGATGAAGATGCATATAATTAATGGGTTCTTTGAGGGGCTTATTATCTATTGTAGAGAGACCATGTGTTCCAGAACCATAAACAAAAGTGACAATGTAAGGATCCAACTAGTTTGGGTTAAACTTTCCTTTGGCACCAACTGGGGTATTGACATTTCACTAATTCTTATAAAGAACCAAGTCATGTACTTGAAATGAATGATGTAGAACTCATTTGTTATAGCTGAGTAAGTGTACAAAGATGAGGGACCAAAATGGGATTTTAAGATGCCACCTTTTTTTTTTTCCTGAAATCAGGAAACATTGATGTTGGATGAGAAATTGAAGATAGCTACACTCAAAATTTGAAGATAGAACAAAAACAAGAGTCGCAGTGCTCTAAATCTAGTTTCTAAACTACTATTTTTTCCTAAAAATGGTTGAGGTTAAGGGGTTAAAAAAGGGAGAGCACACAAATTGGTCCTACTTTTCTCAAAAAAACATAACATAGCATCTGGTTTGCTCCCCCTAAAATGTTAACTTTTTTTAGTAATTCAATAATTTGCTCCAATGAGAAAATTAGCTAACACCATGTAGTTTATCCCTATTTTTTCTAATAATTTTTTCATGAATAATTGATTTTTTTAGTAATTTTCAAAGTGGACACATCCTAAAAAATAGAAATTTGAGCGTGCTCCCCCCTAATTTTTTTGAAAACTAATCGAAATCAATTTTTTTTTAATACGTGTAGAATGGAGTCTAGTTACTAAAAATGTAACTTATTTCAAATTTTGATGAACAACTAAAAAAAAAGTAAAAAATGCTAGACACTAGTTTTGACAAAAAATGGACACACTAACAAAAGAAAGTAAAGATGAAACCCTTATTGTACTCAAAATGTGAAAAAAATTATATGGTTAGATAGCTAACAGAAATCTTAAGATTATGGTGGTATTTTTTTGAGTTTTCATTGAAAAAGGTGTCATCCTGATGGGGAGCATGCTCCATATTTTGCTAAAAACTGGTAAAAACACGTGCAAAGAAAGCTTAGCATAATGTGAACACGTTATAATGCACTCATGTTATGCTAAGCATGTTTGGCTAGACACATGCCAATTGCATTTGCTTGAAAGTTTCTAAAGCCTTTTCAACAAATCCATTTTTTGCATATCTTGCAATCATTGCATTCCATTACAGAACATATCTTTTAGGTGTTCATCATACAATTGACATGCCTTGTCTATGCTTCCACACTTTACATACATGTTTACAAGGGCAGCTGCACTTCCTATCATCTCTCTCGCTCTCTACTTCCCTCGTCTCTCTACGTCCTACCCTCTCTTTGAGTCTTTGCTTCCCCCTCTCTACCTCCTACCTTCTCTCTTACTCTCTTATTCCCTCCCCTCTCTACCTTCTACCCTCTCTCTCTCTCTCTCTCTCTCTCTCTCTCTCTCTCTCTCTCTCTCTCTCTCTCTCTCTCTCTCTCTCTCTCTCTCTCTCTCTCTCTCTCTCTCTCTCTCTCTCTCTCTCTCTCTCTCTCTCTCTCTCTCTCTCTCTCTCTCTCTCTCTCTCTCTCTCTCTCTCTCTCTCTCTCTCTCTCTCTCTCTCTCTCTCTCTCTCTCTCTCTCTCTCCTTCCTTCCCCTGTCTGCCTCCTACCCTCTCTCACTCTCTACTTCCCTCCCATCTCTACCTCCTACCCTCTCTCTCTCTCTCTCTACTTCCCTCCCCTCTCACCTCTCCTTATCATTCTTCCCATCCAGTGAAATTTCATAAATTATCTTGTTTCCATTTCATCATTCC